>JAWNOK010000068.1:10703019-11349356 GCA_035046005.1 Drosophila acutilabella
AAGAGGAGAAACCTTATCCCAATGACGTATCTTGCAAGAAGCAGAATGATGAAAAGCCTCTTTGTCAGATCAATTGCTTTATCCGTAAGCCAGCAGGATTTATCCGCAAGCCAGCAGGATTTATCCGTAAGCCATCTGGATTTATCCGTAAGCCATCTGGATTTATCCGTAAGCCATCTGGATTTATCCGTAAGCCATCTGGATTTATCCGTAAGCCATCTGGATTTATCCGTAAGCCATCTGGATTTATCCGTAAGCCATCAGGATTTATCCGTAAGCCTGCCGCTGAAAGTTTTGAAAAAAAGCAACAGGAAGAGAAACCATTGGTTAGTAGCGTATCTTGTTAAAAGCATACAGAGAAAAGGACACGTGCTGTATATATCAACCTTTATACGATAAATGCTAGTAAATCTTCCGGATTTATTTCATGCATAAAACTAAGAAACCTTTCAAGAATAAAAATGGATTGTATTAATTTTTTTTAATAATAAAATTATAAATTATATATATTAATATAAGCAATTTCATTCTAATATTGCGTTTGCAGGTCTTTTGTAGTTTGTTACGGGTATTGGTGACAATTAACCTCATACTCGACTTTGGTTTGTATTGAATTTTTTGTAATAAATAAGAATGGTTACCAATGGGGGAGCTGAACTCATTGAGCGCATTTTTACATATCTCCGGAACTCACATACACGCCAAACATACCGCAGCCCTTCCAGTTGCACCACTCTCCACTTTTTCGAAGGTCCCGATTTATTGCGTTTGCTTGTAATACTTTTTTTTTTTTACAAAAAATCACGGCTAATGTAGATAAATATTGATTGAACTCTTTACTTAAGCACGTGTAAATAAGTTACAATTTGTACAATATTTTTTACCAGTTTGTTTTGTATTTTCTACCTGTCCGAAATTGATGAGAATACTTGTACATAATTATATACTGTGTAAGTTTGGTTGCGATCACTCAGCTAATACTGCATGTCTTCATAAAAATTTTATATTTTTTATGGATTTTTCCTATGAGAGCTATAAGCTATAGTTGTTCGATCCGGATCAATAATGTGTAAGGGGCATGGTAAAAGCTTGTAATAAACTTAACCTGTTTGACATATAGACGGACTTGCATTCAAAATTTGGTGGCGCTATCTTTTGTAGCTTCAAAGATCCTGGTGTTCATACGGACGGACGGCTGCTGATGATGTGAATATATGTATAGATATCCAAGCAATCTCAACTCAATCACAGTGTATGTGTAAAACATGATACTAAGTGCTTTGTCAAAAAATCGTAGGGATCGGACATCTATATCCTGAAGCTCCTATAGGAAACCGGTGAAGAATTGGGGCCTTTTGCCAGTAGTCCTCATTAATTTAGAGATACATTTTCAAGTAAGCGTTGCCTTTATTATTTTTGGATCAAAGGAGGCCTTGACTTGTGAAATTTACACATATAAAACTCAGATATGTGAATAAGTTAGTTTAAAGGCTGTTCTTCTCTGCTTAACAACCTTTTTCTCCATTTTTGCTTTTTGATATTTTATTTTTCAAAATTTTAGTTCATTTTTTCATTATGCTTTCCTTTACAAGAAATTCATGTGGCAATAAATTATCGTCGTTCGTTCGGTATGGATCACTCGTACTTAAGGGTCGTCAATATAGCAATTTTCCTCAAGCCATAGAAAAGAGCGCTATAGTGCAGCAGATCATTGCGTCTGAAAACGAAGGTATCTCGTGTAAAAAGCAGAAGGAAAACAAGCCGATTACCAAAAATTTAGTATGCAAAAAGCAAAATGAAGAAAAACCTTTTGCTGGGGAGCTAAACGCTTCAAGCTTTAGTAAACTCATTTACGGAGAGAGCCCCATTTTCTGTGACGTGACTCTTAAAAAGCTGAATGAAGAAAAACCCATTGTTAGCTTTATCCGTAAACCAACAGCCAAAAAGCTACGGGAAGAGAAACCATGTCTTAATGAGTTTAGCAAAAAGCAGCAAGAAGAAAAACCCTTTGCGGATGAGATCCTCAACTTTATCCGTAAGCCAACCGCCAATGGCTATAGCAAGAAGCAGAAGGATGAGAAGCCTCTTTGTCAGATCAATTGCTTTATCCGTAAGCCAGCAGGATTTATCCGCAAGCCAGATGGATTTATCCGCAAGCCAGCAGGATTTATCCGGAAGCCATCTGGATTTATCCGTAAGCCAGCAGGATTTATCCGCAAGGCAGCAGGATTTATCCGCAAGCCAGCAGGATTTATCCGCAAGCCAGCAGGGTTTATCCGCAAACCTACCGCATTTATCCGTAAACCTACTGGATTTATCCGTAAACCTACTGGATTTATCCGTAAACCTACTGGATTTATCCGTAAACCTACTGGATTTATCCGTAAACCTAGCGGATTTATCCGCAAACCAACCGATGAAAGTGTAGGAAAGAAGCAACAGGAAGAGAAACCTTATCTCAATGACGTGTCTTGCAAGAAGAAGAATGATGAAAAGCCTCTTTGTCAGATCAATGGCTTTATCCGCAAGCCATCAGGATTTATTCGTAAACCTACTGGATTTATCCGTAAACCTACTGGATTTATCCGTAAACCTACCGGATTTATCCGTAAAACTACCGGATTTATCCGTAAACCTAGCGGATTTATCCGTAAACCTACTGCATTTATCCGTAAGCCTACCGGATTTATTCGTAAACCTACTGGATTTATCCGTAAACCTACAGGATTTATCCGTAAACCAACCGGATTTATCCGTAAACCTACAGGATTTATCCGGAAACCTACCGGATTTATCCGGAAACCTACCGGATTTATCCGGAAACCTACCGGATTTATCCGCAAACCAACCGCCGAAAATGTAGGAAAAAAGCAACAGGAAGAGAAACCATATGTCAGTAATGTGTCTTGCAAGAAGCAGAATGATGAAAAGCCTCTTTGTCAGATCAATGGCTTTATCCGCAAGCCAACGGGATTTATACGCAAACCCACTGGGTTTATCCGCAAGCCATCAGGATTTATCCGTAAACCTACCGGGTTTATCCGTAAACCAACCGCATTTATCCGCAAACCTACCGGATTTATCCGTAAACCTACCGGTTTTATCCGCAAACCAACCGCCGGAAATGTAGGAAACAAGCAACAGAAAGAGAAACCATATCTCAATGACGTGTCTTGCAAGAAGAAGAATGATGAAAAGCCTCTTTGTCAGATCAATGGCTTTATCCGCAAGCCCTCTGGATTTATCCGCAAGCCCACTGGATTTATTCGTAAACCTACCGGATTTATCCGTAAACCCACCGGATTTATCCGTAAACCAACCGCATTTATCCGCAAACCTACCGGATTTATCCGTAAACCTACCGGGTTTATCCGCAAACCAACCGCCGAAAATGTAGGAAAAAAGCAACAGAAAAAGAAACCATATGTCAGTAATGTGTCTTGCAAGAAGCAGAATGATGAGAAGCCCCTTTGTCAGATCAATTGCTTTATCCGCAAGCCAACGGGATTTATCCGCAAACCTACCGGATTTATCCGTAAACCTACCGAATTTATCTGTAAGCCAACCGCCGAAAGTGTAGGAAAAAAGCAACAGGAAGAGAAACCATATGTCAGTAATGTGTCTTGTAAAAAGCATCCAGAGGAAAGGCCACTTGCTGTTGATATTGAATGTTTTATACGTAAGCCAACCAGTGAATGCTGTGGCAAAAAACTACAAGAAGAGAGACGGTATCTCAGCGATGTCTTATAAAACGCAGAAAGATGAGAAGCCTCTTGCTGGTATACGTTTGCAACTCTTCAGGATTTCCTTAGGTAATTAAGGATAAACAACGGAGATAAACCAGACAAGATCTCATGCATAAAACCTTTTAGGAGTAAAAATGAATCGTATTCATTTCATTTTAAATTATGAAATTAAAAATAAAATAAAACTAAGCAATTTCATTCTTTAATATATCAAATGGGAGGTTACAATATTTTTCCATAGAAAATATAAATACCCTATTAGCTATAACAGCCAGGGCAATGTCCGTCCGTATCATGGATCTCGAATTTTGAATGAAAGTATTTTTATATATAAAGCGAAAATTTATTCCATTTTGCTATGTCCCGTACCACGCCGTAAATTGTATAAAACTATTATACAGCCATAACTTGGTGGCAAGAGCTATCGCTAAGTATCCTCACCAGTTTTGATTTGAATCCGATAACTATAGCCTACAGGTGCCATAGATCTAATCGATCAAAAAAATGCTTTAATACTGTCATTAATGCCAACAATAAACCCGATGAGGCCAAAGGCGACAGCTGTGATAAATATGAGATATAGTTTATAATGACATCAAATACAGAAAGATGCTATACAAAATGAACTACACAAATATTAATACACACACAAACAGTCGCAAAAACAATTTCACGCTGACCACAGTTTTGAAATGCTTGGATGAAAATTAATGTTTTTTGCACATAATTCACAGGCAATTTAAATGCAGCCCCAAAACATAAACATCACCAACATCTCTCACTCTCATTCCCTTTCTCTATTCATTGTCCCTCTCTTTTACTCATTTCATTAGCACCTCTACCCGGTTGACCACAAAAATATTTATTCTTTTTACTCTACGATATTTTTATTCTCGACTGTCAAACGATTTGCAAAACCAACCGTTTGCAATTGTATTTTTATTGTTGTCACAATTTCAGTTTGGTTTCTGCTCTGTTTGTCTGGTCAATTTTTTCCTCTCTGTTTGCTGCGTTGTTTTAAGCGTTAAATTTAATTACTATATCTATCTATGGCATAAAAAATATTGAGTAAAGCTTAGGGTGGGACTGTGAACAGCAGATATTTAAACAGCTGCTCAATGCACAAACATCACACGATGCTGATCATAAAAAAAAACAAGTAAGAAAAGTACAGTCGAGCGCGCCCGACCGTATAATACTCTCTGCATTTTTTCCCGATTACATTATTAAAATCGGTATTTGGGTATAACAAAACAATAAATTATAATCGAATTCGCCCGATTACTAGTAAAAAACGCCGCTCGAGTTCGTTCCCGATTTAAATAATAATAAATAACTTAAATCGGTATCCAGGGAACACCACGTGGAGGTCATTGCAATGCAATTAGATCATTAAAATAGATCTTCGAGTCGACTTGAAATGTGTAATTGTTTAAATGAATTACGCACTTCCATGTTCCCCGCGCGGAAAAAAAAAACAATAATTCCCGACCAATTGACTTACAGACCACCTGAAATGCTAACGGAAATAGCGTCATGAATGCTGTGCACTGTCTCATAAGTGCTTGCGCTGGCTTGGCCAAGCGACACATTTGAAAATGCCCAATCAATGTGTGTGTCGTCACGTGTTGTGGACATTTTCAAATCTAATAGGGATCTAAATCCCTTCCTAAGCAAACTTTCATAAATTTCCTTAGCCTGAGTAAGAGACCGTAAACATAAATTAAAATCTCCTAATATAACAACTTCTCTACCTAAAATTTCACTATGTTCTACAAATAAATCCTCAAAGTCACTTCTAAATTTAGGTAACGAGTAATGGGGGCTTTTATAAATTACTACAACTCCTATAGACTTATACTTTAAAACTGAGTATTCGAATACGTGCGAACCATCAATATTGCGACCTGTGGAACAAAGACTAACATTCTCAAAAAGTTCGTTTCTGACGAAGACAAGAATGCCTCTTTGTGAACGAGTCCTACCTTCACCTAAACAATCTAAACGTACAGCAATTCTATAGCCTGGGACTTCATAAGTCTCATTTGGGAAGGTCGAGCCTTCAACAAAACAAAGCATTGATGCCTGATGCATCAGCTTATCAAATTGGACACTTTTAATGTGACAGTGCAGACTTTGGACATTGTGGAAAATAATCTCGAAATTGGAACTGTTAAGTAAATAGTCGAAATGTGTACTAAGCAATTTAATGGAGCGTAATTTTTCTAATTCTTCCTGAACTACATTTCGACCTTGGATAGGCCTCGGAGGGTTGAAGTTGCCTACTAGGAACAGTCCAGCTGCACTTGTCGCTCTACTACAGCCTACATATAAAGCTGCTCGATCTAAACTATCGGAAATGTGGACCACCACCTTATTAAAGGTTGCTCCCTGACTCTTGTGGATGGTAATACCTTCTGCAGGCACGATCGGAAACTGCTTGCGATCTATCGTAACATTTTCATTTTTCCTAAACTGAAAACTTCGAACAGTTTTGACTACTGGGGTCCACAATGGATTGGGTAGATTTCTATACTTTAAACGTAATTCTTTTCCTACTCTTTCCTCAAGGAAATCTACCCATAGAAGAATTGGATGACTGTTTGAATCTAAATCTATTTGCCTAAGAATTCCTGTTGCTCCATTCACTAAGCCATCTGAAGTGTCTATGTTAACAGTCATCATATATTTTGCTGTAGTCTTCAAAATGAGAGTACTGCACAAACCCTGGGTTTCTGAAGTTTTGAATCCTTTTACGGATTCAAGAATTCGGGCCTTGTTTGCCTCACCTAAATTACTACCCTTCACAAAATCCTCAGCATTAGAACAATATTGGGTGGTCGCAATTCGATTCAGTTTTAAAGAGTTGTATGAATTTGTTGCGGCGTTGGAGGGGAATAGATGAATAGCATCTTCTGGTATCATATCTTCCCTTACTACTCTGGATCTAAGAAGCTCAATGTCAATGTCTGTCATATGAGCGGATGCCATATTATTAAGGGCTACAGCAAATGGTTGGTCATCTCGTTGACGCATTATTTCCGTCAACTCGAAAAATTCAAATCTCATTAGATTATTTTCCCACAGTGTGCCATGTAGTTCACTGTAGTCTTCCCTAGAGGATTGCTGAAAAATCCACCTGTCGCCCACAGGCCTCAGTTGTCTGAGATCGCCGAACACGATGACAGGTATCAAAGTGATTACACTTGAAAATTTGCTGTAGCCTCACGTTTATAAAGCCAAACATTTTGGCTCCTACCATTGAAATCTCGTCAATAATGAGAAGTTTGAGATCTATCAATCTCGAATGTAGCGTATTAAGTAAGTCTGCGGATAAGGCCCCAATTCGATCGGACTGATTTACAGGAAGACTAAACATTGAATGGAGTGTACAACCTCCTATTCCGAATGCTGCCTTCCCTGTTGGAGCGGACAAAAGAACTTTAATTGACTCAGGATTTGAGCCTCTTCTATTATTAAATCTAGCTGTAAGGGCTTGATATAATACCGAAATAAGTCGGCTTTTGCCGACACCTGCTCCACCACCTACAAATTCATAAAACTTTTTGCCTATCTTAAAATTATGCAATACGTGGTTTAGATAAGTTCTCTGTTTTAAGTTTAGGGAACAAACAATTTCCTCTAAACATGACGATGTCATTAAAACAGGCAACTTAACAAACTGCACCGTGTTGCTATTTGGCCCATCTGCATTCTCGTTTCCTATATTTAAAATGTTTATCTGGGGATCTATTTCTGCTACACCTAAGACTCTAAACCTATCATCTACATTTCCCTGATCATCTGAATTATCTAATTCATCTACCTGATTCTCTTGTAATACTCTACTGAGAGCATCTTCTAACTCACTATCGTTTAAAACATTAAATCTCCTACGATTAGCCTCAATAAACTCCTTATTCAAATTACAAACCTCTTCGCAATTTTTACTAACTAGCTCCTCTTGTTCATTTCTCCACGGATAATACAGCATTACTAATTCCCTAAAATAATTTTCCCTATCATGACTAACATTAAATCTCCTATAACGTATTATCCGTGGACTACGCCTTTCCCTAATATAGCCGCTACCATTGCGAAGAGGATAAACTTCGGTTGTACCGAATCCTGCATTTTCTACCTCGTTCTGTGATTCTTGGCGAGTCCTACTTGCAGTTTTGGAGAATGTATAATATGCCGCAAAGTCTGCTAAGCATAAACTATTAAGATCATCTGGACGCTGAACGTAATGATCTAATAGGCCTACTTCGAAAATGTCTTCTGAGTCTTCGGGCAAACTTCTGAGTTGTGCCCTCGACTTGAGCATTTGAACTCGTTTGTCAGGCAATCCAGTGTTTATGAAGACATCTGCATTGCTGCTCTCTGACAACGACATTCCTAAACAGCAATAAGCTGCCTCCTGTGCAGATATTTCTGAGCCATTCATGAACTTATGACCTATGTGCTGCAGTTTCTGCCTAATACTAAAATTTCCTAAACGCGCTTCTTCTACAGCTTCTCGCATAAGCTTGGACATTCCTCTTTGCGACTTATTTATATAATTTATAACATAACTGCAGCACGCATATGGATCTAATATAAACTGTATATCTATGTTGGCTCTCTGCATTGACAAAATATGCGTGTTGTACGCATTCACCATAATGGCGTCGAAACTTCTCTTTAAAAATATTTTTGGTCTATTTAAACTAGATCTAATTGCTAAAACATAATCCTCATAACTAAGACCAATTTGAGGTTGCGAGAGAAAATTATTAAAATCATTAAGAGATTCCCTAACTTCACTATCTATGGGAGAACTTAAGAAACTGTTTATTTTCTCAAAATTCTGTTGATGAATTGAATTGCTCGGACTGTCTTCAGGAAGAGGAAAGAGAATTTCTGTACTAGGCATAGGAGGATATGGTATACCAAAACGACAGATTTGCCTATTTCTGATGCTACGCTGGCATGACGGAGTATGCTTATGCGTTTGGTATAAAATAAATGGTTTCAATTCATCGTTTGTTGGATTTTTTTCCGTCGTTATAAACTGATCCACAAACTGTACAACGGGCGGACAGGAAGAAGAATTACTAGCATCAAACAAAGGGGCATTCTTCAACCAAAACATTCCATGAATGTGTGGTGAGCCCCGATGTTGAAACTCTACTCGCCAATAAAATTTATACACAGAATGTTGGCCGAAAATGCCTCCATCCTTCCTCATTACTTTTAACAGTTGCCTATACCTATAATCAAAATACCTAGCACAAGTAACTGGGTCTGACCTAATCAATTCTACAACTTCAGACCTTTCTACCCTACCTGCCTCTTCTTCGGTTAGAACTTCCTTCCTAACTGTTTTCTTCAAAATAACTATAAGTTCTAACCACCTACTTTCTGCAGCAGAGAGCGTAATGAAGAAAGAAGGTATGCCGAATTGGCGTATCATGGCCATTACCTTCTTCTTCTCTCCTTCCCAATGCGCAGGAGACGAACGAATGCCTTTTAAAACCTTAAATCCCTCATCAAACTGAATTAAATTATCAATTTCTTCCTCATTAAGGGCTGTCCTAGCTGTAACGCCGCGGGAAGCGCTGTGCTTTCTCAAGCAAATGGAATAATTATTCCGCATATTTATTAGCTGCATTTTCCTAAGATTGTAAAAAAGCTTATCTACCCTACAAGCCCTTCTATCAAAATTCCTAAGCTCTGATCTAATAATTTTTGTATAGCTTTCTACACAATTTCTTTTGACTCCTGCATAAATCGTGGGAAAGGACAACTCCTCTGAATCACAATCAGTTATCATGTCCAGAGGCCGTTGTCCTTCCCCAGGGGCTACAGCTAAACTACTACCATCTAAATTTTCTATTGGTATATTTTCCATTAGTGTTTCCTCACCTCCAGGATTAAGCTCTTGCTCTTCTACTGGAGCATTCTCTTCTATATTTGGGTTTGCAGCTCTATCACCCATTTCTCTAACTAAGTCTATATCTTCTATTGATGCAATAAATGGAACGACTTCAGACGTATGTGAAGCCAACCATTCCTCGTTAATGCTAATTTCATGCTTTCTATAAAGCTCAGTGCCTACTAAATACCTAATTGCATCAACAACCCTAGATGGAGATATAGTTTCCACCATAAAACTGTGACGATATTCTAACCTGCGTTTGAGGTGGAGCTGAACAACCTCTGCGTCACTAAAAGCCCTTGGAAGGGAAGTTACGACATTCGCAACTGGAATTGGCACATTAACTACAGCTCCTTTAATGCTATTCTGTCGATCATAATCTAAAGATTTTATGATCATAAACGGTAACCGTGGAGAAACTAACCTTTCTTCTAAACTTTGTAAATCTTTCAGACATTCTGGAAGCTCTGGGAAGTCTAAGCCATTTGTAATGGAATTCTTGGGTTTTTTTCCATCCTTGATTGAACGGCTACATGACTTGCAAAACGAATGCAGGCCGTTTACAGATGGAAACTGATCGGACAAAAACAGAATGTCTGCGCTAAACTCATTATTTTCTAAAATATATTCCCTACTCATCCTATCTATTTGGTGAGGAAACCACAAACCTTTACAACAAATACAAACATGGTCAGGGCCCTGTTTAATTTTTTTGTTGTAAGTGGCTATAAAACATTCTAAGCTATTTCTAATGGGTCGTGCCTCATCTTCAATGGCATTCGCTCGTTCGTGCTCAATACGGACAGCATTACGCTCATTTTCTGCTGCTCTATTCTGAGAATTACTTCTGTACTGACTAACTCTTTGACTTAAATTTCTAGCTAAATCTGCAGCTATCTGACGTTCTCTTATTCTAGCACTTCTTCTTTGAGCCGTGTTTCTAGCCCTTTCAACTAACCTACGAACTGGGTCATTTCGAACCTGTGACCTAGCTATTCTATCTACTTCTCTTTCTAAAATTCTAATCTCTAAATTCTGCCTCCTATCAAAGTGTTCCTGGCTATTGCGCACTTGCTCTATTCGCCTAACTAAAATATCCTCTCTTCTTTGCGATCTTCGCAAAGTGTCTACCGTCTGTTCTCTTTGTCTAACCTGCGGATTTTGTCTTCTTACAGATCTTTGCAATGTATTTTCTGCCTGTTCGCGGTCCCTTTCTTGAGAATTTTCCCTACGTCTTCGTCTGCGATGGGCATCTGAAGCCCTTTCGCTCTGCCTAACCTGTGGATGCCGTCTCCTAACTGTCCTACGTGCAGTATCGACTGCCTGTTCTCGAATTCTTTCTTCAGAGTTTTCCCTACGACTTCGCCTGTTATTGGCATCTGATGCACGCTCGCTCTGTCTAAACTCTGGGTCCTGTCTCCTAACTGTCCTACGCGAAGTATCGACTGCCTGCTCTCGAATCCTTTCTTCTGAGTTTTCCCTACGACTTCGTCTGCTATGGGCATCTGATGCACGCTCAATCTGTCTAAACTCTGGGTCCTGTCTCCTTACTGTCCTACGCGAAGTATCGACTGCCTGCTCTCGAATCCTTTCTTCTGAGTTTTCCCTACGACTTCGTCTGCTATTGGCATCTGATGCACGCTCACTCTGTCTAAACTCTGGGTCCTGTCTCCTAACTGTCCTACGCGAAGTATCGACTGCCTGCTCTCGAATCCTTTCATCTGAGTTTTCCCTACGACTTCGTCTGCTATTGGCATCTGATGCACGCTCACTCTGTCTAAACTCTGGGTCCTGTCTCCTAACTGTCCTACGCGAAGTATCGGCTGCCTGTTCTTGATCCCTTTCCTGAGAATTTTCTCTACGAATACGTCTGCGATGGGCATCTGATGCCCGTTCGATTTGCCTTACCTGTGGATCCTGTCTCCTAATTGTCCTATGTAATGTATTATTCTGCTGCTCGCGATTTCTTTCCTGTGGATCGTGTCTCTGACTAGCTCTACGTTCATTATCTACTTCCTGCTCAATTGCTCTTAAACGCGCACTTCTCCTACGTCGTGAACGCTGCTGTGAATTCCCAATCTGTTCTGCTACTCTATTTTCGCTTACTGCTCTACGGATTCTTTGAGATTGGGAATTTAACTCTCGCTCTCTTTCTGTGTACTGTGCGTCTTCTCTATTTATCCTATTTCTTTCCCTACGCCTACGAGATTGTGCAGCAGCAGAAAGTTGCCTTCTACGCGGCATTTTAAAATTATGAAAATCTTATAAAATATTTAAATTATATAATATTATTTATGTTATTTATATAAAATGTATAAAAATATAATATATAATATTTTTATAAAATTTATATAAATAAAAAATATTGAGCAATATCAAATTATAAATTAAATAAAATTAATAAAAATTATTAAATATTTATAATAGATAAATATGTATTAATTATTTAATATATAAAATATTTAAATAATATAATATATATTAGTTTTATAAACTTTATATAAATAAGAAAAAATTATGAACTAAACGAAATTATAAATTAAATACAATTCATAAAAATTATAAAAAATTTATTTATTAAATGTAATAATTATAAATATTTAATTATTAATATTTATAAAATTTTATTAGATCGGACAAAATCGGACAATACTTAAGACTTACGATAAAAACAAAACGCGACAATTAACACGCGTTTACCGAAAACCGAACGCGATTCTTCAATATAACAAACGCGCACAGAAAATCGCAAGCGGTTCCGACGAATGAGCTACCTACGTCACAAACTACGCGCCTAACACAAACCAAATCGAATGTTCGCGATGTCTTACACACAGACGTATATCGATTGACACACACACTCACGAACTAACGCACTTATTGTACACTTATTTACTAAACTGATATATTAATATTTACAATATTAATATATACTATTATATAAATCGTAATGAAAATTACGTTTTGTTTTCGTTTATTCGTAATTAAAATCACGTTTTGTTTACTTTGATATCGAAATTGACGAGAAAATTGTGAATCGATGCACGATAACACCCGCTCTATCGAAACGTTCGCAACAAATTAAATGAAATCGAACGCCAAAATTACCCAAATGAGAGTATGAGAGAGGATTTCTCTCTCATAGAAATGAGACAAACATAGTTTGAGTGTAGGAGTGAGAGAGACAGGCAAGAAGGACTAGCGGTAAAAGTCGTTACTTTTAACGCGCGCTAAAGTAGTGCTGTCAGAATCTCCAAGCCATAAATAGCTAGATTTGTTATCTAATTTATAAAAACAGCTAAAATTTATGTAAAAATTGTGAATACAAAATTATTTTATGATAAAACGATTTGTATTAAACAAATTAGATTTTTTTAAGAAAAAAAAATCAAAAATACTTCAATCAAAGGGAACTTTAACTTAATATCTTAATTAAAATGTCATTTAAATCAATCAAATTATGGAAGTAATTCTATTATTTGTATTATTTTAAACAATTAGAGAATAATTTTAATGCTGTTTAGTACGTCATGATCACCTATTACAGCTTATTGCTAGATCTAGCAACTAAATGGCTTAGCTGGCAGCACTGATTCTAAGCATTGTCTGTTTTGCTTAGCGGCCGCCAAAAGTAACGACTTTTACCGCTACTCTAAACTATTTGTCTCTCTCAATTCTGCAGGCGTCTGTTTGTGTGAGAGGCAACGAAGCAATAGAACCAAAACAATAACAACAAAAACACAAACTAGAGAGAGCGAAATGAGAATATTTTTTCTTTTAATTGTTTCTTTCTTCTTCGTCAATGTTATTGTTTTGATCTGGTTGATATCAGCTGTGCAATAGGATTTGTTGATATGCTTTAAAATAGAAGTAGCCAAAACAAAGGGACAATAACATAACAAAACTAAATTTATTATGTTTACTTTGGAACCTTTTGTAATGCATGTAAAAGCATTAGATGAAGTAAAGGGCAAAGGTCATAAACACAATTACTTGACATACATATATATATATATATATATATATATTTGTATATGTATATATATATATAAATACATGTTCTTACATACATATGTATTATATACGTAGAACGTATAACTTACACACGAGTTTACGTATATTTGCATATTTTTCATGGGGAATGGGGGAGTGGCAGTCAAAAAATTTTGATGGCATTGCATTTATGCTGTCTATAGAAACCTCCATACCAAAATTGGTGATCCTAGGTGCAATAGTTATTGAGATATTCGCCGAAAACACAAATTTTTTCCGAGGTGTGTCTAGTTTATTGCTCATTGTGGGCGAACGGGGCGTGGCATCGAAAAAAAAAAAGATTCTTGTATTGACTGACTAAATATGTGATCGATTGAGACCAAGCTCGAACTTGTAGCTCTTACCATCTCTGAAATCTGTTTGTTCATACGGACAGACGGACAGACAGACAGACAGACAGACAGACAGACAGACAGACAGACAGACGGACAGACGGACAGACGGACATGGCTATATCGACTCGGCTTGTGATGCTGATCAAGAATATATATACTTTATGGGGTCTGCCACGCCTCCTTCTGCCTGTTACATACATTTTCACAAACCCAATATACTCTTGCAGAGAGTATAATAAACAAATAAATATAATTAAAAAAGGTTTTTTCTGTCGACTAATTTGACCTCATTCTGGCTTTTTCATTCACTATTCAGCGTTACCATTCCAGTTAAAAAATGGTTATCTCAATATGATGGGATTATGAGCAATTCTATACACATATAAAATTACTAAAGTGATATACTAATAAATATACCAATAGAAAGGGTAAATTAATATATATAACTTGTAAACACTAAGTAATGTTTGAGATGTAAGCTTCTAAATGGTAAATTGAGCTATTATTTGTATAAATTATATTGGTTAGATAAAATTTATGAAAAATGATTTTCTCCAGTTGATTGAATGCCTCATTAAATTAACGACTTTATCTGTTGCAATATTTCTTTGTCTGTGATTCATCGAATTCGAAAGTCTTAATTGGCAATTCGAATTTGTACTCAATGAGCTTAATTTCCGATTAAGATTATTTAATTACACACCCACACATACACACACACACCCATACACATACACACCCTAATTGCTAATTTTGACTGACGAAATATTTCAACTACGGCTATCTGTATCGAGATTTATACGACCTTTGTTTGCTTTTGGCCACTTTCTTTACAAATATATATAGTGTATATATATATATTTATTTTTTTTGGTCCCAAAACACCCTCGTGGCATGTCAATAAGCCATTTCGTGAGCTTCTCGCTTAGTTTCGGAAATATCGCCTCAATGATTTTCGTGTTAAATTAATTAAATTCAATGCGTGCTCCACAAACATTTGACCAGCATAGCCGATAGAGCAAATCTAGCAGCTCCTTCCTGAAACGTTTGCGAAATCAAATCGTGCCATAAATTCACCAGTCCTTGTAATTGGCAACTCAATGTTGCCAGTTTGTTGGTTGTTGGTTGTTGGCTGTTGCTTTGTTTTGTTGGCACAGGTTCAGCCGAAAGGCGGGTCAGAATATAAATTGTACATATAGTTTATTTATATCATAAAAATGTGGAAATATATGTAGTGCATACGATTTAATTAAATCATTTACAAGACGTTATGATATGTGTATTGAAAGAGGTATATAAATGGATTATAATTCGTTTAATGAGTATAGATTAAGAAATTAAAAATTTCTAGAGTTCTCTGGAGAAAATTATATGTCTATATTGAGTAATAGTTCACAATCAATTAGAAATATATAATATATTATTATTATATTTTTTCAAATCCTACTAATTTTAATCAACCAATAAAAGATGTTAAAATTCTTTTAAAATTCCCATTAAATTAAAATTAATTTTTATACATTTTTTCATACGGTATCTAATTAAAATGTAAGCATTATTTATTTCCTAGTAAAGCTGTCACATTTAACATATTTATAAATAAATGTAATGGTTTTTCTTAAATTTTCAGCTTTGAACTTACTGGAATGTGTTACCTTCTTTTTGATTAAAATCCCTTTGGCTTTTTATTACTCTTCGAACTCGCTCAGTTATGTAAGAACTGCCCACATCGACTGGAACTCATTGCTAATTGAAAAATCGCAAATAACTGCGAGTTTTACAGCTGCTCAGGATATTGGCCTGCGATATGTACGTGAATGCATGAGTATCCTCTTATTGTTGTTGTTGTTGTCGTTGTTGTTATTGTCGTGTTGGCATTTGTCGCTTTTATTGCATTACATAAAAATCATTAATTACAACAACTCGTCATGAAATTTAAATGCCGCTCGGCCATACAACAAAATAAGTGAGACAAATATTGAAAAGCAAATTGAATTTTCATACGCAATGCAAAGGTGAAGCTCGCGATACTCGGTAGGTGCAGGGTGCTGCAGGGTAGGTGCAGAGTGGTACAGGGTGGTGCTGGAAAGTGCTTCGTTTTGGAGTACGGCACAACTTTGTACACTTGGTAAAAACAACAAAGCAGAAGGAAAAGGACAACTGGTCGAGGGTCCGCCCATTTCTTTTTTCCTTTTTTCCAACAGCACAGCACTTTGTACCAGTATGGGCCTGGCACACATACGCACACAGAGCACACATGTGTACATAAGAGAGCACCTACACAGTTACATTTTATGAGGGTGGCAACATTTTTGCTTTTTATGTTCGACAGATTTTCGTGTTGGTATGTGAAACATGCTGATTCCCAGTGATTACAATTGTTGTGCTGCTATGCTGTTATGCTGTCCCCACATCTCACATCTCGCACCTCACAGCTCACACACCTCAATCCCGTGTAGCCCCCTCAACCGTCATGGCCACAGCACTTGGCCTGATGCCGTAAAAAGCACAACGAAAGCAGATAAATAAAAACGAACAACAACAACAGCAACAGTCACAATAACAACAGCAACAGTCAGCCGTGGCAAAAATTTTGCACACAAAAATAAAATGTTAAAACGGGCAGAAAACAAATACATAAAAGAAAGTAACGATTTAGGAATACCCTTTTTTAAATTTATCATTTTAGTATTATTACATCTAAGTTTATTTTATGAAAAAGTAACTAGTTTTTTATCCTAAAAAATAAGTTCTATATGCTTTGAATTATATTTAATTAATTATTCAATTATTTACATATTTCTTGCTATTCATTTAAAACATTTTATGTAACAATTAAATTGTTTAATTTAAATATATGATTTGTTTTGTTTTGTATATTTTTTAAACTGTCTAGCGACCCTTTGATTGTCAGCGTATGCAAGAAACTTTTTTTTATGCCGCTCGTTACAATTTTCGTGATGTTCTGCTGACAACTCAGCAGAGATCAAGTTATTACGAGTGTGTGTGTGGGTCTGGAGTATGTGTGTTTTTATGTGCGTGAGTGTGTGTGTGTGTGTGTGTGGGTCTCGAGCTTTTGGCGTGGTTGGGCTGATCTGTGTGCAGGACAAGCCTGGCTCTGCACACACAGTACCAAGTTTTGGTTCTGGTCAGGCCGTTGACAATTAAGGTGAATGAATATTTTAATATTGGCAAACAGATTACACATATGGGCAATGGCAATGCACAGAGCAGCCATGACTTGTCCGACTGCCGCATGGTTTATTTCAATGTATGTATGTATGTATATGTGGACAAGGACCTGGGACATGATGACGCGGACGAACACTCGAGTAATGGCGTTAAATTTAATTCAATTGAATTGAATTGTTGTTGGCACAATGCATCACAAGCAAACCCAAATGCAAACGCAAACGCATAACGACAAGATACGAAAGCACATCGAATGTACTTTTTATGGTACTTTTCTTTCTTTTTGCCTCTATTATAAATAATCAAATAAAAGAAATCAACAGAATAAAATACTTGCAATTGAATGTGCATATTTTTTGCATTGTTTTCACAGTTACAGTCACACAAATGACAATAATTAAGCACAGTCTGTTCAGATAAACGGGAAGGACAGAGAGTCTGATGGACAGACTGACACTCGGTCCCTTGTGCAGTCGACAGCCGATGAAGTAGTTCATTTGCTCGCATTTTAAATTAAAAATTATGCAGAGAATCTTTAAAATAACTAATTGGATCTGAACTGAAGGCAATTCCTCTCCACAGAGTATCTCATTTTAAAAATGTTGAGTGTTTCTCTTTATTACGCTGTTGTGGGCATATGAGTAATGTACTTTCGAAAAAATGCACTGCACTACGGCGTAGATACTCGAGCTTTAATAAAGAATATATACATTATCTATATTGTATATCACTTTTAAGTATCCAATCAATAGGAAAAACTTATACTCAATAATCGCCCAAAGGAATTGAAACATATTGAATAAGTAGAGGCACAGATAGTTAAGTACTCGACTCTCAACTATAATCATTGCTTCTGATTAAACTAGAAACATATTGAATATAATTGAATGATTACCATACTGCATAATTTGACTTATTAACTGCTGGCCTAATCTGTTCCGATTATCAACGCAGCTAAACAGGCGCTGCAGCTGCCAATGAACGAAAATAAGCCATTGTCTGGACAGAAGTAGAAGAAGAAGGTCTAGTTCATCCTGATGCAGAAAATGCTAAGCCCAGATTAATTTGCCAAAATGGCAAGAGATGAGAGGGACGATGGGAGGGATTGAGTGAGAGAGACAGTCACTGACTGAGGGAACGTGCCAAATTTCTAATCAAAATTGCCACAAAACAGCAGCAGAAGCAGACAAAAACTGATTGTTGGTCCGAATGTTTCCGCGTGTGTGTGTGTGTGTAAGCTTTTGTATGCGTTCACCTATATACCATTCACACACATATGCACACTGATACTAATACATTCGTATTGGTGCTGAAATCTAAAGCGCTTTTTGGCCAACAGTAAAGCTTGATGAAAATCGATTTTAATTACAAAGTCAATGCGCGTAATTGCTTTGCACCTAACTCAAGTGGGCAGCGCACTTTCATGTTTCCATCCAACTCGACACGGACATGCAATTTGTAACAAGTTGGCAGCACCAACTGCAAATAACATTAACCCAACTTAAACCTGGTGGCAAAAGCACACAAAGTATCAACTAAGTAAAGGATTCAGAAAATAAAATAAATTGTAGTAACACAACATTGACTAACATTTACCTGTTAAATAGTCAAGAACATTTTTTGCCATCTAAACTACCATTATAATCTTGTTTATACTCGTTATAAGAAACTCTAATTTAAAAGAAATTAAATTAATTTCATTCTAGTTATGTGAACTCCATGCAAATCCTGTTTAACCCTTCAGTGAGTCACAGGGTTAAAGGCACCACACAGTGGAATTTTTCATTGCATAATTTTGTGCGCCAATTATTGTGCAATAAGCGGAAGTGGAATGTTTGTATTTGTATTGCAACCAGTTGCAATCAATGAATTTCATGAACCTTCAGCAAACTTCAACATCAAGCGGGCCCAGAGAATTTTTGTCGTTTGTGGTTGCCAACACGGGAGTACGTACCAACTCTATCTCTGTCGCTAGTGTCCCTCCCTCTCTCTCTGTCCCGCCCTCTCTTTCTCACTCTGTCACTGTGCGTGTTTGCACAACATGGCCAAATTTACTGCACTGTTGCATGTCATTAAATTCTGCGTTTGGTTTGAATGGAGGCTTAGAAAACGATTTCGCTTTAAATTCGCCAACAGCTTAAAGTTCAGATTTTAAATAAAATTAAATATTTTTATGAACTAAAAGTAAAGTTGTGATTTGTTGGTAAATTGGATTTTTGGAATCGGGTTGTGGCAAATTTAATTAAAGCATTCTCGAAACTCACACACACAGAGAACTTTTAGCTGCAGCAGCCACATTATTGTTGTTGCAGTAATAGTTGTTGTTTTCATCGAAGTTGTTGTTGTTATTGCTATTATTGTTGTTGTTATTGCACTGTCAACAATAAGCAAAATGCGCACGACTGCACATTCAATGCATAAACAGGCTACACATCGCATTTTCATTCCCACTCCCACACCCACACCGCTTTCCTCATTCCACTCCCCTTTCATCCCACCTGGCCAGCCAATGCATTTGCTTGGCTGCACACACAACAAATACACAAATTGCTGGCAAATTTTACTTATTTTTTTACTTATATTTTTATTTTTATAATATTTGTACATGCTGTTTTTTTTGGGGACTGCGCTTAAAGTTAAATTCAGCTTCGTTTAAGGTAAAGAGTTAAGACTCAGTCAGCACATCAAGGAGGCAGCGTACGAAGCAAGACCAGCAACAGCAACAAGAATAACAACAACTACAACATTCAAGGCAACATCCGCAACCATCTTGATTTAAATGAAATTTAACTTTGTGCATATTAAAAAACTTTTGCATTTTTGATGCGAAATAAGAAAAGTTTTCGGCCTTTCTTTCTATTTTATTTGGTTTATTTTTTGAAAATTTTATTTTTATATTTTTGATTTGTTTTGTAGTTTTTTCCTCCCAACTGAAAATTAGATATGGCTTTACGATTCTCTCTTTCATTTCTAGCATTAATACGAGTTTGTTTTTTCGTCTCGAGTTGAAGTTTTTATTCTATGATTGCAATTTACGTTTGGCCTTAAATTCTAAACCAAACTACCAATGCTTAGTTTACCAAGTGAACTTAGAGACAACCCAAACAATTGCAGAATAGAGGAATCAATGAAAATAAAACAAATACAGACAAAATAATTTGTACAGAATGTAGTCGAGCTTTTAATTTAAGTAAATAATAACAACATTTCAAGTTTATTGAAAAGCCACAAAGATTATTTAAGGGCAACAATTTAGAGAGTTTTTATATTAGAAATATTGCCTTTTTGCACGTTCAATTTATTATATTCCATAATTTTACTGATATTTAAACATTTTTTTTAATGTTTGCTTTTACTACCTGTAAAATTCCTCCAAACTTCTCACTGGGCAAAAACTATAAACTAAGTAAATATTCCTGAAGTTGCTGCTCCTTTTGGCCAGGTATCTGCATTATTTTATGTTGTATTATGAGGGCTATTGTGAAATGCATGTGCTTGTGCGAGAGTGTGTGTTGAGTGCTGGTATTTGTGAAGGGGGTGTGCCATTTGCAACGTGTTTTATTTACAGGCAAGAGCGTGCAAAAAATTAGCAGAAACCGAGCAGGAAAATTTGTGAGAGAAAACGGGAGTGAGTTGAAGAAAATCTGGAAAAGAGCAGTGCAAGGCAAAGAGAAAACTTAGGGCAGGAAATCCAAACCAAATGGCTGCACAGGTAAGAAGTAAACTAAGATACGATAACCAAGAGGCTGTGGTTCCACCAACTTGCTTATGAAGATTTATGTGATGTTGTTTTTGCATCCCTGCCACAGACAGACAATAACAGCAACAAGAGCAATAAACAAACAACAACAAAAAACTGCATGAACAACAACAACTATAAGCACATAAGTTCACAACAAGAATAATAAGAAAATCACCTACCAAATACGTGAGTATTGAGCAAATTTCTTGTGGTGAAGTTTTTTTTTGCTCATGTTCTCTATTTAGTAGTGACCAAAGGGTTTACAAGGCTTTAAGGAATCTTTCACTTACAGTTAAAGCGGGAACAAATGTTTTCTTGTAATATTATAACATTAAATGGTAAAACTGAATAAATTCTTTAATTCATCACATGAAATACAAAGCTTTACCGTATAGATTAAATTCTGTAGTTATTAATAAATTAATTATCTGCTTGCCTAAAGCGGCATTTGAACTCACAATTTCATTTAAAGCCTATTAAATAACTTAAAAAGGTTCAAACTTTAAAACGCGGAGGTGATTTGTGCCTTTGTTGTAAGAAATCTCTCTCGCAATCTTTGATCTTGATTATTGATTACAAATCTTGTCGTTTATATTTAATCTGATTTAAAATAATGTGCATTTCTTCAATTTAAAATTTTGGTATTTTTTTTGGTATTTTTCCGGAGAAGCCCATATAATTGGGTGCTCGAAATCTTTTATCTTGATTATCTCTGCCAAAACCCATCCGATTTGGAATCAGAATACCATTTTATACAAAGCTCGTCATTTATATTAAATCTGCATCAAAATAGTGTGCATTTCTTCAATTTAAAATTTTGGTATTTTTTTTGGTATTTTTCCAGAGAAGCCCATATAATGGGGTGTTCGAAATCTTTGATCTTGATTATCTCTGGCAAAACCCAACCGATTTGGAATCAGAATACCATTTTACACAAAGCTCATCATTTATATTAAATCTGCATCAAAATAGTGTGCATTTCTTTAAATAAAAATTTTGGTATTTTTTTGGTATTTTTCTATAGAAGCCCATATAATGGGGTGTTTGAAATCTTTGATCTTGATTATCTCTGGCAAAACCCAACCGATTTGTAATCAGAATACCATTTTATACAAAGCTCGTCATTTATATTAAATCTGCATCAAAATAGTGTGAATTTCTTCAATTTAAAATTTTGGTATTTTTTTTGGTATTTTTCCAGAGAAGCCCATATAATGGGGTGTTTGAAATCTTTGATCTTGATTATCTCTGGCAAAACCCAACCGATTTGTAATCAGAATACCATTTTATACAAAGCTCGTCATTTATATTAAATCTGCATCAAAATAGTGTGCATTTCTTCAATTTAAAATTTTGGTATTTTTTTTGGTATTTTTCCAGAGAAGCCCATATAATGGGGTGTTTGAAATCTTTGATCTGGATTATCTCTGCCAAAACCCAACCGATTAGGAATCAGAATACCATTTTATACAAAGCTCGTCATTTATATTAAATCTGCATCAAAATAGTGTGCATTTCTTCAATTTAAAATTTTGGTATTTTTTTTGGTATTTTTCCAGAGAAGCCCATATGATGGGGTGTTCAAAATCTTTGATCTTGATTATCTCTGCCAAAACCCAACCGATTTGGAATCAGAATACCATTTTATACAAAGCTCATCATTTATATTAAATCTGCATCAAAATAGTGTGCATTTCTTCAATTTAAAATTTTGGTATTTTTTTTGGTATTTTTCCAGAGAAGCCCATATAATCGGGTGTTCGAAATCTTTGATCTTGATTATCTCTGCCAAAACCCAACCGATTTGGAATCAGAATACCATTTTATACAAAGCTCGTCATTTATATTAAATCTGCATCAAAATAGTGTGCATTTCTTCAATTTAAAATTTTGGTATTTTTTTTGGTATTTTTCCAGAGAAGCCCATATAATGGGGTGTTCAAAATCTATGATCTTGATTATCTCTGGCAAAACCCAACCGATTTGGAATCAGAATACCATTTTATACAAAGCTCGTCATTTATATTAAATCTGCATCGAAATAGTGTGAATTTCTTCAATTTAAAATTTTGGTATTTTTTTTGGTATTTTTCCAGAGATGCCCTTATAATTGGGTGCTCGAAATCTTTGATCTTGATTATCTCTGCCAAAACCCAACCGATTTGGAATCAGAATACCATTTTATGCAAAGCTCGTCATTTATATTAAATCTGCATCAAAATAGTGTGCATTTCTTCAATTTAAAATTTTGGTATTTTTTTTGGTATTTTTCCAGAGAAGCCCATATAATGGGGTGTTTGAAATCTTTGATGTTGATTATCTCTGCCAAAACCCAACCGATTTGGAATCAGAATACCATTTTATACAAAGCTCGTCATTTATATTAAATCTGCATCGAAATAGTGTGAATTTCTTCAATTTAAAATTTTCATTTTCGTCATTTATATTTTTCCGGAGAAGCCCATATAATTGGGTGCTCGAAATCTTTGATCTTGATTATCTCTGCCAAAACCCATCCGATTTGGAATCAGAATACCATTTTATACAAAGCTCGTCATTTATATTAAATCTGCATCAAAATAGTGTGCATTTCTTCAATTTAAAATTTTGGTATTTTTTTTGGTATTTTTCCAGAGAAGCCCATATGATGGGGTGTTCAAAATCTTTGATCTTGATTATCTCTGCCAAAACCCAACCGATTTGGAATCAGAATACCATTTTATACAAAGCTCATCATTTATATTAAATCTGCATCAAAATAGTGTGCATTTCTTCAATTTAAAATTTTGGTATTTTTTTTGGTATTTTTCCAGAGAAGCCCATATAATCGGGTGTTCGAAATCTTTGATCTTGATTATCTCTGCCAAAACCCAACCGATTTGGAATCAGAATACCATTTTATACAAAGCTCGTCATTTATATTAAATCTGCATCAAAATAGTGTGCATTTCTTCAATTTAAAATTTTGGTATTTTTTTTGGTATTTTTCCAGAGAAGCCCATATAATGGGGTGTTCAAAATCTATGATCTTGATTATCTCTGGCAAAACCCAACCGATTTGGAATCAGAATACCATTTTATACAAAGCTCATCATTTATATTAAATCTGCATCAAAATAGTGTGCATTTCTTCAATTTAAAATTTTGGTATTTTTTTTGGTATTTTTCCAGAGAAGCCCATATGATGGGGTGTTCGAAATCTTTGATCTTGATTATCTCTGCCAAAACCCAACCGATTTGGAATCAGAATACCATTTTATACAAAGCTCATCATTTATATTAAATCTGCATCAAAATAGTGTGCATTTCTTCAAATTAAAATTTTGGTATTTTTTTTGGTATTTTTCCAGAGAAGCCCATATAATCGGGTGTTCGAAATCTTTGATCTTGATTATCTCTGCCAAAACCCAACCGATTTGGAATCAGAATACCATTTTATACAAAGCTCGTCATTTATATTAAATCTGCATCAAAATAGTGTGCATTTCTTCAATTTAAAATTTTGGTATTTTTTTTGGTATTTTTCCAGAGAAGCCCATATAATGGGGTGTTCAAAATCTATGATCTTGATTATCTCTGGCAAAACCCAACCGATTTGGAATCAGAATACCATTTTATACAAAGCTCGTCATTTATATTAAATCTGCATCGAAATAGTGTGAATTTCTTCAATTTAAAATTTTGGTATTTTTTTTGGTATTTTTCCAGAGATGCCCTTATAATTGGGTGCTCGAAATCTTTGATCTTGATTATCTCTGCCAAAACCCAACCGATTTGGAATCAGAATACCATTTTATACAAAGCTCGTCATTTATATTAAATCTGCATCAAAATAGTGTGCATTTCTTCAATTTAAAATTTTGGTATTTGTTTTGGTATTTTTCCAGAGAAGCCCATATAATGGGGTGTTTGAAATCTTTGATGTTGATTATCTCTGCCAAAACCCAACCGATTTGGAATCAGAATACCATTTTATACAAAGCTCGTCATTTATATTAAATCTGCATCGAAATAGTGTGAATTTCTTCAATTTAAAATTTTCATTTTCGTCATTTATATTTTTCCGGAGAAGCCCATATAATTGGGTGCTCGAAATCTTTGATCTTGATTATCTCTGGCAAAACCCAACCGATTTGGAATCAGAATACCATTTTATACAAAGCTCGTCATTTATATTAAATCTGCATCAAAATAGTGTGCATTTCTTCAATTTAAAATTTTGGTATTTTTTTTGGTATTTTTCCAGAGAAGCCCATATGATGGGGTGTTCAAAATCTTTGATCTTGATTATCTCTGCCAAAACCCAACCGATTTGGAATCAGAATACCATTTTATACAAAGCTCATCATTTATATTAAATCTGCATCAAAATAGTGTGCATTTCTTCAATTTAAAATTTTGGTATTTTTTTTTGGTATTTTTCCAGAGAAGCCCATATAATCGGGTGTTCGAAATCTTTGATCTTGATTATCTCTGCCAAAACCCAACCGATTTGGAATCAGAATACCATTTTATACAAAGCTCGTCATTTATATTAAATCTGCATCAAAATAGTGTGCATTTCTTCAATTTAAAATTTTGGTATTTTTTTTGGTATTTTTCCAGAGAAGCCCATATAATGGGGTGTTCAAAATCTATGATCTTGATTATCTCTGGCAAAACCCAACCGATTTGGAATCAGAATACCATTTTATACAAAGCTCATCATTTATATTAAATCTGCATCAAAATAGTGTGCATTTCTTCAATTTAAAATTTTGGTATTTTTTTTGGTATTTTTCCAGAGAAGCCCATATGATGGGGTGTTCGAAATCTTTGATCTTGATTATCTCTGCCAAAACCCAACCGATTTGGAATCAGAATACCATTTTATACAAAGCTCATCATTTATATTAAATCTGCATCAAAATAGTGTGCATTTCTTCAAATTAAAATTTTGGTATTTTTTTTGGTATTTTTCCAGAGAAGCCCATATAATCGGGTGTTCGAAATCTTTGATCTTGATTATCTCTGCCAAAACCCAACCGATTTGGAATCAGAATACCATTTTATACAAAGCTCGTCATTTATATTAAATCTGCATCGAAATAGTGTGAATTTCTTCAATTTAAAATTTTGGTATTTTTTTTGGTATTTTTCCAGAGATGCCCTTATAATTGGGTGCTCGAAATCTTTGATCTTGATTATCTCTGCCAAAACCCAACCGATTTGGAATCAGAATACCATTTTATACAAAGCTCGTCATTTATATTAAATCTGCATCAAAATAGTGTGCATTTCTTCAATTTAAAATTTTGGTATTTGTTTTGGTATTTTTCCAGAGAAGCCCATATAATGGGGTGTTTGAAATCTTTGATGTTGATTATCTCTGCCAAAACCCAACCGATTTGGAAT
This sequence comes from Drosophila acutilabella, assembly GCA_035046005.1. Lineage (NCBI taxonomy): Eukaryota > Metazoa > Arthropoda > Insecta > Diptera > Drosophilidae > Drosophila > Drosophila acutilabella. Next base: position 10,729,402 of record JAWNOK010000068.1, read on the forward strand.
CAGAATACCATTTTATACAAAGCTCGTCATTTATATTAAATCTGCATCGAAATAGTGTGAATTTCTTCAATTTAAAATTTTCATTTTCGTCATTTATATTTTTCCGGAGAAGCCCATATAATTGGGTGCTCGAAATCTTTGATCTTGATTATCTCTGGCAAAACCCAACCGATTTGGAATCAGAATACCATTTTATACAAAGCTCGTCATTTATATTAAATCTGCATCAAAATAGTGTGCATTTCTTCAATTTAAAATTTTGGTATTTTTTTTGGTATTTTTCCAGAGAAGCCCTTATAATTGGGTGCTCGAAATCTTTGATCTTGATTATCTCTGGCAAAACCCAACCGATTTGGAATCAGAATACCATTTTATACAAAGCTCGTCATTTATATTAAATCTGCATCAAAATAGTGTGCATTTCTTCAATTTAAAATTTTGGTATTTTTTTTGGTATTTTTCCAGAGAAGCCCATATAATGGGGTGTTTGAAATCTTTGATGTTGATTATCTCTGCCAAAACCCAACCGATTTGGAATCAGAATACCATTTTATACAAAGCTCGTCATTTATATTAAATCTGCATCAAAATAGTGTGCATTTCTTCAATTTAAAATTTTGGTATTTTTTTTGGTATTTTTCCAGAGAAGCCCATATAATGGGGTGTTTGAAATCTTTGATGTTGATTATCTCTGCCAAAACCCAACCGATTTGGAATCAGAATACCATTTTATACAAAGCTCGTCATTTATATTAAATCTGCATCAAAATAGTGTGCATTTCTTCAATTTAAAATTTTGGTATTTTTTTGGTATTTTTCCAGAGAAGCCATATAATGGGGTGTTCAAAATCTTTGATCTTGATTATCTCTGCCAAAACCCAACCGATTTGGAATCAGAATACCATTTTATACAAAGCTCGTCATTTATATTAAATCTGCATCAAAATAGTGTGCATTTCTTCAATTTAAAATTTTGGTATTTTTCCAGAGAAGCCCATATGATGGGGTGTTCAAAATCTTTGATCTTGATTATCTCTGCCAAAACCCAACCGATTTGGAATCAGAATACCATTTTATACAAAGCTCATCATTTATATTAAATCTGCATCAAAATAGTGTGCATTTCTTCAATTTAAAATTTTGGTATTTTTTTGGTATTTTTCCAGAGAAGCCCATATAATGGGGTGTTTGAAATCTTTGATCTGGATTATCTCTGCCAAAACCCAACCGATTAGGAATCAGAATACCATTTTATACAAAGCTCGTCATTTATATTAAATCTGCATCAAAATAGTGTGCATTTCTTCAATTTAAAATTTTGGTATTTTTTTTGGTATTTTTCCAGAGAAGCCCATATAATGGGGTGTTTGAAATCTTTGATCTTGATTATCTCTGCCAAAACCCAACCGATTTGGAATCAGAATACCACTTTATACAAAGCTCGTCATTTATATTAAATCTGCATCAAAATAGTGTGCATTTCTTCAATTTAAAATTTTGGTATTTTTTTTTGTATTTTTCCAGAGAAGCCCATATAATGGGGTGTTTGAAATCTTTGATCTTGATTATCTCTGCCAAAACCCAACCGATTTGGAATCAGAATACCATTTTATACAAAGCTCGTCATTTATATTAAATCTGCATCAAAATAGTGTGCATTTCTTCAATTTAAAATTTTGGTATTTTTCCAGAGAAGCCCATATAATGGGGTGTTTGAAATCTTTGATCTTGATTATCTCTGCCAAAACCCAACCGATTAGGAATCAGAATACCATTTTATACAAAGCTCGTCATTTATATTAAATCTGCATCAAAATAGTGTGAATTTCTTCAATTTAAAATTTTGGTATTTTTTTTGGTATTTTTCCAGAGAAGCCCATATAATCGGGTGTTCGAAATCTTTGATCTTGATTATCTCTGCCAAAACCCAACCGATTTGGAATCAGAATACCACTTTATACAAAGCTCGTCATTTATATTAAATCTGCATCAAAATAGTGTGCATTTCTTCAATTTAAAATTTTGGTATTTTTCCAGAGAAGCCCATATAATGGGGTGTTTGAAATCTTTGATCTTGATTATCTCTGCCAAAACCCAACCGATTAGGAATCAGAATACCATTTTATACAAAGCTCGTCATTTATATTAAATCTGCATCAAAATAGTGTGCATTTCTTCAATTTAAAATTTTGGTATTTTTTTTGGTATTTTTCCAGAGAAGCCCATATAATCGGGTGTTCGAAATCTTTGATCTTGATTATCTCTGCCAAAACCCAACCGATTTGGAATCAGAATACCACTTTATACAAAGCTCGTCATTTATATTAAATCTGCATCAAAATAGTGTACATTTCTTCAATTTAAAATTTTGGTATTTTTTTTGGTATTTTTCCAGAGAAGCCCATATAATGGGGTGTTTGAAATCATTGATCTTGATTATCTCTGCCAAAACCCAACCGATTAGGAATCAGAATACCATTTTATACAAAGCTCGTCATTTATATTAAATCTGCATCAAAATAGTGTGCATTTCTTCAATTTAAAATTTTGGTATTTTTTTTGGTATTTTTCCAGAGAAGCCCATATAATGGGGTGTTTGAAATCTTTGATCTTGATTATCTCTGCCAAAACCCAACCGATTTGGAATCAGAATACCATTTTATACAAAGCTCGTCATTTATATTAAATCTGCATCAAAATAGTGTGCATTTCTTCAATTTAAAATTTTGGTATTTTTTTTGGTATTTTTCCAGAGAAGCCATATAATGGGGTGTTCGAAATCTTTGATCTTGATTATCTCTGCCAAAACCCAACCTATTTGGAATCAGAATACCATTTTATACAAAGCTCGTCATTTATATTAAATCTGCATCAAAATAGTGTGCATTTCTTCAATTTAAAATTTTGGTATTTTTTTTGGTATTTTTCCAGAGAAGCCCATATAATCGGGTGTTCGAAATCTTTGATCTTGATTATCTCTGCCAAAACCCAACCGATTTGGAATCAGAATACCATTTTATACAAAGCTCGTCATTTATATTAAATCTGCATCAAAATAGTGTGCATTTCTTCAATTTAAAATTTTGGTATTTTTTTTGGTATTTTTCCAGAGAAGCCCATATAATTGGGTGCTTGAAATCTTTGATCTTGATTATTTCTGCCAAAACCCATCCGATTTGGAATCAGAATACCATTTTATACAAAGCTCGTCATTTATATTAAATCTGCATCAAAATAGTGTGCATTTCTTCAATTTAAAATTTTGGTATTTTTTTTGGTATTTTTCCAGAGAAGCCCATATAATCGGGTGTTCGAAATCTTTGATCTTGATTATCTCTGCCAAAACCCAACCGATTTGGAATCAGAATACCACTTTATACAAAGCTCGTCATTTATATTAAATCTGCATCAAAATAGTGTACATTTCTTCAATTTAAAATTTTGGTATTTTTTTTGGTATTTTTCCAGAGAAGCCCATATAATGGGGTGTTTGAAATCATTGATCTTGATTATCTCTGCCAAAACCCAACCGATTAGGAATCAGAATACCATTTTATACAAAGCTCGTCATTTATATTAAATCTGCATCAAAATAGTGTGCATTTCTTCAATTTAAAATTTTGGTATTTTTTTTGGTATTTTTCCAGAGAAGCCCATATAATGGGGTGTTTGAAATCTTTGATCTTGATTATCTCTGCCAAAACCCAACCGATTTGGAATCAGAATACCATTTTATACAAAGCTCGTCATTTATATTAAATCTGCATCAAAATAGTGTGCATTTCTTCAATTTAAAATTTTGGTATTTTTTTTGGTATTTTTCCAGAGAAGCCATATAATGGGGTGTTCGAAATCTTTGATCTTGATTATCTCTGCCAAAACCCAACCTATTTGGAATCAGAATACCATTTTATACAAAGCTCGTCATTTATATTAAATCTGCATCAAAATAGTGTGCATTTCTTCAATTTAAAATTTTGGTATTTTTTTTGGTATTTTTCCAGAGAAGCCCATATAATTGGGTGCTTGAAATCTTTGATCTTGATTATTTCTGCCAAAACCCATCCGATTTGGAATCAGAATACCATTTTATACAAAGCTCGTCATTTATATTAAATCTGCATCAAAATAGTGTGCATTTCTTCAATTTAAAATTTTGGTATTTTTTTTGGTATTTTTCCAGAGAAGCCCATATAATGGGGTGTTTGAAATCATTGATCTTGATTATCTCTGCCAAAACCCAACCGATTAGGAATCAGAATACCATTTTATACAAAGCTCGTCATTTATATTAAATCTGCATCAAAATAGTGTGCATTTCTTCAATTTAAAATTTTGGTATTTTTTTTGCTATTTTTCCAGAGAAGCCCATATAATGGGGTGTTTGAAATCTTTGATCTTGATTATCTCTGCCAAAACCCAACCGATTTGGAATCAGAATACCATTTTATACAAAGCTCGTCATTTATATTAAATCTGCATCAAAATAATGTGCATTTCTTCAATTTAAAATTTTGGTATTTTTTTTGGTATTTTTCCAGAGAAGCCATATAATGGGGTGTTCAAAATCTTTGATCTTGATTATCTCTGCCAAAACCCAACCGATTTGGAATCAGAATACCATTTTATACAAAGCTCGTCATTTATATTAAATCTGCATCAAAATAGTGTGCATTTCTTCAATTTAAAATTTTGGTATTTTTTTTGGTATTTTTCCAGAGAAGCCCATATAATGGGGTGTTTGAAATCTTTGATCTGGATTATCTCTGCCAAAACCCAACCGATTAGGAATCAGAATACCATTTTATACAAAGCTCGTCATTTATATTAAATCAAAATAGTGTGCATTTCTTCAATTTAAAATTTTGGTATTTTTTTTGGTATTTTTCCAGAGAAGCCATATAATGGGGTGTTCAAAATCTTTGATCTTGATTATCTCTGCCAAAACCCAACCGATTTGGAATCAGAATACAATTTTATACAAAGCTCGTCATTTATATTAAATCTGCATCAAAATAGTGTGCATTTCTTCAATTTAAAATTTTGGTATTTTTTTTGCTATTTTTCCAGAGAAGCCCATATAATGGGGTGTTTGAAATCTTTGATCTTGATTATCTCTGCCAAAACCCAACCGATTTGGAATCAGAATACCATTTTATACAAAGCTCGTCATTTATATTAAATCTGCATCAAAATAGTGTGCATTTCTTCAATTTAAAATTTTGGTATTTTTTTTGGTATTTTTCCAGAGAAGCCATATAATGGGGTGTTCCAAATCTTTGATCTTGATTATCTCTGCCAAAACCCAACCGATTTGGAATCAGAATACCATTTTATACAAAGCTCTTCAGTTATATTAAATCTGCATCAAAATAGTGTGCATTTCTTCAATTTAAAATTTTGGTATTTTTTTTGCTATTTTTCCAGAGAAGCCCATATAATGGGGTGTTTGAAATCTTTGATCTGGATTATCTCTGCCAAAACCCAACCGATTTGGAATCAGAATACCATTTTATACAAAGCTCGTCATTTATATTAAATCTGCATCAAAATAGTGTGCATTTCTTCAATTTAAAATTTTGGTATTTTTTTTGGTATTTTTCCAGAGAAGCCCATATAATGGGGTGTTCAAAATCTATGATCTTGATTATCTCTGGCAAAACCCAACCGATTTGGAATCAGAATACCATTTTATACAAAGCTCGTCATTTATATTAAATCTGCATCGAAATAGTGTGAATTTCTTCAATTTAAAATTTTGGTATTTTTTTTGGTATTTTTCCAGAGATGCCCTTATAATTGGGTGCTCGAAATCTTTGATCTTGATTATCTCTGCCAAAACCCAACCGATTTGGAATCAGAATACCATTTTATACAAAGCTCGTCATTTATATTAAATCTGCATCAAAATAGTGTGCATTTCTTCAATTTAAAATTTTGGTATTTTTTTTGGTATTTTTCCAGAGAAGCCCATATAATGGGGTGTTTGAAATCTTTGATGTTGATTATCTCTGCCAAAACCCAACCGATTTGGAATCAGAATACCATTTTATACAAAGCTCGTCATTTATATTAAATCTGCATCGAAATAGTGTGAATTTCTTCAATTTAAAATTTTCATTTTCGTCATTTATATTTTTCCGGAGAAGCCCATATAATTGGGTGCTCGAAATCTTTGATCTTGATTATCTCTGGCAAAACCCAACCGATTTGGAATCAGAATACCATTTTATACAAAGCTCGTCATTTATATTAAATCTGCATCAAAATAGTGTGCATTTCTTCAATTTAAAATTTTGGTATTTTTTTTGGTATTTTTCCAGAGATGCCCTTATAATTGGGTGCTCGAAATCTTTGATCTTGATTATCTCTGGCAAAACCCAACCGATTTGGAATCAGAATACCATTTTATACAAAGCTCGTCATTTATATTAAATCTGCATCGAAATAGTGTGAATTTCTTCAATTTAAAATTTTGGTATTTTTTTTGGTATTTTTCCAGAGATGCCCTTATAATTGGGTGCTCGAAATCTTTGATCTTGATTATCTCTGCCAAAACCCAACCGATTTGGAATCAGAATACCATTTTATACAAAGCTCGTCATTTATATTAAATCTGCATCAAAATAGTGTGCATTTCTTCAATTTAAAATTTTGGTATTTTTTTTGGTATTTTTCCAGAGAAGCCCATATAATGGGGTGTTTGAAATCTTTGATGTTGATTATCTCTGCCAAAACCCAACCGATTTGGAATCAGAATACCATTTTATACAAAGCTCGTCATTTATATTAAATCTGCATCAAAATAGTGTGCATTTCTTCAATTTAAAATTTTGGTATTTTTTTTGGTATTTTTCCAGAGAAGCCCATATAATGGGGTGTTTGAAATCTTTGATGTTGATTATCTCTGCCAAAACCCAACCGATTTGGAATCAGAATACCATTTTATACAAAGCTCGTCATTTATATTAAATCTGCATCAAAATAGTGTGCATTTCTTCAATTTAAAATTTTGGTATTTTTTTTGGTATTTTTCCAGAGAAGCCATATAATGGGGTGTTCAAAATCTTTGATCTTGATTATCTCTGCCAAAACCCAACCGATTTGGAATCAGAATACCATTTTATACAAAGCTCGTCATTTATATTAAATCTGCATCAAAATAGTGTGCATTTCTTCAATTTAAAATTGTGGTATTTTTCCAGAGAAGCCCATATGATGGGGTGTTCAAAATCTTTGATCTTGATTATCTCTGCCAAAACCCAACCGATTTGGAATCAGAATACCATTTTATACAAAGCTCATCATTTATATTAAATCTGCATCAAAATAGTGTGCATTTCTTCAATTTAAAATTTTGGTATTTTTTTGGTATTTTTCCAGAGAAGCCCATATAATGGGGTGTTTGAAATCTTTGATCTGGATTATCTCTGCCAAAACCCAACCGATTAGGAATCAGAATACCATTTTATACAAAGCTCGTCATTTATATTAAATCTGCATCAAAATAGTGTGCATTTCTTCAATTTAAAATTTTGGTATTTTTTTTGGTAGTTTTCCAGAGAGCCCATATAATCGGGTGTTCGAAATCTTTGATCTTGATTATCTCTGCCAAAACCCAACCGATTTGGAATCAGAATACCACTTTATACAAAGCTCGTCATTTATATTAAATCTGCATCAAAATAGTGTGCATTTCTTCAATTTAAAATTTTGGTATTTTTCCAGAGAAGCCCATATAATGGGGTGTTTGAAATCTTTGATCTTGATTATCTCTGCCAAAACCCAACCGATTAGGAATCAGAATACCATTTTATACAAAGCTCGTCATTTATATTAAATCTGCATCAAAATAGTGTGAATTTCTTCAATTTAAAATTTTGGTATTTTTTTTGGTATTTTTCCAGAGAAGCCCATATAATCGGGTGTTCGAAATCTTTGATCTTGATTATCTCTGCCAAAACCCAACCGATTTGGAATCAGAATACCACTTTATACAAAGCTCGTCATTTATATTAAATCTGCATCAAAATAGTGTACATTTCTTCAATTTAAAATTTTGGTATTTTTTTTGGTATTTTTCCAGAGAAGCCCATATAATGGGGTGTTTGAAATCATTGATCTTGATTATCTCTGCCAAAACCCAACCGATTAGGAATCAGAATACCATTTTATACAAAGCTCGTCATTTATATTAAATCTGCATCAAAATAGTGTGCATTTCTTCAATTTAAAATTTTGGTATTTTTTTTGGTATTTTTCCAGAGAAGCCCATATAATGGGGTGTTTGAAATCTTTGATCTTGATTATCTCTGCCAAAACCCAACCGATTTGGAATCAGAATACCATTTTATACAAAGCTCGTCATTTATATTAAATCTGCATCAAAATAGTGTGCATTTCTTTAATTTAAAATTTTGGTATTTTTTTTGGTATTTTTCCAGAGAAGCCATATAATGGGGTGTTCGAAATCTTTGATCTTGATTATCTCTGCCAAAACCCAACCTATTTGGAATCAGAATACCATTTTATACAAAGCTCGTCATTTATATTAAATCTGCATCAAAATAGTGTGCATTTCTTCAATTTAAAATTTTGGTATTTTTTTTTGTATTTTTCCAGAGAAGCCCATATAATGGGGTGTTTGAAATCTTTGATCTTGATTATCTCTGCCAAAACCCAACCGATTTGGAATCAGAATACCATTTTATACAAAGCTCGTCATTTATATTAAATCTGCATCAAAATAGTGTGCATTTCTTCAATTTAAAATTTTGGTATTTTTTTTGGTATTTTTCCAGAGAAGCCATATAATGGGGTGTTCAAAATCTTTGATCTTGATTATCTCTGCCAAAACCCAACCGATTTGGAATCAGAATACCATTTTATACAAAGCTCGTCATTTATATTAAATCTGCATCAAAATAGTGTGCATTTCTTCAATTTAAAATTTTGGTATTTTTTTTGGTATTTTTCCAGAGAAGCCCATATAATGGGGTGTTTGAAATCTTTGATCTGGATTATCTCTGCCAAAACCCAACCGATTAGGAATCAGAATACCATTTTATACAAAGCTCGTCATTTATATTAAATCTGCATCAAAATAGTGTGCATTTCTTCAATTTAAAATTTTGGTATTTTTTTTGGTATTTTTCCAGAGAAGCCCATATGATGGGGTGTTCAAAATCTTTGATCTTGATTATCTCTGCCAAAACCCAACCGATTTGGAATCAGAATACAATTTTATACAAAGCTCGTCATTTATATTAAATCTGCATCAAAATAGTGTGCATTTCTTCAATTTAAAATTTTGGTATTTTTTTTGGTATTTTTCCAGAGAAGCCCATATAATGGGGTGTTCAAAATCTTTGATCTTGATTATCTCTGCCAAAACCCAACCGATTTGGAATCAGAATACCATTTTATACAAAGCTCTTCAGTTATATTAAATCTGCATCAAAATAGTGTGCATTTCTTCAATTTAAAATTTTGGTATTTTTTTTGCTATTTTTCCAGAGAAGCCCATATAATGGGGTGTTTGAAATCTTTGATCTGGATTATCTCTGCCAAAACCCAACCGATTTGGAATCAGAATACCATTTTATACAAAGCTCATCATTTATATTAAATCTGCATCAAAATAGTGTGCATTTCTTCAATTTAAAATTTTGGTATTTTTTTTGGTATTTTTCCAGAGAAGACCATATAATGGGGTGTTTGAAATCTTTGATGTTGATTATCTCTGCCAAAACCCAACCGATTTGGAATCAGAATACCATTTTATACAAAGCTCGTCATTTATATTAAATCTGCATCGAAATAGTGTGAATTTCTTCAATTTAAAATTTTCATTTTCGTCATTTATATTTTTCCGGAGAAGCCCATATAATTGGGTGCTCGAAATCTTTGATCTTGATTATCTCTGCCAAAACCCATCCGATTTGGAATCAGAATACCATTTTATACAAAGCTCGTCATTTATATTAAATCTGCATCAAAATAGTGTGCATTTCTTCAATTTAAAATTTTGGTATTTTTTTTGGTATTTTTCCAGAGAAGCCCATATAATGGGGTATTTGAAATCTTTGATCTGGATTATCTCTGCCAAAACCCAACCGATTAGGAATCAGAATACCATTTTATACAAAGCTCGTCATTTATATTAAATCTGCATCAAAATAGTGTGCATTTCTTCAATTTAAAATTTTGGTATTTTTTTTGGTATTTTTCCAGAGAAGCCCATATGATGGGGTGTTCAAAATCTTTGATCTTGATTATCTCTGCCAAAACCCAACCGATTTGGAATCAGAATACCATTTTATACAAAGCTCATCATTTATATTAAATCTGCATCAAAATAGTGTGCATTTCTTCAATTTAAAATTTTGGTATTTTTTTTTGGTATTTTTCCAGAGAAGCCCATATAATCGGGTGTTCGAAATCTTTGATCTTGATTATCTCTGCCAAAACCCAACCGATTTGGAATCAGAATACCATTTTATACAAAGCTCGTCATTTATATTAAATCTGCATCAAAATAGTGTGCATTTCTTCAATTTAAAATTTTGGTATTTTTTTTGGTATTTTTCCAGAGAAGCCCATATAATCGGGTGTTCGAAATCTTTGATCTTGATTATCTCTGGCAAAACCCAACCGGTTTGGAATCAGAATACCATTTTATACAAAGCTCGTCATTTATATTAAATCTGCATCGAAATAGTGTGAATTTCTTCAATTTAAAATTTTGGTATTTTTTTTGGTATTTTTCCAGAGATGCCCTTATAATTGGGTGCTCGAAATCTTTGATCTTGATTATCTCTGCCAAAACCCAACCGATTTGGAATCAGAATACCATTTTATACAAAGCTCGTCATTTATATTAAATCTACATCGAAATAGTGTGAATTTCTTCAATTTAAAAATTTTCATTTTCGTCATTTATATTTTTCCGGAGAAGCCCATATAATTGGGTGCTCGAAATCTTTGATCTTGATTATCTCTGCCAAAACCCAACCGATTTGGAATCAGAATACCATTTTATACAAAGCTCATCATTTATATTAAATCTGCATCAAAATAGTGTGCATTTCTTCAATTTAAAATTTTGGTATTTTTTTTGGTATTTTTCCAGAGAAGCCCATATGATGGGGTGTTCAAAATCTTTGATCTTGATTATCTCTGCCAAAACCCAACCGATTTGGAATCAGAATACCATTTTATACAAAGCTCATCATTTATATTAAATCTGCATCAAAATAGTGTGCATTTCTTCAATTTAAAATTTTGGTATTTTTTTTGGTATTTTTCCAGAGAAGCCCATATAATCGGGTGTTCGAAATCTTTGATCTTGATTATCTCTGCCAAAACCCAACCGATTTGGAATCAGAATACCATTTTATACAAAGCTCGTCATTTATATTAAATCTGCATCAAAATAGTGTGCATTTCTTCAATTTAAAATTTTGGTATTTTTTTTGGTATTTTTCCAGAGAAGCCCATATGATGGGGTGTTCAAAATCTTTGATCTTGATTATCTCTGCCAAAACCCAACCGATTTGGAATCAGAATACCATTTTATACAAAGCTCATCATTTATATTAAATCTGCATCAAAATAGTGTGCATTTCTTCAATTTAAAATTTTGGTATTTTTTTTGGTATTTTTCCAGAGAAGCCCATATAATCGGGTGTTCGAAATCTTTGATCTTGATTATCTCTGCCAAAACCATTTTATACAAAGCTCGTCATTTATATTAAATCTGCATCAAAATAGTGTGCATTTCTTCAATTTAAAATTTTGGTATTTTTTTTGGTATTTTTCCAGAGAAGCCCATATGATGGGGTGTTCAAAATCTTTGATCTTGATTATCTCTGCCAAAACCCAACCGATTTGGAATCAGAATACCATTTTATACAAAGCTCATCATTTATATTAAATCTGCATCAAAATAGTGTGCATTTCTTCAATTTAAAATTTTGGTATTTTTTTTGGTATTTTTCCAGAGAAGCCCATATAATCGGGTGTTCGAAATCTTTGATCTTGATTATCTCTGCCAAAACCCAACCGATTTGGAATCAGAATACCATTTTATACAAAGCTCGTCATTTATATTAAATCTGCATCAAAAAAGTGTGCATTTCTTCAATTTAAAATTTTGGTATTTTTTTTTGGTATTTTTCCAGAGAAGCCCATATAATCGGGTGTTTGAAATCTTTGATCTTGATTATCTCTGCCAAAACCCAACCGATTTGGAATCAGAATACCATTTTATACAAAGCTCGTCATTTATATTAAATCTGCATCAAAAAAGTGTGCATTTCTTCAATTTAAAATTTTGGTATTTTTTTTTGGTATTTTTCCAGAGAAGCCCATATAATGGGGTGTTCAAAATCTTTGATCTTGATTATCTCTGGCAAAACCCAACCGATTTGGAATCAGAATACCATTTTATACAAAGCTCGTCATTTATATTAAATCTGCATCGAAATAGTGTGAATTTCTTCAATTTAAAATTTTGGTATTTTTTTTGGTATTTTTCCAGAGATGCCCTTATAATTGGGTGCTCGAAATCTTTGATCTTGATTATCTCTGCCAAAACCCAACCGATTTGGAATCAGAATACCATTTTGTACAAAGCTCGTCATTTATATTAAATCTGCATCAAAATAGTGTGCATTTCTTCAATTTAAAATTTTGGTATTTTTTTTGGTATTTTTCCAGAGAAGCCCATATAATGGGGTGTTTGAAATCTTTGATGTTGATTATCTCTGCCAAAACCCAACCGATTTGGAATCAGAATACCATTTTATACAAAGCTCGTCATTTATATTAAATCTGCATCGAAATAGTGTGAATTTCTTCAATTTAAAATTTTGGTATTTTTCAAGAGAGTATTTTGACGAGTACTCGAAATCTTTGATCTTGATTATCTCTGGTAAAACTCAACTGACTTGTTTAGCAGTATTCAGCTTTACACTGGCAAATAAAATGGATTCTCATTGTCGGCGAGCAATTGATGTTGAAGTTGGAGCTAAAGTCATCGGCTTTAGCTTTAGCTTTGGCTTTGGGTTTGGCTTTGCCATCAAATGGCTAAAAACTCAAGCACAACTCATTGTGGCACAGAGAATTGAAGTTCTCATTGGTTTCGGTTGTGGGGGGATGTGTGGGACGGGGTGGGGGTTAATACTTGAGAATGTGCGATAAGGAAGTGCAATTGTATGGCTGTCGTCAGCTCACAACAATGGGTTTGGTGCACTTTACCGTTTAGACTTGGCACTCAAGTGCATTGGCTTGCCATTTAACAAATTTTATAGTTTATTAAAAAAAAAAAAGTGTTTTTTTTTTTTTTTAAAAAAAAAAAAAAAAAAAAAATTTTCTTGCAATACGAAGTAGATTGCCTTGAAGCCTTACCTCCTTTATTTTTTTCATTTCATTCTTTTTTCTTTCTCTCAAGTGCTTCGAGTGGCAATTTCCATTGTAGCGCTTGTCTCAAGACACAACGGAACGCGACGCTTGGCAAAGTATAAAGAATTAGCTCAGAGGAACACTTTATCAAGTAAGACATACTCCCATCCTGCCATTCACTGCCGTTCACTGACTCCCTCGCTCACTTTGAGCATTTTGCTGTCATAAGTCATTCATCTGACGTCACTTTATTAATTCACGATTAGCACAAAGAGCCAAGAATCGATTGCAATTAACTGTCAACTGGAAATTGTGGCGCCCTCTACTCTCCACACACTGCAACGTAAATCATTTTTAATTGCAATTTGAGTATTCCTAAATGCTCAACCTTTGTCTGCTTCTCCTCCCAGCAACTTGACAACCTAGTAAGTCATTTGATTCACCAATTGCTTCGTTTTGTGTCTCATGCGATTTTTGTGCTTGTATTTGGACTGCTCGTTAGCTGTTCACACGGCGTGTGAGTCATGTGTTAACAGCTGGTCTGCCATTTGCGGTATTTTCAAAGTAAATGTGTTTTTATTGTTACAAAAGCCAATTAAATATTTTAAATATTTGTGATATTAATTATAAAATGTATTGTTTATTTTAATTCATTATACACTTCTCATAGAGTTTTGTTACAGATAATTTTAATTATTTCTCATTAAAAGTTTTATAGTATGTATATTTAAATTTTAAGTAATTGAAATACCAGAAAATTAAGCATATTGTCAAGTTAATCTTTCTGGGGTAAACAATAAGTAAATAACTTCTAATAAATATATATTTGGCCTAACAAATAATTAACTGAATTAAACTTAAAATCTCTTGACATAGTTAGACAACATACTAATTGTTTTGACTTTCTTTTAAACTGTTATGCAGTTACATTTCCCTATTGCAGTGTAAGCATTTTTTAGTTATTATTTTACACAAGTATCTAAATACCGGTTGAGTTAAATTAACTTTTGGATTACCTACAAGATGCTATAAAAGTTGTCGGAAAATTCAATTTGATTGCACTTGAAGTTGAAGTGGCAAAAGTACACAGCCAAATGGCTAAAATAGTTTCTTCTTATGGAAATGTTATGCAAAAGTGCAAATGGTTTTATGGTCTTTCTAGTTAGCATGGCTTACTTTTAAAAACTTTGTAGCAACCGCAATTCAAGCCAAGTTAAATGATTTCAAAAACAAATTTAGCTACAAATATTTTTCTAACTATAACTATAAATAATTGTTTTAGTAATAACTTTGTCGGCATGTTTTAACTTGTTTTAATGAATGCTAAATTATTTAACAATGACCTTATACTGATTTATGTCGTTTGTTAGTGTTATTATGTGAAATAATATTAAATTTATTACATACTGTGTACAAATATTATAAATGCTCATTAAACGAGACAATTAATTGTATATACACATAAAATAAACAATGAAAATATATTTTAAATAAAATATGTAGAAAACAATATATTTAGTAGAAACATATATTAAATTGTTATAAAAGTGAAATTGCCAAATTAACACGCGTTCTGCGAAAAAGCAAAAGGTATTTAAATATTTGTGGCACCCACGCACTCATACACACACTCACACACACACTCTTGCTCAGAATGAGCAACACTGGCTGAAATGTGGGCGTTCATAGTGGGCATGTCGACGTGATCAAATATGCAAATAATTGCAAAATGAAAATGTGTGTACAAAGTCAAACGAAGCGCAACGCGCAAAGTATCTCAAACATTCTTTTTTTTCTGGCTTGGCTTTAAGCATCAACAACATTTTGGCAAACAAACAGCAGATACACACACCCACACATGCATATACTACTGAAACTCTGGCTCTGAACGCCCCTATATGTGGGCGTGTCTGGTGCCATCAATTTATTTACACCACGCACGCGAATGCAAACAAATTAAATTGCAAATCATGATTAGCTGCCTCACAGCTCACAGTATGCTCTCCCCAAACGAATCCTCTGAAAACTCGATAAAAACAGCAGCAACAAAAATAACAACATCGACACAACAACAAAAGGGCAACAAAAATGAGCCATATGAGCAGCAACATGTAGGAAAAGCACTTCAATATAATCATATATTCCTATATCTTTTATCACACCACCAGAAATTCAACGGCTTCTGTTTTCTGCTTTTCTTTAAATTTTAAACCATAGCAGGTACTCAACAGAGTTTTCATTTTCACAGGAAAGTATTACTCAAAAGATACTCTACAAAAGTATAAAGGATAAATTTTAAAACTTTAAGAAAATGTGGAGATTAAGAGCAGAAAAAGTCACGAAAAGAAATTTTAAAACTTTCTTAGAAACTAAAATAAAGAAAGCCTTTCTTAATTAAATGCTAAATTTTAAATGAGTTGTACAGAGTTTTGGGTTCATCAAGCAAATACATTTTATATTTTTCAAGTTTATTAAAATTTATTTAAAGGTAAAGTAATAAATTGTCTTTAGTTTCTAATTATCACACTTTGTCACACTTAAATCTATTACTATTGTCATACTTAAATCTGCTTGATTAGAAATTTAATCATTGAAGTATTATCAATAGTCTGTTAATTAGAAATTCAGTTAGAGTATTAAAATATCTGCGATTTTTGAGCTGCTTAGAAGCGATTTATGATTTCCACTTTCTAGCGCATTGCAATAACTTGAAACCCCAACGAAAACAACGTGAGTTTTCCCCGTTGTCATTTTCCGCTACCCACCAAACAGCTCGGAAAACTCCCCCGTGTCTTCTCCCTAGTTACGTGCAGGGAAATAATAGAGTTTGGGGATGTGTGTGTAGCGTGTGACACGTTTGATAATATGGTAAATAATTTAAATAAAAAAAAAAAAAATAACAGAAAAGCGACAAATAACGACAACAAATGTTGCTGTGTTGCTGTGTGGCTGCCTTCAACGCAGTCAGAGTAACAATCGCAGTTACATTTACATTCACAGTCGATGTCAACTCTTTGTTAAATTATGTGTGAATTATTTAGCATCAATGTATCGATGCGATGCAATGCGATGTCATGTGAAATACAGACAACAGCAAATTTGTTGTGGTTTCGAGTACAGCGATTGAATTGAATTTAAACTGTGGTTCGTGGTTTTACTTATTGCCGATAGTTTGATGTGTGGTTCCCTCAAGTTCTTTCAACTTGGCACACGACATTTGTTGAGTATTTAATATTCATATTATGATAATATTAATACAACTGTCATTGCAAAGTTAAACAGCATTTATTTGGCTATATAAGCTGGCAGTTAGTTGTTGGGATTTACAGTACATTAACTTGTAACTTAAATACCCATTTTAAATACTTTCTCGTCTAAGCTACTTAGTTTCAGTCCTTTTTATTTTATAACTAAAAAGTGACAGCTGTTTTGAAGTGCATGTCTTCGATTGACATACAAAATACGATTAGACTTTTGTGCCATTGAGTGTTTGGAGTAAAATGTAAACTTTGAACAAATTGAATTAGCAGACAGACACATATAGATTATGAAGTGGACTGAATTGGGCCTACAAATGGCTGTTGTGCTTAACCTCAGATAAATATTTGTACAGGACCCGCACAGAAAGAGAAACACACACACAGACATACAAAGAAAATAAGGTGAGCACGTCTCAAAACAGTCAACATTCGCATTCAAATTGAGACCAAGAAACTTTTGCAGTTCTAAGCCAATAGCAAAGCTAACCCCAAACACGAATCCCTATACCAATTTCAATACTTCTTTCCACATGCCAAACATCTTCCAAGCACTTTAACATGACCTACGCTTCAGTTATTTGTTTGCACAGTGTGTCCAGTTATTGAATTCCACTTGTTTAGCTTGATTTTCGAATCGTTATTGTTGTTGTTGTTGTTGTTGTAGTTCTGTGTAAACGTTGCGAAAAAGTTTTGCGTGTTAACAACATTTTTCAATATAAGTTTGTAAACTTTTTGACTCACACACACAGGCGTACACACACAGGCACACACCCGCACACGGTGCTATATAAATAGTAGTAAGAATATTGCCATATTTGCGAAGCCAAAAGTAAAAGTCTATGCGGCATCAAGTCAAGGATGTCAGTCAGAAGGTCGCCCTGGCCAACACACACATTTACACACACACACACACACTTGAGCTCACTGTTTGTCTGTCTGCAATACACTTGTAGGTCACTGAGTGTGTCTGTGTGTGCACTGCAAGTGGCAGCTAAGATGATCAAATAAACAGAGAACAAGAAAAAGGAGAAGAAGCCAAACGAAAAGCGAGAAAAAAAGAAAATCTCAAGGGTGTTTTAGTTAAAGAAAATAGAAAAGTAACAAATTTCGACATTGCTCTCTGGCAACCAAACGAATCGCATCGAAACGAGACGAAACGAAACGAAACCAAACGAAACTTTCGTTTGATGAATTGAATTGTTGACAAACGAACGAAGCAGCAAAACAGAAGAAAATTGTGTTTATTCAGTCATGTTACAGGTTGGTTGGCTTTTCCTACCTCTTACCTCTTAGACCTCTGAGTCACCCACCTGCCCTACCTCACCGCATCGCACCCCCGAAGAGTATGTCCAACATCACGTTAAGTTGTATTCGAAAGTAAGTAAAAGCTGATCTAATGCGAGGCAATCGCTGACAAGAGTTTACCTTATTTTTGTTTTCTTTTTTCACTTTTCTTTTTTTTTTTTTTGGGCGTTAAGTGTGTGCTTGGGATTGAGCAACTCATTGAAAGATTAGCATGAACTGTAGCGTGTGGCCAACTAATGTTCTATTCATACAGCAGTTGGATCACAGATTTCATTAGCTGGGAAATTTCTAGGAATTCCAGGAATTTGTTTCTATAAAAGTTGATTAAATTTGCAGTTAGCTGTGCTAGAGTTAGAGATAATTAAACCAGTGGATTATTCAAAGCGCTATTTAATGAGCTTGGTGTCTAGTCTGCTGGACAAATAATGTTTAATTCATTTAAATTTATTTTTTTATAAAACATAAGCACCTCAAATATTGATACGCATATTTCGGGGTTCCTTTTTAAAAGTTACGTAGGTTTTTAAAATATTTATTTTAATTATATTTATGCTGAAATTTATGGCAAGTAACTGGTATAAAGCTTTAAAAGTAGATTAAAGATACTTCTGAAAGAAAGACTCTCAACGGAAATGCACACACTTTGATGTTTGCAAACCTCTTCCTAGATGACCGCCGAAGTGAGTGATTCATAAAAAGAACAACACAACAATGTTTCCGCACTTTCCATTATTTTAGCATATATACATATATACACATGTGTATATGTTTGTGTTGTGTATACATACATGAAAATGACAAAAGATATTTGCACAAATATTTCATATTTCTGTGTTGTCACTTGAATATGAACGAGTACATGAGGTTGAGCAACTAAAAGGTTAAATATTTACACTCTACTCGTCTGCCAGTTGCCAGATGCCCACGCATGCTCATACAATCACAACTGAGCACCTGGCTAGCTGTGCACCTGGGCGAACCGACAAATTGTCCAGATGAAGTGCACTTTGAGACAGTGTGTAAGTGTGTGTAGGTGTGTGTGAGTTTGAACTGCTGCCCATAAAAGTAGACTACAAAATATGCTTAAATATGCATTATGCGCTTATGGAGCTGGTTGCAAAGCAAAAGCGAAGCAAAACTGCCCAACGCAAAGCACAAACTGAACTGAACTAAACTGAACTGAACTCAATTCAACTTCAACTCAATTGCATGTAATGGCACTTAAGCTTACAACACACAATCTTTCAGACTCTCGGCGTCTGTGCGGGACACAGGTGCAAATGTAAATGCATCAAATCCGAATTGTATTGGGGATATAGCTGTAGGAAGCGGACAACTAAACCAAACCCAACCAAACACCACCCAACCAGGTAGACATGCCACCTGCTGGCCACTAAAAAGCATTCCAATTTTTTCCATCCATTTTTTTCAACAGTTTCTTACTAATATTGAAGCAAAGTCTTTTCTTTTCTCCCAACTCTTCTCTCGCTACAGGCAAACATTAAAAGCATTTTCCCAGAGCGAGTGTTAGAAATGGATATACAAAAGGAGATAAAAAGAAAGAAGGAGATAGAGAGAGAATGAAGGAGACAGAGGCAGACTGAGGTTGACCCTTTCACTTAACTTTTTGCAAATTGCAACACATTTGAGTTGGAATTTGAATGTGTCTTTGGAATGAATATTGCAAAGCAGAAAAAGTGCGCATTTGGCCATTGTAATTGTTTCCCAATTGAAATGGGCTAACAGTGTGAGAACAGGTGATTAGCGGAAATGTTTGTGGAACGTTTTATAATCTATTCAATAACCAATAACTACAAATTGGAGTTTTAAAAGTATTTAAAAGATATTTTTTGATGAACAAATTCAGCTTATGATTTACTTTTACATGTTTTGAAATCATCGCTCATATCTCCGAGTACCTCTTTGAAAATTTTAGCTGTACGTTAAAAAATAAACAAAGAATTTATTTGTTAAGCATCAAAGGTTTTTCTAAAAGTTGTGTGTATTTAATAAGCAATTGAGTTTTAAGTATTATTGATTAGCTTTTTAGCTGTACTCTTCAAATAACCCTCGTGAATATTTCGTTATTTGAACCATCACATATTTACGCCAACCGTTGTTATGTTTACCAACATGTTGAGCATATTGCACTCTACACACAACTCATACACACACACACACACACACACACACACACCTAAACACTCGATGCGTGGGTGTTGGATTGAATTCGTGGCATTCAATATAGTTTGTAGCATCCAATACTAGAGAATTGTACATATTCGAGTACTAGTATACTCAGTATCTGCATGTTTACTTGTATCTGTAACTGCATTTGTATCTGTAACTGCATTTGTATCTGTATCTATTTATACACGCGTGTGTTTGCGCTTCGAGTAGCACTGCCAATTTTTTCCCGAGCTAAAAATGTGTTGTAATTCGTAACGGTTATGCAAATATGGCGCTTTATGTTTAAAATGTTTTGCTAATTGGGATTTTCCAGCTGTGGCAAACAGTATTCAGATACGTTTCTTAATTGATTGAGCGTTTTAGAATTTTTACGTAAAATATTTCCGATATAAGTGGCTATGTACATGTTTATTTAAAAGAGATTTAAATTATTTAATTCGAAAAATTTCTCAAATAATTTTGTTACACTTCTGTAGTGAATATTACGTATACGTATATCTAGTAAAAAATATTTTTATCATATATTTAAAATATAAACAAACTGTACTTTATTCATTTAAGAGACGAGTCAGAGCTCAGTTTGGCCGAAAATTCGTTTGCTTTCTGAGTATTGTCTTTATATTCAGTCGAAGCTGCGACAGCAGTAAAACACATTTTGGTTTGCCATTTTCGTAGAAGAAAAGTCTATTGATTAAAGTGGAAGTTTTATCGATGCAGTTCGAGTATGGCTGGACCAAACAACTAACCTCACTTTACTACCAAATGTGTTGCAAATTCAAGGCTTGTAAATCGTTTCCGACACCCGAGGCTCGTGTCTGGGGCATGCGACAAACAATGAAAGCGACAACAACAACAATAAAGGAAACTAAAAAAACGAAGTGCTGCCATTGATATCTTCATTCTTCATTCCGTTGGTGCAGCATGAGTTAGGTTGGCTACCACTACGAATACAAGAACGAATACGATACTCCGGAACGGATACTGAGACTTGGCAAAAAGTTGGAAGTTTTTGTGGCACAGCGAGTGCTGAAGCTGGTTGCTATTTTCATTTGTCCGAAACGTGTTTGGAAAATTAAAAGTTTACTCCGTTTCGGTGTCTCTGGGGCAACGCGTAGGAGTGGAAAATGAAAGTGGAGCAACTTTTGTCAGCTCGTTTTATGTTGCATATTTATTGGCGCGTGCGAATGAGTGTCCAGCTTCAAATCATGCAATGCCCCAGTCCCTCTCTTTCGTCCCTAATCTAAAGGAACAGCACATGCGGGGATCTCTCATTGTTTGTTTATCATAAACAATAAAACTTATTTTGACAAGTTGGAAAAATGAAACTGCTACTCTGGAAATGGCGGCAGCGAAGCATAAACTTGGCCAACAACTTGTTTGCCTTATTAGTTGGGTTGCTGTTGTTTGAAGGGCGTGGCATCCGGACAAGTGCAACGCCTACAATGGCTGTGTTTGTGTGTGGCCAAAAGTTTCATAATTTGCATGACATGCGTGGCGCCATCTGCCGGCACCGTTTGTCATATTACAAATTACCAACACTTGTGCAAATTTCAAAGTCCTGTGATTAATTTTGCAATGGGAAAGCATCTGACTACCGAGTTCGCTATTTGGTTGCCTAGAAAAAAACTAATATTTGACTTGGCCCGCTGTCAAAAATGCCCACAGCGGAAACAGACGCAGATTGTCTAGATAACTGTGTGTAACTGTGTGTTTGTGTGTGTTTGTATTAAGCAAATAAAACCCGATTTTGTGAGCCACAAAGCAAAAAATAGTTCTCAACGTGTTGACCTAAATATAAACTCAAATATCCTATTTGAAAACCATTTGTTATTTAAAATAATAGTTTTACTAACATAAGTAAACTTTACAAAAATAACTGTGTATTTAAAGAAATCAATATTTGTAATCTAAAGATGCTTTTGCCAAATTTAAATACTTTTGAGGCCATAAAAAGAAGTATTTAATATTCTGTGCATCACTTTATAAATAAACACACAGTCCAATAAATTCAATTTAAGAAAAACTTCATGTTTATTGCTCTTTTTAAACTAAAGTATAATTCTTTTTGCTTTTTACTTATTTTTATGTCTTAACAAGTGCCATAAGTTCAAACTTTTTACTAGTGCTTAGTATAAATTTAATGTTTATGCTCGCAAAATATTTTCTTAAAAATACTAAACAACCAGAACAGCTTATAATCTTGAATCTTAAGCCGTTAATATAAATTGGAATGAGAATTTTGAACTTGATTTTAATAATGTTGGCTTTTATGAGAAGATATATATATATATAAAAATAAAAATGATATCTGGCACTCACACTGATGGCAAAGCCATAAACATAAATCTCTGCCATTTGGCTGCAGAAATAAAATTGGGCAGCATTCTGGCAACAAAAATCGTCTAAACACTGGATTACACAGGCCTAAAAAGAGATGCCAGCAGCGAACGATGATGAAACACGGCACAAAATTCAATTGTTTTCAGCACAACAATTTAATTTGACACGTACTTTTAATGTGGGGCTCGTCAGCTAATGCCAGGCCAGGACCAGCACCAGCACGAGTAACAGCAACGGCAACGGCAGCAGGATACAGAACGCAGCATAACCACACAACAGACACACACACACAATCCGGACACAACAGGGACACACATGTGGCTGGCACTTTGAGGGCAGGTTTCAGGCGCATAAATTGAATTTAGATACAATTTCCTGTGGCTGCGTGACTGCTTTTCAGCTTCACGTTCCTGCATCTTTTCCCAGTCAAAATTCTCCACTATTTTGGGCTGGCATTGATTTCCCATTTATGCAATTAAAAACTATCTATGGCATTGAAATTTCACCAGCCGTTAAAGTAATCAATAAATAACCAATTTATATGCGCAACTATATTTATCGGGCATTAAACTCGCGTCTGCTGGAAAATACTGGAAAACGCTTTGTTGTCTGCTATTAATTATGTTGGTCTATCGATAAGCGATGCGTAAAACTGCATTTAAAATTTTTTATAAATTTTTAAAGAAGCGAAGCCTTTGAAATGCTGTATTTTCTAAATTATAAAAAATCTTTTTGAATTATATATTTAAATTTATTTCGTTAGCTAATAAGTAAACTCAATTTAGTGGTTTAAACAAAAATTATACAAAAAATATTGATTAACATTTAAGCAGATTATTAAACCGGGCTTAAACACTTCTTTTCCTGAGCTCTGCAAATAGTTAAACTTCAAATTGAATATGTTTCACCACACACCTTTAAATCCCTTTTTTTGCTGCAGCGACGGCGAAACAATTTAATATTTGACTAAAAAAATGTACGATCCAATGTCAATGGAGGTGGGTGTTTAAAGGGGGCGTGGTGGGCGGAAAGCAAACAGAGACAGTATGCAAATGCTGGACTTTTGAGTTAATAATTCCAGCATTGAGTAGCCGTTGAGTTGCCATCGGTCTCGATGCGAAAGGTTCTTCAGTCATGAAAATTTCAACACCGATTTTTGCAGCTAAAAAATGTGCGGCCAAAAAATATTCAGGAATTGTTGAGAGGGCTTCAAAAAAGGTTTAAAGTAAAAACAGATATTTATTACAATTTTCGCGTTATGAATATTAACTTGAAGTAGTATTAAACCGATGGCAAATTGCACTACATTCAATACTTCAGTAAGAAAATAAAATTGTCTTTTAATTATTGAACTGTTTTAAAAGCTTAAGGGCTGAGAAATATCTGATGGATTAAACGTGTAGATTACATTAACATTAGCCCCAAACTCCAACATAAAATTAAATACAAGTTTTGTAGGGAAATCAAATGTGTGCGTGTTTTGCTCAGAATTTGTTGTGTGAGATTTTCATGTTAATTACTCACGTTTATCGGTTTGGGATGTGGAAAAATTGATTAAATACATATAGGCAATTGAGTTGAAAGCTCTTCAAATGCCATTGGACTGGGCTAATTAAGGTTGTGTAAAGGAAGTTCTGTTTTTCTTCCTGTAACATTGTTAATGCTTGTCAGAATACTTTAAGTAAAAAATATATTATTTAACATTGAATTACAGTACAACAAAGTTTAAGCAGCAGTTTTTGTTTACACTTATTCAGTTCAGCTTAATTAAAGCATTTTACCTTCATTAATATAATATTATCGATATGCATTAAGCAAGTCCTCAGTTTAAAGCTCTTTTTTTGTCATTTTCCTTTTTACTAGCAAAATCAAAGGCCAACACTCATTTCAGTTAACAAGGAAAACTCAGTCGTTAAGCTGTCGCAGTTGCAGCCATTAAATCCGTTTTGTCATCCAATTGGCAAGTATCGAAAATGAAAACAAGTTCGAGTAAGAAACAAGATTGCAAGTCGCAAGGAAGGAGAAACACTCAGCTGACAAAACGTGAGCAACTTTTGTCCAAAAGTTGTTGACAGATAAAAGCAGGCCAAGGGTCACCAGTCAGCGAAGCAGAGAAAAGAATAAAGAATAAAGAGAGAGAGAGAGAGAGAGAGAGAGAGAGAGAGAGAGAGCGAAAGAGAAAGATAGGGAGGCAGACAGAGTGCAGGGGATATAGCACATGGTCGCCATAGTTATTGGTGAACCATGGGACATGGGTAATTATTGAGACAATGCGAGCAGGGCTACCAAGTTTGGCAAGTGCCTGCTCCCTGGTATGTAGTTATACCTGTTAGTTGAACAGGAAGGTTATGTTCTGTTTGAAGCAATGTTTCTCGGAACCAGTAAAATAAACTTTAGTTAAAATAAATATTTATTAATTAATTAAGCTAATGTTTGAGCTTAATTAAATCATTGCCTTTAACACTTCATTAATTGCGAATATATACATAATAACCTATGTCACTTTCCAATAGAGTAATTAGTAGAAGCACCTAAAAGTATGCTACATATTTTGTTTCATTCAAGTTGGGGACTTTATGTTAATTATTATTGCTTAACGGATATGTTGGAGTCGAGAGTCGCTCATAGCAAGCTTACTTGCACTGCTTTATGCATGTATGTGTGTGTTTTTACTGTACAGGAAGTGCAGTAAATTGTGCAACACACAAAAATAGTACCTAGCCAAGTACAATGGCGTTGAAAATGCGCCATGCAGCGAGTAGATGGACTTGATAGCTGGCAGTGGTGTGGAAGAGGAGTGTGACCAAAAGAGATAGAGGGAGAAAGAAAGAAAGAAACTATGGAATGAAGGAACATTCAATATGGGAGCCATTTGGTAGAAGCACAACAGACGCTTGTCAACAGCAGACGTGACTAGACGACAACAACAACATCAGCAGCAACACCAAAGTGCCAGCAAAGACAAAACATGTTGAGGGTTTGTTGTGGCGCTGCTTAAATAAGAATGAGTTTGTGGGTGTTGGTGTGTGTGAATTACCCATGGGAGAGAGAGAGAGAGAGAGCGACATACCCCTCCCAAGCTGGCTAATGGTCGCCCGACAGTTTCTAAAATAAACCCAAGCAATTGCGCATTAAATTGCACTAAGCCAGCTGATGTGGATGCCACGTACTGAACTATTCATAAAACTATCTGCATTGAGCGACAAGTGTGGCAGTTGTCTCAGAAACTAACTAATTTAAACTAATACGACAAGTGGAAGCAGCAAACTGAATAAAACTTGAGTGTTTTACCTAATAAACTTGGGCGTTAAAAGCAGCAACGAAATAACAATTTTTATCAAACCTTATTCTGTTCCTTAAACACCAAGCTGACATCACCAACCTTAGTTTTGTATAAAAGTATAAACTAACTTAAATTCCTTTTAAGAATTTCAGTTTTGGTTGAAAATCTCTCAGTACTCTCACTACAAATGTTTATAGAAACCAATTAAGTTGACTTTGTAGGGCCTGTAAAGTTCATTAGACTCTTCCACAACAAAGGGAGTTTTCCTACCTAACTACTCTACTACGCTAACGGGGACAACCCTATAAAAAAGCTTGTCTAGCAACCCTGAACTTAATGTGTTGATTTGTGTAAGTTGATCCACTGAAAAGAGGAAAATTAAAAACAAAAAAAAAGTAGAAAAATAAAATCATCTAAACAAAACAGAAAATGGCAACAAAAATAGAAAATTGCAAAACGAGTGAAATGAATTTTCAATGTAAGAGACAAAGCGAATGACAATGACAACGAAAATGGTGAGAGGAAAACGAAGTGAGAGGGGAAAATCGTTTAATTAGTTGAACAACAGCTGAAAGCAGACAACGAATTGAAAGAAAGGGGGAAATTAGAAACTGGATAGTTGCATAAACAACAGGCATTAAGTTTCACAGAACACTATAACTTTGAGTCAGCTTAAACAGCTTTGTGCTAATGCGGGGTTTTAAATTTTATCTAATTTTATTTTGGTTAAAATTCAGACTGGTTTGTGTGTGAAATGAATTCCAGCTAACGAATTGATAACAAATGGTTTGTAGTTTTTGGTCAAATGGCACAGAAGTAAAGTGTTTTATCAATAAATTTATGATTATCAATTAAGTGAAGCGTAAATGTGGCATTCAGCATTTTCCACTTTCCATTATCACAGCGAGAACATTTTGGAATTTCGTAAATAGCACAGAATTTGGCTTTTATTTGTGCGCGTCGAAACGGAAAATGAATGTAGTTCCATATACAGATTTGTCTATATACATAAGTATATAACTGTGTAAACGACTGAATTGAATTATGTGGATTGACATCCGGCTAATAAATAACAGGGTGTTTGCACAGAATATTCTCAAAGATATTTAGAGCTTATAAAATATATTATTTCTTATTGTACAGTGTTCTAAATTTAAGATATAGAAAACTTCAAGCGAATGATATGTAAGTGGCATAAAATATACATTGAGAGTATTCAATTTTAAAAATGTTTGCTATTTAACAATATTAAGTAATACAATCAGGTGTATATAATAAAAAGCAATAGAAGAAGTTTCATGCAAAAGTATTTAATGATAATTAGAGTTTGAAGTCACTTACCGCTTCTTACTTTTATGTGTAATCTGCGCTGCGTAGGCTCGAAACAGGTGCTAAAAAATAACAAGAAATTGGATGAGAAACTTAAAGTTAATAAAGAGTAATAATATAATCGAATATGTTAAGCTGTAGTCAAAAAAAAAATCAAATTTTTTGAAGAAAATACAAAAATAAAATAAAATAAAAATTCCTTTAATTGTTGCTTAGTAAGTCCAATGTAACACTCACATAAAGTTAGATTTCAAAAAGAATGTTGTGTTCAATTTCATTGCAATAAATATATAATCGATTCATTCACTTTACTTTAAACACTGTATTCACTTCATTTGCATATTTTTCACTTTTTTATTTCACAAGACACGATTACAAGGCTTACATTTGCTAAAGGGCACTCACGTTAAAAAAAAAAGGAAAAAAAACTTATTAAGTGATATTCTTTTACTCTGTTGCATATTAATGAAAGACGCAACACATCATTTGATTAATATACTCAAAACAAAAATGCTTATCATAGGCTGCGGGCAAAAAAAACACGCGTCTTACAACTTCTAATCGATCGAACGAAATTAAAAGAGAAACGAAGACGAAGAAAGCTGCGCATGCATTCTGCTGCACACGTAAGAGAGCGAGCATAAGAGATTACAAGAAAACCCGCAACACTTTAACGCTGCACCTTTTACTCTGTACGTTTTACACTGCACCATTTACACGCACTTTCTAAACATCCCCTTTTATTTGCTGCTTTACACTATTTTCACTGCTTTGCATTTTTCCAATTCACTACACTTTGAACATTACACATATAGGCTGCTGGCTTTAAAAAATATATACATATATACTTTTCACTCTTTTCGTTGCCTTGCACTAACACACAAGAAAAACACACTCAGCCTTGCAAAAAAGAAACGAGCTTTGCAACTTCTAATCGATCGAACGAAATTAGGAATGAAACGAACACGAAACTGTGCATGCATTCTCCTGCACACGTGAGCGCGAGCGTAAGAGATAACAACAACAACGTTCGCCGTCGCGACGATGAAAGAGAGAGCAAAGAATGTGGCGCACAAGAGAATAAGAGATTGGAGTAGAGCAAAGCGCATAGACGTGCGTAACTCACCGATGCGCAAAAGGAACTAAACGATTAGCGATTATCGATGGTAAAATTGTTTTCGCTGAAAGCTTTCAATATCAGTTGAGCTGGGTGGAGCTGAGCTTCTGCACAACTGAGGATCTTGAAAAGCTTTTGATATGTGTGCGTAATTAAATAACAACAGCTGGGAAGAGGCAATATTAATGGAAAATTATTGATTTAAAATTAAATTAAATTAAATTAATAAAAATTAAAACATACTTATAATTATTAACATAACCATTTTATTGGAGTAGTATAGTTTTTTTTTGTGTATGCACTCAAAAAGAATACAGGGGTCAATTAGGTATGTCGCTTTATCAGAAAATGAGTCTTAAAAGAAAAAAGTACTGCCAAACATATATTAAAAGTTGGTTTTGTATAACCTTCCATGTGAAACTTATTTTAATAGTATGAACACAACTCTGTTGGAACTTAATATGAAACATTTTAATGCCTAATTAGTGTAGAGAACTCACACATAAACCTCAAACCGTAAAGTAAAAGTAGCTCAGCTCTAATTGATTGCTTCTATGGTAACTACATTATATAAGTTTGGAGAAATCAAATGAATCTGTGTAAATTGCTTAGCAAAATTACTCAATTGTGACTTGTATCTCATCGTTTGAAAGCGGAAGATACTTTCAGTTTTTGCATGAAACCAGGAGAGAGGAGTCAGGAGCCGTGAGACAGGTGCTCTCGTATTTCGTTCTTAAATTGGCATTAAAAAGTATTTAGCATGTTAACAAGTCATATAGGAGGGGAGTTGATACGAGGAGTGAAAATATCAAAATAATAAACAACAAAAATTGACATGAAGCAAAGTTCACAGAATATTGCAGATACTTTTGAAAAACACAAAAACGCACACACTCACACCACACCATACACACAACACACACAGCATAAATAAGTATAAGCATCTATACTGTACTTGTGTGCATGAGAATGTATATGTTATAGAAATTGCCTTTATAATCGGCTTATATTCTGATATGGGGACAACAGGCACACAAACAAGCTTAAATTGAGTCTCTCATATGTACAAAAAACCAACAGCAATAACAAAAATTTACTCTTACATACATTGTATATTGTATATTGTATATTGGCAGAGACAGAGTTGAGCTTCGAGTATAAATAGCATATTTACATTTTGCAATAATGCTAATTGGAATATCTACGAAAGTCGAAAGTGAAGCACAACAGATTCCATTTGGCCAAATTTCAACAACAAACTTGATGAGAGGCTTCCCCTGCCAATGAAATAACAATAACACAATTTAAATTCCAAATGTTTCGAGAAAAAGAGAGAGGACTGCAAAGTTCAGAGATTGTTTATTTATAGTTTTAACAAAATTTAAGCAAATTGTTAGTCAAATGCGCTGATTTCGTTTCAACAAGAGTTTGGTTGTTAATAATTTATCATTAAATTCTTGGAGGATTGTCAACAACACTAGTTTTAGTCAAAAGAAAGTTAATTTTAATTTAAAGAAAAAGGAGTAATTGATAATTGTTTAAATTTAATTATTTATAATTATTAATATAAAGAATTTTGCCATGACTTGTTACTATGCCGCAAAGTATGCTGTTTGATAAGACGCAAATTCCAAAGATGAGACGACGAGCTGAGCACACAGCAACGACAGCAAGAGCAGGACAAACAGGACGAGAACACGAGAACCATTTATAACAGAGCGCACTTCGAGTTGACAGACTGGGAAGCGCTGAGGTTCCATTGTGTTGCTGGCATCTTCAGTTGCTGCTGCTGCTGCTGCAACAAACAACAGCAACAGCTACCAGCAGCAGCAGCGACAGCGGCAGCAGCAGAAGTGATGGCAGCAGCAATGCTGAAATTAATGCACATTGGTGCAGAGTCGCGATGGGAAGCTGTGGAAAGGCGCAAAACCCAAAGCGGTTGTTGCTGCACTGTCAGACACAAAGGACACTCACAGCGGGACACCGAAGAGAAAACGAACGGATGCACAGTGGGATGCAGAGCTAAACTAACAGCTCAAAAATGTAAGTTTCAGATTTTTTCATCGAGCATAGTCCAAACAGCTTCATGTAGTCAATTCACTACATATTATCCTAATAAGCCAAGTTTTCAATATCGAATAAGATTTAGTCAAGAAAACGATCTCTATGTCAGCAGATAATTTAATAAATTTGTATGATTTTCATGAGCTTTCTTATAACAAGAACTGAATGCTGAATTTTTATAATCATTACTTATATTTTATATTATTTTTTTCAGTTAATAAAAGAAACAATTTATATAAAATTTCCATTTTTTATTAATTCTCCGATTTTTGACCTAACTCACCCACTGTGCACTGAGCTGATAGACTGCAGGACAGACTGAGCCACACAAAACAAACGATGTGGTTGCAAATTAGTAGTAAACCACCAACTACATCAAGCGTGAGTCCAGGGCTGGGCACTGAGCGAACGCTGGTGGAACCAGGGAGCCAGGGAGTCGTTACACTTAGGTGCAAAAAATATGCACAACCTCCCTCCACCACCCACACTCTGTGGCAACCAGCCCGAATGTCAGGCTTGCGAAATAAGTCAGTCAGCCAGTCAGGCAGAGTTGGAAGGCAGACGAGAAGCAGAGGAGCTTAGCGGTGGGTTAAAGGGAGGAAAAGATGGGGGAAATGGTGGGTGGAACTGTATTGGGTGTTGAAAATGGAAGTGGAAATGGAAATGGAGTTGCAGCTCGCTCTCGTCTGATGAAAGGACATCGTATGCATAGCTAACAAACAGAATTATTTCGTGCATCCTGCAAACGGATGCATGACAGAGGCGACCGGAGAGACAAAGCAACAGAGACTCCTAGAAGAGACAGCTCAAATTGGTGTAAAACCGATTGAGGAATACTCTGTGCTATGAACAGTAGCAGCCTGAAATGGCTCTTACTTTTGTAGAGTTAAAATAAATAAATTCTATATTTGGGGTCATGTCTGCCTCCAACCCTTTTAAGTTGCCCAATTCATATACATATTTTGGACCTAAAACTATTTTAGTGTTATAACAGAATTATGATTAATCTTTGGCTACTTATCTTTAAATATTTTCGCTATTTTAATAGGTCAGGCGGAAAGTTAAAAATATAACAATTTAAATTAAATTTATACCATTTACTATTTCTTTACTAACTTAATTTTTAAGCTCTTTAATTGTTTTTAAAATAGCTTCCTTAAGGAACACCAATTTGTTGATAGAAAACTCACCAAGGATCAGTCGCTTAGATTAAGTAATCTAGCTCTTTCTTTAGCGGAACTAAGAATGCAGTTGATTGTGTGTATCTTAGTTTTCATGACGCCACCGCAAAGTGTATTTAGCTGTCTCTTTTCTTTGTCCCCCTCACTCTGTGGGTGTGTGTGTGTGTGTGATCTCGCTCTAGCTGTCTTTGTCTATGG
The DNA here is from genome assembly GCA_035046005.1 of Drosophila acutilabella. Lineage (NCBI taxonomy): Eukaryota > Metazoa > Arthropoda > Insecta > Diptera > Drosophilidae > Drosophila > Drosophila acutilabella. Next base: position 10,761,073 of record JAWNOK010000068.1, read on the forward strand.
CGCGATAGTGTTGCCTTAGCGCATAAACTATGATGTGGCTATTGTTGTTGGCAGTTGTTAGTGGCACGGCAAACGTGTGACAAGGCCACTGGAATGCTGCCGGCTGCAGTAACAACAGCAACAGCAGCAACAACAGCAGTAACGGTAACGTTAACGGTAACGGTAACATCACGACAGAGGCAAGGCAGGAAATACCGGATGTCACCGGATGTGGAACTGTGTGCGCCGTTGTCGTGTGACTTTGGTCATGGTTATGACTCAGGTGTATGCCTCTTGACTATGCCTCGCCGTTGTCTCTTGCCTCTGGCCAACTGCTACCCACTTTTCCTCCCCCCTTTCTGCCCCTCCTGCTCTGCTGTATTCTCAGTTCTCTGTTGTCTCTAGCCAACCCATGTCGTCTTTGTGCAGTCACGCTGTCAGTTAAATGTCAACAGGATATGTGACTATAATAATTTGTTGGCTTCAGTCGAGCCAACATCGCGTCATTCTCTGCTTAACGCCTTTGCTATTACAACATCAACGTATTAACTGTTTTCTGCGCTTTTATTGAATATACAAATGAAATTTTGCTATCAATATAATTAAATTGAGCACACAAAAGTAGGCAACAGATTTTTAAATAACGTTTGTGAGCCAGAACTTTTATTTGGAACTGTCTAAAAGTATTTAATAAATCTATAAATGTAAATTTAAAATTTTATTTATAATTCTACAAGAATCCACCCTTCAATTTAAGCCCAAAGAAATTTATATCTTTACCTACAGTTTGAGTTATTCTCTACTCAACACTAAAGTTTTATTTTAAACTCACTAACGAGTTCATTACATTTCAAAGGTACACAAAAATCACATTTAATTAGAGTGATGGAACTGAGAATTTCAGTTGTTGTTGTTTTTGTTGCTGTTGTGCTTTATGGCTATCATCACACTCAGTGTAATAATTAATTAATCATAGGAAATGAAATGCCGCAAAGTTTCTCACCTAGCGCATAATTTCAAAATTCCAATTTCCCACGCCTCATTCGGCAATTTGCCAAACAGCAAAAATCCCTCCCCCTTCAAACCCCAATTTGGTGCCCCGCTGAATCGTACAAACCGAACTCCTCTATTATTTTTCAAATGTATATTTATTACCGGAAATGTAAAACAACAACGATGATGGGGAAAGCGTTGGAAAATGGCATGGAAAGGGGCTTGAATGTGGGCTGAATGACAAAAGCGGTAACAGATGCTATGAATGTGTACGCTGTGGTTGCCTGTCGCTAGATGGCGCTGCCATTGACAATTTTTAAAAGGAAATTATTTTAATTGATTTTTGTGTAGCATCGTAAATGAGACATCGCTGGGCTAAAAGTTTGGGCAAATCATTGAAGTTGGCATAAAGCTGTTTAAAATGAATTTTAGGAAGCAAAACAAAGACTTTAATAAGTTAGCTGCTAAGCAAAATGCTTATTTAAAGTTAAAACTTCATAGAACAATTTCTTTCAATAAGAGGAAAGATTTTTAATAATTTTTGTAATCGTCGAAAGTAACTAAATAAACTAGAACTTATTTTATTATGTTAAATTTAATTAGAATTTTAAAGAAACTTTTAAAACAGTGCACATTAAAAATATTACACTAAATTTCAAAGCCCAGCGAAACCTTTTGCCTAAGTATTGGCCTAAATCTAACAGACGGCAATGGTGATGTATGTAGCCTGGCCTAAAAGAGAGCACGGAAATTGGTTCGCTGTGGTCTCTTCGTTCTCTACCAAATTCTCATTCCAATTTCTCTTTGGCAGTGGCCCTCGAAACCAAATCTGTATCCAAATTCAAATCCAAATACAAATCCGAATGCGAATTCTTGTTTTGGTTATTTGTTCAAACAGATGTTGCCAATATTGCTAGTTGTTGTTGTTATTGTTGTTGTTGTTCTGCTGTTTCTGCTGCTGCTGCTACTGCTTCTGTTGTTTGTTTATTGTGTATTGTTGCTACCGTTATTTGCTTCACTGTGGTCACCCCATTGGGCTGCTCTTTGCGGTGAGCGGGTGCTGCGGGAATTTTGGGGCTTTTCGAAAACTTTGTTGAAAGTGCGCCCAATTGGCGGGGCGTGGCAACTTTTTGGTACCTTGTGCGCTTTTTCCTAAATAATTGTACTCTCAGATGAAGCAGAGTTCTCGCTGTTGTTGTTGTTGCTGTTGCCAATTGCAACAGTCGACCAAATTTAATATAATTATTGCTGCTAAAATTGTAGTAAATGTAAATGTGAATTTCATGTAGTACATTAAACCACAAAAACCTCGAAAATAGTTGCCGTGCTTACCAAATTTACTTTGTTGGCTAATAGAGAGCTTTTCAAAAGAGAAACAGACACTGAAAATATTTTGTAATTAAAAACTCTATTGAATATTTAAATTCAAGTATGAGCAGTAAATACTACAATTTAATTCTTAATAAAAATTAAGTATTTTACACTAAAAAAATTATATTTTCATTTAAATTATTTTTATTAATATTTTATAATTTTTAAGTTATTTACCTTTACCATTTTTATGACAAACTTTAAGAGCTTTACTTTTCTATACTACTAAATATATCGAGGTACAGTGAACACTCCCCCACTGGCAATTAACAAAAGCCATCGATGCGAACCACTGCCAAAATTTTCAGTGGTTTTGTGCTGTACAATACAAATTATTCTAAACCATTCGTTGCTGAATTTAAGCAACAACCACAGCCCATTTATAAATATTTACCAGCATTTGCACACACACACATACTACAGTGCTACTATTGGCCTGGGTGCTGGTGAATTTCATGGCTTGCATATCCGCTTGCGGTGCACCGCAAACGCTGTGGCATTCCCTCTAATACCCCTCCTGCCCCCACCACCTCCTCTGGTCTCAGCTGACAAGTGTCGGTCATTTGCTTCTCACTTTAGTGACCAACAAAATACAAAAAAAAAATACAAACATCAATGGCATTGAACAATCAAATTCATCAGCATCATTGATGCTCCTTTCATTTTCCAGTTTTCATTTACTTTGATATGTTTTTTGTGTTTGTTATTCATCTTTTAAACGCTTAAGCAGTGAAATATTAATTTAAATATTCAACGATTTAAATATGGGATTATTTAATAGAATTATAACTCTAATTGAAAGAAGAAAATTTTAAAGTTATTTAATTATTTTATAATTATTGTTTTATTTTAAAAACAGACATTTTTTTTAAAGTTGGTACATAAGGTACTACATCCCTTTATTTCTTCCTACATGCACTACTGACTACGCTTTGCACAATTGTTTTCGGATATTATGCGCTCATTATAATATAAACAATTGAATATTTAATGCATCTCTCTCTCTCTCTTTCCCACCTTAAAGCTTCAATTTACAGCCAACTCCGTTAAATCTCTGTTTTCCAGGGGCAGTATGTTTGGCATTTTTGCCAAAGAGATCTATTGTGATAGCTTTGGCATACATTTTATTGATCTGGTTGGGTTTTACTTAGCTATTAATTAACCAAATTTTTTTAATATTTTCAGTTAAAATTAATTTTATAATTTGCTTTTTATAATCATTAATATTAATTTTAGTTATAAATACTTTATTTTTTGGTTAATACTCGCGACTGCACTTAGTCACCGATAACAAATAAATTGAACTAATTTAGAATTATCGTGATATTTTGCGTATACGTGATGTTAATAAGTGAAAACGTTTGTTTATTTAAACACATTTATATGACACACACAGTTATAAACACTCTTTTAAAAACGTAACGATATAAATGAAATTTTAAATCACCTTCAAAGCATTTTATAACACCAAATCATTTTTTTTCATACCCCTCACGAAGACACCTCAAAAGTTCAAACTTTTCTTGCGCTTCGCTGTTTATTTTTAACTTAAAAGGATTCACTGAAACAGTCAGATTTTCGTCGGATTCTCTTGGCAGCACCTTTTTTAATTGTTTTACCCAAGTTGAGTGTGCAAATTGACACCGTGCATACCTTGGGTATGCCTGGAAAGCAGCCGAGCCAAAGGTTATTCAACGACGAGGCAAAAGTTACGCATCGATGACACTTGACATTGCCTTTGATGAGCAGCTAATTAGCGACAAGCCGTTATATATTGTCAGTTAATTAGAAAATTAAAGACTTTAAAAGCAAGACATAAACAGATGTATAAATCATGTATTTTTAAATCAGAGCTACATTTCAAATATGTTGACTTTCTTGTGTTAGTTTAGGCTCAAAAGGATTTGCAAAATTGAAAATGAAATTTGATTTTTAACTGCAATAACATTTGACTAACAGAACTGCTTTTAATTGAAAATCTCAAGAGCATTTGCTCATAAATAACTGCAGCACTTTGGCTGCTAAGAAGTGAAATTCTTTGCAGAAATGCCCAAAAAATACAGCAAAAATTTACAACTCAATCGCAAATAATAGCAACTATGAAGTTTTGTATACAGGCTCTATGAAAATTCAATTACTCTATTTTTTTGCCAGCTCTTTCGAAGCACACAAGCGCCATCTGGCAGCCACAAAGCAAACACACACACACACACGTACACACACACGCACTGGGATGTGCCTGGTAAGAGGATATTCATGTGCATAGTGGCATCACCTGTCAGCTCCTCTAAGCACCTGGCATTCGGCAACATTTTCGCGCCACGCCCACTCGCTAAATTACATAGAAATTTTCACATTGCTAAAAAACGATGAAGAGAAAGAAGCAGCAGAGGATGTGACTGGGGGGGAGACAGGGGGGACAGAGCCTGGCACACACTAAAATACAGTTAGCTAAAAAAAGAAAGGCGAGAAAGCATTGGAGAAACAAGAGTCTAAAAAGCACACACCCACATAGACACACACACACACACACATCTTTCGCACTCCGCACACATTTGCGGCTATTCGCATGAGCGCGCAACTTTTCTTGCAAGCCCCGAAAATGCTGCCTTTCATTCCATGCTGGTTTTGCTTTTAGCTGCAATCTTTTTATACCCAGCAATCACAGAGATAAGCCTAGCGGGTATATTTCAACTTACAACGGGGTTAGGCTTCCTACCTCCTACAGGGTAACTGCTAACGAGCATGCTCGCCTACACTCTGCCGACTTGTTTATTTAGTTTTTTGTTCGCGCTGCTATTGCGAGACAAATGCCTGCGCGGGTGTTTGAACGAGTGAGACGGAGCGACAGACGCTGCGGGGAAATAGTCAAAAAAAGACAGACAGAAAGAGGGTGGCATAGGAGGGGGAGGTAGGGGGTTGGGGACTGAGGATGAGTTGAGGCAAATACAGAAACAGAGAGCATTGCGCATTCTTTGTACCGAAGCGCTTTTTAGCTTTTAGTTAAATAGAATTTTATTTGGATTGGCTTTGCCTGCATGAGAGTGTACTCATGCTGAGACTCAAACTCTTTCGAGTACCCGTACACACACCTCTGTGACTATTCGTTTGCCATTGTGTCCATCTTGGCCAGGACTTTTGTTTGTCGCTTCAGTTGGCTTTGGCTTGCAACTTGTTAGTCGATCAAGACAAAGAAAACTCTTTGGACCACAATTCGAGAAATGAATTCGCATAATGGAGGCGCTTTTAATTAAACAAAAGGCGTTTAAATTTCCAGATTTGTAATTATTTAAGGAATGAACTGTATATATATAAGAATAGTGTATGTTATAAAAATCTTACTACTAATGATTACAATCTACTTACTTACAATCAAGACAATAAATTTATAGTAGGCACACTCAATCAGCTGTTAGACTATAAGTAGAAGTATAAGAGTATATGAAGAACGAGGAGCTAGAAGAAGAGAAGTGTGTACGCACTAGCTCAGTCTAGAGCGAATCATGAAGAGGCCAGGCATCACACGGTCATACCCAACCAGCTGTTAGAATATAAGTAGAAGTAGAAGTATAAGTATAAGAGTATATGTATGATCAGAAGTACGAGGAGTAGGAAGAAGATGAAGAGAATGTAGCTCTAAGCTCCAGCTCTAAGAATATAAGTATAAATATAGGAGTATAGGCATGAAGAAGAAGAGAATGGGAACGAGGTAGATTAGAGTAAATCATGAAGAAGAGCAGAAGCTTGGAGATATATGATAAGCAGTGAAATATAACGGTTGTGAATGAATAAACTGCTTTGTAACTAAGAAAAAGAAATATATGTACATTTAATTACAAAACTATATTGGTGATTCAATAAGAACCAATTAAGTTCTAAACTACAAGAATGTGAACGAGTTTGGTTTAGAGCGCATCCCGAGAAAGAGCAGAGCTGTGAAACTGAAAGTTTGTGATTGAATAAAATACAGTGCTTATATAAGATAGAACTAAACATCTATGTATAAAACTACACTTCTAAAATAAACATCGTATTGGTCCAATCGGTCAAAAACTCGCTCCAAATATAAATTAGTATGAACAAATTTTGCATTGACTAAGATATCTTAATGAAACTGACACAAAATAAATTTATTAATAACATAAATATACTGACCAAGTTTCATCCAAATAGGACTACTATATCATATAGCTCTCATAGGAGCAATTGGTCGAACATTCTTTCTCGTTAAATAAGAAGTGTTGTCCACAAACATAAGCATTATTATATTCTGTCTTATAAATAAATTAATAGTCGACTTAAAAGCCAATTTTCAATAAAAATGTTCTACAAATTCTCCTCCTCTGCTTTCAAATAACTATTGCTCCACAAATCGCTGATAAACTACAACTCTTTGTTGTAAGAGTTAATAAAACTTGAATTTAATTTATGCACTACAAATTCATACCCCCAATATAAAAGGCGAGGAAATTCAGAAATATGTTTTATCTGACTGCATAAACAAGAAGAAATAACACAAAAATGTAGCACTTTTCCGGCATTTTCCTTTTGTCTTTCGTTCGTGGAGGAACAAAGCTTAATTATATTTCATGTATAATGTGAAATAAACCTCCTGTTGCCTTTCATGATAATTACGGAACAAGTAAACACAACAAAGACTAGCGAATATAAAAAAAAACCCAAGAATTTTCCACAACCGAGCATCAACAACAACAACAATAATAATAATAATCTACAGTAACAACAACAACAAGAAGAACAAGAAATAACCGCAACTACTTAGCAACATTATACACTTCCGCGCAGCAGCCAAAACCATCCAAAACGTAATTATTGTTGCGGTAAACGGCAAAGCCACGCCCCCAAATGAGTCACCCACTCGGTAACCACAGGCCGTGCTTTTTAATTTCTTCATAAAAAACGGGCGGGCGAAAAAGAGAGCGAACTAGTAGTAGTGGGTGTGAGTAAGGGAGATGGCAAATATGACAACGTGCCGCGAAAATTAATCCATTTGCTGTGACAATGACTTTTATGCGGTTTCCAGCAACGAGACGGCTATCCGGATACGGCGCGGTGAGCAGTCCGCAGTCCGGAGTCAGGAAGCCGGACAGTCGGAAAAGTCAAGCCGCAGGCCAAACGCGGGCATAGAAAACAGCAGGGAGAAGGGAGATAGAGGCAGGGAGACAGAGAAAAAAAAGAAAATTGGAAAAAAGGAAAAACTGCTGGGTCGCTTTACAATGCCGCGACATGTAAATATTTGGCGACATTTATACAGCATCAAAATATAAAAAGTGAAGAAAACTCGGGTCCTGCGTGTCCTTATCAAAGCAATTATCTCCCAGATGCCAGCGAGGCGTCTTCTATTTCGGCTGTGAATGTTTTTTTTCTGCTTTAGACCCAGAGACGCTTTGTGTGAGCCGAAACCGTCGTAACGGAGATAAAGTACACAACATTTCTCTTGACTTTTTGCTCGACACTTTTTCGAATTCCAAATTGTCACGGCGATGGTCAATTTTGTGGTCAACAGGCAGAAGAGTGAGCAGCTTTCGTGGTTTTGGTTAGGGATTGTCTAGGCAAAGATTTAACTATAGAAGGTAAGAGATTAGGAAAGCAGCAGCAATGGAAATGGTGAAGATTTAGATGGCAAGCAAAGGATAATGGCAGAAAATATAAGACTGACGAGAAAGAAAGGTGAGGAATTGATAAGAGCAGACAGAAAATGGGTGAAAGGAGGAATGAAAGGTTTGGCTAGTTGGGAAAGCAGAATTTTGGATTTGAAGAAAATCTAGCTTAGTATCTAATTCAGTAGGTACTCCAATCCAAAACCCCTCTATTCAATTAGTTACTGAAAAACTAGTTACAAAACACTACATTTGATTTTCTTTACATTTTATTGACGTTCTTATAAAATCTTATCTCAAATACTTTTTACAGCAACTACATTAAATACACATACAACTGCAGTTGAGATCTTGTTACTAACCAAAAATATTCTGTTTAATGCTAGCCCAAAATCCTTTGCCTCTTTTCGGCGTCAGTTCATTTTCAATTTCCTTATTGTACTGCTCTCTGAGTAGTGGATCCATGGGTCCCCAGTTCCTCTTTGGACGGAAGGCGCCGCGTATCTTTTCGCCCAGTGTATGACCTGGCTCTTTAACGATGGCCACAACCATCCAAATGGGTAATTGCATGATGCCAAAGGCAGTGATGGTCCAGCCAATGCCTAAAAAGGGAAAATAGGTAAATAGTAGTGCAGGCAGACAATAGCTACAGTGTTTGGTTAATTGTTTTTTAAGAACTTACCATAAGCCCAGGCTGGGAAGGTGTTTTCGTTGTAGGTAAGTGGCTCGTAGGTGGCATAAAAGTATATCAGAATAACGGTCATGATGAGCGGCGTAAAGATGCCCCAGCAGAGACGCCAGTAGAGTCCCACCTTGCGGCCCAGCATGAACTCAATATCCTTGCAAAGACGATCTGTGCCATAAATCCAACCGATCGTATAGAGCTCAGCAATGCCCAGCACCAAGGCAATCATGGAAGCTCCAAAGAAGTCCACCAAAGTGAGCATATACTGACCGCCCTGGGGAGTGAAATATATCAATTTATTTAAAGAATTTTCATAGTTTTACTTAACTCCAAACTTACCGGCGTTATGTACATCAAACCGATGGCAAAGCTAATGACAGCAATGAGCAGCGAGCATTGCCACTGCTTAAAGTTGGGAAAACGATCACGAATGGCAGTCACTGTACAGGAAGTCATCGCTATGTTGGAACCAATGCCAAGCACAAAGAGCATTAGGAAGAACAGCACAGAGAAGATTTGTGGCAAAGTTTTGAACTTGGCAATGGCATCGGGATACGAAATGAAAGCGAGTCCTGCGCCGCCCTTCACGACCTTGCCAATGTCGTCGGTGCCAATCTCATGAGCCAAATGACCCAAAATGCCAAAGATTGTAAAGCCAGCAAGCAGTGAAGTCGCCGTATCCAAGGCAGTAACAATTGTGGCATCTCGATGTACGTTGTGTCCAAATTTGTTGTAGGATGCGTACATGATGATGTTGCCAAAGCAAACGGAGAGGGAGTAAAAACATTGGGTGACAGCGGCATACCAGACCTTTGGGTCCAGAATTTTACTCCAATTGGGCTTAATGAAGTAGTAGATGCCATCGAGTGAGCCAGGCAAAGTTACAGCACGCACTAGTAGAACGCCCATGATCACATAGGGAAACAGTGCGAGAAAATATGAAGCTTTTCCAGAGCTCTTAACGCCACGACGTATGATCATAAAGACGCAAATCCAAGACACAAGTAGACCAATCACCAGCTCCCAGTTGGGCAGGCCAATGCCGTCGTCTATGTTATCCTTTTCCCGCAAAACTTCCTTGCTATGAAACGGAGGCGAGAAATTAGTTAGTTATAGGAAATGAAAGTTAAAAGCAGCCAACACCGTTTGGGATTAGAACTACAACCAAATCAAACAGCCAGCCACTTACACATAGTAGAGCTCCGAGCTGGATATTATACGATCTGAATCATTAGTACTTTGTCCATTATTCCCATTGTTGTTATCATTGCTGTTGGGCGCTGAATCGATGCAGTTTTCACCCCATTCAGTGCGACACGTGGCCCAGGGCAGTGGATTATGAAAGGAGTCGACAAAATAGCGACAGAATATGGCCACCAGGGAGGCATAGTAAGTGCTTAGCATTAACACCTGGAATGCCTGACCGATGCCAACACCTTGGATGAGTCAGAAAAGATCAATAGATCAGATGAATTAGTCGATAATCAGCTGATTACCTTTAAATATTGTTAAAGTTGGGGTGGGATGCGTGCGGTATGAAAGTTATGGAAAGAAGAGTTTAAAATTAAGTTAGTTGCTATATTAAGTAACATATATTTAGTTATTGAAATTAATTTCTTAACAAAGTGAATCTTAAAAATATTACCAAAATATTATAAACAAAATACTTAAACAGGTTATTTAAGTCAAGGTACACTCTTTTAATTGGTTTCAGTTTCGACAAGGTTTAGATAATAGTATAAATTAATTATTCGCCACTAACCTTTTCTTACAGTGTAACAAACAATTGAACTGGCCTTGCAACAAGGCTGTTGCAATCGCCTAGTGGCTATTGCAGCATTTGTAAGCTCTTCAGCTTTGGTCAATTGATGTCAATTTGGGCAGAGCACGAGGAAGAGGAGTTGATTCATACGTTTTGACGCGAGACTCATTCAATTAACGTCAAAAGCCAATAAAGCGAGCATTGAACGGTCATAAACTTGACTATGAATCTGGCACTGGCACTGGCACTGGTCTAGACTGAGAGTGCTCTCTGATAAGATTACAAACCAAATCACCTAAACTAAAGCAATCCAAACCAAACCAAACCAAACCAAACCAAACCAAACCAAACCAACTAAAACAACATGCGACACACCACCAAACTACAGGAGTTATACAACACTAGAAAACGCTGTACAGTAGGGGTATTCATGCATTAACTAACACTACATATAAACCACTTACAGGAAGTACAGTTCCGCGGATACAACCGATTGTTGTTGTGCACTTGTTGTTGAATTCAAAGTGGACACGAGACTGGAACTGGAACTGGAACTGGAACTGAGGGAAATGTTCCCACGACTAGAAGCCACACATTGTGTGGCCCAGTTCGCTTGGCACTCAGACCAGGGCAGCGGCGAACGGAACGAATCGTAGAAATAACGCATCGTTATGCCCATTATACCTACGTAGTAGGTGGTGACAAGCGATATCGATATCACCTGCCCAATGCCGACGCCTAGAGATGTGAGTTGGACCGATTGCGATTATATGTTGTGATTATGTTATCGAGAAAGCAAATGGTGCGTAAGATAATAGCTAAATTGTAACTTAAAATGTGTATACTTAATTATAATTATAATAAATAATAATTAAAAATTGTTATTAATTTTATTATTATGATTATTATTATTATTATAATTATGATTATTATTATTATTATGATTATTATTATTATTATTATTATTATTATTATTATTATAATTATAATTATGATTATGATTATTATTATTATTATTATTATTATTATTATTATTATTATTATTATTATTATTATTATTATTATTATTATTATTATTATTATTATTATTATTATTATTATTATTATTGTCATTATTATCATTATCATTATTATTATTATTATTATTTTTATTATCATTATCATTATCATTATCATTATCATTATCATTATTATTATTATTATTATTATTATTATTATTATTATTATTATTATTATTATTATTATTATTATTATTTTTATTATTATTATTATTATTATAATTATTATTATTATCATTATCATTATCATTATCGTTATTATTATTATCATTATTATTATTATTATTATTATTATTATTATTATTATTATTATTATTATTATTATTATTATTATTATTATTATTATTATTATTATTATTATTATTATTATTATTATTATTATTATTATTATTATTATTATTATTATTATTATTATTATTTTTATTATTATTATTATTATTATTATTATTATTATTATTTTTATTATTATTATTATTATTATTATTATTATTATTATTATTATTATTATTATTATTATCATTATCATTATTGTTATTATTATTATTTTTATAATTATTATCATCATTATTTTCATTATTATTATTATTATCACTATAAATACTCTAATTATCTTAACTATCGCGTTATCTGAATCACTTATGGAATGAAAGTGCATAGAAATGTCGATGTGGAAATGCAACAATGAGCAAAATGCCATTTGTGAACTTACCTTTCATGGCGGGACACAAATCGAATACCTTTACGGAACCGCGACTGGAAAACTGTCCAATTACCATTTCCAGGTAGTAAATGGGCTTGCCAATTAGGAAGAGGACAATGAGATATGGGATGAGGAAGGCGCCACCGCCATTGTCGAGGGCTGTGAATGGGAAACGCCAAACATTGCCCAAACCGACGGACATGGCAATGCAGGACATTAGGAACTCCAAGCCATTGCCCCAAGTGGCACGTTCTCCACCCTTTCCCTCGGCCTCATGCCCCTTTCCCAACTTATCCACTGATTCGAGCTCAGCGTCGTCTCTTGATTCTGCCGGTTGTCCTGGCAGTGACTACACACGAGTTTTTTTTGAGGGGAGAAGGCGAAAAGCAGCGATTAGTTGAGGTCATAGATACTGGGACATCGATTTTGGCCACTTACCGACATGGCCAATGTGCTGGTTGTACTCTGGCCATCGTCGCCCACAAAGCTGGGATTGTGCTGCGATGTTTGCATATTGTTCACGTTCTCGTTCTGTTGCTCGTTTTGGCCAAATATTTTTCAATTTCTGTAGAATCTTGTATGAGCTCCGAGCAGTCGGCAATTAACACTGACTGCTGTCTTTGGGGATTTTCTGCTGAGTTGTGATCGTGCGCTGTAAAACTGACAATCAGATAAACTGAGACCACACTAAAAAAACACAAAAAGATAAAAATAAGCTAAATGTTTTACTTAACATGGGTCTATATGACAACTGAATGCGCTTTCAGAAGTTTCAAGATATAAATCAACAAATAAGTTTCGTCTGAGCTAAAAGCAGTCAGATTACTTTCATTTTCTTGTCACTACAGGGTATTTAAATGTGTTAAACATCCCATAATTACTCACTATTGACATAAGGATAAAAGATTCAGACAGAGCATGATATAATTTAGTCTTTGCACTTCATAAGAACTGCATCAGTTTGTGATTAGAGCAAAATTCTTTTGGTACACGAACTTGAAATTCATTATACAAATCTGACATAACAAAGTTTACTCTTTTAAGTAAGTGATCGACGATGAAATGCCCTGTTATTAAACAGTGCTTATCTTACACTTCTAGGAGTTCAAACAAAGCTTTTTAAAATGGCTCCAATATTTACTTGAATTATATTATGAGTTTATTTATAAATTCTAGTATTTACAATGATTAATGCGCTCAATCAAATACTGAAACCGGTACCTATATGAAACACGCGTCCAAAATTGAAATTAATACAAAATAAAAAGTAGAAAAATATACAATTAAAGTTGAGTTCTTTGAACTTTAGAAACTGGTAACAACAGTAGAAAGTACACCAATAATTTGTTGCTTAACTCTGAGTTAAATAAAGTATTTGTTCAACAATAACCAGTCTACCAAAAAGTATTGTGTATTTATCTGTAATAGTACCCAACTTGATCGATAAGAAGACAAAGGAACTGCAATCGGTTATTCGACGTGTGGGAATGTCATAAAAATCACACAAAAAGAGCAACAGAATGCAGCTAATTGTTTTATTGTGGCTACAAAAGTGCCTAATAGTCAAATTTATGATATTTGCAACACGCAAACAAATACAACAATCAGCGATGTGGACAATTCTATGTACGAAAAGATAACGATCAAAACGACCCGAACGAGTTAGTAACTACGGCGCGTATACGTTATTAGATTTGCTTTGAAAATTAACACGTTGTTTCATTTATTGACAGCCATTAAGTTATTAGATAAATAGGTGATAATATGTGTTAAATATTAACAGAAGAAAAGTAAATTTAATATAACAATCAGTTCAAGTTCAAGCACAATCAATTTTTATCTCAAGTGTGAAATTCTTAACTAAATATCTGAGCAGCTAATTGATTTGTGTTCTGTTATCTACCATGGATGCTTTAAACATACTAATTTGCAATCAGTTTTGAACAACTTTTTATACACTTCGAACTAAACTTTAGCTCCTCGCTTATGTAATTATCTAGTTCCGTCTGAGTTCACATCAATTGGCCCATTATTTTCTATAAATTCTCAGTGTTCTGCAAATTATTTTAATAAAGTTTTTCACTTATTAAAAAGCGATTTGTTAGCAAAGAAAAAAACAAGTATAATTATCCAACAAATGATGCCACAAATGTAGCTCAAAGAAGTCAAATAAATCTTTTTTGATGCCACCATATAATTTTAAGTACTCTCAACGTGTTGAAGAAAGCAAAACAAAAGGTAAGAAACCGTCAAATTATAACTCATTTTCTGGTAATGCGAAAAACTGGTTTCAAATCTTTGCCTTTGTTTTGAACAGTATACAAACAAGATGAATGAGAAAGAAAAAACCAAACTGTGAGTCAGCTAAATAAATTTATTTTGAATTATTTGAGTGGATGAGTAGAAGAATCTAAATTCTGACGTCAGATTTGGTAACAGAATTGAGCTAAAAGCTGTTTTAGCTAGCAATAAAATTGAAAAACATATTTGGTTTTAAACAATTCAAACAATTTAAGAGTCGGAAGCTTTGTTTCAGTTGTCTTACGAATTTGCACCTAGTTTATGTTTCTTATCTGCGCTGATAACTCTTTTATCTGTACACCAAATGAAGGTAATTTTTCTTAACTGCTCTTGTTTTTGGGCCATTTAAATAGTTGTGTTTTTGTCTGTCAGTAAACCAGTTCAATTGGCAGTTGTAGTTTCAGTTTTAGTGGCATTAAAGCCGGACATCACTCGCATTTGTATGCAAAAACGTGTTTCATGTCGTGTTTGTTACGCACATCGTCGATAACTGAATACTGAAACTCAAAAAGATTCCAAAAATTATATTAATGAGTGCTGTGTCTACGTTGCGTATACGTCATTAGACAAAATGAGATAAATGCAAAACACACACCTAAAATCATACAAAGAGATACTTAGAGGCATAAATTTGTTGATCGTACTGTGAATACCCTTTAAATCTATTTCAGATTTGCATTGATTAGAGTGGAATTAGTAGTAAAGTTTATGAGCGTTTTAATTTAAACTAGTCCTTGAGATAATCAACACGAAAATTGTTTGTCATGATAGTGTTATCTGTTTAATGGTCAATTATGCTGAAGTACTTATGATTTGACCATGACTTTTATGTTTTTCGTTCTTAGTTTCGGTTCGATTTTCTTTTTTTAGTTTTATGGTTTGTTCTTATCGCCACGTAAAAATTAATCATGCTTTGATCAATCCGATATCTTTCTTAGAAGTGCTCTCTTATCACTGCCCTTTAAAAGTGTAATTTTAGAACTGTTAACTATGTTGACTTAGCCCAGTACTCAAGCGAATCAAGGGTCAGTTAGGTTTGTATTGATCTTGATCTGATTAAAACTGTTTATCGCTTTTAAATAAACATAATTTAGCAACTTTTCATATCCCAGCCTTAACCTAAATCTTAAGCTTTATAAATTTTGTTTCTATTTATTCAAAATATTTTGTTTATTTTTCAGTAATACAAATTCTTAAAAATCTTCCACTCTAAAGTGTTTCAAATTCTCATTTAATTTCGTTTCTAACATTTTTGACTGCAATCTTTTGATAACCTTTGTATCTTTACTACCGGGTCTTTTACAGTCGTTCCGCCTCTTATATATGCCTTGCCTACTAGACTAATCTGTAGCGTAGGTTATGGTAAAATTCATCGGTTGCCCATAAATACTCTACCAAGCTATTGAGCTAAAGCTCCCGCGACCTTTAAGCTTTGTTGATCAACTAACTCAGCCACTTGTCTCTTTCACTCCCCTTTACACCCTACTCCCCCTTCCCATACACACGGTGCGCACGAGTCACGCGCATGCGCAGCTACTGCAGCTGCTGAGCGAGAATTACTGCGCTTTACCTCTGGGTTAACGGTGAACTGACTGCGTCGGCGTCAGCTGCGTCGTCTGCTCGCAAATGTTTAACTCTAAGACAATTAGCTTTATGTTGATTTTAAGTTGTTATTGTTGGTTTTTATGTTATTTTTGTTTGGTGTTGTAACTGGCAGCCAGTTGGAACCACTTTGAACCGGCTAAAACTTTAATTTTAACTTTACCTATTGGTCTGTACTTTCAAGGCCTTTTCTTTTAACTTTGGCTTAAGCTGCAGTCGTATTAAAATTTATTTTAATTTAAATTAATTTAAATTGAATTGTTGCGCATCTTTTAATTCTTTACTGTGACACTTCCGTTAGACAATTGGTATGAAATGAAACCGAAATTGTTAGCAATGAAAACCCGTTATTATTATTACGTGACAGCGACGTTAAAAGCCGTTAAAAGCAACCGACGATCGCTTGGGCAAAACGCCAGCAGCCAACTGAATGAGCCAAGGCAAAACTCGGAGGGTTTTATGTCGAACTTGACTTCAACGACGCACAGTGGAATCGGTTGCACACACTGAGCACGACAGCTGTGTTGTCTTTGGAGGGAACAAAATTAGATAAACGAGAATTAAAAGATTCAGCTTATAGTTCTCAGAACTGAACTTTTTAATACTTGGGTTTTTATGTATTTTAATATTAAAAGTAAAAATAAATTTATTTTTGCAATGATGTAAGCCCAATGTGCATTGACGTCTTTGTTGTTGTTGGTGGCTCATAACGGAAGCAACAGCGACAGCAATATAGGTGAAAGCTTTGTCTCCAAGTGCGTGCTGGTGTGTGTCTTGACTAAGCGATCTTATACGGTAATTGGATCTGCAGAATTGGGATATAAGCAAGCAGTGCAAATTAAATATGGTTGGTAAACCGACTAGCTGATCTTGAATTAAAATTAAAATATATATTAAATTCAAATCAAATTCGAAATAAGAGGCACTTAAGAGTAATTGCAAATATTTGTAAAGAAAAAGTTAACAAAAGTAGTTAATGTTGTAATTGCTGAAAATATGGACTGCATATGAGAGGGAGTTAAGAATAAAGCAGTGCAAACTGTAGTTGGTTAGAGTATTAGGTTAGGCACAAGACGAACAGTAAGTAAATGTACAAAATTTGTAGATGTTTGGACTACTGAAAAAAAACATTTGTAATATAAATTAAAGTATTTTAAATATTTACATAATATATGTATTAATTACATACATTTAAGCTGTTGAAAAACAATTCTTTACTGTATTCCAGCACACATATTGGAACTGCTTTAAAATATCTTTGATATTTACAGAAAGTTTAACCAAGTCTTGTGAGTATGTGTTTTTCTTGTTTCAGTTTCGGTTCAATGGAAGTTGCACTTACACTTTTCTCATTAGACACTGTCCACAACAGGAGCAAGAAGAGCGAGAGCAAGATGGAAATAAAATTCCAAGGAACCTCGACTATGTGATAGTCTTAGTCCATTGTTTAAGGACCTCAGAACAACACAAATTGTTATGATAAAAGTTTTTATCAAGTTTTTGGTTGTAAGTATTCGTTTTATTTTGGGTTTTTGTGTGTGCAACGTCCAGCGACGTTCTTCTATGCGACGTTGATTTTCCATATAAGATAACATGGAGTTTTTCCGGAGAAACAGGAGCAAAGGGGGGGATTCAAGTAACTGGGCAGCTGGATGCAAAAACAATGCCTTAAGGGAGGCGCTGCCTCATAAAATTTTAACTACTTGCAAAAATACTGCTAACTGGTAAACTTTAAGCCAAAAATCATTAAGTCTGCAGCCTGGATACTGAATACTGTATACTGTATGCTGAATGGCACTAAAAGAGTTTCTCTGCAAGACAGTGTAGACAGTGTGTACAGCGTAAAGTGGACACCAGACAGAGTTGGACTGAGAAAATGGAAAAACGGAAAACAGAAAGCAACTTGACTTGGCTTTACTTGTGTCTGTGTGTTTTATGCCAAGTATGAAATTTGTTGCATGGCCATTTTGTGGTTCCTTCGGCGAGGATTGACTTTCCCCTACACTCCCATGCACGTTGCTTCTCAAGTAATTCTCCTTGGCATTGTCATTATGACTACCACTGGACCTTGGGAATACTTGCAACTTGGAGCGTGTGACTGTCTGTTCTTGCGGCTCTCGCAACTTTTTAATTGCAATTAAAATCTAAGCAACAGACTTCTACTAGCCAGCAACTATTTGTTGCTAAGGATTTTGTTGGCTTAGTCACTGCACAAAATGTTCAATACTTTTACTTTGTTAACAAAGAAAATCAATAAATTTAAACATTTTAAACAGGCAGAGCATAAGTATATATTTATTATACTTTCTTTCAGCTTTAATAATTAAAAGAATAATACATTGACAGAATTGTTTTATGAGATCAATAGGATATCTGATCTGTATCAAACATAAGGAGGGCACTTATAATAGTATCATACACATAATGGATTTATTTGGTTTGAATAGTTGTAGTCGATTTAGAGTTATGGTGTTAAGAAAATGGATTTTTACAGTTTACAGAGGACGTGACCACATTTTGAAATATACTTTATCTGCGTACATTGGAGAAGCACTTTCACTTCAAATTTGGTAGCTCTAGCTGTTATAATCTCTGAGATCCAGCTATTCATACAGAAGAATGAAATGAAGGACATGGCTATATCGCTATGCTGATTAAAGGAATTGAATATATTATGTTTAATCATCTCCTACTTCCTGTTAAGGGCATTTCGCTTCTGACAAGACTTCTGTACTCTCTTTAAGTACAGGCATAAGACAACAGATCAGTTACACTATGTTTACGTTAAGCACCCATAATTATTAATTTCTTTAACTTTTGTTACATTTAAATTAATTTTCTTGGGAGCACTTACTTCTATCCTTTCCCAACCCCCCTCTCCGGCTTCTCCTCAATATTGCAATTCAGCCTGTCTGCAGTATAAGCTGCATTTTTTACTCAAAGTCGCTTCCATTCACTGATTTTGGTTTTTGTGGTGCTCTATAAAAGAAAGCGGAGGCAGGAAACAAAAAAAAAAATACATTTATATATGAAAACCTAAAATTTTGAAGGCAACTCTCATGTTATGTGTAGGTAATCTCTTTTATTACTGCGGCAACTTTTTGAGTCAGAGACATAAAACAGGATTTTGTGGGCCAGAGTCGTCGGGCATTTAGAACTTTTGCATAACATGCGAGAAAAGACAAACTGTGAGCATTACGTAAATGTTTATTTTGCAGACGAAACAGAGGCGAAGCCACAAGTCGTAAAACAAAGTTTTGCCCAAAATTATATTGTAGATGTCTCATAAATACCATAGAGAATCAGAGAGCGAGAGTAGCGAGACAGCAGGCACGCTAATTGAAAATGACTTTGGGCTATAAAATGTGCATTTGGCTAATGAAAATGTCCAAGCCACTTAATTGGGCCAATTGAAGTACTTGGCACGAGTATCTACGGATATTTTCACTATATACCAACTTGAGTTTTCTAGCCCAAAATTTTCATTTTTCTTGGGCTTTCCTTAAAATCGCCTCTACCAAAGCAGACCAAGCTGAAAATTCACCAAAAACACGTTTTCCCTTTTTTCGCTATCCCTTTTTTTTCATCACTCTCTCTCTCTTTCTTACTCCTTCTCGATTTCCATTCTTTATTTTAAACATTTGCTTTTTATTGCCACACGCGCACGCCTCTAAAATTTTATGCTATTCTGCAGCAGCGAAATTTTCTCTTAATGGATTTATAATTTTTCGACCATAGGAAAAAAAATTCCCAACAACAGCAACTAAAAGGGGAAAACTTGAGAAAAATTTTGCATTTCTTATGCTTACTTTAAAAAGATAAAAATGGAAGAAAGAAATAAGAAAAGTAGATTTATATACAGAAGATTTTGTTGAGTAGCAGCTATAAAAATTTAAGGTAGTCTTAAAATTAAATTAAGATCAGTTAGAGTATTTTTAGATAGTTAGCTAGTTAAAGTACTGTTGTAGCTGGCGGCTCCAGGATTAAATTTAGGTAAAAGGTAATTTATATTTACATACAGCGCAATCCCAAGTCTAGCACACTTCGCTGTTGTTGTTTGCTGGTCTGCACTTTTCTATTCGTCTTTACTTCTTGCTCCTTGGACACAAGTTTTCTGTTGTTCCTTGGCCAACCCAACAAATGCGGTTTTTCTCTGTCTACTCTCCTTTTTCCTTTGTGCTCAGTGCTGAGTCCTCTCTACATTTGTCTGCTCTTCAGTTCAGATCCATTCGTTCCATTCGTTTCCCGCATCGCGTGTCTTTAATGACGCTCAACGGTGGCTGCGATTTTTGGGTACTTCCCACTTTGTTTTTTTTTTCTTTGGTATTTCGCATTGCATTTTGCCAATGCAGCTGCCATAAAATTGCAGCCAACTTGGCCCTATTGAGCTGTACTTGGCCATTTCTAGAGGCTAAATGAGCAGTCGCCTCTGTGTTGGCACTCGAGTTGTGCAGTTTATTGGCTCAGCAATTGCATTTCACTGTGCATATTGGAACATTACAGCAGCAGTTTGTATATCAGGTCAGCTGATAAAAAGCAATTGGGATTTTATTTTGGGTATGGGTATGGCATAGTACAGGGTATCTTTCAAGAGAATGCTTAAGTTGAAGAAGACTTTAAGGGTAATCTTAGATATAAAAGGTTTATTGTTAAAAAAAAATATCATAATAATGATATTTAGATTTAAATAAGAAATAATAAATAATATTGTAGTATTATAATTAGGGGTATTTTTATTTCTTTTTATATCATAAGTTTAATTTTATACTCAACATTTTCTTTGTTTCTAACTTAGTCAAGTTTAAGTTATTTCACAATTTTATTCTATTACAAACGTTCTTCTTCTGCTTCTTCTTCTTCAAAGCTTGTGATCTCCTTCTTTCTTATTTCACTTTATTATTCTGATCATCCGTGTACTCTTATACTTATACTTATATTCTAACAGCTGATTGAGTAAGATCGCGTGATGCCTGGCCTACTAAAATATAAAAGATAATAATATAAAGGGTTTGGGTATAGAGTTGTACAGGGTATCTTTTAACCGAATGCTTCAGCTGAAGAAGATTTTTAAGGTAAGCATATTGTTTAAAGTCGATAAATCTACTAATTTACAAGTGATTTAAGATATCAATAAAACAATTTGAATTTTATAAAATGAAATAATTCTTTAAAGGGGAAATAAAAACTGATAATTATTAATGCTTAGTCATTTGCCATTTTTAAAATATTCCTTATTAAAAGATGGATCAAAGAAGGATCATAGAGACTATACTGAGGATCAGCTAGTACAATTTCCTATAAGAGGATATGCAATGTTTTGTATAAGGCCTTTAAGTTACTCAATTTTATATTGAAAGTGTTTTAAAAACATGAAATCGATACACACCCAAATTAATCGTCAATTCTTAGAATTCGACTTTTATTCTAATAAACAAACGATTTGCCAGGACATGTCACTAATTAGCTGTTCATCAAAGGTCACGCGTTTAGCTATTTTAGAACTCAAGTAAACTGTGACCCTAAAACTCAGCTAATGCACGACATTTGGCAATTAAAGAAGTTTTGTTAACTTTGCGAAATGTTTAAAAATAGATTTGTTTGCCTTAAAAATAAAATAAATTTGGAACTTCCTAAAAAAGTCTTCCTATAAATAAACATCTATCTTGTTCTATTTCTGAAATCAATTATGTTTAGCAAGCTACTCAGGGGACCTTCTCAAGTAGCGAAGATCTGCAATGCCTCAAGCCACTCAGTACTTAGAAAACCGCAATTTTTCTGGCTTGTTTGACAATTGTTGCGGTGTGGCTGGGAACATGAAAAACATTGCCGCCATTTAGTCCATTCGTGCGAGCAGCTGCAATCGTCACCGGAAGCGGAAACTGCGGCACGTGACCATGACAACGATGCCTCTGCTCACCACGATGCAGCTCTCAGTTGCATGCAGCAGCCACTCGACTAGGAGACTTGCAGAATTTTGCTAATGTAGTGCTAGTTGTTATGGCTGTTGTTAGACCCAAAGAGCAACACTTTTCATTGTTAGTTGTTGTTGTTGTTGTTTTTGTTGTGCTTCTGCTATTCTGCGGTGCGTGCAGTTCACAAGTTTTCAAGTTTTGCCGTCGTTCGCGGTGGCCAAATGAACTTGAGCACAAAACGACCCACTTAAAGTTGCACTGCGATGTTAAACACGAACTGACACCAATCGGCGACCATTAAACTTCAATGGCTTTTAGAATGTGTCTAAACAAAGTCTAAAAAAAGGCTTAAATCAATCAGGGAACTAGTAGACAGCATTGTTTACTTTTTGTAGTGTATTTTCAGGGACTATAAATTATTATAACTAATTTCCTATCTTTTTATTAGATAATAAGGTATCCTTAGGCTGCTAGACAGCTTGGCAAGATTTTTAAAAATTTATTTTGAACGATTATTAACGCTTTTATGATCACATATTTTACCTTAGCTTCAACTTAAGAACTAAACTCAGCACAAGCCAAATAGAGTCATAATTTTTGTATATTTTAAATATGTTTTGCAGTTTATTTTTTTATTTTTTATTTTTTTAATGTGCCTTCTAAGACATTTTCTTGATGTTTTTCAACTTTGGCAGCTGTCGCAGCCATTGCGATTTACTGTTATCGCTGGCTATGAGAAGCAGCAGGTGTGCCAATCTGTAGTACGACTACGACTAGCAGTACACAAACGAATACGAATGCGAATATGAGTACTCGTTTGCCTTTCACTCGCCTAATGTGACGCACTGAAAGTTTGCAAGTGTGTGTGTGTGTGTGTGCATAAAACTCAATTCAAAAATACTTAACAAACATTTATTTGAATTTTCTTTCATTTTTTCTTCGTTGTTGTTGTGGATTTTTGTGCATGTGGAAAAGCTGCTTCAACTGCTTTCATTGTTGTTGTAATAAAAATGCAAATAAGTTGAATGGGTTGCGTTGTCGAGAGGCGTATGCAAAGTGCCAAAAGCGATAGACCAGCCTGCCCCCCTAGAACCGCTCTCACACACCCATACACTCACACACACACACACACATAATTTTAATGCCAATTCAATTTAATGGTTCATTTCATATGAAAATTGTAAAAAGTCATTGCTGGCCAAAAGAGTAAAATGCCACAAAAAGCAAAAAGAAAAACAGATATAAAACGCAAGGAAATCTAGTAAAAATTATTTTAAAACTAGCAAATACTCTATAATAATATGCTTTTATTATTAAAAATATTTAAAGAGGTACATAAAATTTTCAAATTAATAAAAAATATTTTACGACCGAATTATTATTTAATTTTGAAAACATTTCTTTTTAAAATATAGTTTTACATTTAAAATAAATAATTAGATTATTTTAAATTATTTATTTGGCTTATAAATAAAATTTGTTACACATTTTAGTTTATGTAGCGCATTGTTACCCTAGAAAACTCTCACTCGATCTCGAATTGGAAATATTTTCCCTTTTGCCACTTGGTATTTTGTCATGCGTGGTTTTTCTTAGAGCTTTCCACAAGTGTTTGGGTATCGGGGTGGTATCGAGTCCATTGTGTTGATGCAGCTGCGGGTAACAAAAAGAATTTTTCATATACTCTCTGTACTTATATATACATATATATTTATATACATATATCGTAATATATATTTGCGTGTACACACATCGCATTAAATATGCGAAACATGCATTTGCATTTTTATATCACAGCACTGGGAGAGCAGAGTAGAAATTTTCTCTGACCTCACCTCACATGGTTTTCCTTATTGTGATAGGGAAATCATAAAATGTGAGTATTTAGATGTGAGTCTTTCGCTCTGTTAACAGTTTTCAACAATTTCTCACGTTTCACACAAATTTTCCCTCACATTTTTGATTTCTTTTCTGTTTGTAGTTGATTTGATTTCTATGTCATACTGAATTACTGTAGTTATGGCAACTAATTCCCTTTCTTATTGTTGTGCGGTGCTGATAGTGCAGAGGATGGTACAAATAATTGAAGCTTATGTTGGTCATGGAAAGGACTTTGGAAATGAATATAAATTTTTGTGTTTAGCACTTGAAATTAAGTAACAAACAACGAAGACTTTTAGTTGGGTTTAATATAAATCTAAAAATACAAAATAAATTAATAGAACTATTAAGAAGGTGTATCTAATTATCTCATTATAAAATGTATTATGTATTTTATTAATTTTCTATTTACCTCCAACTATTTATTATTTATTTAAAAGTGTATTACTTTGTCGATGCTTTTATATAAAAAACAAATTCCTTTTGTTGTCCAATTCTAATTTAAATGACGTGTGTGCTTCGCATTGGCTTCATGTGTGAAATATGGCAATTTTGAGGCAGCCATAGAAACGCTTGAAAAACTCTCTACTTTGTGTTTGTTAAAAAGCAGTTTCTAAACTGCTCACAAAGGACAGCTTTTGGCAATTAACAGCTGCTATTGGTGCTTCTGATCCTTGTGGTTTTTTATGAGCTTCCAAAGCAATTTATAAATGCTGAATAGACTTCACTTAATGGGATTTGAATTGACTTATGAAACTGCCAAAAATAAAAGAATTATATTATTGAAAAACATTTTACGCAAAATAATTTTAATTGGATTTAGAAAATTGTAACTTTTTAGAGCAAAAATCGAAAGCATTATTGAGTTTAATTATTAAACTTATTAATATCAATGGTATATTAAATCAGAGATCCAGATAAGCCCATTGTTGTATTAAGTTCTAAGTGTTCCAGATTATGTCAACAAATTTTGGGTTTCATTCAGAACAAAGTTGTTAGACGGCGTACTCTTAAAAGGGAAGAGGGGTCTTTTAAGTTTGTAGCGAAATGAGAACAGGTAACAGGTAGAAAGTGGCTGTTTGGATCTCATAAAGTCTAAATTCTCTTAATAAACATTGTCAGACGAATGGATATAGAAATGTCCGTCTGTGTATTCCGTGGAGCATCTAGCCTAAAAATGCTTGAACAACCAAACTTGGAATGAAATTGGATGGATGTGTACACAGGTCAAGTTTAGTATCAGTTTTTGCTAAGTCACTTACCGGTTTGAACTCCGTCACAGGCAGTCATATTCAAATATATGTAAAACATAAGTATTATACATATTTTGCATATATTTACACACATACACTGACGAGATAAACTGTAACACATGTTCAACGTTCTCACTTCAACAGTCTTTACTATCTCTTTTACTTTATGCTTGCTTTAGATCATATTCTTCTCTTATTAGTAAAATAATTGGCTCTCTTATTAACAAACATTTGATAAGCAATAAGAGAAATACATTAACAAAGAGAATAAAAAAATTTTACAGTTATGCACTCGAAATGCAAAACCTATTTGCTGTTGTTTCAAAGCTTTTTATACCGTTAAAGCTTATTTGTTTTCGTTTAAAGCGCTAAGCTCTGATCATAATAATGATGGATGGTGAAAAGAAATAGATAATAATAGAATTATTGATAGGTGGCAAATCCGTAAGGGAAGAGCCTAATAAATTTGGTGTTAGCCACATGACTGTGTGTATTATGTATTTATATACCTAAAACATCACTCTGCTTCTTCTTCTATTTCTTTGTCTGTTGGTTTACAGCGTGCGCTCTTTATTTAAAATATTTTATTTGTTGAATTTATTTCTAGTCTACAAATTTTTATTTTATTAAAAAAAAATTTGTTGATTTTTAAGGACTTTAAAAATAATTTTGTAAAACTCTAATAAAATCTACAAGTTCAAATTTTAAGTAGAATACTTTAAACTCCTTTTCTTGTAATTTCGCTTGCTTGTTAGCAACTAAGCCAACGAGCACATCCATTTAGTCTCTCGGAATAGGGTTAACTATCGTTTGTGGGCAACTCCCAGAAGAGCTCTCTAGATTCCATGGGGATTCCTGTACTTTTCTCAGTATACAACTGAATTTTTTTGTTGGTTTCTTTCTTTATTTCAGTTACCAAATTGAATTCACGTTTTTTCGAGTATCTATGCTGGTGGAAATTCCTTTAGCTGTTTTCCACCTTTTCAATTTTTTGTATTTGGTGGCCTGGACAGATTTTGCAGCTGCTTTGCATTGAGTTCTGTACACGGTTAAGGTTTCAGGGGGTTTAAACCTTAAATGTCCTGTAAGTAGGCAATGCGCCGAAAATATGCGGAACGCTAATGGATTTTTGGCTAATGGAAGCGTCGACCTTTAAAATGTAAATAAATGTTTTTTTTTTTTCACTCCTTTTTTATATGTATATACTTTGGCTGTGTTTTTTGGTTGGCTCAGTTCAGTTTAACATTTTTTTTTTTTTTTTGTTTTTTTGGCCATGGCGTACCTTGTGCTTAACCCCTTGGCGCCGACGGTGAATGGCGTTGGCATTACCGTTGCCGCTTTTAATGCCGCGTAAATTTTGCAGGATAATCCAATAAAGAGATTTTCACTGTGGCTGCTGTCGTTGACTGTGCGCCGTTGGCAAGGCGTCGCTAAAATTTTCACTGGGAAAACGAGCCAACAAAATGGTTTCGTAAAACTTCCCAACAACAGCAGAGCAGCGAAAAAAAATCTGTAAACAATTGTTGCGACCCTTCACGTTGGTGTCGCAAAATGCATATAGAGAGAGAGAGAGAGAGAGTAGGGAGCTCCATAAAATGCTTTCTCCACATTTGGTTAGTTGGCTGGTTTCTATAAATTGAGTTATTATGTGGCAAATATCGACTACATTTGAGTAGGCAGTAATAAACATATCATACTAAGAAAAGGGTTCACTTTTAGCGCCCCGTATTCACCTAAGACCTTTTTAGAAAATGAATTAAATATTCGTACGAAATCATTTTTGGGAACACAGAGTAAAACGCTGTTGAATTTAAATTCATGAGCTTGAACTAAATCAGTTAAACTACTCTAGAGTCGAGCGATGCAATCGCAGCGCATACAAAAATGCGCATTGGGAATGTCATCAACAGCGCATTCAAATAATTGTCATAGTCGGACAGAGGGTGTTAGATATAAAGCAGAAGAGAGGGGGAGAGAGGGAAAAAGGCATAAAAGGTTAAGCAAAACAAGAAAGAATGCTCTGGTCGCCACGCGACTTTAGAATACCTGTTACTCAATGTTCGACCGATTGTTCCTATCGAAGCTATCGACATAGTAGTCCGATTTGGATGAAACTTGGTCAGTATATTTCTGTTATGGATAATTTTATTCTGTATCAGTTTCATAAAGATAGCTTCGTAAATACAGAAAATTTTCATACAAATTCATACTAAAAGCAAATTTTTGAACGATTGTCCCTATGGGAGCTATACGATATAGTAGTCCGATTTGGAAAAAACTTGGTCAGTGTATGTAAGCTATAGATATGTGCATCCTATGTGAATTTGGTTTGGATAGCGTAACTAACAAAAAAGTTTTCTATACTAAAACTTGCTATTTTCACCAGCTTTTACCTGTATATGAAGATAGAACGCCCTTAAGTGGGCGTGTCAGAAAACAAATACAAACTTGTACTGCTGGGGTATTTTATCTTTAATTTGCGATATCTTGGGTCTTACTAGCTCTTACAGTTGCAGAGATCCTTTCGTTCTTACAGACGGACAGGCGGACATGGCTATATGGACTCGACGATTGATACTGATCATTAATATATATGTTCTTTATGGGGTCTGCCATGCCTCCTTCTGCCTGTTACCTACATTCCAACGACTACAATACACCCCTGTACTCTACGAGTAACGGGTATAAAAAGGGAGAAAACTCGATGCACATTTGTTGTATGGCGGATTAAACGTTTTTTTGTGAATGTTTTTCCGATTTGGCCACAAAAAAGCGGCTCTCAAGTGGATGTTAAGACCACTTGATGCCACGTTAACTACTCGAACAAGTCGTGAGTGTAATTTACGAACAATAATTTATCAACAACAACTATCAACAACTAAAAAAATCATTGAAACGTTTTGACGTATGCATATTAAGCATACGCAAGGTTACACAAGCATTAATCAAAAGGTAAATATAAAGTTGAATTGATTTGCATTTAAAATGTATAATGTTATACAAAAAGCTTAACTTTGTGTGGAAATAAATGCGTTAAAGCAGAAAACCAGAGAAGGAAAACTCAAAACATCAAATGCCATTCATTTGCCGTCAGCTCAGCTCAGTTTGGTTCATTTTATTTGATTTCATTTCATTTCACATGGCAGAGAAAGTGAAGAGATGGAGGGAGAGACAAAGAGAAAGATAAGTTTGAGACAAAACAAATAGCAAGTGAAGCTTTGAGAAAATTCCTCGAGCAAAAAATCAATAAATTTCAAAGGAAATAATTAAGCAAGTAATTGACTTGGATTTCTTTTAGGAATTTCCACATAAATCTCGCTGCTAAGCAAGCCAAGAGCTGTGTGTATGTGTGAGTGTGTCAGTGTGTGTGTTACAGCTAAAATACGATCTGCTAGCAAGAGCAACGGTCGTCTTGTTAGTTATGTTCCGACATGTGAACTCAGCCAAACAGCCAACAGAATGTGCGAAAGCTTGCAGTTGCAGACAGCAGAACGAGAGGCATAAAGCAATAGATAGAGAGGGAAATATATATAGAGGAAGAGCAGGGGAGACAGAGAGCAGTGGTACTGCAGCAGATGAGAATCTTCTGCTATTTTGCAGTTTTCACACGCTTGGAATGCGAACACTTACACTTGAAGGCGTTTCGTTGTGGACTCTGGACTGTGTGGACTCTAATAAATAGACAAAATAAAAGCTAACGCCTCGAATATTTCGAAATTAAAGCCAAGAAAGCAGTTGCTACAAACCAACATGTGCATATGTATGTGGCTAACTCTCTGCTACTGCTGATATTGGTGTTGATTGTTTGGTAAGAACGACAAAAATGTCGTAGTAAACTTAAAAGATTTTTGACACTACTTAAAGCCTAGAAATGCTTAGCTGGGAGTTAAAGGACAGAAATGTGATAAAAAAGGTCAGTTAAAAAAATTTTCTAAAGTTTAAAATAACTAAAAATTTGTTCTTAAATTTAAAATAAATTTTAAAACGTATGAAATATATAAAATATTTATTATTAAATAATAATATTAAATAACATTTATTAAAATTAACTCTACAGATTTTTGTTTGACTTAATTAAAACTTTATTTAATTGCCCAACTGTTTAAACTAAATTTTACCCTATAATTAAACAATTTATATAGATTTTAAATTTCTTTAAGCAGCATAAGCATTTCCCTCCGCTAACTTGACAGTTTGCTAATTAATTTACAGCAATTGCGAAGCTGCTGTTTATATTTAACTTTTTACTTTGGGTTATTGTCCTTTTTGTGTAAATGTGTAAATATTTTGAAACGTGCTGAGGAATATAATAAAAAGTTCCTATAATTTTATTGTAATTTCTTTTTGCGATGCGTGCATAAAAAATTATGTAAATCGACTTGTGGCGACAACAACAACAACAACAACAGCAACAGCAAAGTTGCTAATTGTGCGAAAAATTGTGGGCACAAAGTATTATGAGAGTTTTGTCTACCCGCATGACTTTATAAAAGTCTTTCTCCCTCTCTCACACTCGCTCTCTTTCACTGTTGCTCTATCTCTGTCTGGCCGTGTCGCCTGCAGACTGTCAAATTGTAATTTATACGAGACAGCAGAAACAAGTGAAGCGTCGACTGAAGCTTAACTTTTACAATGCATCAATAAATTACATTATCCTTAATTTCCCGCGTTTTTCCGGTCAACACAGCGACATTTAACCAGCCCGCAGTTTTGGGGCAACCCTGCTGAGCCCGCAAATGTTATTGAGAAAATGTTCGAAGGGCTTAAAAGCAGGCGTATCTGTTAAGAGCTGTTACCTTGAAATGTAGGTCATGACTTTGTAGGTTTTAACTGGCATTAAGCGTTAAGCAAAAGTAGCCACTAAATGCACAATTTTTTAGCTTTAAATAGCATATTTTAAGCTATTTAAAAAGTCAACTTTTAGTTACTTTTAATATAATTACTTTAATCGTTCGTATATTTTTAGTTTATAACTTTTTAAAGCCTTGTCTTCTTATGCTAAACACACATAACAGTTCAGTGCTTAAAGAACTGTTTATTTTCAGTTAACACTTCACACATTTTGAGAGCCAAGTGAAATTTTCACTTTGTTAACTGGCAAATTGTACGCCACAAACATAAACTCATTAGTCGACAATCATTTTCAGGCGGGGGATGAAGTTCCAAATATTCAATATGCCAGAAAGAGAGAGAGAGAGAGGGAGAGCGGCAGATAGTTGTTAAATAGACTGAGAGAGGGACAGAGGGTTAGACTGGTACTGTGAGTAAATGCATTAGATAAACAGAAGCGGGAACATCGCTTAATTAAGGTTTAGGACTACGCCAGTTGGCATCTCTGTGCCACGCCCATGTCTCCGATCAACTCCACACACACACACACACACACACACATGCAGGCATAGTGCACACACACAAAGAGTAAAAGGGGAGCTAGCGGCAGCGGCAGGCAGAGAACTCAATGTAATTATGAGCTAAGTGCTTCAGGCACAAAACCAAAATCATTCGATATTGCACAATAGACTGAGAGAGAATACAGAGAATTGAGAAGCGCGAAACGAGAACCGAGAACCTCAACGTGGCTGTGTATCAATAAGGCCATCATTATTATACATTTGCCAACTGCAAAGCTACTGCAATTTTGGTTATATTAACGCAATTTACAGTGCTACAAAACATTATCAATTTCCATACTGGAATTTACAACACGCAACAAAGCGAATAAATATTAAAGATGTTGTTTGAGTTTAACAGATTTGAAAGTCAAGCTGGGAAAAGCTTGTGATTAAATGTATTTACAATAAATATATTTTAAAAGCCATTATAAGTGGATTATTAGAAAAACAAAAGGTGCGTAGCAGACAGAAGAAGACGCTTTCGACCCCATAAAGTATATAGGTATATTGTAGCAGGCTACCAAGTAGAAATACCAACAATGTTAAGTGTACAGTAGATTAACAGCAGCAGCATAACATAAATGTTAACATGAGTTATCGATATTGTAAGTTAGCGATGAAGAAGTTAGTTTTTAAGCAAGAGAATACAAAGTGAGAAACTTAATGAACAAGTTGTGATATTTTATTATAAAAGCCCGTGTACAACAAATATTTATATTTTTGATCATCGTCAACAGCCGAGTCGATACAAAAATGTGAGTCTTACTGGATATCAAGGACTCTCAGAGACTAGTGCAACAAAATTTTGAAGGAAAGACCGTGTGTATGTGAGGTAGATACAGTTTTCTTATACTTTTTTTACTTTTACATAATACCAGAATTTGGTAACGTCTAGAATCGGTCAAAAAATTGTAATTTGTTATTCGCTTGTTGTAATATGATACTCGTATTAATGTTTATTATAAATTATTTATTAATAATATCTCAGTTTTATGGTCCTATGGTTTGATATTGTTTATATTCTTCGATTTTAATTTTTTTTACTTTCTAACACAACCAGCCACTTTAAACACAGCAAACAGGAAGATGAAGGAAGATGAAGATGAATTGTTAAATTATTTAGATTTTTATAGTTTTGTGTTTTCACAGAAGTTTTTAAAGCTTCAAGCTAAATTTTCCCGATAAGTAAATTAAATACAAAATGTATTTATAACAACAAGCTATGCAATTCAAGGAAAACCAGCTAAAGTAGCTGAAAACAGCTAAAAATGGCTAAAGTAGCTATTTATGCAAAAAGTAAAGCACAATGGGAATTACAAATGCTAAAATCGTTGGTGCTTTTCAAGCTGCCAATTTGTATTTTATTTAGGGACACACAGCGAGTGTCCTGTCGCCCTCTGGGAGAAAAACAATAGAAGATGTCAACAAACTATTTTCGGTTAGCATTTCATACACTCGCACAGTTTTTGGTGAACGGCTATATTTAGCAGATTATCGAAATTGCTTTTTAAAAATAGATTAAAACGTGCCAAAAACGTCGAGTTTGGTTGAGTTTATTTTACTGCAAACACGATTCGACTCACTGCGTAATCAAGCAGGGAAAATAAACACAGAGAAAAGGCAGGAAAAGCGAGAAAAAAACAAAGATAAACACGCAAAACTCGATCAATAAAATGTTATGAAAATAATAGATGCGATAATGTTCGAATTGTTGAACATAAAGACAATAAAAAGTGGGAAAATTGCGAAAATGAATGAAAAATTTCAAATAAATTAGAGAAAAGTAAAGGAAATGAAAGGAAAGTCCTGTCAGAGTTTTTGTGTTAAGTTTCATATATATCAACTCTTGCTAATTAAAGGGTGTGTTGGTTGGTGCCACATAAAACAGAATTAAAATTTATAATTTTAAATAAAGCCTATTTAATTTACTAGGGTATGTTTAGGTCTAGCATAGACTAGTGCATTGTGGGCTTTGTTTTTTCCTTTACTTTGTCTGCATGTCAATGTTAAAAAATTTTATTTTTTACGTTTCAATGAACTTTTAGTGCGACATTAACAAAGCGCCGAGTAGCCAAAAAACGAAGCCAAAGACATTTACCAATTCCACTTTTTTATACGCAGCTGTCCCAGTCTGTCGTTTTTTTTTTATATGCGCCACTCCAAACAACAAGAAGAAGCAGAGCTTTGATTGTGGCCTTTTTCCTTGTCAATTTGACATTTTATTTTAATGCAACAAACGAAATCAAAAACAACTTGTTATCGATGTTGTCATTGTGCCATATTTTCAACCAAAGCGGCAAGAAGAAGAACAAAAGTGAAAAGGACACTGGACAGCGTAGGAAAATGTAAAGGAAAAGCGAGAAGGGGAGGGAAAGGGGAGGAAATTGAGGGTCTGTCGTTCGTCAACATTTCGCGTGATTGACTTTTCGGGTTAAATTAATTAAGCGTGTGCGTTTTTTTATTGTTGATTGAATGCTTGTGCAGAAGATTGAACCCAGTCTTCCAATTTACTGGCTCTACCTACAGCAGAAATAAACAAGTAAGAAAAGTACAGTCGAGCGCGCCCGACCGTAAAATACTCTCTGCATTTTTCGCGATTTAATTATTAAAATCGGTCTAGAGATATTACAAGGTGTAGTACTTACATTAAACCACTTTGAAACAAAAACAATCTAAGCATAATCAAACATACATCTGTTTGTCTGTATGCGAATACACATACGAATGACAATATATGATGCATATACATGTATGTATGTATGTGTGTATTCAGCGCGGCTAGCGACTGCGGGCAGCGCTGCCGCCACGCAAGCAACGAAAACATTCAAACATGTGCTTGTATGTTTCTGTCTCGCTTGCACGCTGCCGTCACATGTGCTTGTATGTTTCTGTCTCACTTGCACTCATACATGATATTGCATTCGGTTATCAATATTGCAACGCTTCTAATTTTCTTGTTTATAGT
This sequence comes from Drosophila acutilabella, assembly GCA_035046005.1. Taxonomy (NCBI): domain Eukaryota; kingdom Metazoa; phylum Arthropoda; class Insecta; order Diptera; family Drosophilidae; genus Drosophila; species Drosophila acutilabella. The sequence goes on from JAWNOK010000068.1 coordinate 10,794,549, forward strand.
GCTATTTCAATGCGCCTTTCAGGATAGTTTGATATAGTTAGTCTTCACACGAATTATAAATTACAACACTGTACTATATTAAAGAATGCCTAAAAAGTTGAGAATTACTTTTATTAATTGTGGGAGAACGGGGCGTGGCAGTCCAAAAATTTAAATGTCAATGCATTTACGCTGTTGCTAGGAACCTCCATACCAAAATTGGTGATCCTAGGTGCAATAGTTATTGAGATATTCGACCAAAACACCAATTTTTTCCGAGGTGTGTCTAGTTTTTTCATCATTGTGGGCGAATGGGGCGTGGCATCGAAAAAAAAAAAGATTCTTGTATTGACTGACTAAATATCTGATCGATTGAGACCAAGCTCGAACTTGTAGCTCTTACCATCTCTGAAATCTGTTTGTTCATACGGACGGACAGACGGACAGACGGACAGACGGACAGACGGACAGACAGACGGACAGACGGACATGGCTATATCGACTCGGCTTGTGATGCTGATCAAGAATATATATACTTTATGGGGTCTGCCACGCCTCCTTCTGCCTGTTACATACATTTTCACAAACCCAATATACTCTTGCAGAGAGTATAACAAGTAAGAAAAGTACAGTCGAGCGCGCCCGACCGTAAAATACTCTCTGCATTTTTCGCGATTTAATTATTAAAATCGGTCTAGAGATATTACAAGGTGTAGTACTTACATTAAACCACTTTGAAACAAAAACAATCTAAGCATAATCAAACATACATCTGTTTGTCTGTATGCGAATACACATACGAATGACAATATATGATGCATATACATGTATGTATGTATGTGTGTATTCAGCGCGGCTAGCGACTGCGGGCAGCGCTGCCGCCACGCAAGCAACGAAAACATTCAAACATGTGCTTGTATGTTTCTGTCTCGCTTGCACGCTGCCGTCACATGTGCTTGTATGTTTCTGTCTCACTTGCACTCATACATGATATTGCATTCGGTTATCAATATTGCAACGCTTCTAATTTTCTTGTTTATAGTGCTATTTCAATGCGCCTTTCAGGATAGTTTGATATAGTTAGTCTTCACACGAATTATAAATTACAACACTGTACTATATTAAAGAATGCCTAAAAAGTTGAGAATTACTTTTATTAATTGTGGGAGAACGGGGCGTGGCAGTCCAAAAATTTAAATGTCAATGCATTTACGCTGTTGCTAGGAACCTCCATACCAAAATTGGTGATCCTAGGTGCAATAGTTATTGAGATATTCGACCAAAACACCAATTTTTTCCGAGGTGTGTCTAGTTTTTTCATCATTGTGGGCGAATGGGGCGTGGCATCGAAAAAAAAAAAGATTCTTGTATTGACTGACTAAATATCTGATCGATTGAGACCAAGCTCGAACTTGTAGCTCTTACCATCTCTGAAATCTGTTTGTTCATACGGACGGACAGACGGACAGACGGACAGACGGACAGACGGACAGACAGACGGACAGACGGACATGGCTATATCGACTCGGCTTGTGATGCTGATCAAGAATATATATACTTTATGGGGTCTGCCACGCCTCCTTCTGCCTGTTACATACATTTTCACAAACCCAATATACTCTTGCAGAGAGTATAAAAATAAATGGAGATTGAAACAGTAAATGGGAAATGCTTTGAAATAAAAGTGAATCTTTTGTAACTTAAGCAGCTGCTTTCATTACGAGTGACAATTGTTTCAATTAAGTATCTAATTTAATGCCCAAACATATTTTAATTTTTAGCCCCACTTAAATGGGGCATAATTAACCTCAACTCGTAGCGAGTTTTGAGCTCTGAACTCAAAACTCTCAACTGACTTATGGACAAAACCAGAGCTTGAGTTTGAGTTTCAGTTTGAGTTGGGTTCAACCATATTTTGACTGCAGTAAAAGTTTGGCATAAAATTTACTAATTTTATAATGTGGCAGGCAGACATTTATTTCGACGCTAATTACAAACATTTAAAGTTTTAATTAGTTTTCCAACAAGCGCAAACAAAAACAACAACAACAACAAGGGCTGCAAAAGGAAAAAACAAGAGTTATTTTTAAGAACTAAAACCACGCATGGGTTTAAGGAAATTGAGTTGGAAAATAGAAAAAAACTGTGAGTTAACTGCTGTTGTGTATGCAAAATACTACATGATTATGGCAGTGCGTAAAGTACATGGATTAAATGAAAACTGGCAAAACAAACAAATAAAAAGTCAAAATAAAAATAAAATGCAAATAAAAATGAAATAGAAATGGAAATGGAGAGATAGAAATTGCGCATGAAAATGCCATAAGCAAATACGCAGCACTGATTGCCACTCAAAGTGAAACTAGAATGGAAATTGGCCGAAATGGAAATGGTCATAAGATGCTAACAAAAATGTCACTTGACAACTGATTTCGAGCTAATCAAATTTGATCATAACCCAGCACAACAGCCCTCAATTGTTGCCTCCTAAGCAGCAGCGACTATAAAGCTAATTGAAGCCATAAACTGTTAGCAATTTCAAGAAATTCAAAGTGAAGAAAACAAGTAAGTCAGCAATCAGTTATTTAAAGTAATCGCCCAAGAAATACTTCACTAAATTGTAGTTGTCTTGTTACAGTTGCAAATACTGTGAGATGCTCAGCTGTAGAACAGAAGCTACGAACGATAGATGGCGCTATTTCGGTTTTTAAAAGGCTTGTAAGAAACTTACACTTTAATAACTTAAACAAATTTATTTTTTATGTCTTTTTCAAACTTTTAAAGCTAAAACTTATGCAGCACTTTATTTCCTTGCTTTATTTACTAATAAAAATTTATGTCTATTTAATAAGAATTTTAAATTTTAACTCTTTTTCACTACTTCCTATTAGCTTCACCTAACATAATATTTTATAGACTTGTTGAGTTCACTTATGTGCAAATAATCACTCTAATGTAGTTCTAATGAATTTTGCACCTAGACTAAAACAACCATTTGCATTCATGCTCCTTTTATTTTCAGTGTCTGGGCTTTTTGGCTAAAACTTCTCGGCTGCCGACTAAACTAATGTGCTGCCATTAAATCGGTTTGCCCAGGACATTAGCACAGCCCAAATAGAAAGTTGAAAGCAAAGAAAAACACAAAATAAATTCAAATTAATGCACAAGCGATCGGGCTGAGTATGGAAATGGGTTTAGGGATACAGATTGGGATTGGAATTGGAACTGGGTTGAGGAAAGGCAGTGGGCTAGGGAAGCGGCGGTGTTGCCAAGCGAAGCGTTAAAAGCCAAAGCAGAGCTCGACCTCGTTGCAGTCGCTGTGCGCCCCCGCAACGCCACGCCCACTCAAAATCCCCTCAGTTGCAGCAGACAAGTGTGCACTTGTACTTGTAGTTTAGCCAGCGTAAAACATATAAATAAATATGAAAACAGGCAGAGCTGCGGCTGAGTGGTAAAAACACACTTATTTATACCCTGTAATGGAAATTTATATTAAAATGGTTGCTTACAGGGTAGCTGAAGTAGAGAAACAACTTAAAAAGCGCCAAATATTGTCGTCGTCGTGTGGTTGTTAGTCTTGTTGTCCTCATTGTTGTAGTTGGTGTTGTTGTTGTTGTTGTTGCTGTCTGAGTGAACACAAGTTGTTGCTTTCCCCCTAGCAAATACCGTGCATTTGAAATTTTAAGCACAACGCTGCGTATGATCAACGTTGCTGTTGTGGGTGTCGCTGGGAGAATTCTGTGTAATGGAGGATTGCCAAAAGTAAGCATGTATGTATGTGAGGTGTAGGGTCTGAACATGATATAATGACAACAACTATAAAATTTAGTTGGCTTTTTGGCGACAAACAGACGGAAACAGAGACAAACTATGACGAAGCGTGTTCCAGTTATGGTTAAGCTACGGTATCAACTGTAGTTAATGCTTGTAAGATAGATTATGGTGTGTAAAAAATGTTACAATAAATAAAAAATATAATTTTTATAATTTAGTAAGAGAAAAATACCTAAAACAATTTTAATCAATTAAATTTTTGTCTGTAATGTTTTTGAAAATTATTTAAAAAATAAAACTTCATAATATTATTTTTTTTTAATAACTCAGAACATGTTATTAGTTTTTTTTACAAAAAATTTCTGTCAAGATTTTTGTCAAATTTATTTGTTAAACATTTTTTGATGGGATCAACAAATTTAATCAATTTAATTTTTCTAAAATATTTTAAAATAAAACTACATTAAATACAATATTTTTAATAAAATAGAACACTTCGTTATTTATTTTCATAGCTTAATTAAATGTTAAATAAAAATTTATGTCAACATTTTTGGCAAATTTCTTTTTAATGGTATGTAAAAAAATTTTTAATTATATTTTTTGTAATAATTTAATAATAAAATAATTTCTTAAATAATTCAAATCAACTTAATTTCTATACGAAATGTTTTCAAAAATTATAAATAAAATAAAACTGTTTAAATTAAAACTCTTAAAATAAATCAGAACTATTCCCTGACTTTACTTTATTTTAAAAATTACTTACATGTTTAATTACAATTTCTGTCAGCATTTTTGGCGAATTTGTTTCTTGGAACTTGAGCAACTGCAATCGCATTTACTCAAGTGGCTTTTGACGCTGCTTTTTCTGCTGCTGTTGATGTTGTGGTTGTTGTTCTTGTTATTGTTGTTGTTTATCCTGCTGTATGTTGCTGTTGTTGTTAGTCACTGGCTCACTGGCTCACTGGATGGCTGACTGTCTTGAATTATTATTCATGAGCGCCTTAATTTATGCTACAGTTAGAATTAGTGCGCTTTGCATTTTTCGCCATTCGCTGTTTCGTCACCCAAAACATTCGTATGTCGCTCTCTTTCGCACTTGTCTATGTGTCATGCATATGTATGGGTTATTAAGTGTATGTGTGTGTTTGTTTAGTTTTCGTTACGGAAGTACTTAAAATGGCATTAATACTTTTATGACTTGTGGCCAAGGCAATCTGAGGTCAGAATGCATCCACCAACATTCGCATCAAATATTCATAAGTAAATATTCATATGATTATTCGAATTTAAGTGGGTGTGTGTGTTTGTGTGTGCTTTCACTGCATGCATTTGTTATGAACAGCTAAGGAATTAAGTGAGTTAGAAAGCAAGAAGCTGCCAGTGAGTGAAAGAGAGAGAGAGTGAGAGTGAATAAGGAAGTTATTATTATGTTAGGATTATTTCTTGGTATATTTTGTCTTTTGTAATCGAATTTACTTTGAAGTTCAAAGAGACACACAATTTCTGTGACTTATATTTGCAAATTGAAGCAAAATGTGACATCAAAATTAATCTAAATTAAAGCGGAACTAATCACTAAGAACTGTGAAGTTCTGGCAGAAAATGTGACATGAAAGATATCAAAAGTTCAATTTACTTTTAAGTTATTTCATAGTTCATGTACAGTCGTAATTATTGAGCAAATTAGCGCGTTATTAAACAGCTCAACTGAGTTCAATAATAAGTATAATCAATTATTAGTGGCACAGCAAAATTATGTTCAAAATATTGTCAGCTAATTTCGTGTGTCACTCTCTGCCCCGCTCTCTGCTCCCTCTTTCTATCCCTCCCTCTCACACATAGAGAAACCTTACAAAAGTCATTAAGCAATATAATAATAGGTAAGCGCATTAAGAACCTCACAACTTGTCGGCTACGACTGTCAAGGACACGCCGCAATCATTACTCAACACTGGCACACAAACACACGCACACCCACACAACCACACAGTGAGACAGGCGTTTCACTTTACAGTTCTCAGTGCTCTCGCACAAAAGTTAATCATACGCTGCTTAAAATTACAAATCACCGCAATCAGCAGGACATCAGTGCCAAAGGGAAAAGCACGAAGGACTCGGGACACGGGACACGGGACACGGGACACAGGACGTTGGCCAAAACGCAGTCAGTTCGGGCTCAGATCATTTATAGCAGCATTTGCTGGACTCGGATGATAATGAAGTTGCTTCTACTGATGATGATGTCGATAATGATGTTGTTGCTGGCCACAGTTGCTGCTCCTGCAGCAAGGATAATAACAGACGGCCTGCTGTGGCGTTCTGAACTTTTCTTTTTTTATTATTTAACTTCAGTTCTTTTTTTTGTAATTTTATTTTGTTGTTTTGCGGTCACCTCGGCAGCTTTCGGGCTGTGCTCCTAAGTGTTTTAAACAGCGACCATTTAACGGTAATTATTGCAACACTGTGGCACATTTTAAGTGCTCACTTCGCTCTCTCTCAACTGAACAACTAGAGAGAGTTGTGTTCGGAGTGGAGGGGAGTGAAGGGCAGTGGAGTGGCGCACCTGATGCTGGACATCGTCCACCTGGCTTACAGTTGGCTGCATAAATTTCCAGCGCAGCCTTTTACTTAATCCTGTCTATTTTGCAAAAGGATTATCAAGGCAACTTTTTAATTCGCGCCACCGCCAACACCAACAACAACACCAACACCAGTAACGGTATCCAGCATTCAGCCAGTGATGTCAGCAGTTTTCTGTGCTGGCTTTTTAATGGATCCCTCCACCCAGCTGCCGCCAGCCACCTGCCATTCAGTTAAACCCATTGAAGGCCATTTGATGCGTGGCCAAGTGAGCAGCGTTCGGACTTGTAAGTTTGTTGGGCCAAGTGATAATAATTTAAAATGATGGATTTAAGTAGCCATCAAAATTGAAGTGTGTGCAACATTGAAAGTATTTTAGTTCAGCCAAAAGTGGTACAACAATTACAACTTAAAGGGTGCAAATAATTGGAAGAAAGTAAGAGTAAATGGTAGAAAAGAGTAACATAAGACAACAAGGGAAGTGTAATTCTAACTAAAAATATTTTTAAGGGTTTAACTTATATATTAACTTAATAAAAAATTTAAAAAAATTGCTTACTTTAAGCTTTAAAAATCTTAAAGCTTTAAATATTTATCGCGTGGTTTTTAGCTCGATTTCTGATTGACAAGCTTATGCATATTTGTATATGGCCTCAATAAAAAGCTAGTTTGAAGCTTCAAAAAATATATTAGGGATTCAGTATGAACTGTAGACTCTGAGGATAATTTAAAATGATGGATTTAAGTAGCCGTTAAATTGAAGTGGGAGACAACAACACACAGCACACACAACACACACAACACTTGCTGAAATGCTTATGCCTGAGGCGTGACACGGCACATCTTGTGGTTCGGATTCATCAAATGAAACGCACTGAGTACTGAGTGAGACCCTGTGCTAGTGTGTATGAGTGGGAGTGTGTGTGTGTACGTGTGGCTGTGGCTTAAATTTAATGCGCCGTTCAATCAATTTCGCTGGCTGTCAGTTTGTCGCTGCTGTAACGTCCTGTTCCCCTGTCCCCCCTGTTACCCCTTATACCCCTTGGCTTCATTTCTTTTCAATATTGTCGCTTGCATTGCATATAAAGAAACCGAACTGAGAATCGAGTGCGTCATTATCCTTTCACGCCAGAAAAGAAAATGCTGCTGCTTTCCATCTCATCTGATCTCAACTGCTTTTGGTATTCCGGTATCCTGTGCTCAACTCAATCTTTGCATTTACTTATTTATTTATTTATTTATTGTCATGCTTGTTTATTGTCTTTGCCTCTGATTGGCTTCCAGCTCAAGTTTGGTTAAGGATTTTGATTTGGGCTTTGGCTTTGCATTCCCAATGCCCAATTTTTTGAACGACTGCTTTAACCAATTTGTGGCTGTAGTTTGAGTTGATTCAAATACAAATAATTTAATAAAATAACTGTGGTAAAACCTTTTGAAAATGCTGGAAATAAAAGCAATTTTGGTAGCAAATGTTTTGTTAAAAATTTAAATTCTTTGTCTGGCAAATTCTGTTAAATAAATAAAGAATTGTTTCTAAATAAATCGCAATTAAATTAAAACCTTTATTTACAGTGAAAGTTTTTCTTATTTTAATAAGCTCCTAGTGCCTGAATTTTCTGCTGATTTTTGAAGAGTATTTTCATAGTCAAATATAATCAAATAACGCAAAAAATCCACAAAACTGTCCTTTACAAATTCTGCTGGCTCATCCTCTGCCCTTGCCATTCATTTCCTTAACTCCATCATTTTCTCTTTTGCCCCCTCTCTCTCACTCTCACCCCTCCCTTCCCGCCCTTGCTCTGTCATCTGCTTATTGCATTTTGTTGCTCGTATTTTGTATTACTCGCTTGGAAATCCCTCTTATTGGCGCATAGATTTATGGTTTTATGCTTAAATGATTGTTTGTTTTGGCTTTGCTCCCGCTCGAATGGAACGGCATGGCAAGGAAGGGAAGGAAGGAGTGGAGAAGGAAAGAAAAAGGAAAAAACAACGCACATAAAAAAATGGTACCCCCAATATCAAATGCAAAAGTGATAATCAAGTTATAAATTTAAATTGAAACTCATAAATTGCGCGTGAGAGCGTGAGAGCAAATTTTTGTAGTGTAGATGCAAAAGTTTTGTTGCCTTTCCTTTTCTTTTTTCCTTCCTTCTTTTTTAAGGGGCATTTACCGAGCTATTTACATATAAACATATACAGTTATGTTTGAATCTTTGGTATAGATATTTATTGGCGGAAATCACATATTTCCGGTTGGTTTTTTGAGTGCTGTGCGCAGACGACGTGCCATTAATGAGCACCACAATTAAATTTCATTTTGGATTGTGACACAAAAGGGGTAAAAAAGCATATACATAAATGTATGCAGAATATTAAAACAGTAAATCCCCAGTGTGTGCGTGTGTGTGTGTCTGTGTGTGTTGCCTTTATTTTCCTGGCATAATATAAAACATCCTGTTGTCGGTTGCCAGAAGGTTGGCAACTGCCTGTAGACTGTTTGTTGTAGTTTTTTTGTTGTTGGCATAAATAACACAGCAAGAGCTGAAGATTCAGGTGTGTGCGTCAGAGTGTGTGAAGTGTGTAAATTGTGTGTATGACTGGCTTAAATTTGCTGCGTTATTTGCGTCATTTCCGCAGCAAATCAACACAAAAATTCCCAAATATCAAGGACACAATTCAAATAGCACAAACAGACAACAAAGGAAACAAAGCAATATATATATACAGGGTATATAATATATGTATATATATGTAGGTGTGTGTGTATAAATTCAAAATGGTTTTCTACGAAAAACGTGTGAATATCTTTTTCCTCTTCTGCTGTGTGTGAGAGCGTGTGCCTGTGTGTAATCAGCCAATCAATTTCATATACACATTTTAACACTCGAATGCGCATCTAAAGAATGAAATTTCATTCCGCTTTAATAGCCCGAAAGCTCTAAATTATATCGCATAAAAATCACAATAATAATAGATTATTAAATAAAATAGTTTATAGCTAAAAAGCAACAAACATAAGTAGCTGAATCATAAAAGTTGTTAAAGTAATTCAATGAAATTTTATATGATTTAAAAATAATTCTTAAATTTTCCAGATATTACAGCCTAATTTAATTTCATTTAAAATTTAATAATTATTGCTCATTTATAAATTGTAAACTTCAAGGGGCTCTTTACTGCAAATAAGACATTTAAAATCTGCAGCGATATTAATGCATATTTTATTTGGTCATTTAAATGTTCTATAAACTCCAACTCATACCCACCGCAGAGCATTAGCTTCTGCTTCGATAAATAAACAAGTTGAGCTACTTAAGATTTAAGTTGCCGTTGTATGAAGTCGTTGTTGTTGTTGGTTTTTGTTGTTTTCGTTGTTGTGGGACGAGCGTCAAGTTGTAAGTGTGCACAAATTTATAGTAGGTACTTTTCACCCTTCTCCAGTGGCAACTGTAGTTGCAGTAGCAGCAGCAGCAGCTTGAAAGCCCCCTTCATATTACGTATACGCTATGTATGCGCATTTCAAGCATGAAACTCTCATGCACAATGAACAACGCTGACGTTGACGTTGACGCTGCTACTGACGCTGACTGCAAAGTCGCCGCTGAGGCTCCAGCGTACGCGTGTAATAATAAATATATATTATATATATATATATATATAAATGTTTATGTTAAATCAAATTGAATGCAAAAAAGCGGAAATGTTAAAAAATGTTAAAATGTTATGCGCCTTGTTGGCTTTCAACGAAACGCTCCACTTGTTAGCGCCCCTGGCGTTGGCGACAATTTAAGACATTGCTTAAAGTGTTGCCTCGCTCACTGCCACTCTTCCTATCCCTCTCTCTCTCTCTCTGGTGTCTGACACATGCCACGCCGCTTACTATCAAACCCATTTGGCGGTTGTCAAGCAAAGTGCAGCCATAAATACGTTAAAGTTCGATATGTTTCGGTACTGCAAATGCCAGCTGCAACAACTAACCAGGCTAAGTGGCTGCACTCACAAAGTTGCCACAGGCCATGCCCCCATAAAGCCCTTCATACACTCCCCCCAAGCCCCGCCCACTACGCAAGCCAAACTCTATTTTGATATGCCACTTTATGCAGCTCATATGTGTATCCTTCAACTTGTTCTACTCGCATGCGAAACAGTATAAAATTTAGTAGAAATGAAATCACTTTAGTAGCTTGACGCCACTCAGAGTGGCACTAGCTCTCTCCCTCCTTGACTTACAACACCTCTCTCTCTTTGGGTCTCCCTGCCACTCTGCTTTGAAGGTGGCATCCACTATTGAATAATGTCATTTACATTGGCGTAGGTTTTAAATATGTTAGGGACTCACACGAGCACAACTTGAAGTATAAAGATTAAGAAAGTGTAGACAGAAGATACATAGAAATCTAAGACTCTCAGCTAATTTAAGGAAAATAATTCAATATTTAAAAATGTCGATATAATTTATTCTGAGCAACATTGGTAACTTTTGCTGCGTTACCAAATAAATATATTTATTCAAAAAATGAACCCATGTGGAACCTCAAGCACAATATGTCCAGCAGTCATAAAATTATCAAAAACAAATTACATATTCGAAAAGTGAACTGCAAATGGAACAAATAAACGAGAACAAACTTTGGCATAACAATTTGCTTAGCATAATAACAGAGGGTGGAAAAATTGCTATATGCTAGACACGAAAAAATATTGGGGAAAAGCTGCATTTTCATTACATTTTCCAGACACGTGCCAATATCGTAAACAACGAAACCAAAGCGACAGAGTCAAAAGAAAATATTAAGTTGCTATGCTTTAATCGTATGCAATTAAATGATATTTACCAAAGAAGATGGTTTTAGCTATTTTAGAGTTAAACTACTGCAATTTATCCATGGCCCGAGCTATGATGACTCTCAAGCGATAGATGCCATACTGAAGCACATGACTGCATATTAAAACAACTCCAACCATGGCAATTGTCTTAAAACTCTGAGCGGGCTTCTTAAAGTTCAACATGCTGTAAATATAGGGTAGTCCTAAACTGAAAATAATAAAATTTCATTACCATTAAGAAAGGAGTTTGCTTCTTTAAGCTTACGCATTCAAACCCTCGAGCTTGTGGTAAATGTAGGTGAATCCCACGTAGGCCAAACTTAAAACTAACGGATACAGAAAGTGCAACAGGCGCGAGGGATGGGCAACAATAAAGTGATCCACAGTGAAGATTATGGGAGGTAGGGCATGAGTCCAGATATTGTAGACGCGGGTCACAGTACGCAGCGGTGGCTCCCTGGGATAAATGCTGGTCCAATACATAATGCTGGTAACAAAGGCGAGTATCAAGTTGGTCCAGTAGAGGGCCCAATAACACTGCATCAGAAAGGTCTGTGAGGCTAAGGAAAGTCAACATATCAGTTAGAAATAATTAAATTTTAAGACAAAGAAAAAACTGACGCATTTGCTCCACATCTTTGTGATGTACAGTAACAAATATAGCAGCACTGAGGCTCGTTATGCCGCACAAGATAAAACTCCAAGTGGTTAGGTAGATAAATATGGTGCCTCTTTTAAAGTAAATAATCAAATAAGATATAACACCTATGCCGAAAAAGATAGCCAAACTCCAGCGATATACAAGAAAACCATCTGAAATGAGCTCTGATTGCCACTGAAAGAAAGTACCAGAAACTACTTTAATACTCTACTAAAATAGCAGCTCAAAGCGTGCCTACTTGAGATCTGAAGAAATCATGTGGTGTATGATGATCTAGTCCAAAATTCTTGATGTGAAACTCTTCTTTCAGACTTAATGGCTCTTGGCGGTAATTTGTTGATTGGGTCATTATCTTTACTTGCCATTCGTCATCAACGTTTTTCGTAACTTTTTGGATTTTGTCAACTAATTATATAAACTTGGAATTTTTCATTTAAATATTCATGAACATTTTTGTATAATTATTTAAAATATTTTTGAAGGCTCTATCAAAGCGTAGCTTTGTATAAAACGCTTAAATTTAAGTGGCATTCCTTCAGTATTCTTATCTGAGTTGCATAATTAACAGCTACATGTGTCTGCACCCAAACTCAGTCGGGGTCTGAGCCTTATTGCGGGAAATTACGACATGTGCCTGACATTATTTCCCTTTTTCCCATTTCCCCTTGCTGCTCATTCCTACCTCTTAACGTGACCGAGAGACGATGATCCCACAGCGACGACAACGACGACGACGACGACGTCCTTTTGAGCCAAGCAGACACTTTTAATTGAGAGACACTTGGATGAGTTGTAGCGCGCAATTAAAATGCCATTACATGTAAAAACAAAACTCAAGTCAGGAGGCACAGTGGGTTCAGTACTGTAGTAAAGTGTCTCAAGTATTTGCAAGGCAGAACTAAGATTTTTATGGTATGCAGTAGTCGCTCATTTTAATAAATAAAAATATATATTGTTCATTTTAAGTTAAAAGGGTTTATTTATATAGTATTTACTATAATCCTCTCTACTTTAAATTATTAAATTTCATTTTACCACCTGTAAGACTTGTTAAGCTACTGCTCACCACTGTGCAGCATCGCTGAGGGATACGCAGGTGAGTCTAAAGGATTTATGTGTGCATCAGCAGGCCTTGGGTTAACTGTGTTCAGTTGAAATGCCTTTCCCAGGACTTACCTTATACAAAGTTACCTTGCTTGGCAAATCGGTCTCCTTCTTCGCCTTTAACAGTTACTCAGAGTTAGTTGTGATTTACTTGGACTATATCCATTTGTAGCTCCCCTTGGCGTTGGTTAAGGATACGCTGTCAGTTTAGCTAGGCTGTCCTGACTAAACTTGTTTGCATACATTTTGTTTGCTCTTTCTTTCTTTTCTTCCCTTTTTGCATTGTACAAATCCGCTGTTCTATCAAAATCACATGTAACGACCACGCCCACACAGCTTACACTCACCTGCAGGCATCACAAATGCAAATTTAGTGTAAAAAGTTGCTTCATTCTCTATCTGTCTTTTATTCAGCCAGGCATCGTTCGTCTCCTTTAGCCTCAGTTTCGTCTGTTAGTTTATTTCTGTGGCATTCCAATTGATTTCCTGATTTTCGCATCAATCAAAGAAAATTTGTGCTTCTAGTTTGCTTTCATGTGGCCCAATGAATGTGGGTTTTCAATTGGTTTGTCTGGCTTCGCATTGAAACTGGAATTGATGTACATTTGTGGCTTAGCATTTCGATTCAGCTTTCTTTCTGATACAACCAAATTAAAGCACTGTCAACATTGTGGCCACAGCTAAAGCCACGAAGTCATGTAAAAGTCAATTATCTTGTAAGCAGTTGATTTACAGCGGTTTACTTATGATTTAAACAGATTTTAATGTATTATTGGACAAACTGGGTATTATATTTATTAATTTGTAAGGTCTTAATATATAAAACTCTCATGCTGGTCATCCCCGTTTTCACTATAGAAAAGTTTAAAAAAATATAAAATAAAATATGCACTATTTTATAGGTTCAGGAATTGGGAAACTGTATTTAAAGGAAAAGGAAAATTTAATGTTAATGTTTAATATCTCAGTCTTTTTAGACTCCCTGGAACAGTATATTGGGTTTGTAAAAAGTATGTAGCACGCAGAAGGAGGCGTGCAGACAAACAAATTTATGTTCGATTAAACTAAGTTTCTTTTTGTTTCAACGTGTACTAATACAAGTACTATCCATTCTAATATTATTTTAATATTTTTCTGGATATTAATTAAATTAATATAATCGGGATACGGTCCGGCGTGCTTGACTGTAGATTTCTTTCTGGTGAGAACGGACGTGCTTATGTCAGGCAGATTAAGTTTATTTTAAATTAAGTTAATTTAAAATTTTAATTTTTGAAATTTTTAAATTTCGTTTTAAAATTTTAATTTAAATTAATGGCTCGATCGACTGCAGCCGTTTTTATTTGTTTAATAGTACAATCATGAAATCGGATATAAAATACAGAGAATATTTCTTTCTTGTTTAATTTGCTGCGTAATTTTTGTTCATATTGCTGCACGCGAACATAAGCAGCGTTTATTTTATCTTCAAGCTTTTCGATCCCAAGCTTCACAAAAGCTCAGCCCCACAAAGCTCAGATCAACACTAAAAGCTCTATGCGTGAATAATGCCAGCATCGATATTCCCTAATCGTTAATCGTTTAGTTCCTTTTGCGCATCGTTTTTGTCTGCACGCCTTATTACGAGCTCCGCGTTACGCGCTTCACACAAAAATTAATTTTCGTCCGATCGGCTTGTTTTATGTGTCAAACGAAAGAGTAGTGCCGTGTTCACGCGATGAATAAAAAAAATATTTTAGTTATAAAGGATTATCTTCTATAATTAACATTGAAAATTTTTCATTCAACGGTGCCTCTGGTTGCCGGCAACAGATCCACGTTTTGCACACATTCCGCTTTGCTCTTTTCGTCGCTGTCGGTGAACGCTGTTGTTGTAAATTATTACGCTCTCGCTCTTACGTATGTATCGTAATGCTTGCGCAGCTTCGTCGTGTTCGTTTCTCTATTAGTTGCGTTCGCTCGCTCGCTCTTTTGCGCTTAGAATATGTAAAGTGCGTGTCTCTACTAAGTTTCGTTCACTCGCTCTACAGCGCTTAGAATATGTAAAGTGCGTGTCTCTACTAAGCGGAGTGTATTTTTTTTGTGTGATGCAGAAAGAGATTTGAATAAGTGTCAATGTGCATATTTATCGCGAATCCTAAAAGTATGCAGTGAAATTTTGTTTTCTGCATAATAATCAAGTTATACCGTCTGCCAATTAAAAGAAAAGTGCAGTGAAGTGTGAAAAAATAAAGTGCAGTGTAATAAGTTAGGAAAAATTAAAAATTTTTAATTTTTTTTTTAATGCTCTCCAATAATTAAAAGCAGAGTTCAAAGTCAAAATTGAAAAAAGTGAAGTGCACTGTACAAGTGTAGTGAAGTAAAAAGGTGGAAATATATTTTCCCTACAAAATGTGCTAATGAAGTAATATGTTCGCTGATATAATTTTTTTTTTTGTTTTAATTCTCTCCAATAATGATCAGCAGAGTTCTAAGCAAATGCGATAATAGGGCAGATTAAAGTGAAGTGCAAAAAGATTTCTGCTAGCTGATCTCATATTTTTAGACCCCGTACTCTTTAAAAAAGAGTAAAGGGGGTCTATTAAGTTTGTCAGAAGCGAGATGTTTTTATATTTTTTTTAATGCTCTCCAAGTCTGAAAGTGTATAAAGTGCATCATTAAGTAAATACCGGCTAAAAAGTGGTGTATCCAATTAAGTGCAACAGAGTCAGACTCTGCTAATTGATATTCGTAGTGGAATATCATTTAATGTGTGATTCTTATGCATAAAAAAGTGAAACTTAAGTGAATATGATGTGAAAGTAAAGGATAAGTATGTCAAATTTCTACAAATTTCTTATGAGAAATTGTTAACATGTGAGTATATTCTCAAATATGAAAAAAGTCAAAAACATTAAACATATTTAATTTATTTTATGTGTCTTTAATACTTCTAAAATGTGTGTTTGACTATATTGGCTTAACTTTTTTCTTTTTGTTGTATATTTTCCAGTTTTCGATTGCTGTTTTTGATGTCAGCGAAGCTTCACTTTGGTCTCTTTTTAAAAAATTATCGTTAAGTAAGTAAAATCTTAAATTATTGGTATAATGTGGGTGCATACAGACAAACAGCTGATACTTCGATTATACTTAGTTTTAATTTGATTCAAGGTGCTCTAATGCAAGTACTAGCCATTGAAATACCTTAATACCGATTTAGTTAAATAAATAAGAAATAAAAGCTGTGAGTATTATACTTTTCTAACTTGCTGATTATTTTTCGCGTCTAGACAATGGCCACAAAATGATTTTAAATAACTGGATAATTTATTATTATTTTATGTTAATAAAACTTTAGCAAATAAAAATGTATGCGATGTTTTGAGCCTTTTATCTCAAAACATTATTAATATTTGGTTTTCTTTTGTTATAAATTTGCTTTAACATTTTGAATTAACTTACAATTGCTATTGGCATATTTTTATTTTGTAAAGAGCTGTCTAAAACTGTCATATAATGTCAGGAAATGTCAATGTATTTTTGTGAATCGAACACTTTATGTAACGTACTGTATCTGAGTTTAACGAACTGTCTCAATGACATTTGTGATTTATTTTAAAACCAACGTGCAGACATCTTAATGTTTTATATATTTGGGAAATTAGCTGAGGGAATTCTGAAGAAGAATTTTTATTGTATATATATTTCTTTTAGCAGTTCAGTGGAAAAGTCATCATAATATTATCTGTACTTCTCTGGTTAATTAAATTTGTGCGCCGCTTGAGCTGCTCATCGCATAAGACCCAATTTCATTGGCCTAACACCGACAATGGCAGCCAATAATGATTTGTAATCTGTGCCAGTTACTATGCACAGGACATGGCTCCTGTGGAGAGGTGGGTGTGGGGCGGGGTAGAGGGATTGGGGACATAGGACCAAGGATCTAGCTAGGACATTCATGTCCATTGGCAAACGGCGGCCTAGAATGCCGCCCACGAGCAAAGGCACAAAATTCAATTTCGAAAGACTCGGCGCATTGGCATGCAGGTCGCCAACGTCATTATTAGCAAGTAGAACGCAATCATCAACATCATCATTGGCTTCAACGTGAGGAACACGAACATCATTGTCAGTTCGCTGGCAGTTTGCCATCAAATTGGCGGATTGGAGGCTTTAAAGTGCGTGTCGTGCAGCCAAGTCAAGGGTTAAGTGGACGGAATGTTGAAGGAGGTTGAGGTTACCTGTCATTTTGTCTTATCGCCATTTACCAAGCACTTCCTTTAACATACTTAGTGCCGTGCTGTAGCGCGAATTATAGCTGGAGTCGAAGTTGGAGTGCGTAGCCCAAAGGAGTTGAGTGTTGCCCCCAAGGCAGCAGCTTTTCTACTATGAAAAGGTAACAATATCTTACCCCAATGCACCGTTTGTGGCTCTGTCTCATTCTCTTTTCTTCTCCCATGTGTCATTATCTTTATTTAAGGCAGGGAACAGGCAGCAAACCACACAACATTCACACTGTGGGTGCGTCTTTCCAATAGCTGCTTTCAGCTCTCATATCTCTTACTTGAATACACAATTATGTGGTTCACAGTGGGTGGTAAAAATTAAATTTCTCATGGCATAAAGCACGACGATATCGTTGCACATCATTATACAGCCAGGCACGGTCCGTAGCTCGTTACTATGCGTGGCTATAACACGACTTCAGATTCGTCTCGTCTACTCTAACGCTAAAGATGGGGTATGCTGACTTAGACAAGGAGTTGAAAGACTCTTCTTTATATGAATAAGGGTAAAAGTTAAATTAAAACAGTATTTAACTGATTTATGTAGTCATTTCCTTTAATGGTTTTATATTTGTAAGTGTATTCCCCTGTCGGTGTCCTTGTGCACTCATTTAACGCTCTTGTTTTTACTCTGTTATTAGACTCCTGAGAATTCTCGCTTGCAATTTGCAATCTTTCCTTGAGCGTGTGCTATGACAGTTTTTGTATAAGTATATTTATCAAATGAAAACATAAATACATGAGAGCATATCACCAAGAATCTAGTCGAAGTGGTTGTTGTTGGCTGTGTGTACAGGGTGTGTGTGTGGCCTAATGAGGCCTGTGGTGCCCTGTCTTGTGGTTCTATTCCCTACAAAGCATATCAACATTTTATTGCACATGAATTTCAAATTTCCAACTCGCACACTTTATACACATATTTATATAATATAAATTTATCATATATATGTATGTGCATGGGAATCAACAGAAGTGTCACACTTAATATACCCCATACATATGTGTATAAATAAATATGTATCTGTATCTGTATCTGTAGTATTGACATGTTTGTTCTGATGTTTTTGTGTTGCGCTTGTCAAAATTTGTCGGCAAAATGTGCAAATGAAAGCAATTTGAATAAAATTTTATATCTTTATATTTTGTACACTTCGCGAGTAAACTAAAAACAAATAATGAAAAAAGTTAAATCCATAAAAAAAGGGCCCCACATTTTTTCAAACGTGTTTTAAGTTTAGTTTGGCTTAAATCGTTAATAGTTTTTATAGTCTTCATTCTTTACAGAAATTACGACTTTTGCTTTGAATTACTTTACTTTTTTATCAACTGCTTGGCATAAAGCACATAAAACGTGAATTTAAATCGATGTCTGCAGTCAGTTTCAGTCATTCAATTAAGCTTTTCCCTATGGAAAATATAAATAAAATTTTGCGATGCGGCATTTCCTTAACCGACTTTGAATGAGTGCAAACAATCGTGAATGCATATTGAAAATGTGCATAAATGAGGGCGGGCAACAGATACAGACACATACAGTGGTACGCACAACAAAAACACACACAGGCAGAGAGGAACAGAGACACAGACACTGGGACAATCAATTATGCAATGCGAAAAGTCAAGTCGTGTCCACGGACACAGAATACGGAATACAGAAACAGAACGAAAAATCGAAAGGCATTTGCGTCAATTTCTCAATGAGTATCTAAAGGGGCTGGTGGCAAAAGAGTTAATGTTGGAAAGGGGAGGGGGGAGCAGTCGGGGTTGGTTGGAAAGTGTACGCCTGCAATGCGCCATAAGCCGACTACAGACCTCCACAGCACACCCCTAGCAGAAGCTCTTTGGTCTTGGTAAAGCCAGGACAACAACAGGCCCGAAAAGCAACAAATTTATTTTTTTCTTATTGACAAAAAGAAGAGCTGTCGACTGACGATTTTCATTGAACATTTCTGTTTCAGCATTGCACACCAATTGTATGGCTGTGTGCTTGGGTATTAAACTGAGCGTATGTGTGTGTGTTTTGCCAGTATCCTGAGCATGTCAGAAGTTTGTGCCAAAGGCTACAAAACAGTTTATACAGCAACAACAAAAGACGCCTGCAGGTTCGCCTCACAAAATTTAGCTGACCTCAATATTTGTTCAACTTTTCAGCAACAATTTCGTTATGCGATTTGCCCTACACACCCCCTATTTACCAGCCCCTATCCCCACTGGATAAAGCCTTCTCCACTGACTGACTGGGCTGTCATAAATGCCTGCACTTTGGCAGTTGTTGTGCAGCGAAAGTGTTTCTGGTTTGTGCAAGTGGCTGAAGTTGCTCAGTTTTGTTTGGTTTATTGGTTTGATTTGATGCCAAACTTTGCATTGCCTTTGCTTCTCTTTCTCAGTCTCCCTTTTCGTTCACTTTGCTCCTCCTCCTTCGTTGGAAGCAATCTCAGTTCTCGATTTGAATAGTCAATTTCATGCTTCAAACTGCAATCCAAAGGTTGCGCTGTGGGTTATTGCATAGGTTAGCATCGGTTAGCAATTTATAACCATACAGAGTGTGTGTGTGTCTGTGTGTTGTGTGTGTTAACCATCAGACTTACCAACATGCGTGCCGTAAATCGAAACATCAGCAGCAACTGCACCACAGGGCCCAGCAGAAAGATTGGCAGCAGTTGCATAGTTATCGAAAGTCCACTCAGAATCAACCAATGCCAAATCGCGTACATGAAGCAGAAACACATCGTCAGGTTTGAAACAATCACCAGGCTGCTGACATAGACGAGTTTACAGCGCTGCAAGTATGATAAGTTCTTTTAAATCCATCTCAATCAAAAATGATTGATAGGAGTAGTAGTTTTATTATATTCTATATCTGATCTATGTCAAAAGAACTAACAATATTACACATACGGAATGTCAATCAAAACTGATTGAACTATAAACTAAGCCTAAATCCATCTCAATCAGAAATGATTGATGGACTTCGTTAGTTAATGGTGAATACGAAGTAATCCTTTATCTGATCTATGCCAAAAGAGCTAACCATTTTACAAATAAAGATGTCAATCATAATTGATTGAGCTATAAACTAAGCTTAAGTCCATCTCAATCTTTGTAAGTTATTAGAGAGTTCCGTGTAGTGCTATTATATCCTATATTATATTATATTATTTGTTAGCTCTTTTAATATACATCAGTATTAAAAGAGCTAACAAATAAAAGTTGTCAATTAAAATTGATTGAACTGTTAACTAAGCATTGTTTCAGTCAGTTAAAAATTTAAGGATAATAGTTTAAACTACAATAATAAAATTAAGTAGCTAAGTAAATCACGTATCTACTTAGTCTTCTAACTTCACAGAAAGTAAAAAATTCAATAAACTCTTTAAAATATTTAAAATAAAATTTAATTTCCTTTTAAAGAGCTTAAAGATGTCACTTACCGGCACGATTAGAGCCAGAATGAAGGGTAGCATTAAGGCCAAATGATGTCTGAAAAGTGTTTCGAAAAACGTCCAAATTTTCGACTTTAAAACAGCATGAAAATCTTGAAAGGCTCTTTCGGTAGCAGGCGTCTCGTAGACCAATGGAACATAGTAAAAAGTATTTACTGGACCAGAATGGTTGATGGAAGCTGTATGAAAAGAAATGCAATGAAAAATCCAACCAAAAGCCAATCAAAACTTTCAGATTTACTTACTTTGAGCCAGATGCTTAAAGCAATTTATGATGTAATACAAAAAGAAGTTATGAATGACAAGGAATAAGGCTTCTCTTTTAAAGGGATTGATTGAACGCTAAAAAGATGAATGAAAGAGAAGTGCTATTTATGCAGAGACTGTGATTACTTACGATGTACAGAAAAACTTTATAAAGGAGCACAAAAACACAGACAAAGCCTCGATATATATAAGACATACTGCTCAACAAACTGTACTCAAGGTCGTTAGTTTCACTTGTAATTTTGTTGAATATAAAGGCAAAGACAACTAATTATTATATATTTTCTACACGTCATATTAAGTGTGTCAATAAAGCACATCTGGTAGCAGTATTTACAATTTTCAATTATCAGTTGAGATGCATTTGGCCAAGAAGCAAGGATAATTTAATTAAATTTGGCAACATGTGCAAATAATTTTAGTTACAAGTGCAGCATTTAAGTACTTAAGCTAACAATAGTTTTGATAATAGTGCACAATAGGCTATTCGGTCAATTGTGCAAGAGTAAACACGAAAATATTCCTAATTAATTTACCTGAACTAAGTTTTCAGGACAAAGCCCCAAAGTCATTTCAACTTGGTCGAATGGGATGTTGAGATAACAGACACGTTTAAAATTAACTAGTTGATACTTATAAATGTATAGAAATTAAGCTATAACATAAACCACAAGTGCGTCACGAAAATTGTAACAATAAATATATTTTAATTTCGGCTTAGCAAGTTGTTAATTTACTTGTTTATTTTAAATACGTGCACTTATTATAAACATATACAATTAATGCACTTTTTGAAGCACATATTGCACAGTCTTATCTAGTATTTAATATATATACTTATTTAACACATATTTATCATCTAGCAACTGCAACTGCACTGACATCGTTCATAAAGCTCATTTTGGGCGATATCGTTATAAATAATGACTGCGATTAATTATGATGTAATCCCTCGTCTGCTTGTTGCTCGATTTTCTTTACGCCTCTTTTTTTTAATTTTTTTGGTTTGCTACAAATGTTGCAAATTTAATTAAACATTAATCATAGCACCAAGCAACAGCAAAAGCAGCAGAAGTGCATTAAATTGACGAAGAGCGCATTAATTAACGACACGTTTGGATGACCTGGTAACTGGGCCGTAAAGGATTTGCGTTATTAATTGAATGACTTTCCCCAGCCATGTTTTTTCATTCGCTTTCTGTTGTTGTTTTTACAAAGAACACTCGTAATACCCGTAATACTCGATATGGTTGGCAACCAATACAATCATTGCAGTATTTTTAGCCGTGGTAATTTGGTACTCAGTGTCGAAAGTGTGTTAGGTTTGTTAGCAGTATAACACAGCTAGTTACCCTTAAATTTATAGAATGATAACCAATTTAAAGCAGAAAATTGTAATGCCTTATGCCACAGCCTCGAGTTACTGGGTATATTTAGTTCGAGCAAGCTCTGCTGCACTGCTTTGTACTGTTATTTCCTTTCGCTAATGTCACGTACGTTTCGAATTCGAATTCGTATTCGGATCTCGCTGCCACAACCCGAAACAGGCACACATTTCGTCAAAAGAAATTGAACTTGAATTGATTTTGCACACACCCCCACAGACATACAAGCCCTGCTGGTGTGTGTGTCCATATACCTTCGCCTAATGTCTGTCATTTGGCTGACCGTTATCTGCGGCCAAAATACACAAAGGTGCTGTAATTTGGGGCGTTAAAACAAAGCGCCAACTCGACGGCAATTTCTACCTCCATATTCATTTTTTTGCTGCTTCTTTTATTTTTTTGGGCTAAGTGAATTTGGTATTTGCAATAAGATTTGCTGACCGTTGATTTAATTTCGATAAATTTTATAAGATTTTATAGTTTAAGTGATTGTAAGCCAGCAGCTGAGAGGTCTTTATTTTACACAAAATTTTGAAGAGGTAAGAAGTCATATAACTATATTATTTTGTCAATAAATATAATGTATAACAAGTTATTGATTTTAGCACACTTTTCTATCATTTAAACTGAAACTGATTACCAATATTAAGCTCAGAAATGAATTGATACTGATGGCACTACTTTTAACCTATCAATTTACGATATTTACTCTACACAAAAGTCAACTAAAGCTGATCAAATATTTCGTTGCACAAATCTCGACAGCCGCAACAAGTTTCACCCAAAAAAAGAAAATAATTTCCATGAGTGAGAAAGAAAAGGGAAACTAAGAGAGAGAGAGAGAGAGAGTAGTAGTTGACGCGTTTGTTTCAATTTCGAGTCGAACAAAATGCGGAGCCACAGACTCATTTACGCTTTTTTGGCTTAAACTGTCAGAACCTAAGTAATTTATGCATACAACGACATTTAAATGCGTTCTACGTGGAAATGGTAAGGGAAATTGTCAGGAAGAAGTACAGAAGAGGGTTTCGGTGGTCTGAGGGTCGGAATTGTCAGTCGGTCGGTCAAAATACCGACAGCAATGCTGGCAATTTGGGTTTACTTTCATTTTTCACAGCAGCAAAGTGTCCTTTTCATAAAAGAAGCGACAGGAATTCGGTAAAAGATACATTAGAAGTGAGTGAGTGAGTGGGAGAGAGAGGAAAATAATCAGAGAAAGAGAAATGAGCATAATGGGTGCCAAAAGTCAAAGAGACACGAGACATTTTATGCGACTTTGGGGAATTGTTTAGAAAATTGACAAATTATGGTCGTAAGTGGCACGATTAGTTTTTTCTCTTCTTTTTTTGTTGTTGGGAAAATGTCCCAAGGTTGTCGCCTTTTCGCTTTGGGAACAGACACAACACGGAAGCTACGAAGCACCGAAGCACTGAACCACTAAACCACTAAAACCACCCAACCACTATGCATATATATGTAAGAATATATATGTATCTAAGTACGAGTATTTATAAATTTGAGTCTGCTCGAATTCTGTTTCCAGTTCGTCGCGTATTATTAATAATTCAATTTGGCCTTCTCACAGCAGGCTCAAACACGCAACAACTCGCAATACGTGAATTTCCCCGCCCTCGCACTTACCGACCCCACACCCGTTTGTGCTCTTTTCCCCATTTCCCCACTCCCTTCCCCGTTCCGGCGTATATGTTGCTCATTATATATTCATGCAAGTTAAGTGCGAAAGCTCATATGTAGGAATAATAAATTGAATTTAGTCCATAAGCCTGCACAATTGCATAAGTAGCTACACGTGCTGTCGTGAGATACTTAGATGCAAATGTATCTAAATAGTGCGATGCTCACGCAATAGTTCAATAGCTTCTTCAAGCATTTTATTTATAGTAGCTCAGGTAGAAATTTAATCAGTAAAATTAATTATTTCCAATTGAGATTTGTTATATAGTTATAAAGGATTAGAATCCGGTTATAACGTCGTTATACCCGGTAGACGCTTTAACCAAAAGGAGACCAACGCATACCAAGTAGGTGACGTTTTAAACAGAGTCGTTATAACCGGACTATACTAACATAAAATCTACAAATCAATCTAAAATATCAATGAAATAACTCGCTTATTTATTCTTTTAAAACAACTTTATTCTGAAGTACGAAACGTATACAATTTAGACTTGGTTTCAGTTGTACAATTTGTATCGAAAGTTCAAATTTGGCAGCGTATTAACATTACATACTGGCACAGAGTTGCCTGTTCATTTGCATGGATTGCAAACGCGACGTCTTTGGTGACGAGAACTCGTGGTCACCTTGCAAGCCTGACGACGATAACGATCCTTTTTGCACTCCGAGAGACGACACCAGGCACGGGCTCCTCTCATCACCAGCTCTTTGGACTTCAGTCCGCAGTGTTTGCGTCTATAGA
Source organism: Drosophila acutilabella (assembly GCA_035046005.1). Taxonomy (NCBI): domain Eukaryota; kingdom Metazoa; phylum Arthropoda; class Insecta; order Diptera; family Drosophilidae; genus Drosophila; species Drosophila acutilabella. Next base: position 10,819,280 of record JAWNOK010000068.1, read on the forward strand.
CGCGCAGGAAATTCAAATACCCATTATTTGTTATCGGACCGGGATTTTGGCACTTGATAAGACCACAGCGAGGACGGCGCTTTGGAGCACAACGTGGTTTGCGCTTTGGCGCACACCTGCGTTTCGTAGCGCATCTTGGTTTCGATCTCATGGGACACCTGGGTTTCCTGCGCATCGCACAACGCGGCTTAGGTGGCATACAACTACGCTTAGGTGGCATACAACTACGTTTGGGTTTCTTGGCACAGGAACGCATCTTCCTCTTCATGCAGCAGCCCGTGTCGAATTGATCTTCGGCATCGGAGTTGTTCGCCATTAGCATCATTTTCTTGTACTTGTTCTTTTGTGCGGTAGTCAGCCGGTTCCAGAGTATGGTGCCCTTTAGCATCGTTGGTGCATCATAGCCATGTCGCATGGCATATTTTTCCAAAAAAATTTGTTGGCCATTGACTTTGCTAGGCTTTTGCAGCATACTCTTTTGCGTACGTAAAGGGTTGGGGACTGCCATAATGCCCTGGGGGTGTAGATTTAAATTGTGTACTTAATGTAAAGTAAATACGATTTACTACTCTCACAACTAATCAAATTAATCAGTACTGGTATTAAGACCAAGATTTACTCCACAGGTTGTAGCTGGCGAGACTTGAGCTACCAAGCATTTAATTAATGTATCTTAAGATGAGATTTTACAGAAGTAGCTTTGAGGATTTATCTGGAGCTGCAGTTGAATTCGAAATAGGATCAGAAACGGTGGGTAAGATGATTTAATTAATAAATCGATTTCTTTAAGGTCCAATTGTTAAATTCTTTAAATTTATAATATTTATAAGTATTCTTATTAAACTAAAGACTACTAAAATATAATTCCTGTTGCATTGTGCTGACCAGACATATTTCACTACTAATTTACTACAGGAACACATAATTAATCTATGCTCTTGTGTATGCGTATAGCAAAATGCATTTGCAAAATAATTTATGCTTTCTTACGGTAAGATTTCGATTGTGTCTTATGACCAGCTGTGTTACGCCCCCCAGAGTCATGCACTTCTACATTATACTACCCATTTGCGATTCCAACTTGCTTGAAATTCAGCAGTCAGCAGGGAAGCTGCTGGTAGTTTGTTTGGACCACTCTTGAAAATGCCTCAATGCCAATTATATGGCAAATAAATAGTATAAAGCTCAGATGAGAGTTTGTTGGTATATTTGAAAGCTAAAAGCAAATCGCCTACAGAGTGCCGTTTGAAGCGCAGATGCCAGTGCAAAAGACAGCACAGTGGAGCAGAATACTGATGGAGGGAGATAGGTGAAGTGGCATTTGTGTCACTGTGCATCTCTTTTTCCGAGTCGCATAATCAAAAGTGCCTTGTAATAAAGCAACTTGCGATAGAATCACGTGCCCCTTGTAAATGCTGGCGACAAAAAATGTGGATGCGCTCGGGGCGTTGATGCTTTTGATTAAGAAATTGACAGTCAAAGATGGGAGACAACTGCAGGAAGAGTGAAAGAGGGGAGTAGTGGGCGAATAGGGGCCGAATAGAGGGCAGACAAAAGGTAAGTGCAGAGGGCGTCGAGTGATTATCATTAGCCGCCAGAATAGTTGCCATTTAGCACGCACAACGAACAACAACAACAGCAGCAGCAACGATGATGACTGCGTCGAAGAGCAGCTGCAACAATGTTTGAGTAATTGTTGGATGTTGTTGTTGTAGTTACTGTTGTTGCTGTTGCTACTGCTGATGCAGCAACATCAGCAACGGCGGTAGATGCAACAAAATTTGCATACATTCGAGGGCAGCACTCCCTCGACCTGCCCCTTACGGTTGCCTGGCTGTGTTGCACGTAACTGAATGGTGGCAGCAACTGCTGCTGCTGCTTCTACTCCTGCTGCAACTGCTGCAGTAATTGCAACAAACAATTAGCGTCAGTTGAATTTATGTTTACGAGCCTCGACTGAAAGGCATTATCAGCGAACTTGGAGCATGAGAGCATCAAAATTCTCCCGGTTCAATAGCTACTAAATGGAACTAGTTCCACAGACTTGTTAAAGTCTATTTATGTGAGAATTTGGAATTTACAGTTCACTTTTCTTACCTTCGGTATGTAATTCATGTTGTAAAAATATCCACAGCAATTTAAACTATTAATATATAGTCAAAACGAAATAAAATATTGAGCACTACAATAATGTGTTAAAATCGGAAGCTTCAAGTGTAAACTGAATAGTAAAACTGTTGAATTTTGGTAACTTAAAATAGGGGGAAACAAAAGCTTACTTTGTTTAGAAAATTTGCATTAAGCGAAAAATATGAAGACAATTAAACTAAAATGAATAATAAAACAATTAACTGAAAAATATAATGGAACGGATTAAATTGGCAAAAGGCTTTGCGCTCAGCTGATGAACTTCGACGATTAAAATAGCGTCAGAAGATTATTATGGCTACTAAATCAATAGCCAGACCTCCGTCTTCCAAGTCGACTAGCGTCAGCAGACGTTTCTTAACTCAAAAAAAATTAAAAACTTATTAAAAAACACAAATATTTATGAGATATAGATAATTAAAGTAATATTTTTTTATATTTTAAAAGCTTATACCATATAATCTGAAGCTTCACAAATATTTAAGAGATACAGCCATCTCTTTAATTAATTTAATGTATTTTATAAGCTTATACCATATAATTTGATTTATACTAATCAAAGTTTCAACATTAAATTTACAAACAAATTGTAGTTAATACATAAAATTTTATTTAACATGGGACATTAGCAGCATTTGATTATTCCTCTACAATCTTTTGAAGTGTTCGATTAGTCAATGATTAGCAAGTAGATTGCCTACTTCTTGCACGGATTGCAGATGCGACGTTTCTGGTGACGAGTGCTCGTGGTCACCTTGCAGGCCTAAATTTTATTAGAAATTATTCAGTTTACAGTTGAATTGAAAACTTTACCTGTCGGCGGTATTGATTCTTTTTCATCTCCGAAAGACGGCACCAGGCACGTGCAGCTCTCATGACCAACTCGTTGGGCTTCAGTCCGCAGTGTGTTTTCCGAAAGACGCGCAAAAAGTTCAGATACCCATTGCTGGTAACTGGGCCAGGCTTGCTACACCTGGGCTTGCAAGCCGCCTTACGCTTCGGAGCGCATCTTGGTTTCGGAGCACAACGAGGCTTCGGAGCAGCCCTGCGCTTCGGAGAGCATTTGCGGATCACGCGGGCAGCACGTTGCGGAGCGCACCTCGGCTTTGGAGCACACTTCGGTGGTGGAGAGCTTTTCGGAGCGCACTTAAATTTCGGATCGAATCTCGGTTTCATGGTGCTACGAAGTTTTTTGGCCATGCCATGGGCTTTCTCAGGACCACAATCCTTCATGCTGGAGGTCTTCCTGTAGCAGCATCCTGCGCCATCGACGCAGTCGTTTTGTTCAGCATTTTTGGTCCTTGTCTTGCTTAACTTAACGTATTTATCCTTATGTGACCGCGACATTCTATTCCAAACCTTTCGAGCCTTTAAGGCGATTTCAAAATCACTGCCATATCGTGCTGTAAAGTCATCATAAAACTTATCGAAGCCACTGTTTGTAGTAGGTTTGCGTTTAAAACTCAGTGAAGTTTCTTTGGCTGCTTCCAAGGCGTCCTTTAGAGAAATGAGGAATTTAAAATATGTATTTTATATAAATAAATATAAATAAATATAAATAAAATACTACCACAATAGATAAAGAACTCATGATTTTAAAATATTTAAAAACAAACTCAGATAATTTATATATTTATATTTCCAAAGTTATTGAAGTAAAACAACAGTAAAATTTTTAGTTAGGGTCTAGTAAAAACGTGTTCTAGTGTCGTACTGAACTAAAGCTACTAACGAGTACTATACACACCCAAAAGTCAGAATCAAGGCCTATTTTGATTGAATAATTTAGCTTAATTTAAAGTACCTTTTAAAATCAGCAAATGTTTGAATTTTCTCCATTTCCACTCTAGCGAAAATACAATAATTTTCAATATTTCGTTTTATTGGATGTGATTGTGTGAGGAACAAGTCCTCAGTGACTTTGTGCCATTGGTTTAGATTTAGACTCAGTCCTAGGGGGATGCGGAAAAGGCGTAAATTATGTGTCTGGTTTAAGGAATAACCATTTTTATTTCCACTACTCGTATAGAGATTTAAGTGTGGTTCTGCTAAAATTTGAGGCCGCAGGCGGAATTTAACATACACACAAACATACAGTGGAGTTGGATTGGATTGGGGATTGTGAAGGATTTGGGATTCCATGTACTGCAAGTATGCTAGAAGGCTTTCTATTATCTGTACAATGTTATGATTTATTATGTGCGGGTTCAAGTTTATGCCGTGCACATAAATTGCGGCCTATTGCAAAAGGGTGCAAAGGTCTCTGTCTCTGTCTCCGTCTCTGTCTCTTTCTTGGCCTTTAGTTTTGGTTTGATTCCGCTTTTGGTTTTGCCTGTTACAGCCGGCAGCAGTTAAGTCAATTAATTGGCTTTAGATTTATTAGTTCTATTTTTTCATTTCCTCCAACAGATTTTCCACTACTCTTCTCCTTTCGCGTATGTGTTGTGATTTATTGTGCCAAGGAATTCAGCAACAGTAAGAAACCTTCTACTAGACACGCACTCCACTGAACTCCAGTTAGTACTTCTAGAATATGGCTTAGGTGTGGTATTTGCATATAAATAGATATGTCACTTTAAATATTAGATACATGCGAATCGCCGTGTCTTTCTCTGGGCCCAAAAGGCACTGCCTTCGGGCCAAGTTATTGCGTGCAGAGCCAAAGAAACACAAACGCAAATTCCTGTTTCTGTTGCTGGTCTACATTTTGAATGTTTTGCATTAAATTAGTCTTAGTGTCAAAGTGTGACGCAGCAATCGTTGCTGACACTCATCTTGGCCACATTTGTTGTTGTTCTGAATTATTAACTAGGCCAACATTTAGTCAAACATTTAACAAGCACGCGAAATTTTCTAAAAGCTCAAAATGTCACAATGTCAGTCGCAAAGGAGCAAAATGACACTTTGGTGTGAATTGAACAAAGGGTGAATAAAGCAGGCAAATATCAGCTAGTTTGTAGTTCTTGTGCTCCGGCTTTCTTTCTAACAGAAAATATAGTTGACAAGACTGACAAGTTTGAAGAAGGTTAAATTTACTTCACTAGAATTGGCTGGAAGTTTGTGTAAAAGAAAAACAGTTTAAGGGGTAGAATTTATTACAAGTTTACCAAGAATTCTACAGGTAACCCAAGGGAATATACCTACAATTATCTTCTTGCTATTAATTAATATTTAATAGTCGAGTCAGCTCAACTGTAAGCATTCTATCATTTCTACTACAAATTTGTCGGCTTTGTTCAATGTTTTTAAATTCATCTTCAGGAATGTCAGACTATATCATCACTTTCGTAAGCCTTCGACTGAAGTGCAAAGCGTCTGCATATGTGAGTGTTTGCACTGTCAACCGATTCAATGATTTCTGACTACTTGATGCTAGGCTTCCCTACTCTCTCCGCCTCTTACCTACTCTGATCTCTGTGCTTCTTCAGCTGCCACTGCCTTGGTGGTGTAATAACTTAAAATCCTATAATAAAGCCACTTACTGCATTCCATTTTCGTCTTGGTTGTGACTCCTTTTGCCTTGCTGCCTCTGCCTTGGCTAACAATAACTATTTTTCTTAGGATTTGGCTGTGGCTCGAATTGACTTGCAGCCTTCGCCACAAATGTGCAACTCAAGTCAAGTGCATACGTCACCAACTCCCCATTCAGGCTGAGTCGTAGGGCACTTCATACTCTCTGCTTTTATTATATTTAGTTACATTTCAGTCTGTTGGCTAAAAATAAGATGGCAAAAAACTTCAGACCGCTGAGCGAATGGATTAAGATTGAATTTTACTTGCAATTTTTACTTATTTCCTACTCTTATCTCATCGTCGTCAGGTAGCAGAAAAAACGTTGAGATAGTAGTAAAAATGTGCATGTATGCCACACACACACACGCACACACACACACACATAATCACAAAAGGCTGCTGAAAAATATTTTCATGTTGAAATAGAAATATTTCCCCATTGAAATTGGAAACGTTTTTACTATTGTGTGGCTCGAACGGATGTTGTACAGTTATTGGAATGTCTTCCCAGTCTTCCAACAAGAGCTCTAACAATGGGCTATTAGTTGTGATTTCTATACTCTGGAATTATTGCAAATCGTACTCGGAGGTGGGTGTATTAGTCAAAGGAAACTTGAAGCTAGAAATATGTAGTTCCAAACGTTATATATAAGCAGTTGAGATTTATTAACTATAAGTTATTTTAGAATTTATAAGTTAACTACATTTTTAGTTCCACTTTAAGTTAAATGAAAATGTTCTAGCTTTATATTATCTAATAAATTCTATTTAAACCAATAAATTCACAGGGTATCTTTGATTGCTACTCCTTTAACAAGTTGCTTCCTTTTTGATTTGTTGCATTTTTTGAACAGTGTATTTTTATTGTTGTTGTTGTTGCTGTTGTTGTTATTGTTCCCTCGCTGGCAACGACAGGAAATTGTAAACTTATTTCTCTTATTAATTTCTGTTGGCAATTTGTGCTGCAGCTGCCAAATGTTGCACAGATAAATCAGTGCAGCAAATGTTGCCTTTTATCTACGCTCCCTCGCTTTCTCCTCTTCCCTCCTACCATCACCCACCTCATGACATTTTCTCTTGTAGACTAAGCTGCATTTTGTGCAATTGCTTGCATAGTTGCTTAAGCAACCGTTCTGGAATGCAGCAACTAAATTAACATCCTCTTTGACCCCACCCCCTGGCACTCTCACTCAACGGATTGGCCATTGTTTAGTGGCAGAAGGGAGGGAAGGAGCAGTTAGCAGACAGAACGGAACAACACTGAGATTGCAGTTGTCCAAAGTGCAGCTCGTATTTGTCATTGCATTGTTTTATCATTTCCAGCAGGTAAAAGGAATTCTTCATTCAGAATTTGTGACTGGAATTGTAAGAAGCATTTGAAAATGTTTCGTTTGGACTACAGTGTCATTAAAATAATGTGAAAAATGTATATAAAATTTGAGTTTAATTTGCAAACATTTAAATATGAAAAGGTTAATTAAAATGAATCACCATCAATTATATGAAATACATTTGTATAATCCCCATGGCTGCGGGTGCAGTAGAGCTTCTGTAACAATAACTCAGACTGTATGCAAATTAAATGCCATTTATCTCGACATTTTTCGTATTTTAATGAGACACTTAACATGTTTTTAGCAACTAAATACAAGTTTTTTAAATGTTTGTCTATTAAAAATTTGTATTTCCAGGTTATTATTGAGTTTACCTTAGTTAACTTTCACTGTAGTTGATTTTCTGAACTAATCTTCCTCTTTTGGCGATGACTAACTTAATTATATCTCGATTGGCGGCTAATTCAATGCATTGCCACGAAGTTGGACCAGTTTGCAGTTGCTAACCACGGTAACCGAAATATTTCATGTCACTTAAATTAGTTAATTTTGTGCATAAATGCATAAATAAATGTTCGTACTGCGGTTTGCTGTTGATGCTGCTGCTGTACTTTCTACTCTATCCAACAAAATATCTCATTTCCCCAATAATTATTATTCTGTTTTTCAATATTTAATTTGTTTGGCGCTTCAAATGCAGATTTGACATGGAACTGGACACCGGACTCGTGGCTCATTTAGAATGTGGCAATATTTCTAATTAAAGGTTACAAACGAAATCAAAACAACCGCGAGCCAGTTACGCAACAGGACAACCCACCAATTTATAGTCTGTTTTCATATCTGCCCTAGTGTGTGTGTGTGTGTGTATGTGTGTGCTTTAGCGCTATTAAGTATGCTATGATTTATGCATCGCTGATAAATGTTGCTGAGGTTTTTGCGTTGATTTTGTGCAATTGGTGTGGTGCAGCCTCCCACCCTGGACACTGTAGCCAATGTCAACTATTGTACACTCAAATTGCATATTCTATACACGCATAATTTATGCCATTGAGCACAAATTTCCACTCGCATTTACCTCTGCGACGTGATACTGAGTACGTGGTCAGTTTATTGCTGAAAAGCCCTTGGCCACTAAAAAGAGCACAAAGAACAATTCCATTTGAAAAAACATGTAAATTAATTGATTTATATATGCAATTGTTGCATTTTAAATATTAAACAAATAGTGTACATTAATATAAATCTAGTTTGTAACCCTGCAGGACTTAAGAAATGATAATAATAATGTAAAATAGAATAAACAGGATTTCCAATTAGGTTTAACTAGAAAAATTAGTATAGTACTACGAAAAACTGTCTTAATTCATTAAAGTAACTGTCTAAAATTGTTGTAGTTTATTCTCAATCTTCGCCTCTATCATTCCACCCTTTTCAAATCTACTTTCATTCTTTTTTTGAGATTCCGTGGTCTATGGGAATTTTTGGTTTGTGTAATAGTCAATGGCAGACGAGTTTATGCTGCTTCTAATGAAATTGCAACTGGCTCGTTGCACAGCTTTGGAGGCACCGAAGCAAGGATTTAAGCCAGGCCAAAAGTTGTTGTTCTCTTGATGCGGTTCTAGCCGCTTTGCAGCCTACAAATACTTTTGGGTCAGAAAAAAACAATTCGCTTTGTCTAAAGCTTCCATTGTAAATCGGATTTGTGGTATCACAAGGACTCTGAATTGAAAGAATTGTTTTCAAAGTCATATTCTGGTAAATTTTGGAACCCCTTGTTATGCCGGAGAAAAGCTTTTCAGAAAAAAGTTACCCACAAAGAATTAATCTTTTATATTTCCCAGTACTTTGAAGCTTTGTAGAAATTAAACAAGATTTAAATAAATATGCATCTTAATAACTTGTTACTTGAGTAAAAGGTTTTAATTATTATGAAATACATGTAAATCTGTATGCTGTGAATCAACTTACGATACTGAGTCTCTGGAGCTATAAGGAGTGTGATTTTCCTTTTTCGTTTTTCCCACACGCATTTAATATGCCGTTGCCTTTACCAGCTCCACCTGCTTTATGCGTCTCCTTTTCCGACTTATCGACATAATTATCTTAAAAAATATGAAATTATATATTGCGCATAAAAAAATGCAGAATAAAGAACAACGAGGCAAGCAGACAAGGCAAGTCAAAGGGAAGCTGAGTTGTTGCCACGCCCCACTCCAAACGCCCTTTGATTATGCGTCTGTGATAGCGGCACTTTGTTGTTATTGTGTTCATGTCCCTGTTCTTATTGTTGTTGTTGTTGTTGCGTCTTGGCCTTGTAAGACAGCAAGCGAAAGTTGAGGAAACTGGAAAGCACTTCTCATTAGAATGCTCACAGCGCAGATTTGACAAGGCAGCCAGCCTAAATGTAGGCTACAGTTTCCCACATTTCCTCTGTGCGTACACAAACACAGTAAGGTGTTTTGTTGTGTGTGTGTGTGTTCGTCCTTTAGACGAAGTCACGCAATCTCCTCAGCTGCGCATTTTTAAACAAGATTAAAGCGCTCACGTCGCCAGGTTGCCAACTCTGTAAAGTGAGCGAGAGAGAGAGTGTGAGACTGATTGGGCTAAAGGTGGAAAACTGTGGAAAACACACGCAACACGCAGCTCGCAGCACACGGCACGAAGGACACAAAACGCAAAACGCTGAATTGCTGTCGGCAATTTGTTGACTTTACTGCAAATGTGTCGCATCTTAATGCGTTCTTATTAAATATTTGAGAGCGACACAAAAAAGCGTAGGAGATCTCTACCAGAAATTTTACTTAAAGGTGACACCAAAAAGCTATGGACAAATTAGCTGCTCCTTGACATGGAGTAGTCTCTATAATAACATATCTCTGTGGCAAGAAATCGGTAGAGTTGTGACATTTTAAAGTAATAAACTTCTGCTACTTTCTTATGTTCGAAAACTTAAAACTGTAGCTCTATACATCTAACAAATTTGTATTTATTTCATGTTCATTGCAGTCAAATATTATTGTTAATTGAAGCAAAATTCACTTAAAATTCTTGTATTAACAAATTAAGACATTAATGTCTCATTGACAGACAGACTTTTCAGCTTACAAATTAATTTAAACCCTTTTGATTTACTTAAAACAAAAATAGTTGCTTAATTGAAATAATTAAATATGCGAAAATGTTGTAGATGCGAATTTTATTGGTGACCTAAAGGAGACACTTACACACAAGCACAAACACTCAAACACAGTCACACACCTATGTGTGTGCGTGTGTTTGTGTAAGTGTAATGGCATTTGTGCCACGCAATTTTGCAAATTTCAATTTTTCCTGCCTGCGTCACAATAAATTCCCTTAATGAAGTTTTTACAAAAAGGCAAAATCCGTTGAAAAAAAATCATTAAAAAGTATAAAGCTTTACTATGTTGCTGCCAAACACAGACTCCAAAATACCCTTAAGCTATGGTTGTTCCCATAAGTGTTAAAATATATATTTTAATGCCTAAAGACTTTAAGGCTTAAAGTTTTAATGCCTATAAATATGTTAAAATTGATCTAATATAAACTGTTTTAGTTGGATATATTTTTATTGTATAATTTAAAATGTAACCAATTTGCCTATAAAATTAAAGTACCCCCAGTAAATGCCTTACAAGCATAAAGTGCATGGTTGCATTTCAGAGGGCGTGGTCGAATGTGAATTACTCGGCGCCCATACATTAAATGTAATTATTTCTTTAATTAAAATATTTAGCGAAACAGCGGAATAAACGTTGACAGTTACGCAAAAGTCACGTAAAATGTTTTCGCTGTTGTTGTTAAGAAGATCAATTAATTGCAAAAAAAAATTTTAACGATTGAGCGCATTTTAAATCATTAAAATAATCGCTCCATAGCTTACAATGGAAAGGTTAAATATTTAAAAAAAAAAAAAACGTACAACTATTTAATACAAATACTGTTAGAATGACAATAAAGAATAATGATAATTCTATAAAAATTTCTATTAAATGAATATTAAAATTAATATAATATATTTACGGCATAAACTATTCCCATTGATACATTTTTCAAGTGGCTGAGAAGAAGCTTTAGTTCTTATCTAGTGTCTATAAATCCAGATATTCTAATTCCCAGTGGTTTTCGAATTATTCTTCATTTTTATTTGTGATCCAAGTGAGCTCTCAACAGTAAATCAAATACAAAATACTGGCACGTGCTCTGATAGTCACTGTAGTATTCAGAGGCGCATTTTGTTGACCCGAGTGTAATCAGAAAACTTGCGAGTTGTTTTCGTCTCTTTTGGGTATTTTCTGGGTGTCAAAAGGCCGCAGAACTTATGACAAAGCAGTTTACAAATCCAATTGATAAATTTTGTAAGTTAAATATGGCAAAAGCAAAGACCCGCTCGAACAGCTGGCCCTTTTCTGCTCTTCCTTCATCTGCGATTGCAGTGTGCTATAAATCACAAAACCGATACATTGTAGCTCTAACTCGGAGTTTTCTTCCTTTTGCTTCTTTTCCTATGCTTCTTTTTGTGCTTCGGTGTTGTCTACCACTCTCTAATCGCATTAAAACCTAAACGCCAAAATCTTTACTACGTGCTCTTGTTAACTTTTACTATTCAGAGTCCGGTGTGGTCCAAAGTGCCAGTGACTTCTACTTTACTCGTGCAGGCAAATCGTGAGCGAATTTCCTCTTGTTTTCAACTCATGAATAGGATATGATTAGTTTATCATCTCGTTGTCCACTCACTCAATTATGTATAGACTATTCATTTCTAAATGAATTTAAATGTGACATTAAGTTGAAGCTGAAGCAGTACTAAAGTAAATATAATTAAAGACTAAATTAAAATTTCGAAACCAGTTTAAGAAGTAGTTATATATCAGTTGTTTAAAAATAAAAACACTTTTTATATTAACATATAAAAATTAAGATAATTTCCATACCCAAAACTTTATATTTTATTTGAGTCTAAAAAATATTGAAACAACTGTAAATCGTGAGAACTAAAAGTTGTTTGAGTGAAGTAAGAACAAATTTAATTTAAATTTGTTTCTGGGTCTGTGCTTTTGTCACATCGGAGTTAGATACACACAGCATGATAGAAGAGCAGAAAAGAAACATAAAGCAGAGTGACAGAGAGACAGAGAGAGTTGGGGAAAATGTTAGGAAAATGGGAACACCAGAATGTTATTTTCTTTTATTGCTGCTGTGGTCGTTGCTGTTGAATCCATGGTGCAATGTATTTGCTTTGGAGTCGCCTCCGGGTTCGCCTTGGGTTTTAAGAACTTTGAACTTGCCACAAGTTTTCGTTGCCGCATGTGACATCGTTTGATTGCTCATGAAATCGATCGATTGTGGAAACGTGTTGATTGTATATTGTGTTGTTGTTCGTAAGGTCAAAAGTTTGCAACTCGTAAAACTTGGCATATTAAATGAAGTCTGCGCATAATTTAAAAATCATTTAAACGGAGCAACTGTAGTGTCAGCTTCTAACTCGTTTGCCTCTTGCCTCTTACCAAATTTTTCCCTGCCACTTGCTGGAAAACACTTTGTCCATGATTAATCACAATGCTAACTGGTGATATGATTAGACGCACTTACTGTGATTCTCTGATTTGTGCAACATTTGTGCTACTCAAATTAAAATCATATCGATGTGTCTTCCCTCTCAATGATGGATGCGTGTGTGTACTCGATACAGCTCTACGTTCTATACACGTTATTCGATACTCGATACTCGTTCCACTCACTAATTAAACTGACACCCAAGTGTCAACGCCGTTTCACAGCACTGGAAAGTACTTCGCCTGTCGTCACATGTTGCTTTTACTCTAACTCTCGGTCCTTCGTCCTTCTCGTTCTCTTGCTCTAGCTACTGCTATTTAGGGATGCATGACAGTGGCCAAGTTGAGTGATTGATTGTTTCTTGATTGTTGCCAAAGGGATTCTTGCGCTCGATACTACACGTTGACAGCGATGGGTATATAACAACTTGTCTTTAAATTTTGACTCTGAGCAGTAAAATGGCAACAAATGTATTATAATAGGTAAAAGTTAAGCAGAAACTCTTAAGAGGAACTAATATGATGTGGAATTATTATGAGTTGAATTCAGGGGTGAAATTAGGAATGAATTGAGAGGAGAGTTTAGTTATAAATTCAGTAAAATCAAAGATCATGAAAAAAAGGATTTCTTCTCTAAGCTATTGGTCACAAATAAGCCTTATGACAGCTAATGTCTTTACTTCAAGCAATAAAAAACCTCCAAATCTCTAATCTTCTTACGACTTGATTGCTCTACCCATGATCACTGTCATAAGCTAAGCACCAAACTCGAAGTCATACTAGTTAACTTAGTATTAAATGCAGTAAAAACTATTTGGCAGTCTGAATATTATCAAAAATCAAAGAAAACTCCACAAAAATGCTAGCAAATGGCAGTTTGGCATCATTAGCTAAAACACTTTGCCATCGAGTGTGATAAATGCGCAAATACTGCGGCCAAATTGAGCAAAATTATTCTGGTCTTTCCGCATTTCTTGTTGTTTGTTTTGTTTCTTATTGCTTTGCGCTATTACTGTTCTACATTTATTGTTTTTCTTCATCTCTTTCACTCTCTTCGTCTCCCCCTCTCTATTACACTTTATCTGTGTGTACTCTCTTTGTAAATAGGCCGCAAATTAATTGATTGTACATCATTTATAAGGCACGCGCCATTGCCAACATTTTTGGTAATGTTGTACAAACAGAAAGTTGCGCATACGCCGTGTGGCCGATGGCAGATAGAAAGAGATGGAGCATAGGAAAAATCACATCGCAATTGCTATGCAAAATACACGTAAATATAATTTACTTTATTTTTCGCTACACATTTTGTGGTGCTTCATTGGTTTTTTCCTCTACACCTTCACGTGATGCTCCTTTCACTTCCTGTCGCTCTAACGCAACCTCTTCCTCTTCCTGTCAATGCGTGCAAAAATTTCAAACGACAAAAGCAAATTTTTCACACATTTTTATGGCCGCCTTTGGTTTGAAAAGCATTTGCCAATGCTTTCGAGTATTTCAAATCTAATTTATGACATTGAATCAATTTCCAGTAAATGTGATTGTGTGTGTGTATGCTTTTTCCTCTGGCTGTCTGTGTGTGTGTGTATGTGTTTGGGTGTGTTTGTGTTTTTTCACTGCGGTCAGCGACGATTTTTCATATTTTCTGCAGTGTTTTTTTTTTGCCTGTGGATCTGAATCTGGGAATTGGGCTTGGTCTGGGTTTGAGACTGGTAGCGACTCGCTTTTGATAGCTGCTGTCGATGGCAAGAAATCGCACCCAAGTCGCACAGCAAATACCAATTCGAGCTTCCACTTTCCACTTTTCCTGTTGCTGTTTTTCTTCTTCTACTTCATAGTCTCTTTTTTTTTAGTTTGTACCGGACTTGGCCTCCCCCGTCGAAATGCCAAATTGAAAATTGATGAATGTCCTTGATTGAATTTGATAGGTGCCAAGCACTCAGTGCGGCTATTAATCTCCGCCTAACTTATGATGTGCCAAATGCCCGAGTCCTCTAGTGTTTATAGATATATATGTGTTTGTACTTCCCACTGTTTATGGAGTGCTATGACTATGCCACTGACTATGTAACATCGTTAGGAGCTGAAAGAAAAAAGTAGAAAAATAATTTCAAAAAGAAAGTTAAATTTTAACTTAAGACAAGTAGAAGTGGATAACAAAGAAATTTATTTATTGAATGTTTTATTGCATTTAAGTTTCAATTAACTAAACAATTTAATGTATGAAATATTGGTTATTTTCTTAGCTATAACAAAAATAATCACCTATTTTTCTACTTAAATATATTTTAAAGTTACAGTCTCCACTTTAAGTATCTTTCACCGAAAGCGCTTCAAATTTGAAATGAATAATATTTTAAAATAAAATATAGGCTTATTAAAACATATTTTCATAATGTCTTAAGTAATTTTGAATTAAGTGAGGGCTGCTTAAGGCTGTAGAATAAAATTGATTTTCTTCTATCTTCTCTGTTTAAATATTCAGCCAAATTTTGGGCTACATCTTGGCTTTTGGTCAACTTATAATTTATGCAGCCAAAAGAGCTGCTTTGATGTGCTTTAAAAGTTTGTGTATGAATTGACTGAGTATCAAACTTCAATTAAACATTTTAAGCACGTCAAGTTTCAATGACAATCGTTTCTAGGATAAAGCAGCTTAAGACAGGGACACGGCAGGGCAATGGCGGTGAGTCACGTGCCTCAGATATTGAAAATTGAATCGGTGCCATTAATGCGCACAAATCTTGACTTTCAGTTAACGTCAATGCGATAATGGAAGGCAGCGAATTCACCTGAAGGTCGGAGACTGTCAAAGCGGCTGCAAAGAGGGGAATGGAAGGCATAAGGGACGGGTGGAATCTGCTTTGAATTTTTCAACATTTCCGCTTATTATTTTACGTGTCGGATTTGCGTGTCACGCAGCCTCCGTGCAGGGAAGCATATTCGCATTAGAGCTGAGAATACAACTGAAAGTAAAAATAAAGCTAGGGGAAGGAGTCGGAGAGGAGAAGGGAACAATTCGGTGGTGATGGTGAGGACAATCTCATGTTTATGCAAATTAAAATATGTGCATTCAAATGCAATAACATTTTAACCGAATTATGTGCATATTATGGCAATTGCGATTGTTCAATTCTTGGCCAATTTATAATTTTATACAATTTTTGCTAACGTATTTAAACAAAGTGCAACTGTGTTTGGCATTGTGTCAGCATTTATACAATTTACATAAAATTTCAATAAATTCATTTGGCATTTTATTATTTATTGTTATGTTTAAAAAGTGACAATTTTAAATACTCTTTTAAAACTAAAGTGCATTTGGCATATAATCGTTATAATATGAATAACAAAATAAAAAGTTAGTTTTTTTGAGTTTTAAACAAAATGCTAGAAAAAATCTAACAATCACTAAACTTAAAATATTTTCTATGGTATTAAATAAATAATTTAATATAGTTTTCTGTGTTTAATAATGTATAAATACATATGCGCTAAATCTACTTAATTTATCAAGTAAATCTGACTGCGTTTAGCTACTTACTTATTAAATAAATCTACTATTGAAATAAAAGATAATTAATTAAAGCTATGATCAGTTTAATCTGTTTTTTAGCTGTGCATTTAAATTACTGCTACAACTAATGCAATGGATTATATACCCAAAGATATTCCATTAAATAAAATATACTTATATTAATCTCTAACAGAATTAGATAACTACTAATAAATATTTATAAAATAATTCCATTTTTTTATGTTGCGTAGATTTAAATGCCACACATTCACTCAAAAATTAATAAAATTTATTTTTCTACTTTTTTCCTAATTTTTTAATAACCAACCCTGTCATGTTTGTGCTGAAAAGATAATTTTATTCTTGGAATTCAACCTGTGCTCCTCATTTCTCCCAAACTAATACTTGTATTACGCTCATGTACCAAATATTTACATAAGACAAACCAAACAAAGCAAAATTTCTAAGCAAAAAATAAAATTTCCCGCTTTCTCCGTTTCACTCCCGCATTTGCCATCTCTTTTGCTCTTGCTCGTAGTGAGGCAGGCAACGTTTTTATGACTGCAGTAACTTTGGGCCATAAAATAGGATTTCCTACTGAGCCTATTCACAACTTTTCGCATTAGACTTAAGCGCAAAGCTCGCCGCCAACAGCTACCACACACACAGAACTCGAAACACCCGCGATTGCAGCCCCCTTGGCCACTCCCCTTTTTTCCATGCAGAAGGGGTCAACTCGTGGCAATTGCAAAGACAGCAGCGCCAAGCGTTTTGCCTTCTGGCCTGGCCAAAAACATACACGCGGCAATAAAAAACCTATACACATGTGAAATGCTGGCGGGATTTATGGATGCCGTGAATTCGCATTCACATCCACATTCACATCCGCATTCACATCTGCAGCACCCAGTGGGTGGTCAAACACACACACACACACATACACAGTTGACGACGTCTGCTTCTAGTTAAACTTTTGTTTTCCTTTTTATATATTTCCTCTGCTTTTTGTTTTGCTTTTTTAATAACCAGTCAGATAGCAAAACGAACCGCTTGTGGTCGTCAGTTCTGCGGTTAGCGGATTTTTAAAAATAATAAAAAACAAATGCATAAAAAAATTTAGTATTTGCAAAGGAATTATGGCACTAAGCAACAAAATCTAGCAGTTAAGTGAAAATCTGCTTATATTTCAAACTTTAATTTAAGTATTTAAGTATTATAAAATACTTAATGACAATAAACAATTTTTAATCAGAAATAAAGTTAGGAATAATGAATAATCCAAGAATTGCTTAAAAATATTTTGAATTAAAATTTATACAAATTTTCTGACAAGTTTCTAAAGCCCTTAAATTAAAATATAAATTTAAAAAAATGAAAACAAAATTCTGCACTAAATTTTAATGCTGGAAAACTAGTATTAATAAGTATATATTTCTTGGGAACTAAATCAGATGACATGTTACTATATTTTCATTCTTTTTACTATCATTTAAGATATTTTATCATATGAGAATTATCTGCTGTATGTCCAAACAAAATATTAAATATTTCAACTTTCGAATTTTCTATATTCAGTTGAACAAACTCAGCATCTCATCCGTGTGGTTGCACAGTGTTTTTTATTAGTGTTTTACCGTTGGATGTGCCACACTGACTTTTGTGACTGGCATCGACAAAAGCATTTTAATTAAATAAATTCGTGCGAAAACAATTTGGTGCATTTGAAAATGTGCTTTATGTTATAAATAGTATGTCGTATTGGAAGCAAAAAATAAAAAAATAAACGCATGAAACGTGTTTTGGTCAGCAAATTGGAAAGCGAAGTGAATACAGAAGAAACAAATTCTTTAATATGGCGAGAACCCGTTTAAACCAGCCCCATTACCAAACAGCCAAACAAGCAAATAAATCAACTTCGATAATATCATCATGTGCGTGGTCGTCCTTTTTTTCCGTCTTTATAATAAAAATGCTTTATACTCTGATGGCTGTGCTTAGATGCTCGGGTCTCTCAATTTTTTTCAGAGCCTTCATCAATGCTTGCAAGTTCGCTCTTCGCTCTTCGCTCTTTTCAGTCGAGAAAATCCCAATAAATTGAAAAACAAAATCATTCAATTCAATGGCAGCAAATCAGGCGTAGACATAGGCCAAAGTCACAGTAAGGAACGGGTTGGGATTGTGGTGTTAAAGGGGAATTCGTTTCCTGGAATGCAACAACAAATAAGACATCAAGTGTCAGAAGTGTGGCCAAAGCTGCTGCTCTACCAAATTCGAACGAAAATAAAGCCATATTATTGAAAAATTTGAGTTATGAAACTACGAATCCTACGAAATACAAATTTCAAATAAATATTTTATATGTTGGCAGCAACATCAACTGAAATTTATGTTAATGTTGCTTTGTTGATTGATTTTAGGTATTGCAATAACCATTTCGTGGACGATTAAATTAATATTTGCAGAAACACTTCAAATAAATTTAAAAATTTCCAGCTTAGTTTAAGTAGTACACTTTGATTTGACAAAGTATTAAGTTAATTCTATTTTTTCATATTAAGAGTCACGGTTTTGTTCTATGACATAATTGCGCCCATTTTTTAAGCAATAGTTATTTAATTTACAAAATAAATAAACATATTTCTGTTCTCTTAATCCCTGCCTTTATATCGAAGTCTTAAAGTCAAACCCTGCGGTTATTATGGCCATATTTGACCTTTGCGCGCCTCTGGTTGCCATTCATTTTTTAAGCACCGTGGGTCGCGAAGGTGCAAAGGTCACCAAAGTGCGCGTAGTCGTCGTCAAAAGTTTTCACGTCAGTCACGACCAAACTTTGCCATAAAGTTAAGTAGCGCACAAATTTCTGGCTGCTGGCTCACTTCGAAAATGAACAAAAGAAACTAATTGACTTGGATTAACGCTTCGGCATTTGTTTCGACATAAATCTTTAAATTTTTCGGGTAAACTCAGATTTTGTCTCAAGGTTGAATGTTCAAGACAACACAAAAAAGGAAGAAAAAAAGCGCAGATAAACGAGAAGAAAATTGCGAAATTGCGCATACGCCATGAGTGTTTGGTCGGATTGCCCCCTTAAAGTTTGGGACCTGAAATCAATAGGCAAGCAGCGGACCGGACACGCCCTCATCAGTAGCACCGCCCCTCATGCCCCTTACAAAAATAAAACTTCCATTCTATCGCTGGTATCTCAGCACGGGCTCAGTGCACGTTTCCGTTTCCGTTTCGGTTTCAGTTTCGTTTTCTGTTTTCGTATTCGGTTTTTCCTGCAAACGCTGGCAAAAATTTATTGTGTGTGAAAATGTGTTGACTTCACTCAAAAGTTCTCTCTGCCAAGTTGAATTTATATCTGTGTTTTGCTCATTGTTTGGTCAAGTTATCGTGCGTGGCGCTTTATGTGCTCTTATCCCGCCTCAAGCTTAATATTGCAAAGTGATTTTCGCATTTTCGCAGCATTCCTCCAACCAATACCCATCCACCCCTTAAAGCGTCCCGAGTCCTCGACGACTCGTTAGATGTTAGATGGTGAGTCCATAGATTTATGGCTGCCTTTGATGTATGTTTATCCCTTTTTGCTGACACTGCATTTCCAAAGTCTTTCGCTTAAATCCAAGCCAACTGCAACTTTCGCTAAATCCAGCTCCTTCTTCTGTCAGACCTTTTTGGGCAAATCCCCATTCTTTAGCTTCGTTATAAACAAATGATTGCTTTGAAGAAGGACTGGCAGGCTAAAGCTTCGTTCCCGCTATTAAAAATCACTTTGAGCATTCGGCCGTAGCTAAAAAAAAATAAAAGCACAACATGTCCAAAAAAAATATGATAAATTGTAGTTTAATCTGCAGAATATTATGCAAATGCTCAAAAATATCTGATAAAAATTCGGGTAAAATTAAGGCATTTAGATGCTCTTTAAAAGTGAAAAATTAATTATTTTAAGTACTTACTACTTATCAAATCTGATGAACTTTCCATTCCCATCTTAAGTCTTAATAAAATAAAGTTTGAATAATTTTAAAATATTTCTTGTAAAATTATATAGTTATTTTCCAGCTCAAACTCCACTTACAAATCCATGTGCCCTCCTCTTTCTAGTGTATATTTCTCATTTCAGAAAAATGCTGTATTGTGTTTAGAAAAAGAGCCGTCAGTTTGCCTAGTGGAAAAGGGTTGGCTTGAAACGGTCTCCCCGGTCTGTTCTCATTATTTTAACATTTCATTTATCATTTGGAAATTGTTGTAATCGTAATGAAATTTGGATTATGTTGTAATCATTAGGACGAGTCGTTGACCGTTTTAATGTAAAATCGACCCAAAAGAAAATGTAGAAAACGAAACCCAAAGAGGTAGCAAATTATTTTTAGTAACTGTTGTCCGCATTTATTTTTAAAGCTATTTCGGAATTTGTATATTTTCTTAGCGAAGTTGCAATTTGCCTGATTTATGCTCTATGGTAAGCACAACAAACCAACAATGTGCCAATAAATCACGCCCACTGTGGGCTGTGGGGGTAACTCTGACCAAAGGGTCTTACGACAGCTCAGCCGCGCGAAAATCTAATTGTAAAGTTTGTAAACTGGGCCAAAAAAGAAGCTCGCAAAACCCCAAGACACAAACCACCATGGCGTCATTATCAATGCGACGGAACAGACCCCAGAACCAGACCCGGGACCCCTTAGACCCCTAAGACCCTTGGATCCTTAGACCCCCAACCACACACTCTGCTCGCATTTTCCCTGCCTTGTCCCACTCTCGACTCCCTTTTCGAACTTTTCGCTTTTTGCTTTTCACTTTCAGCGTCAGCTGCTCCATTTGGGGAGTGTCTTTGGCGGCGACTTTACGCTAATTTTAAAGCCATCAATTTGATGGCATTTTGAGCATTTAAAGTGTTTCCCCAAAAATGCTTGGTATTTGATATAACAATTATATAAATGCCGTATGCTTATGTCAATAGACAAACAGCCTCAGATAGAAAGCGAGCCGATAACAAGGCCAGCGGCTTTGGATCTACAAATAATAATAATAATAATAATGTTCCAAGAAACACAAACATTGGAGCCCTCAGCGAAAACTGAAGACACATCAGGGTTGCAGCAACTAATATTAATTGAAGTAAGTACTAAAATCGGTAATATAAAATGGTAAATATTTCTAAGAAGTGCATAAAAAAAATGTTATTTAAAAATAAAATTTGTAAAAAATTGTATCTGTAAAAAAAATTTATAAAAAACTTCTATATCAAAAACTGTGGGTTCTGAGCTTAAATAAAAATAATTAAAATTAAATTAATTGAAAATCTAAAAATATATTTTTAACGAATTAAAAAAAAATTAGATTTTTGAAACACTATTGTATTTTTTTAGTAAAAGATTCGCTGCGACAGTCGCCAGCCCTGGTGTGAAAGTCAAATCATTGGAGGGTGTCCTTAGTGTCATACTAAAAATGCGCCACACAACAAATCCCCAAATCCCCGCTAGCAAATTTATTTTAATTCACTTTTAGACATGGCTGTTGTTGTATTTTCATGTTTTATTTTTTTTGTCTCCCTCTCTCTCTCTCCATCTCTCTCACTCTCTTCCCGTTTTGACTTGGCTTTGACATTGCCAATTTCCTGGACGCTCTGGCTTAGTCCTGCTGCTGTGGCCCACGTTCTGGCTGACACTTGGCGACATTGAAATGAGCACTTAAGGCAAATACGCCAAGGGGCAAAGGCAACAGCAAACAACAAACAGAACTCCGCTGTATTATCAAATGTATTTTTATGCTCTTTTGATTTTTATGACCGTGCCAGCAACACCAACACCAACAACATCAAAACAATAACAACAACGACAACAAGGGGAATAACAACTCTCTGGGCAGTTGATAAGTGAGCTTGGGAATAGAAAATCCCCCACTCTTTCCTCTTTCCACTCTCCCGTCGAGAAACAATACCAAATAGTGCTCCTACAGCTACTTAAAATTAAACAAATTACAACAGCACAGCAGAAGCATTTTCGTTGAGGAAAAACTGTCGTCGAATTGTCCACAAAGCTGTCAGGTTCGTCGTCGAGGATATTATAGTCTCTGTTCCTTGGAGCGCGTGCTCGAATTAAATGTGCCGTGAAATAAATCCAACAAGCAGCAATCCCCCACTCCACCCCCACTAACACCCACACACATTGAGACTCTACCAAATGGCCTTTAGCAAATGTCTATCAGTCGCTAGTATCTTATCCATGCCGTCTGTTTCGAGGGTGTGCATTAATGAAAACAAATATCCAATTTTTAGAGCATCCATGAATGACTGTTAACAAGCGAAATAACAATCACTTTTTTGGCTAACAAAAATGGAAAACTGACTAAACAAGACTAAACACAGACTGCTATTAAAACTCTGCACATAGTAAGAAATTCGGGACTTTAAATAACTATTGGCATTCTTAAAAACAACTCTACAAATTATTGTTTAATTTCTATGGAAATTTTAAATATATTCAATTCACAGTTTATTCATTTTTTAAATTTTAAAATTGAATATTTTAATACATATTTAAAAGCAAGTTTTTTGCTAAAAATTGACAATTTAGAAGTTCCTTAAATTCTTACAAATTTTAACAAATTAAAATACAATTGGATTCACCCCCAATCAATATCAAGAAAAATATTTCACAGCAGTGACATTCTTTACTAAGAATTTCAGGACAATCTGAAGGAAAACATAAATGCTTAAACAGGGGGAAAAACCGCCATTAATCAATACAAATTAATAAGAATTTAATGGGGAAGTGTTCAGTAAATGAAAACATAGTTAAATTGTTGAGCTTTAAGCATTTGTCAAATCAACACTTCATAATTATTGAGCCAAAAGAGGAAGAACAATAAAAACCAAAAACAAAATGTTGCCAAAGACGAATGTGGGCGAGTGGGGGCGGGGCCATAGGCAATCTTGACGTTGCCACATGATTTACTTAATACAATTTTGCGTTGCCATTGCTAATTTATGGAGGCTGAACTTTGCTCGGCTATTAGAAGGGAAAGGAGAGCAAGTAGGAAGGAGAGGAATAGAGGAATAGAGCGAGAGAGAGAGGTTCATGGGAGGTCAACTCTCGACCACTTAATGCCGCAGCAATGTAATAAAAATCCAAGTAAATGGTCAAAGACAAGCAGAAAGGACAAAGGAAATGTAGAAAAAGGAGACGGTGGAGGTGGCGGAGTTGCTATATAAATGTGCCGTTAAATATTTAGTTGATTTAATTATGTGCTCGGAGAGGAGAGAGCGTGAGGGAAATGGCCATTAAATCAACCCAAACTACACATAAAATTTACGAGTCTTCTATATACACATACATATACATACTATACATATATTTTGGCATTGTATGTCTTTGGTTATCTGTTGCTAGACGCTTATTTATTACAACAGCCATATGCCATATGACATAAGAACCAAAAGCAAAGAGGGGTGGAGAAACTAGGGAGAAGAAGGAGATAACAGTTGATGATGATGATTTTGTCTTGTGCTCCTTTTTTTGTAAATTAATTAAACAAATAAAATAATATGTCAGCAGCAGCAGTAAAAGGCAATAAATACTAATTTGCCTGTTTCAACACAAATGTCATCTTTGGGCAAAGATAAGTAAGCCAAGAGCTGGACAGACGAGGCTAAGAAATAGCTATAGAAACAAATGAGGCGAGAGAGTGTGTGTGTGAGGGTGTGTGAGAGTGTTTGTGTATTTGAAGTTGATCAGTTTACTGTTGCATAGCTCCGACTGTTTCTCGTCTTTTGGGCCCAATTTGGCTCTTGAAAATACAATAGAGTATTTTGTTGCTCTCATGTTGTTATTTTTTTCGGTATTTCTGCACTGTTGTTGGCAAATCAATATCTCTTTTGTCATCACAAAGTTTTCACATGTTTTTTGGCCTTTTACAATTTACTTTAAATAAAAAAATAATTTCTTTATAAGTCAAAAGGTTATTTGCTTTAATTTAAAATCTTTGATTACATTTTAGTTAAATACATGAATTTTATTATAAAAGTAATAAAAAGTTGTGCAAGTGAGAAAATGATATTTGACTAATACTAAAGTAATGAAATGACAAAAAATACTGCGCAATTCGCATTTCAATAAATGTATATATTAAATGCTACAATTTATCAATAATAGTTTTGGTTAAGCAATCGATACTGTTGATAACATCGTCAAAAAAGGTTTAGAAATAAAATATTTAAATAATTTCTAAGTAAACCAAAGCTTATTTTTAGGATTATGAAATATATCAATTAAATAATAAATAATATTAAATAAATAAAATAAAGCAAAAGTTACTACTACATTTTATAAATTTAAAGTACATTTATTTACGTAACTTGTATAAAAAACTAAATTTATCATACCATTAAAATAGCTTTTTAGTGACATATTATTAAAACACTTTAAATTTCTACAAAATATTTTAAAATGTATTTAGCAAAATGCGACTTAAATAAAATGCTAAAAAGTACTTCTTAATACAATTGGTTAAGCTTCAAAGTTGGTTAACGTTTTTCCCTTAACAACAAAACAATGAAAACCATTTTTACTTTCACTTTGCAAGGTCTCAAACTTGTAATAGTGGCACAATTTTCTCACACCTAGTTATCGATATGCGAGCACTAACACATTAACATGTGCGCACACATACACACTGACACACACACATACGCTGTGTCCTCTTCCAAGGCCGTCATTTTGCAATGTGGGCCAAAACGTGAAACGCTTCAATGGCGCAATGCACGATGTAGCTACACAACGCCCACAACAGTGCTTCAGGGGAGGCGTGGCAGGCACATAATTCTGCGTGTGTGTATGTGAGTGGGTGTGTATGTGTTGGTGGGTAAAAGTTATGGTTGGTAATATCAACACTAAAAGTGTTTATGATATGAAAAATGTTGACAGCAACTGCAGAATGCCAAATGCTTAGCATCGGAAAGAGACAGTCGATGTCACACACGCACGCAGGCAGACAACAACTTACACAGATACACACTCACACAGATATATACAGGGTTTTCATATAGTGGCTTGTATTATTGCGCTCGGTGTTCGCTTTTGTTGTAGTTTTTATCGTTGTTGCTGACTTTGATGAAAAATATGATTATGTCCTTTATGCGAATGCCTTGCAGTAAAAATAATAATAACACACACACACACACACACACACACACACACACACACACACACACACACAAATACACTTATATATATATACACATATATAGTTACATACATGTAAGTCTGCCTCGTTGGCTCTCGTATCTCGGCGCTCTTTATTTTTGGCAACGTTTTTCATGACTTTGTTCTTGACTTTATTGGCTGCTCGTCTTACTCCGCTGCCTTCGCTTGGGGCCAAACAAAAAAAAACACACAAAACTTTGTTGTTTTTATCCCTCTTACAGTTGTTGTAATTCTTATTTTTGCTGCTCTCTTGTTGTTACTCAAAAGCGAGTCTTCTTCAAGCAGCAGCAGGAACAGTAACTGCAGGAACTGTGTTTGCTGTCATATGTTTGCTTTATTATCGCTATTCCCCAAAACCCCGTAACAGCACTAACACCAACACTAACCATAACAATAACAGCAATAAGTGCAGCCAAAATCGTTGACCCATAAAGTGACAATGTTGCAATCTTTCCCCAAAGACAGTTTGACACGGCCACACGATCCTGCTGTCACGCCCACGCTCAAACTTATGCCAACAATCCTTGCCGCATGTCACATGCAACTCTGTCAACTGACCGGAAGCTTGTCAAATGCTTCATTTCACTTGCATTAACCAAACAACCAAGCAAAAGTTTCTCAAAAAACACAAGATTTTCTGTGAACTTTAGAGGAACCGCTTAGTTGGTAATTTCCATTTCTTAGAGTTCAATTTATACATTCTAAGACTTTAAAACAAAACAGTATTTGAAATTTCAACAGTAAACTCAAAATACTTAAAACTCAGGTTTTTCCCACTCCTAAGGCTTAAAATTAAATAATATATTTTATTTTATATTTGGTCTAAAGAAATTATACATCACCTTGCAACTTTACTTCATAAATTTTATATTAAAATTATTAAATCAGTTCCAGCAATAGTTTTTATATAACTATATAGATTTTTTTAACTTACTGAAATTTTAAAACAACTGAATTTCCTGAATTTCTTCTGCTAATTACAGGAATACTTACACTTACATACACATCTTTGTATCTACAAGATAGCATTGCGTTTATTATGGGCTTGTATTTAGGTGGTGTGAGTAAGTAGGGTTGGCTAAAAATACCGCTAATTTGTAGAACCCTTTGCTGTGTTTTGGCAACACGTGCGTTGCAGTAACTTCATTTGCTGGCTATGAGTGTGCGGCTGTATACCCTTACTAAGATGGGGTATATGAGCTCATTAAGCTGTTTAAAATATAACTAAATTTGTTTTTTTGTAGCTAAGAACTTCAACAACATTTTAAGTTTAGCAGTTTCGTTTAAGCTTTATTCAAGTTAAATCTTACAGTGTATCTCCGCTGCTCATATCGTGTTTTCTTTGTTAATTTCATCTGTGCACACTTCTTTTTAAGTGTTTCCCTTTGTGTATTTCGGTTTTAGAGAGATAATTTCAAAAAATGCTTTTCCCTATGCCCCCAGCCCTTTTTGGACCGCCTAGAATTATGATTCCAGCTGGGGGAAAAAGGCGGCAAGTTTGGGCAGCTCTTTCGGGAGGATTCAAGTTTTTATTTTGGCGTTTTGTTTTCGTATTTTTTTCTTGCTGTTTCTTTCAGAGATGCCGCTGCTTGGTTTTTATGCACTGCGCGTGTGTTTTGTGTTAAATTTGTTGCTTAATTTCAAAAGGCAACCCACGTAGATAAGACATTAAAAAGAAGCAGATACCGCAGACAAGCAAAGCGAGAGTACTTAAGTCTTACTGCTAGTACAAGTGCTTATACAGAGAGGGGGGCAAAAGGCGAGAAAGAGGTCAGGAAGGGGTTCACTCCTGGCATCATATTGAGCGTAAAACTTACAGACATTCGTTGCTGTCTCAAGCAAATGTTTATAGAAAATTTTCAATTTGCTATGCAAATAAATCCAAGTGGCAACTGGGACTGGTTTGGGGTAAAAAACAATTCGACAGATCGACAGATAATGTGCATGTATGCAATATGTAGAGTTGCGTTCGATTCACCGAGTCACCGATTCATCTATTCACTCTTCTGACCAACTGCAGTTCCGTTTTACGTTCGTTTTCTGTCATTTCGTTTTACGTTTCGCTGCAGTCTAAGCCCGTTACCCCCAACCCCCCTTTTTCCACACCTAACCCTCCCTAGCTACATTGATTGCACCCCTACGAGGTCCATACCTTTGATGGCTTTCCAAACAGTTGGAATATGATTTTTGCAATTTTCGCATGAACTCAACCAAAAAATTAAACTTGACTACACTGCAAAATTGTAAAGTTTTTAATACGTTTGGGGGCCTTCCCCTGACGGCAGGCGTTCTATGTGTGTGTGAGGGGTGGGGAGTTGACACTGTTCTGAAGGGGGAAGCTGGTGGAGCTGCGGCATTTGCCCCTGTCATGCTTGTCAATCTCTGTGCCAGTCAATGGGAAAAAACTTTGCGATTCTCCTGCTCTTTGCTCACTCATTTACTCATACTGCTCTCTCTCTCTCTCTCTCTCTCTCTCTCTCTCTCTCTCTCTCTCTATGTGTTCCTTTCACTCTATCACTCATTGTCTGCTTCTTGTTCTCTGCATATTATGCTGTCTCTGTCTCTCTTTTTTTCCCCCTTGCGCTTTGTTGCTGCCTGCAAACATTTCAAATTATTTTAATTAAGGCATTTTAATTAACACACACGCATATATGAGTTGTTGTTGCCGTTGTTGTTGTTGTTGTAGTTGTTGATGTTGTCGCGTTTTCGCATAAATTGTGGAGCCTTCTCACGCCTTCCCCCATTGACCCCGCCCCCTTTGCCAACTGCATGTTGACACAGAATTTAAATTTATATTTCTTGTTAGTCTTGCTTTTTTAAGGGCCTACGCAGAAAAATATAGGGTATATAATGCAAATTTTAAAAGTACACAAAACAATTTAAATATTTAAAATTTTTTAGTTAAATCATAGGCAATAAAGCTGCTATTTCTGTTAAGATAGAAGCTAAAATTTGAGGCCTTATTATTTAAATTTAATTACTAGCAATTTTATAACTACAATTAAATTACATAATTAAAATAAAATTACTATTTATACACTAAAGGTGCCTTTCACTCCCAATAATCTTCAGAGCATCAAAATTTCTTCTCAGCTTTAAATTCGAGTCTCTTTGCTTGTTTATTGTATCGGTCTTATTGTCGCTGGGGATGCATAAAAGGGCACAGAAGTGGGCTGTAGAGGGGCGTGGCAGTAGCTGCCATTAGTTCAACTTGGCTACGTCTAAGGCTTGGGCACGTAATTTATTGACGTGTTTCTATGTAACGATTTTTTATACAGACATGCTTGCATTATACACAAACATATGTACATCAAATTGTATATGTATATATGTGTGTACATTTTTAGGCCAACATGCGCGCTTAGCCATAAATTGTTGGCCAGAGTAAAAAAGTCATATGGAAAGAGGCCGTTGCGCTAAATTTCATTTCATGCAGCGTTGCGTCCAAAAGCATTTCTAGTCGTCCTTGGGGTCAAGTTGAGAGAGTGCGTAAAAAGGAATTTATGACACACCCACACACGCACACCCACACGCACAACATTTTAAATTATATACCCCTCTCTCTCTCCCTTTTTTACTCGGTGTTTAAATGTCTTTTTTACTCAAAATGCCGCTTAATTGAGTTCAAATATTTTGTGACATATATTTGTTGGCCATTTCAGTAAGCCTTTGTTTTTGTTGTTGGCATCATTTAGTTTAATAAATCAAATAATAGAATAGTTGATATTTTAATTAAAATTGGCATATTGTATAAAAAACAAGCTATACAACAATAGAAGTCGCTGGGAGTCTACCCTGTATGAAAACTTAACAAAATTACTAGCGTTAATATGTTTTAAACTTTTTTATATATTATTAAATTATTTTTATTAAATTTAAAAATGTCACAGGATTCACCAAATAATTAAATAAACACTTTAAAATTTTTTCACTAAAATAAATATATATTTTAGAATCAATTTTCATTACAGAGCTTTGAAACTAAAAATAACTTAACTTCTTAACTATTTTTATGCATTTTCTTTAATATTTCTTTGTAGAATTAATTTTTTGATAGTATTAAAATTATTTAAGCTAATCAAGTGCTTAGCATACCCAAAAATTAATTTGGTCAGCGGTGCGCTAATGACTATCAATGGCCTGACACAAAAAAGGTGCGGTCAGTTTTTAATTAAAAATACTCAAAACATTGTCAACTAAATAATGAGTGTATATATTATTTAATAATATGATTTTAAATATTAAATTTATGCAAAATTCTATTCTTGTTAGCTTGTTAGTTGAAAAGCATTTTCGATAGAAAAAACAGCTCCAATATTAACTTTAAAACTTCAGCTAATTGCAATGGAAAATGCGGCCAAACAAAAACGTTATTCAAAGGCGTGTGGGCGTGGCGTTCGGTCTACTAATGAACATCGATTTGGCCAGAGCTAGAGCAGCTGCTGTGCGCATCCCGTAATCGAAATCGGAATTTAAATTGACTCATTAAAACGAGCAAAAAGCGGGTCGCACGACAATTAAACAAGCGCTGTCACAAAGTCACCACCCTCACCAAAATCCCCGCTCCTCGCTCAACTCCTACACTTCATTTTTAGCGCCCCCTTGAAACCCTCCGACTACCCGCGATTGCCCACAAAGTTATCTCATGGCGTTTCCCTCTCAAAAATCCCTAGCACCTAATATGGGGTCATTAGTTAATTTGCCAAACTGCTTCTGTTGGTCAATACCCTAACAAATAGAGTGTTTGGATTGCGTAAAGAGGTTTGTTGAGCAAATTATATGTTATTTTTACATTCAAACGTTTCTAATAAATTTAAATATTTATAATTCCGTAAAGACTTATGCCACTCAAGAAATCATTAGGAATTATATACATTTTAATAAGTTTTAAAATTAATTTGTTTATTTTTAGTGAAGCTGTTTAAAAATAGTATTTAGATTAACAAAAAAATTATTGACAAGATTATTGAACTTTTATTTAATTCATTTATTAAACATACAGCAATTAAATTTTATATAAATCATTTTAGAAATTGTATATAATCTATATATTTTATGAATTACAAATTTTATTTTTTTTAAATTATTGGATAAATAATTTTGATAATTCAGAAACTCTTTAAAAAGTTTTATTAAAGTTTTAAGACTTTAGGTTTTTAAAGATAAAATATTATAACTTTTGTAAAATAAATAATATTTAAATATATTTTAAAAACCTTATGAACTGAGTCTGTAAACTCATTGGAATAAAATTCTTTGATTCTTTGGAATTCAGTTTGTAATATTGCCTAATTTATTGTTCACATGATTAGAATATTTAAATAAACAGAGCAACGAAACTTCGTCTAATCAGCAAACACTTTGAGTCTCCCTTATACCAGTTGTTCTTGTTTTTATGAGGTTGCCATTGTCAACGTTCACGTTCTTGTCCAGTCTTCCATGTCCGTCAGTGCCAACGTCGACGTCTGTTAATTTATATCCGCATACCCAAAGTTCTTTCGTTTTTCGGGTTTGTTCTCCACCTCTCTCATTGGAGTTTTGGGTGCGTGTCGAGCCGCAATCTGCCCGGGACTATTAGATTTTATTGAGCCGCTGATTTACACACCGCGCTTCAATTCAATTTCGGGTCTAGTCGGGCGAGGGAAGCAGGCAGTGGGGCAGGGCGGGGACTAGGACTGGGGACTCGCGACGCTAATCACGTCTAACAAAACTTTATGTCGGACCAGGGCAGCTCGAAATGGGAATTTAATTTTCACACGCCGCCATTTCGGAAAATCAATATGAGAGAAAAATGTAAACCACAAAAATCAACAACAACAACAACAAAAACAGCAATAAAAATAGAAATAAAAGCATAAATCAACTGCATAATTTCGTTACAATTTTTACTATGCAATTTCTATTAAAGGTTTTTTCCCCTTTTTCTTTTTAGCCACACACTGGTTTTCCACTGATTCTTTTTGCTCTGCTGCCGATTCTGATTCAATCCAGCAAATGGGGCGTGTTCTTTGATAGGCGGTCGCGTTCATTTTATTTACATTTATTGACTGCATCGACTCGGATTCGAGTCTGTTGGCTCTGTCTGTGTGGGTGGAGTAATGGTGGGGTGTTTGAGTGGATTGCTTGCTTTTGTAACTATGCAATTTGCAGCACGTGTGAACAGTTTTCTATTAGACACTGGCGTTGCCAATGGCGTGAATGTGCAAACGGAAGTAAGCAAAATCGTAACGGAAGTAGATTGAAGTGCTAAACTAGACCAGTAGGGGTAATAGATATATGTTGAAAAGTACGCAGTAACCCTCTAAACCTCTTTGATAACTTAATGGTCTCAAATGCCAGCGAAAACCCAGAGAAATAATCTGCAAAAGAAACTGCTAAAAACTTTCGAACTTTTCAGTTCAATTTTATTTCATTTGGAATTTTAATAGAACTAAAAGTTGTCCTTAATAAATATTTAACTTTTTCGATATATTAAACGTCATAAATATAGTTCTACAGCGGTTCCTAATCAATAGTATTACTTAAGTCATTTCGTTTTCGGGTCTAGCATTATGTTGACTTCAATTCTTACATAATTGTTAGGTAATTGAATATAACTACAAATTAAATACACAGCCTAGATAATTATAGAGCAAGAAATATTCTACGTTTCTTCCACACACGTGTTTACTTGGCCACATTCTAGGTCAGTCTTTGGTAATGGAAATGGAAATGAGTAGAAGTTTGGTAACCAGTAAAAAAAATACAGAAAAGAATAATGGACAGACGAGTTCAGTTTGCAGGGCAGGCAGCTGTCAGCGCGGTTTCCAATTATCTGAAACCCAAATACCCCAAAGTTGTCTGCACTGGCATTTTTGCACTGCAATGCCACAAATCAAAGGCAAGTTTCACTTTTCCTGTCAATTTTTGTTCAGCTCCGAGTTTCATGTGGTCGACCAAATTCTTGATTGCTGTCCATTCTCTCTGCCCAAGTTTGCAACTTATCAGTTTACCATTGAAAATATTTCCAGCTGCCCATCTCCCAACTCTTGTTTAAATTTGATTTGCTAATGAGCCGAGCCGAGACCATATGAAATTTCAAGTAGTTTTCAGCTTTTTTAAGCCCTTTTGACCCGTGTGGTTTTATCAGTGGGTGTTGCTCAACTGTGGTTTGTGTGTGTTAGTGTGCATGTCAACCACAGAGTTGGGTTAGTATTTGAGTAGAGGTTCTAATTGCTACCGCTGGCTCTGGGGAGTGTGAAAAATACTTATTTGATCGAGATAAATAGCTCGGAGTGTTAAAAGCTCAAACTTTTATTGACCAGAGATTTGCTTGGCTTCTCGAATGTGTTGAAATGAAATAAAAGTCCAGTTTTATTTTCTATATTTACCATTTATTTATATACTCTTATTTTTTGTCACATTATGACTTAGTTTTATTTAATTTTATCGTTATTTATGCATCGATCTTTATAGCCTAACACGTTTTAAACTAATCTAAACTCTGTCACTAAATTCTCCTTAAACGCAATGCGTTTGCTAACAATTTGCATAAACTCTACCTTTTAATTCTTTACTTTTACTATGCAGGACATTCCCGAACTCAGGACTTCGAGGACTCACACAGAACTTAGCTGCAGTTTATAGGTAAATATACAGATATATTTTTATTCATGTATATATATTCATATAAATAACAAAAACTTAAATTAAATACACTTTTTCTTTATACAACTTTTGATAACTATACACAATAATTTTAGTATATACAAATCGATTTCTTAGTATTTTTTTTGGGAACATAGTATTTGCTACAAATAATTTCGCTACTAAATTTCAGAGTCTTTTTGAAGTTGCCTTAAATTTATTATAATTATTTAATATGCTTATAAAGATTACTTATTCACTCATTTTAATTTTAATTCACACTTTAAATAATGATTAAAATAAATAAATACTAAAATTAAGTTTGTGATATGAGTAAAGGATTTGATATTCAGCAGATAGATGAAGATACTTTTTAGGAAATGCGGTTCTATATACATTTGTTGAACCGCATTGGGTAATACTTGAAAAATATGAACTTTTAATATATATGGTTTAATTTAAAATAATTTATCTCTGTAGATATGTGACTGACATGTCTGTTAACAGATTACGATGTCTTCAAGGGATACTTGTATTCAGATATGTCATTAACCGATTTGATATAGCTTTTAATATGATATTGTCGGGAGATTTAAAATATAGACAAAAGATATGTTGCTGTTCTTAAACGATATGAAGCAAGTTTGTAAAATAATACCAAGATATAATTTTATATACACAACTACATATACATAAATAGCTTTCAACCCATTATATATAGTCTAGGTGTACAAGAATCCGTGTAGACTTTAGACACTTCCGTTTAGACACAACTTTCTGGAACACGTTGCGTCATGAGACAATCTTTAATGGCGTTTATATTGATGTTGTCATCCAAGTCCTGCGATGAATTACACGAGGTGGTTGTAGTCGAGGTCACGCCCACACCCATGACACTGCCCATGCTGCCCAGCAGTAGACTTGACCCCGAACCAGGTTGGTGTTGCTGCTGTTGGTGTTGTCGCTGCTGCAGCTGCTGTTGCTGTAGCTGTTGCTGCTGCTGATGATGATGATGGTGATGATGGCGATTCAGTGTGGCCGTGTGGCCCACAGCAGAAACACCACCCTGCTGCAGCGGATGGTGCAGTCGACCACTAGCATAGGCATTCAATATATAACCACCACCGCTGCCCAGTCCGGGCGGAAGTGTGCCCACACCGCTGCTGTGGGCCGCAAGTGTCGCCGTCGATGACAGTGACGTCGGCGACCCAATGATGGTGCCACCCATGCCCAGGGCCAGTGGTTTCTCGCCACCCCCAAGGCTGCCCAACATGCTGCTGCTGGGCGAGATGACAGTGCTGCTGCATCCACCGCCAGCTGCGGCAACGGCGGCCAACAGTTGCGCCCGCTGTGAGTTGATCTGATTGTAGGTGACCGGCGGATTCGCCGGATCACTGGACAGCGTTGTAGTCGTCGTCATGGTCGGTGCCTGCAATAAGATAAAAAGGACAACAGTTGAATGCGTATTTATAGCAACTCAGCTGGAATTTCCAACCGATTCCATTCACAATAACAAAATTCCCAAATCCCACACCCGCAACCCATAAAACACAAAAATCTGTGCATACGTGGATTATTTTATCGATTGTTAAGCGAATTTTTAGCACGGAAATTAGAAATTTAGAAACATTACCACAAACAACTCTGTGTACACTTCGACGACGCTTAAATACTCTTCAGTGGAATCAATTTTAATATATCAAATATTTCTTTAACTTTTGCTGATCCAATTAGTTAAATAAAAATGTTACAGCTATGCAAAAAATATTTTTAAAATAAATTTAAACTCATTTAATTTAATATTTTAAGCTTTTAGGCATTTGAAGCAAGACCACAAAATTCTAGCAGACAAAAGGCAAAAATCGCTCGACTATCGAGCAAATATTTTTTGGCAATCGAATTGAAATTGTAATTGAAATCTCTGAATGCAATGAGAAATGCAGAATTGCAAAATTTGCGTTGCGATTCGATGGGTTGTGTTATGTTTGGCAATATTTAAAATTATTTAATTAACGAATTGAGTTATGCCCACCATAGTCCACCATTGTGGTATTGGCTCAAGGGAGAATGTTCAGTTCCAATTCCATTCCGACTGATGTCTGATGGTAATTTAAATGTAATTGAAATCAGCGCAGCAAATCCCATTTATAGCATGCACAAAGACTCCCCTCTGTTACCCCTCAGTGCCCCCTGCTTCCCTTCTTGCCATCAATGCAGCCTTGCCTTGTGCTTATCTCTGCAATGCTGTATACCGCAGCATGAATATTTTTTGTTATTATTATTATTTTTGGCATTTTTTTTTGTTGTTATTTTAATATACATTTTGCAATCTGGCATGGCAAACTGGTTGAGAGTTTGGTTTGGAGCGTGGCCATGGTCAGTATTTGGTAGATTAGTGGAATATATAGTATTTAGATGGTTGTAGAATTTTTTACAATTTTTTTTCTGGACATGGCAGTCAATTGGTCATGGTCTGAAAATGGCATATGGTCAGAAGCGAATTCTAATCGCACTCGAACAGCTTATGGTAATGCCGGCAAATGCATAAATGAACTCTAATTGCAAATTTAATGAAATGAAAACAAATGGCTAAAGCAAAATTCCAACAGATGCGATTATCTGAAATGAGTAATTTCCATAAAAGCATAAATATAATATGTGCATTTTAAACCTTTCCTTAAATAATAATTAAAAATAATAAACTTGACAGATTTTATAAATTATAATTATATACTTTATACAAATTATGGTTATGAAGTGCTTAAATGGATATTATTTAGCAAAAGTGCCTTATATATTGTGTACCTAATCTAGAGAAATTTAATTAAAAACCCAGTGTTTATAGGCTAAAAGAATCATCTCTTTAAGTTGTGCGGATTATTAGTGTTAAAATGTGTTATAGAAAAAAACTGTTGCATACTTTTAGGTGCTTGTTTAATTGTTACACCAGTTGAGCATGTGTTGTGGAGCGCTTCCTGTGTTGCACTTTGTGTTATATTCCAGAAAAAATCATTGCTGAATGCTTTATCTATTACATATTTATTTGCTTGTGGTTTCTTTGAGTTTATGGCTCACTTGCGGCTTAATTGTTTGTCAATTGAGGCACTGAGCACATATGCTTCACACACAATTTGATTGAGCTGGCTTACATCTAGAAATTACCCCCTCAACTCAACTCATCGACTTAGCAATGCACAGCAATATAAATACCAAAATTTTGATTGATTATGGCTACCTTGACA
This sequence comes from Drosophila acutilabella, assembly GCA_035046005.1. Lineage (NCBI taxonomy): Eukaryota > Metazoa > Arthropoda > Insecta > Diptera > Drosophilidae > Drosophila > Drosophila acutilabella. The sequence goes on from JAWNOK010000068.1 coordinate 10,855,442, forward strand.
TGATGTATTGTGTTTGGAAAAAGAAGCTTGCAATTACCTTGTCGCTGGCTGGTTGCAATACAAAGTGCTTTCCCCTGTTACCCCTACTCACTCAGACATAGCCAATGGCTTTTATTTAGGGCCAGGGGAGGTAGGTAGTCGAGCAGAAAGACCGTGCAGCAAGACGTGAGCTCTGACAGTTTAAAAGCTTTTTTTAATAAACATCCTTTTGAATGCTCTGGGTTGAGATTGGCAACGGTGTTGATGCTGGTGTTGGTCTTGGCATTGGTAGTGGTGTTGGTGTTGTAGGAATAAGGATTTCGATTTAGGTTGTGGGTTTCAAGTTGGGCGGGACTTTGGCATTCGAAACTCGCCTGAGGTTTGCCCATCTTTGCGGCTGCCGAGTTTTTGTATAGCAATTTGGCAATTTGAGTATTTGATTGGATTCAGAAAAAAACAGGTAGTCAGAGTTGGCAAACGTGGCTAATATGAGCATCAACTGACAACAGACAGACGATAACTAACACCAAGTAAATATAGCTATATATTAAGGTAACCATAGCACACTACACGCCAAGAAAATAAGACTACAAACCCAATCAAATGGGTATAAAAAATTATAAGAGACTCTTTGAGTTGCCTTCTTTCTCAGGTGTCTGCGGTGTTCTGTTTTAATGTCCTTTTCTAATTATACTCAAAAAAGTGACAAATACAATCTTTTAAAACAATTTGTTTTACTAAACAATATTTTTGAGAGTTAAATATAGTTGTTTGTGTTAGTATTGAATTGTAGATTGCTTCAAATAAATGACCCTTTGTTTCGATAAATTCTTTATTTTTAAAATACTGTTAAACTGTACTTTAAATAATTTTCCACCATAAAAAATCTCAACTCTACATAAATTATTCATTTGATTAACAAACTGCACTTAATAATCCGAGAGTTATTTAATTTTTTTCCAAATCCATTGAAAGAAAAAATCAGCGTTTATTTATTCAAGTCCCCGGTACTTACACTGCCATTGGGTGACCACTTGGAAATGCTGCCAACGACTCCGCCGCCAGATGGCGTAACAGCTGCAACAAACTGATGGCCCTCACGGTCAGAGGGGGCAGCTGTGGCAACTGCGGTGGATGTACTGCTACCGGTGGCTGTTCCTGCTGTCGTGCTGCCCACATTGGAGGCGTTGCTGCCACTGCTGCCGGCGCTGCTGCCACCAACTGTCCGAGATTGAAATTTATTGATGATGGTGCCCACGATTTTGGATTAACATTCGAGGGTCCAAAAGTGTTCATGTGTTCATGTATTCATACATATATGTTCGTGTAAGAATGCGGTTGCGTTTTATATTGGCGAAATTCCATCGTTAAAAATATTTACGATTAAAAGAAAATTGCATTCGTTGATTGGATTGGTTTGGGTTGGTTCGTTCCAATTGGTTGGTTTTGAGGTTGATCGGTGGTTAGGGGTTAGCCCGAGGTTTCGATTAGTTTGTCGGTTGTATTGTTGTGTTGATGAGATTGATTACAATTTAGGTTTGTCCAACAGCGGGAGAACAGCACAGAGCGTTGTCAATGGCCAGGACGATAGCGAGACACATGGAAGTAAACGTTAGAGAAATGCTCATAAAATTTGATCGAAGTTTAATGGACAAAGTGCACGTCGTCGCACTATAAAAACCCGATGACCCTGTCAACATGACAGCTCCAGCTGGGTGGTATTAAAACAAGTGTTCGCGGAAATTCAAGTTTATCGATGGTTGAATATTGAATACACTACAGTACTATCTTCTTTAAAAAAAATAAATAAATTATGCTTTAAAAATAATTTTTAAAAAATAAAAGTATCTTTTTCGAAATGTAAATTTATTTAAAATTTACTGAAAAATGATTTTTTCTTACAAGTTTCAAATATAGAAACATTTTAACATTAATAACCTTTAATTATTTTTATAAAACTCAAATGAATAATGTTTTATTTAAGAACTTTTCAAAAGTAATAAAAATCTTTTCCAAAAATAAAAAAAATTCCCTAAGATAAATAAATAAAAAATCTATTCAACCTTATTATAATCCTACTCTCCAGTAATCCACTCAAAATATCCCTTCAATTAATATTTAATCGTAGCAAACAGTCTAGCTAATTGGCTATACCCTAAGTCAGTTGAGTGAATTAACGAGTAGCAGCAACTGTTTATGGGCTTACCATATTGTGAGGGTATTACATCTGGATCACGTTCATCTTCAACCAAATCCTCAGATGATTTCGTTTTTATATCCGTGTGCTGCCAACGTGGTTTCTCCAGGTTGCCACTCTGTAATGTTGACGCCAAATAATAATAATAATATTAATTGCAACAGATGTAGGGATACATATATTATATCAGTGGGGGTATTAAAATGGTAGACTTACCTTAAAGACATCACCCGATTGGACGACCACACCTGCTGCTGTTGACTTGTTGCCATGTTGGCGATTGCGTCGCAAATTGTGGACAAATGTTACCACAAATATCCGTATCGCGATGGCCACCCCAATAATTATGATGGTCAAAACGCTGCCAACAATAACTGGGGACAGTGTCAGTGTTACATCGTCGTCTGTTGTTGTTATCGTTGTTGTTGTCATCGGTTATTGTTGTAATTACAGGTTGACAATCACCGGTCGTAAATCATTGTCAATTTTACATAGATATCACATCCAAACACATCACGTATCGTAAATATATCGCACATGCATCAAATTCATCACGTTGATTGTACAATCGCCAATAGGGTGTTTCAAGTTGAGTTTGACAGTTTTATTTTTACCCAAGACATGGCAAAGAAATTGAGTAGAGGAGACAGAAAGATTTCGTGTGAATTTTGTGTATCAAATTAGCAATTTTTGAATGACATAGACACAGTGGTTTATGTACTATTGAAAGGTAAATAATTTATTAAATATATATAAGTGTAAACACAGGTTTTTTCATTAACTAAAAGTAGAAGTATGGGAGTAACTAGGAAACTACTCTCTAGAGAAAATATTTGCTTTAATTGGCACTCATCATTAGCACACTTAATAGGTTTTTCTCTATGACCGAAATCGATTTTTCAATTAAAAATTAAGTTACTTTTCAAATTGTTTATTTTTTTAATAATTCCCGAGAGTTTTGCAACCACTGTGCGAGGCAATTGCTCTACTAGAGTGCAGCTGGCACATCAGAAAGTAATTTTACACATATTTTAAGCCATATCAAAAGGCAACCATCCCATGAGGCAGGCATGTTGATTATGTAAGTACTGCAGATGACTCTGGTACCTGTCAAATGTCGCCACCATGTGTGTGGAGACTGCCAGTCTTTCAGTGTGTCTCTCTCTGCCTCTCTCCCTCTCTGTGTCCTGACAGGGAGAGTGGCAAGCCCTTCTTTGGGATTAATGCATGAAATCAGTGAAAAGCGGGCTGGCTGCGTCTTTAACTGGTCTCGAAGGCAGGCATATGTCAAATGCAATCAGCCCTATGAATCCCATCCATCAATCAAGCACAGGACAGAGCAACGCTGCGTATGTGTGTGTGTGTGTGTCTGTGTGTGTTTGTCACTCACCTGTCTTGTAAGCTGTTGAGCCAATTATGAAATCGGGCAACATATATGCCGCACTGCGTCCCTTTTGATTGTAGGAATAGATGCGCAATCTCAACGAGTTATTTTCCTGCATCATCATCGAGGTGAGTGTGTCCAGATTCTCTAGCGAGAAGAGCGCCTCCTCCGCATTGCTCAGATTAAATCTGGAATAGTGTGTGGAGTGGGGAGTGGTGAGAAGAAATGGTGTAAATCCAAAGGATGTTATTAAATCAGAAATGGCAAATCAACAGCTCTGAGACTTTAATCATGTGCAATCAAATGTCAGAAACGCCACACAAGATGCCCTTAAGAAATTCCAAAAATGTTTTCGGAAGCTTAAGCTTTTACGGTCTTCGATTGGACTTGCGTAACGCCTCCTTTCAGACCCCTTCCTCTAACCCCACTGTCAACACCCTTTTCTCTGCACATCTCCATAACTTTTTCCATTCGCATGCTTCAATCATGACCTCAATTTGAATTTGATGCCTTTTGCGTTTTGCGTTTGCGTTTTTGCCTTTCAGTTGCGGCTTTCACTTGTCTTTTCCTGCTCTATTTTCGCTCTTTGCCAAAAACTCTGAAATATTAGGGTTCAATGTCTATATAAATTTTGCATCATTCTTAGATCCTTTTGATACCCTAACTCAAGGTATTCCTGAATTTCTATTGTAGTTTTTATATTTAAGAATTTAATTCGTTCTTATTGAATCACTAGTTTTATAAATAAATGTATATTTCTTTCACTTAGTTACATAGAAGTTTATTTAATCACAACCGTCATAATTTAATTGCTAATTGTCTATCTTCAAGCTTCTGCTCTTCTTCATTATTTTCTCTAAACAGCCTCGTTTCCATTCTCTTCTTCTTTTTCATGCCTATACTCTTATACTTATACATATACTTATATTCTAACAGCTGATTGAGTATGACCGTGTGATGCCTGGCCTACTACAGTATTATTCTCAATATTAATGATATGTAAACTATGATTTAATACAATATTTATTTGTATTTTAAAACTTTTCCTTATTATAATTTTTTAAAACCTTAACAAAATGTTTCTCAACCCCAAAGAGCATCTAAAATGTGAGTACTTCCCAGCTCTTCAAATATTGTGATTTCTCCCCCCCTCGTTGAATTTTCTTTTTACAAACATTTTTACATTGATGACGACGTTTGTTGCTTTCTGGCACAATCTTTTTGAATGAGGGTTCTTTGATGTTTTGGGGCTTCCAAAATGCCCTGCGGACATACCCTTTATGAGCATGTTGATTGCCAACTCCCATTGTTTTAATAAGCAATATTTATTAAACGTTTCTGGTTTTGTTTCTTTGGTCAACTGACAATTGTATATTTATGTATATATTGTGCTCGCATAATGTAATGTGCACATATGAATAAGACTTCGATTTGGTTTAATGCGATTCAATATTTGGGATTTTTGGCGTAAGAAAATGCGCATTTTTTAAACACCCATTCGACATGCATATAAATTGTCGTGTTCTGGGGACTTAGTCTGTAGAGGGTACTCTGCATTAACTTGGGTCTAAACAGCCGCTTTCACGCCTAATTACATCTCTCTGAGGACTGTGTATACACATATTCAGGCTTATGAGAGTCGAATACTTGACCCCAGACATCCTTAGCAGTGAAGTTTCCATTGTACATTCCTTGACCAAGGACAATATTGAATAACAGTTGTATTTTAGTAGCAGACAAAAGGTGTCTGGCTGTCTATGATTGGGCCTATAAATAGCTGTGTAATGTAAGTAACTTAGATATCCATTAACAGACAAGACTCTGATTTCTCTGTGTCGAATGTAATTGGCAATTTAAATTTAATGTGAAAGAAATTGATATTTCCAACAAATTAACTAAATTAGTATACTTAATTTCTGTATTTCTTAACTTTAAAACTATTTGTGACTTTAGTTTTCTTTAGTTTATATTAATCTCATTCTTTTCTTTCTATATATCAAGTGCTTCTTATACTTCTTCCTTTATTAATCTTTAAATCTAAACTAGTATTTAACTCTACTCGTTGCTATTTTCCAGTTGCCCCATTAAAGTTTCAGCCAATTGGCTTTACGCCCTAGAGAATAATATTAAATTGAATTTTCGCCAAACATATTTGGCATATGCTTCAAATTAACCCCCAGGGCAGATAAAGGGACTGAGCTGGGCAGCACTATAATCCGCTTATAAACATGGCCAAAATCACACGCCTGTTTGCACGATTGAGGAGTGAGTTTTGGTAACTATTTGCCATTGTAGTTATACCAGGCAGTTGATTAATATGCTTACCTGGTAAGACCGGTGCGTGTTGAAAACATTTCGAGGACAAATATTTGGGGCAATCCACCATCATAGCCGGGAATACATTGAATGTCCACATTAAGCTCTGTACGATTAAAGATGCTGCAATTGCTGACGCCACTGGGCAGGGCTACATATCAGATACGAGTCCGAATCCGATTTGTGTTGTTCATTTTGGCAGATTGTACAGAATATTAACAAGCCGACGACATAAAAAAACAGAGAGCAAAAGAAAGACACACACATATGAGCAGTTGTTAGCTTTAACTTGGTGGAGTGTGTGTGTGTGTGTGTGTGTGTGTTAAGGTCAAAAGTCGCTCAAAGCGGAGCAAACTCTGTTGACTTGACTTTCCCTTATTATTGTTTCGAAATATTGTTGTTTACAAATAATTACATAAAATAAATGTAAAAATTCGTAGAATTTTTCAACTCACCTGCCAGCACGACTTGAAAGAGACAGGGCAATTGCTGGGTTCCCACCTCGTTGGCTGCCCAGCAGGAGAGTGTGCCGTAATCCTGCAAAGGTACATGCATGCACACATTTATATAAACACGTATGTGTATCGCTTAATTGGTGGAGTTGGACTGTTTACCTGATCTGTGACCGGAGTGTACTTTAAAATGCTGCGACTTCCATTCACGCTGAATCGTTCACTGCCCACGTCCAGAGTTTCGCCCGAGTTGTTGAATTTCCACCGAAATGTTCTGCAAAATGTGTATTTTTTTGTTGTTTTTATTGTTGTTCCTTTTTTATATATATTTTTAAATTTTAATTTTTTGTTTTTTTTTTGTGTTGCTGTTGCTGTTTGCATTGCGTTGACATTTTGACAGTAACGTTGTCAGTAGAATGCGTGTGCAGAAGGCAGAATCATCAGTTCAGGCTTGCCACAGGGCAGCAGACAGGGAGTGTATTCTTGGGGGAGTGGTCTGGGCTTTGGGTCAGGCATCTGGGGTCAGGGGTCAGAGTTGTACGGGGTTGAGGGGACACAGGGAACAGAGAACAGACAGCAAGTGCGACATGTTTGCAAAGTTTTACATTTTTAAAATAGCTTGTTAAAATATTAAAGGTTAAATACGGAGTCGGATCCATGCACAGTGAATCCGTTTTAAAAGGTTAATTATCTCTGGCACATTCGGTTGAACGCTTTCGTTTTCCACTTGCATTTCCCACACGGAAATCAATATGCCTATATATAAATACATATAAATGTTTATACCTTTTTATATATAGCTCAAAGTGAATTTTAAAGTGCGCAACATTTAAGAGTGCAAATTGTTTGGAAATTATGCATGTCTCATTAAGAAAGTTTTAACTTAAAGTGGAACAATTATTTATGCATTTGGATATAAGATAATTGTAGATTTTAGATCATCTCATCGCTCTTGCAAAGCAGTTTTGGATAGTAATGGGAATGTGAATGAATAAACAACTTCGTTAAAAGGTAGCTGACCTTTCTGCTAAAATTAGTTAATCAATAAATCGTTATACGAATCAAGCACTAATTTTAGCTAAAAAGTGCAACAAAATATATTTAACTCTCACTCTGAGCGAGTCTTCAAATCGGTTTCAATTACATTTCTCTTGCTTCTCATTCATTCAGCAAGTCGAATTTAAAATTCACAGACATTTTACTTTAATTTCAACAATTTCAGCAAGAGGCCGTAATTGATTTGCATTTTTTGCAATGCGATACTTTAAATTAAAAAAGAAATCAGTGAGAAGAGAGAGACAGAGAAACAATGGCAGAGAGGTGAAGCTTGGCATCGCTGTCAAGCAGTTAAATGCTGATAAATTAACTTGTAGCCGCCTTCAAGCCAACAACAACAGCAAGAACAAAAACGAGAACAGTGAAAACAAGGCAAAGCCTGAAAGTATGCAGCATTTTTTTAATGTTCACGCTGAGCATTGCCTCCGTCGCTGTCGCTGCCTCCGGATACGCTGCGTCTCTGCCCACGTCGCTGCTACCAACGCCCACTGCTCTGCCGCTCAGATACCACAACAATTACACGACGCAGCTGCGCTGGAAGCAGCATCGCGCATATTTTCCGCTGGCTAATGATTAATTATTTTAGCATAAAGCGTCAACTCAAGACACAGACAGACACACAAACACACACACACAAAGAGAGAGCGAACGAAAAATTGAAATTAAATACAAGACAAGCCAAATGGACAGCAGGAGAGACAGGCAGAAAGAAAGAGAGAGAGGAAGAATGGGGGGAAAGGCAGAGGCAGAGACAGAGAGAGAGAGAGACAGGCCACAGCAGTGCGGTGGCTCATTAAAAATACATTAAAGTGGGCAAATGTGGCAATCTGAATTAACAGAGTCCAGCAAAAACGCCATGCCTCCTCCGCCCCTCCAGCCTAACTGCCATTAACATTTAAAATGAATTTAGGGCGTGGCATTTGTAGCAAAATAAAAACATTAGGCGCCGCCTTTGAAGTGCCATTGAATCAAAATATTGTTAAATTTTCGCACATTTCCTTTTATATAAACAGCATTTTCCGTTACGCAAACACACGCACACAGGCACAGGCGCAAAACACAAACAACGCACACACACTAGCACACAATTACAGTCATTTGTCAATTTAGCAAACTTCCATTCAACAGGAAACAGGAAGCAATTGCCTACAACACAGCAAACGGGGAAGCGCACTCGGGAGAGGACACAAGAGGAGTAGAGGGGAGACAGGGGCAGCTGGAGTAGAGTAAAGGGGCAGTGTATGGTTGAGAGGCATATGGGAATGAAGTTGGTTCATTTTACTTGGTACTCACCGTGGCGGCGGATCCGCTTGAATCTCGCAAACAACCTCAACAGTCTCATCCTTGGAGGCACCAATTAGTATAACGCGATCCGAGTGCTTGCAAACGGGCGTGTCTGAAAAGTACACAGAAGATGAGAATTAAACACACATCATTAATTAATTGGGTATGCAGTGCCTAAAAATATCCTATGTGATTTTAAGACTAAATATTAAAATATATTTTCTAAGTATTTCTAAGAGAATAATTTAAAGGTATGCTTGACTTAAAAAAATATTACATAAAATGTAATTAATAATTAATAAATAAATTCAAAGAACTGCCAAATATCTATAGCCCTATTTACCCGATTGAGAGCCATAGAATTATCGTAAATTTGTTAAGGGAAATGGTAAGGAAAAGAGACTGAAAAATGAGGCAAAACATTTGGTTTGGCATTGGGCGTTGCACGGGGAAACGCACAAAAGTGATTTAGACAGCAAGACGCCCCCTCATCAGTTAGAGTAGGCATGCGTCTCCAGCTATTCCCTACACCAACCCCTCGATTGGGAAGGGTGAAAGGCAGTCAGTCAGTGTCAAAGGCAATGGCATTCGTGGAAAGCCGTTGAGTGGCGACGTCGTCCTTGTTTACTTGAAATTAATTAATGTGGCAACATGATTTAGTACTTGCAGGTAAATAAGGCGTTCATAAATGTTAAAGGATTATTAGCTGACAGCACACGTGGCGTATGCGTAATTTTGTGTCGCTGTGCCGCTGCGCATGGGGAAAAAGGAAACCAAACCCAAACCCAAACCTGAACCTGAACGAAGCCAAGTCAAACCAAACCAAACCCATTAGCAGTCAGGCAAGTTGAATTTTTGATGAATTGTTTGTCTTAAAAATTTACAAAAGGACGTAATTAATTAGCAGAAACAGCCCACATTTTGTTGTACTTTCTTGTTATTGTTTTTGTTGTTGTTATTGTTGCTGCTGCTGCTTATTTAAATTGCAAATTCACGAGGGCTGTTTGATCAGACGTCAGCCAATTAGAGAGACACACTTGAGACAGCACTTGAGCAATACTTGTTGCTGCTCTTAGCCAATAATAGACAGCGAAGGTCAATGGCATTAGCGAAAAATAGAGAAAGGAAAAACGATAACGCGATATTGAAAATGCAAATGAAAATGTAGCTGCAAGAGTGCTTAAAATGGGGACCAAAGTGAACCCTTCACTGATTTGCTTATTGATTAATTATAAAATGAAATTAATACTGATTTGTAAAATTGAGAAACAAAATGAAATTGGGAAAAATTGGTAATGGAATACTCTGTAATAGATCGTAATGCACTTTTCTTCCTTACTTAATTTCACTGCAGTAATTAATTTATTTTAAAATAATTAAATACTTCTCTCTAATGCAAACAAACATTCAATTCCTGTGCTTAAATTCTTAACTATATATTAATAATATTTTTTAAGCATTATCTTATTAAGCTCTTAGTATAAAATAAATAAAAATTACCATATTAAGCGCATATTTATATTTTGATACAAGTTGTGACAAAGTAAAAAACTTTTGCGCATTAATAAAAACCAAAATGTCAGCAGTTGCAAGGAAATGTGTCGGCAGTGGGGAAAATCGGGAAACTCGGTGGCAAACCATTTAATTTATAGCCCGCAGCAATGCGTCTGCCTAAGTTGCATGCTGGAGAGGAGTCCCAGAGGGGAGAACTGATGTCTGGGCATGTGTATCGCTTAGAGGCAACAACTGGTAAACAGGCAAACTAGTAACTTGCTACAGTAGTCTCTGGCTAACTGGGTAGACAGTAAATCCGGCTCAAAAACTCATTATGAGCGTGATCATCATCCGCTGGAGTGAGGAGCTTGTCAAATTGTTTGAATTTAAGCTGCAGCAGCAGATGGCGCTCAGCCGCTCATGATGTGACTCATTCAGCTCATTCTCTGACTCCTCCATTCCTCCTCCTCCTCCTGTCCTACACGTTCTTTATTTTGGTAAGACGAACTGTTGGCAACGCTTCGCGGCCTGTTAAATTGAAGCATAATTCCACAACAGCAGCTGCTGCCGTTGTTGCTACAGTTGCAACTGCAGTTGCCGCATTGAAATATGATGCAACGTATGTGGCAAGCATATGAAAAGCGACTGGATTTTCTCTCAGTCTGGCGTTATAGATAAGCAGCGGAGATGGAAACGGAGATGGCAAAAAATGTTGTATTTATGCAAAAAGCGAAATGAAAAATATTTTCACAGCCTTGACTTGCAACTGCAACTGCGTCCCTGTCTCAACTTTACTCAACTCAAGCTGAGACGAGTCGAGTCGAGTCGCGTCGAGCTGAGCTGAGTTGTAAAATGAAAAGGCCGAGCACAAAAAATGCAATACATCAAATGGAATGGGGGAAGAAGCGGGGCGAAGTGGAGGCAGCTCTCGCTGTCTGACTTTATGATAAGAAAACATACGTTAAAATGAGTGGCACTGCAAAGGGTTGGAGAAGTGGTAAAAGGGCTTGCAAAAGGGCTAAGGGACAGCCAGATAGATGATGCATTCAAACAAAGTACAGCTCGTGATTCTTGTGCTGCGAATGCCAAAAGATGCAAACAAAACTGGACTGGCACATGTGTGCAATGCACTGATAAAAAAAATATATAAATAAAACATATACTTTATATAAATTAAAGCTAAACAATAATTTAAATAATTTGATTAAAGAAAATATATAAATATAAATAAAATAAAATATATATAGGTATATATATAAATATTTTATTATTTAGCTGTTGCCATAGCAAATAGAGCAGCTCAATAAATTTTTAATGCAATCATTATTCAGTTATACAATATTTAATCTCAAAAGTTTATTCTTATACTAAGTAATTTGTACATTTTCCCAGTGTACATCGCCCCATTTGACCAGCCTTGACTCCTTTTGTGTAATACTCACATTTAACTCGCAGTGGCAACTGATTGCTGACCGTTTCGCCCTCATCGTTAATTGCACTGCACGCATAATTGCCCGCATAATGTTTGGTGATCTTCTGCAATACGAGGCTTTGATTCGAGCGAATGACACGGGCCGAGGTGTTGTGCTCCAAGTGTATGCCCTGAAAAGTGCAATTAAAATGAGTAAAATAGCAGAAAGGTTTTTAAGTTAATTAAAACAGGGAACCCAAGAGATTTATTATAGAACAGTGAACTTTTCTGGACAACTAGAATAAGCAATCAAATTGAAATATTCATGAACACAAACGTCTTTCATATTAAAAGAAAGAGTAATTATACAAGTAATTTAGTAGACTGTGTTTGTTAATAATGAAAATCCAAATAAGAATGAATTTCCAAAGATTAAATTTCAAGTCAAGTTTGACATTTGCAGTGACAACAATCCACTGGGAATACTTTAGATTCCAAAGAATGAACTGAAGCTTTTGCTCTGATGATTTAGTTCACTCTGAACTGTGCACTCTGCAGCTGATTGATTGAGGGGAGGCGGTGACTGCACTTGAGCGACGGCGAAATCAATGCCACAAATCCCAAAACTATTTTAACCCAAACGGAGAAATTGCTTCAGTTATCCCCTTTGGGTGCTTTGGCAGCACCTTCTTGGTGTGAATTGAAATGAGCAAAAGCAAATGTAGAGCAGTGAGCAGTGTGCACAGTTAGTTAGAAGTTTGGTAGCAACTGAAACTGCAGCTGCAGCCACCACAGCGTATACGCAACTTGCCATGTTATTGACACTTAAACAGAAATGAATGGAAGCCAACCAAGCAGACTGCCTGCAATGCCTGCAAGTCTGCCTGTGTCCTGTACTCTCTCTCACTCGCTCTTGTCGTTGTCATTGGGTTTTGGTTCACATTTGTCGGTTTGCCAAATGCTAGAGCAGGGGACTAAGTTGGGATGGTAGTAGGGAGTAGTGGAGAACACACGAAGTGACAAGAGCTCACTTCCAGCTGACTTGACGCGACCTACATTATGTAACCACAACAGTTTCCGCCATTGAGGATTCGATTGTACGTGACACTCGAAGTAAACATCGTCGCCTTCCTTGATATCATCCGGTGTCAAAGTGGAACCCAGACGTAGTGTTACCAACGGTGGATCTGCAATGATTTGACAAATGAATACAAAATGAGTTAGTCGAATGCCAAACATGTGGTAGCAATTGAATTCATTAATTATTGAAGGTTTCAGAAAAGAGTTTCTTACAAATTTCATTTAAAATACCTAATTTGATAAGTAAGCATTGAAACATTAATTTAAAACTGCGTAATAAATCAAATTGTTAATATTTAATAATTTCATAATAATTCATAAATAATACTTATTAAAGCTTATTTATATTCATGTGGTTTTCATTTGTTTACTTAGAGGCTTTTCATTTAAAGCCTTTGATGGCTCATATTTCATCTTTTTTATATAATTATGTTTGTTTTCCTAACCCAACTATGAAATACCCTCTTATTGCTTGGAATGCTGTTTGGGTTGACTACTTTTAGTCGCTTTTCCGCTGTGTTCTTCACTATCGAAGCATTTAATTAGTATTTTTAATTAAATGTTGTTTTCCTTGCTCACAGTTTAGTGCCGCTTGTTAGATTTTGATCCACTCTGTCCACATTAGCTGTCATCAGTTGTGCTTGGAGCACAAAGTGATCTATTTGATTTAATAGTTGCTTGCAAATATGTGCTATTTGCTGCAACGGCAGCAACATCAGCAGAAAGAGTTATGAGCACAGCCAAAATGGCAGGGGGCCAAGGATCAGGAAACTGGCTGCTGCTGCTTGCAAACATGTGTTGCCGTTTAAGTCGTTTGAATTTGCTTAACGAGCCACAAAGTTTGCGACAAGCAGAGCCCAGACAGAGCCACAGCCAAGGGTCTTTGGTTGGCGCAGGACATCGAGCCGAAGGACGTCTAGGGAAGGACTCACGTGCCAACCTTAATATTGTTGAGTTATTGGCGGCCAAAGCCAAACGGCGCCCGTCAAGAGTTAGAAGACGACGACGACGACGAGGCCAAAACTTTGCTTACTTTACAATAGCCTGGCAAAGTTTACCCTCAGTCCCTCTGTCTACTCAGTGCCGCCAATCAAGCTGAGTGCCTCGCAAGGGTCCCGCAAAACTCTTTCGCCAAAAGTCGCGACGTTGTATTTCCGCACACATGTTGCCGGCCATTTTTGTGATTATCATTTACCGTTGCCGTTGCCGTTGCCGTTGCCTTCAAACAGCAAAATGGAAAACTGTAAACGGGTAACTGTAAACTGTAAACTGCTGAGACGGCCCAAAACAAACCGCCTGCCCTACCAACAACAACAAATAAAATGAGCAAGAAGTTTTGGTTGAGCATCGATCGATGGCTTGCGAGTTGTGCTCCAAATTTATGTGCAAATGAAAGTTGGCTTATTATGGCATTTGATATATGCGACTTTTGTGCTGTGCGTTTCGTTTTTGGTAATAACGCAAATTGCTAAATTGCTTTTCGGGCCCAAGCCAAAAGCTTTAAGACCATTGTCTTAAAACTATAAACTGTGCTGCATAAAATAGGCAGAAGTTGATAGACAGAAATCGAATTTGTATAGAGAATTATATCAATTCGCGTATTACAGTAAACAGCTGCCTTTAAATAAATCCTCCTGACCTTAAGTTGAGATACATATGCTTTAAATCAGAGTCGGGTATTTTTATCAGTGCAGTTTATCAATTGAAGTTGTGCTCGTGAAATTGCGCTATTCAACTGGACTTCAAGAAGTAATCCTAGATGATTGGCTTGTTGCCATATATCATCTGGCTATAATCCCTGCTCTGCGCTGCTCTGTGCTGCTCGACTCTGCTCTGTGCTCTGCCCACTTTAAAAATATCAACTCAAATTGCGGCATTGAGGAAAATATCGCGATGCTTTCGCTTTTCCAAATGCCAGGCACGCACACAGCAAAAGCGCCAGCCATAAACAACAAGCAAAGGACACACACACCCCACACACACACACACATACCACACACACAGCAGCCAATACAATTGTCTATGTGTGTTTGTGTGTGTTACTGCGCTCATGGGAATCTCTATGTCTGTGATTGCATTGCATGTTTTGTTGTCCTGTTTCCCTTGTTTTGCCGGAGTCGCATTATAAATTTTAAAACCGAGCGAGTGTCACATACTCGTACTACGCACCAGCATAAAGAAAATTATATACATGTATATACAACCGACGCAGTTGGAATGCAAGCGCCGCTGCCCTGCCACGCCTCATTTGCCCTCCACCAGTAATCCCCCTCTCCCCCCCTTTGTTCCACTCCCTGCATAAAGTATGGCAAATGGCCTTGCCAAATGCCGTGCCTAAGAAGCCAAAACGAAGTTGGCATAATAACTCAGGCATGATGCTGAATAGAGATATCGCATAGAAGGACCAAAAAACAAGGCCAAAACAACAACTAGGAGAAGAAGAGAAGAGGAACATGTTTAGAAAATGCGAAACGATGCGAAGCATATTTGCCATGTGTGCTCAAATTAAAAATTGTTTAAAAATACACAAAAAGGTCGACTAGCAGATGCACTTTGTTAAAGCTAGTAGAAAGAACTTGGCCTATTTAAAGGCATTGAAAATACATTGAGAAATAAGTTTGAACTAGCGAAAATAAAGAATATTTTTAAAACAAAACATACTCAACACTTCAGATGTATTCTTCTACTTAATAAGTGCATCATTTGCACACACTTTAAATATATATTCACTCACATCCCCTTCCAACTTGGCAAAGCCTCCCACTTACTGCAACTTCCATAATAAATGAAGCGTATTTCGCGCAAATATTTCAAACGCACAAATTAAAAAGCATAATTTTTCCTTGTGCTCTTGTTGTTTCCTTGATTTTCTTTTTAAAGTCAATGCTTGCGTGCTGTGAACACCGCACATGTGTGTGTGTGTATAAATTTATATGAATATTTGGGGTGTACGTGCCGATCATAAAGTTTATTTGCATCAATGTGAAGCAAATGCCGTGGAGCAAAACAAACACATAAAAAATAATATTCTAAAATATAAAATATGATGCTAAAAAGTATGTGTGGCACATAAAATATATACACATATTTACTATAATATATATAATAACACCTTATTTCTGAACACCAGGCCTAAACGGTAAATGATTTTTCTTTCTTTTTTTCATGCTCTTTTCGCTTTGCTCTGTTGGGCAGCAGATTGCAGTAAAAATTTAATATTTGAAGAAGTTAAAAGCAAAGAACCAACATTACGTGATATGTCGAATTACAGTACATGAGTGTATGTGTGTGTGTGTTTACAATGCACACACAGACGAAATAATAAAATACATTTGCAGCGGCAGTGGCAAACGCGACGTATACGTAACGCGCGTGGTAAACTCAACTCTCTCTGACTTTGGAACTTTACGATGTCCGCAGTATTTGGTGGCTATTGACCCATTGACTGTTGTATAATTTTCACAAATTTCTTTATGTGCTTTATACAGATTTTTACCGCTGTTTACTATGTATAAAATGGCTTGACTATAATAACAATAAATTCAATTCGGAATTCGTAAGTGGAACTCATTTAAATATTTGTTAAAATATTTAATAATTCATGAACATTTATTTATGCAAATTGTTGTGAGTTGCTGCTGAATTTATAATTACAAAATGCATAATATTTTGCTTGGCTTGTTACAAATGCTCAATCAATAACAAGTATTTTGAGCTAACAATTTGTATAGTTGTCGTATTGAACACATTGTAGGCTCAAGTGCTCAAAAGTGGCTTTTGCCTGTTTTGCGGCAAAGTTTTCTTTGTTTTGTTGTGCTTTTTTTAGTATGAGCTGTACAGCAGAAAGTCCTTCATTTAATTTAAGCGCCTGCCATACATTTTGTTAGCCCACATATTTCATTTGTGGAGAAGGCCAACGGGAATCAGTATGAGCAGGCAGAGGTAGGAGTACTGAGGGGTGTTGTTACCACACGGTAGCAGCCTTCTGGCCCATGGCAAATTATTCACAATTTGTCATTTGTCTTTGATTTATTTGCATTTTAAAGGCTTTCAACGGCAACGTCGACATCGCCGACGTAATAAATTTAGCGAGCTGTCTACCTTTTGGTAGCTGTCGGCAATGCTTGCTTTTCTCCTTCTACTTTTACGTCTCCTTCTTTCTTTCGCGATTTTCTTCATCGTTTTTTGTATGTTTTTATTTTTCTTATTTTTTATACTTAAACACAATTTGTAATACTTACAAACGACATTCAATTTCCACATGGTCTCCAAATAAAGGCCATTCACATTTGGATTTTCCGCACGGCATGTTATCGATTTGCCATCGTCGTCTGTGGTGGGCACAAAGCTCAGCTCCGAGCGTGTCGAGTTCTTTGATATGTCGTCCTGAAAATGTTTCTGCATTAATTAAGTTTTGTCAGACTTGAACCAAAATCCACACTCGAAATCCCCTCCCTACATTTCCTAAGGCAAGTTTCTTTGTGTGCTTACTATGTGTGTGTGTATTTTTTATTTTTTGTGCAAATTTGTCGAAATATTTTATGTTTGCAATTTAAAATTTATTGCTGCATACTTGGAGTTTTATGTGACTTGTGTGGGTATTATAAATTTTATAGCGCCAAACAGCACATAATTAGTTGTGCTTTTGTAGTCGTTATTCTTGCTGTTAGTTGAACGGGTCATAAAATGTTCATTTTTAACTGTCTCCTTCTCCCCATCCCCCCTCAAGTGGCCAGACACTAACATGGCTAAATCCCCACTCCCACGCCCCCTTTGCCTACAAATATGCAGACACATATGGTCCGTTCAACTGGGTTGGGTAAGGCAGACAGCAGTGAGCCGAACGGCTGTTAGTGTTTCTCAGTTTTAAGTGGTATCAAGGTGTTAATAGGCTGCCAGTTAGCGACCTGCTTTCACGCCTTTCTCCGCCTTTCAGTCCTTGCACCACCACTTACTTCGTCTGGCAGCGTATAAAAAACGATTTTTACTGTCTGTCCAATGCAACAAAATGTTAACCATAAATATTTTATAACGCCGTTAAATTGGAAAGTGCTGAGAGATATAATAACGACTAAAAATAATCTTAGCAAATACAACAACATAAAAGTAGTTTGTTTAATTTTTAATATAAAAAATAAAGGCAGATAGATTTTTATTTTATATTTTCGTATTATTAGACAAAAATAATATTGAAGTTTTATTTTTAACAACTCAAAAACTTTTACAAGAACGATACTTAGACATGGAA
Source organism: Drosophila acutilabella (assembly GCA_035046005.1). Lineage (NCBI taxonomy): Eukaryota > Metazoa > Arthropoda > Insecta > Diptera > Drosophilidae > Drosophila > Drosophila acutilabella. The sequence goes on from JAWNOK010000068.1 coordinate 10,873,343, forward strand.
AATTAATGAAAGTTCGTATGGCACACAAAAAAATAATAATATTCTTTTAAGGCGATGATGACTAGAACTTTTAATAGCTTAAAAATATATAAACAAATTATTTTTAACCAAATTAAATTTTAATTTAAATTTTATGCAATTTATGTTAGGTTTTCAAGGGAGTTTTTATTAATATTACTAAAACTAAATTTAAAAACATTTTATATAATTTCAATTTAAATAATATAAAGTTTTTAAATGACTTTGACCTAACTAAAGTTATTATTTATGCGATGGCAGGACAAATACTACTAAAATATTTCTAATATTTTTAATAAAATATATAACAAAAGTAGTACAAAACATTTTTAAGACAAAATAAACTCCAAACAGTTCCCAAGACACTTATGCTCAAAGCTAACTAAAAATACTTCACGTCTTTAAAATAAAGACAGTAAAATTAAACAAAATATTCAAACAATTTCTTTGGTATTTGTTTACTAACGAGTGACTAAATTAAAGCACAGTTTCCATCAGTCACTATGGATGTTTGCAACCCTGAAAATAGCATGTTTAGCTCTCCATGACTACACTAATTAGCTTCAATTCCAAAAAAGCAACTACTCTAGACTCTTCTTTCTGCTCTGTGTTTTATTCTGTCGTCGTCGGCCTCCAACGCTGATTAATGTCAGGAACGGGACTCGTGTGGGGTAGTTTAGACCTTAGTTTATACACGTAACATCAAAATGTCGGTGCAGATACTAGTGCTAACCCACAACGCCCACACATTAGAGAGAAACTAAGGCACCGAAAGGCATGTTGAACATGGCTTAAACCAGGTCTGTTGGCTATCTGGCTAGATGGTTGGCTGGATGGTTGAATGGTTGGACTGGCTAAGAGTGGAGGCCGTTTTGCCGCATTATGGCAACTTTATGCCACGTGAAAACTACTGAAAAACATTTCCGGTCTTTAAAGGAGTGTAGCTGCAAACGGCAAAGCAATCAGCAGCGGCTTGCATAAACGAGTATGCATATGGGGCGGACAGACATGGACATAAACAACAACAGTTTAGACTCGAATGCAAAGGCAGAAATGAATTGCAACAAAATTGCGCTAAAACTCCCATAAATTTGTCCAAAGTTGAAAAACTACAAAAACACAAAAAATACAAAAACGAAAGCAACAAGAACAAAAACAAAGAGGAGAAAATAAAAATAGCAGTAGAAAAGCGAAGCAAAACTGAGGGAAAAGTAGAAACAATTGTTGTGTATTGTGGAGTTTATATCACATTATCTGTGTTTATTCTATTCAGCAAGGTGGGCGGGGGCGTCATGGCGAGTGTAAGCCACGCCCAGGGACAACAAGTGGGTGTTACTTTACCCCTCCCCGCTACCGACCTGCTTGTCGACCGGCAAGAGTTACGAGCCACGTTTGTGTACGGCATGACTGTGCAAACACAATAACTTATCGAGCTGAACGTGAGTCAGTTAACACCCCCCAACAGCGCCCCACAAGCTACGCCCCTGCTCAGCTCTATACCACAAGTGTTGGGCACTGAACGTCAATTGCGGTCATGTGAGAGTCCTCTCCATGCCCGTACCCCTGCCTACTTCACCAGGACTTACCTTTGTGCGTCGCAATTGACGCTTTCCTTTGTACCATGTGATGATGGCATTGGGACGTGAACCAGACGATTCGCAGGTGACTTCATAACGACGATCGGCAATCATGGAACTGGGCTGGTCCAGTATTTTTACAGTCAATGGTTTTACTACAAAAAGCAGGGAAATTTTATATATTTTAAGATTTTACAATATTTCTACACTCTCTTTAAACCAACTTTTATATTTTACAAGGAACATTAACATATTTTAAATATTATCCTTAACATTTCCTGCAGTCTTAAGCACATTAAATTAAATTAATGAATTACTATAATACATTTGCTGCTTCATATTTCTGATTATTTAAGGTGCTGTTTAAGTATTCTTTTTGCTATCTGCTTCAGCTATTATGAGCTGTACTTTCTTGGCCTTAGTCGTTAGGCAGAGCAATTAGCAATTGCTGTCTATTACGTATACGACTTAAGGCCGTCTCGGCCATGCTCTGAAGTGTTGACTTCTTGTGACTCTTAAGGCCTGCAAAAGGTCTAATGACGCTCCAGGTTGCTGCTTGTTGTTTCAGCTGTTCAGATTTGTTTTATTTTTGTCCCTGTACGTACATTTACCTACATATATCAGGTGAAATGGAGCGAGGTTATCGCTGGTTAACGCCCCGACATTCATTCATTTTTGTAAACATGTAATTATTTTAGGGCTACTTTGGAAAGTAGAACGAGAAGTATTTAACCTTATTTCATGAAGTTAGAAACATAAACAAGTCTTATGTTTACCAAAAGTTCGACTAAACATTAATTAAAGTAGCCAGTGCTTGAAATTGTTTTTCTATACAGTTCAGTAACAGTTTTGTGCTATAATTAAGTTTAGAAATAAAGAACTGCACTAAATATATTTAAACAATTCGTTGCGCTTGAATTTTAAACGGTGAATTTAAGCCAATTGTCTTGGATACTTACAGTGCATGTCCAGTATGAAACTCTTCTCCTTGGGCTTATCTAATTGCGTATTCAATGCTTGACATGTGAATACGGAATTCAAATCGTTACGCTGTACCGATGGCCACAACAGTCGATTCTCGATAACATCGCCGGAATTGTGCTCGTTTTGATTGTCGACAAGCAGTCCATTTACGAGCCAGCGTACCTGCGGTTGAGGACGACCTATCAACCAGTCACAGGACAGAGACAAAGGAAAAGTGGGCAGAAAAGGAGAAAGAAAAGAACAATGTACTTATATATCAGTCTGTGGAGGAGTACCAGAAATAGTGCAAATTAAAAAGTCAAGTTGAAAAACAAAAACAAAAACAAAAATACAAAAAGCAAAATTGGAACAGAGTGGAAAACGAAGGCAAAAAGCAAATCGGTTCGAAAAGCAAAGCAAACTTTGTGATATTTTCATTTTGTAGTTGAGTGCGGCTTGAGGTTTTTCGGGATTTTTCACCAGTATTTTTTTTTTTTTTTTTTTGGCCAAAGCTTTTAAGGAAATTAACAGGAAATTGTCTAGCCGGGCGAACGGATATAGCTATGTGTGGGCAATACATACATCGAAGAAGTAGCTGCTATATCGTAGCAATGTGGCAGCATTATAGTATAGCATAGTGTATTGGGGTATAGGGTTAAGTTGGGTTAGATTGGGTTTGTTTACTTACCGCCCACCACACGACAAGTGATAACAATATCATCCCCCTCCTGCTTGGGTCCCAATTGTGTGCCATTCAGCTGACGACCCCAACGGTCCAGTATGATGGGCTGCTCCGGAAGTACTAAAAATAACAAAGCAGCAACAGAAAGACACATGGAAAAATTGCAAGATTGATAGATTGTTTGACATTTATATACGTTTATATATATAAGAGTTACATATATATATGATTATTTTTGATACTCACTTATTACTGACAAATTGAAACGGAAGCTTTGAGTTTGAGCTGTGCGAAAATCCACACGACAACGGTAAATGCCTTGATCATGACGTTTGATATCCTGTAAAATTGCATTCCACATATATATTATTATTATTGCTGTGTGAAAGGAAACACGTTATTAGCATACCAACTCACACACACCCTACCACACACACACTCAATTGTTTCTGTGTATGTTTAGTTTATAGAGCTTTGTTTTCTAGCCATGTAATTTTCAATTATTGCATGTCACTTAAGTTCTACGACTCTGTGGTCTAAACTGTGGCCAACTAAACTGCATTTAAGTTGTGCAGACAGACACATTACATATACGTACGAGCACTTATCGAACTGTTGGTTAGTTGAGGCAATTATGCTCTCGTAGTGAGTTGAATGTTTAGTGTTGTTAACATTTCCAAGCAATCAATATCATTTTACTTTTAAAGCCCCATTGACACCACTTTCATTGTGCATTGAAAGCTTAAGATTTTAAGTAGTGAAATTTTGCTAAAATGGGTTTAAAATGTACGAATTGCTTACAGAAATTTGATATTTTATGTAAGGGGTCCTTGAGACAGCATTTGGAAAGCTATTCTGTTTAATTAGACCTAGATACGAGCGCTAGATGGCGCTTTGGCTGCTTTCATTTCTCTACTAACTTATGATATTTTAATATATGTTTTCATTACTTATAATTGAGACTTCTTTAAGATTTTTGATATAAAAATGGTCATGAAACAAATAGACTCTTTATTAAGAAAAGAACCATAAACATTTATAATATTTATAATTAATTAAACCATTTCAAAAATTAACCTTCATTAATTAAACAAATTTATTCAGTAAATATTTCTCTTTTTATATGAACTAAAAAATACTAAACCACTTAATCATACATTATATTTATTCATACCCTCCAATTGTCTTTAGTTGAGCGCACTATAATTTATAGCAGTCTGAAATGGCGTCAGGTTAATGGTCCGACAATTGAAATGCAATTATAACTAATTTATAAAGTCAACTAACTCCTGCAGAACCATTTGTCGCACATAACACATAACTTACGACTCAAACGAGCAGACTTTAAGTACGATATTATATTTGACCCCCTTGACCCACCTCAGAGTATTATGAAGTTGATGCAACCGTGAGTGGAAAATTTATGGGATTTGCCTCTTCGTGTGCATTTCACATTTATTTCCAAATACGAGTGTGTGTGTGTGTGTGTCTGTGCATGCAGCTCGTTAACCAAAAGGTAAGACTCAAACAGCCAAAACTGCCCAAGGATTCAAGTGAGCACAAATGAAAAGCAAAACCCAAGTAACTTGGCCTTTAAAAGTCAACTGTTTTGTGGCAAAAGACATGATGGCAAAAGGCGTTAGTTCAAGTAGCTGCCACATTGAAAGTGTAGTGTGTTGGTCTGTGTGTGTTGGTGTGTGTGTGTGCATTGCATGACAATAACGGTAAATCAAGTTATCTGAAAACATGCAAGACATTAATAAACATTTCGCGTGCGCGAGGCAATTTAACAACTTTTGATATCTAAATTTGTTTTCGCATTGCCCAACAGCAGTCACCGCTTTTTCACCTCCATTTAGCATTCCGTTTGTTGTTCGCTGTTTGCTGTTTTCTATTTTCTTTTTCTCCCTTTTTATTTTCTTCACTTGTTGTCTATTTATTTACTTTCTTACTTTTTTCCTGTTTAGTTGTTTCTCAGCTTGTTTGCTACTTCCGTTTACTCGTTTTCAGACTTGTTTAATGTAATCTACGCATTCCTAATTTCAATTTCTAGTATCAACAGAAGAGCATTATTTTTGAATATAATTTTAGACAAATAATATTTGGTTAAATTTAGGAATAGGTAATCAATAAATGTTACTTATATTTCAAATTTCACATGCAAAGTTAACAACTAAACTGCTGCCTATCGAATTTTATTGAAAATTGATCTGAATTTGATTTAATTTGATTGCACCAAACAAAGTGTATTCGATTAAAATGATTTTTCAGCAAACGCTTTAATTTGACTATGAAAAATGGTACATTATTTGGTGGCTAAGCTGCGTGATAATTTATTTAAAGCAACAAAATTGTATTCCTAATTTAAAATTTAATTTTAATTATTTTTTGAAAGCTGCATTTCTTTGTTCTGCAACTTTAACTAGGCTTAACTATATCACAGCTAACCACGAGGCACTTCACAGTCGTGCAGACCCGTTTTTAGCGTACGCTACGCTAAATTCAAGCACTTGCTGTATTTTGCAGCAGTTCACTTATATTTAATGGAATATTTAAATATTTGATGCTAGTTTAGGCGCTGCAAAATGAGTCTTGTTTTCATTTGTGCCCACGACAGGGTAAATAATGTTCCGGTGTTCGTTTGGCTGTTTAGTTGGATAACCATTTGAGTACTCACCTTTATTTCCAAGGTTGCTGGCTGCGAGTCAAAATGGAATTTGGCACGTGAGCCAAAGACCTCTGGTGCTGACCAATGTCGGGGCTGCTCTATGGCCATATTATCGCGCACATCGAAGCTGCAAAAAACAAAATGAGATGGAAAATTCATTTATTTAAGATAAAGGTAGAGAGAGAGCAAGAGGAATATGCGCTGAAATTATTATTATTGAGCCCGCATGCATACACGGCAAGGGGCCAAAGAACATACATATTTTAGTCGTGTTTTTCAACGCGAGAAATTAAATCAAGCAGATATAAATTCTTAAATTCCAACCAAAAATTCTGTGGAGGTACAAAAAATGGTAAAACTAATGAAATCCATAGGCAATATAATATGCCGTGGTCGTGGCATTATTTCGCAAACGCAGCTTATTTGAAAATTGCGCGCGCAAAAATTAGCCTCATTTATTTTGGCTTGCTCATTAGACCCACTCCCATCACCATGGCCATTCCCCATGCTTCTAACTGGTTGGTCTTGCTGCCAAAATTAAATTTATGGCTCGCAGATAAACATTTTTTCAATTTTCTTGTGCAATTCTCATGGTCGTCGTCGTTTTCGGCACTGCATTTAATGCGCCAAGTTTTACCTAAGAGCACACTGAGGCCATAACACTTAAGACCAGGATTTATGCTTTAACCAGCACTAAAGCAAACGCTGCAGTGACGAGAGTGTTTGGTGGTGTGGGGTCTCCATTAAAATTAAAACGACTGTATAGCAGCATTAACTAGATGCTCGTTCTAGGTTTATTTCACTACTGAGCATTTTTAGGGGGATTTCCTTTTTTACTCTAATTAATTAGTGTTTTTTAACTACAACTAAAGCAAATTAAAAGAATTTAAATTTAAATCGAGTAAACAAAATAAAATATATTTATTTATTGCTTTAAAATTAAACATTTTTTCGATTTTTCTTTGATGCTTAAGCAAGTAGAATCCGCTGACACATCAACTAAAATTCCACTCAAATTAAATGCATAAACTTTAGCTAAATTTACGAGAGCACTAAACAAAATTCAAGCCTATGCCTATTTATAGTTGTTGTTTGTATGCTCAGATGTTATTGGTTGTGGTTACTGCTGTTGTTGTTGTTGTAGCAGCCACTTTTGGGGATGCTCTGCGGCAAGTGGCGCGATAAACGCCCTGTTGTATGCAACACGCAATAATTTATGCGGGCAAACCTCGCGCCTGCTGCCAGCTGTCGACTCTGACTGCGACGCGTCAGTGACTGCAACTGCAAGGCAACTGCGACGCTGACGTTGACGCAAGAAAATGCAACAACTTAATTGCTGCGTGCCACGCGGCGGCAACTCAAGTGCAGTGCGAGAAAGCAGCGGCAACGTTAACCCAATTTTGTTGCGTTTTCTTTTCTTTTCTTTTACTTTTATTTTGTTCACTGCGCCGCCATTTTAATTAAAAACTAAAGAACTACAACAAAAGCAATAATAACATGAACAACAACAATAAACACAAAAAAGCAAAAAAAAACTGTTGCATTTTGGCTTTTGAGCTTGGGGCGTGGCAGCCACTACCACTAAAGTGAAGAAACTGAAATGCCCCACGGAGTTTGAACTTAATAAATGCTCTTTGGATCCTATACAGCAGCAACGTTTTATGACCAAATAATATGCTACGTGGCTCAAGCAAATTGAGTGTAATGAAAATGGCCAACAGCCAAGAGCCATAAGGCTTTACATTGGAAAAAATTAGCTAGCCAGCACTGTGGATGTGACTGCAAATCGCTACTTTTTTAAATAGTTCAAATTAAATTAATTAAACGGGTGTAAACAAATTAAATTTTGATTTTTATCTCTTGAAAAATTAATAGAAATTATGCATGCCACATTAAGAGCTAAGTTTTATTTGGATTTAGCCTAATTTTATTTAAATTTACAACATACAGTTCATGATCAACCAGCACTACTGCCTCTTGCTTGTCTGACAACATTTACTTTCTACTCAGTTTCTACTTTTAAGCTGACTTTCTTAACACCACATTTTTCTGCTCTACTTTCTGTATTTTATGTGCCTTAATTGACTTTCTGAGTTGCTTGAAATATTTCAAATACATTTGAAGTTGTAGCAACCACTGTCATCAATTAAAGTGGAAACTTTACAAAGTCTTCAGAGTGCCACAAATTGCATTTGAAAAAGCATTTGACAACCAAAAGGCGCAACGTAGCGTTAAAATTCCGTGAATGCAATTAGAGCCGCTGCTGCTTCTTGGCAACAGCAGCCACCCCCAATCGACGTTTCACTCTTAGCCATGCATTTTCTTTGGAGACGCATAAGAAGATGGCGGAGTTTTCAGTTTGTTTTTTTGTGGGTCAGAGTTTTCTTTATGACCTGCTTGATTGCCATGAAAGAGCAGGTAACAACAATTTGAGCTGTCCACAGACTTAAATCCTTAATCCTGATAAAACAAAAAGAAATTCAACGGCATTTAGCCACACAATTCTTGCGGCTTTACGTCTGAGGTTAATTAGTAAATTAGGTAAACATAATTAAGTTAATTTAGTGTGCGTCTGTTAAAAGAGCAAACACACACCCACCCACATACACACACACATACAGAAAAACACACAGTGCGAGAAGTTAAATCACATTTTTTGGGGGCAAGGATACTTATCAGCTGGCAGACAGGTGCCACAAACAAAAAAACAAGCTTATAAACTGTGACACCCACGTGGTCGACTGGCTAATGCCCTGGTAGAGTTGTATAATATCAGTTTCCGTAATTAAACTATGAAAACTATTTAACGTAGAGCTGAATATATTCAGAAATTCAGTCTTAAATCTAAAGATACTTTATGAAATCCTTTGTAGCTTGTGCTTAGTTTTAAATTTGTATTTCTTTTTAAAATTTAAGTTCTTTCCTTTTTAAATTAATTAGCACAGTCGCTGTATACACTTGGCTTATTTATTACAGGGTATACAATAAGAATACTTTAGCTTATGTGGGCCAGCGATTTAAAAGGCAGCTGCTCTCGAGGCTCGTTTGCATTTAATTAAATGCTTCTAAACAGACAGACAATGAGCCAAATGAGCCAACCAGCTCCTCCGACGCCCCGCCAACACTTGTACACACACACACACATGGAGAGTGTACTCACCTATACAAAGGTATGCCAGCATTATCACGAAACCATAAGACCATATAAACATCATGCAGAGGCTCGGCAATGGGGCAGGGTAGTGACACTGATTTACCCTCAACGGCATCAATGTCCTTCGTTTTCACTGCGATTGTGGTGAATGTGGATGTTGATGCGGATGTGGTTTGGCATTAGTGGAGCACACGCCCATTTTGTTGTTGTTATTGTTGTTGTTGGTCGTTGTTGTGTTGTGTTTGGGATGAAGTCGCCGTCATATTATTTTTGGGTCAGGCAAATTATGTTGTCACGGTTTTTGGTTGGTCAGCATCAGCATCAGGAACAGCAACAGCACCAAGAGCACATGAAAATAGAAAATAAATGCGTAAAATTTGTTAATTAAATGTTCATTCCTTTTTAGCCATGCGTGGCTGCTTTGCTACAGAGAATAGAGAGAGAGAGAGGAGGGAGAGAAAGAGACACACAGAGTCTGTGCCCAAAGCCTGGTCTCTTTGCAATTAAATGTTGATGCCGGCTTAATTTTAACGTAATTACAAACGCGTAAATTTTTATATGACCATTCTTCGTTCTCTTTCCCCGTTTGGCTCGCTTAGCGACCATTTTATTTATTTATTATGCATGTGCAAATGCCTGCAAAATGCTTTTAAAGCCCCATCACAATACCGACAAAGACTGTTCCACATAGAAAACAAAGCAAACGAGAACGAGAGAGGCAGAGCGAGATAAAGAGAAAGCGACCAAAGGGGAGAGAAAAGTGCTAAAACACAATTGCGTAGCGTTTAAGCCAGGTATGCTGCTATGCACAAATATTGTCGAAAGCCTGGACGTGATCAAAACAATTTTAATTGTGTTCTCACACCATAAATATTATAACTTTCTAAAAATTTAAATTAAAGTATGTTAAACTCACAAGTCTGTTATATCACTTAATATGAAGCATTTAAAGCTTAGGGAAATATAAATAGGAGCACTAACTGAGAGTCAATTTGTTGTTAAATTTTAGCCAAATAGTACAATAAATTTACTATCAATTTTAAAGCCATTAAATAACTTACAATTTCACATATATTCAAATATAAGGACACATTAATTTTTCTTAAACACACCTTTTCTCGTAATAATTCTGGAGTCTTCTCTTCTTATACAATTTTCTATTCTGTTTAACAAAATAGAAGCATTCATCTATTTACTGCATTTGAATGACAATAATAGTTTCTGCCTATTTTATTAGAGATAAAAAAAACTATATTACTATCAGTAACTTAATCAAGCATTTGACTGATAACAGCAGTTGTTTAGGGAAAACTGTTGTTTAATTAATATGTAATGAATATGGTTTATGTTTATCATCGTATAAAGTTATTGAACCATTTGATGTATTAATATTTTCGGTAGTATTTTTATATTTATGTGTCATTTTTGGCTGTTGAAATGGCCAACAAAAACCAGAAAATAGCAGCAACTGTTGTTGGTTTTCCTATACATTTGTTGTTGTTGTTGTTTTGTTATCGCACATCGGTTGCCATCAAATGTATAGATACATACAACATTTATGCACATTTATCTTTATGTATAAATAAAAATGTCTGCGTTGAAAATATTTTACATCACATGAGAAAAAGCAGAAAAGGGGGAAAAGAAAAGGTCATAAAAACATTGTCCCGCCCACTTTTCACCCCTACTTTAACGCCCAGTTCCGCTTCACACTTCACGGCAACGTTTCTGGCGATGACTTTATGTGTAAATATGAAAAAATGTCATTTTATTGCTACAATGCGTCGAAATTTTGTGAAAATTTATTGCGCATACGCGACGTTGTACAATAAATATGCGCTTAAATGCCCACCAATTCTTTGAGTGTGCCAGGCTGAGTACCCGCGTGTGTGTGTGAGAGTGTAGGCGTGTAAGTGCGTGTGTTTACTTATAACTGTTGGCATTGTGGACAAAGACTGACTCAAAGCAACTCGAGCTGCTGTGACGTTGGTAAGTTTGAAAGTAAGTGAAATTTAAAGTAGCGTTTAAAAAACTTTTACTTAAAGAGAATTTAGTTCAAGCAGAAACTGAATACGTATAACTATAACTGGTAAACAACTGAAGTAAAATTTTGAAAACTAAAAGATATGTTAAAGTCGAGGAAACTCTTGGAATCAATTTACTCAACCTGAACTGTAGTGAACCCATTCGCAACGCCGTAAAATTCGTTTTAAGTTTCATGCTTTTAACACCAGATGGCGTTACTGTGTTTTACTGTTTACGGTTTTAGTTTGAATCAGCTGTGTGTAGATAAGAGTTGTCTTGTGCGGATAGTTCTGACTTGCAATCAGTTATGATAACTGTAATGGAAAGTGCCCAATGATGTAAATATCACAAGAAAATTATTCTTATCACATATGCACTTAGTTTAATTATTATTCGTGCATTGTATTCTCAATTTTTCAGCATGGAACCATTTACATTTCGAGTGCCTCTGCTGAAGAATCGCTCTTTCACAGTCAAACAATTGCTTGGCGCCATTGTTGCCGTTTTCCTCATCACATTGATTATGCAAACCCAACACAGAACTTTGAGATATAAATTTCGAATCGTGAAATCAACGAAACAACCAGAACATATTAAATTGTTTACACTGCCTACGCCACAAGGAGAACGTAAGGATTGGACAGATTACAAGGCTGCTGAGGCAGACAAGCTACGAATTGGTCTGGGAGAACACGGTCTACCTGCTAAAATAGAGGATCCAGTCGAGAAACAACTGGAAGAAGCTGTTGGATGTTCCCATTCTGAGGAATGTTGTTGGATGTTCCCTGTTCCCGTGTGGCGCACATATTACGCGGTAAAATAGATTCAAAACCTAGTCCCCAAAGCTACAACTATTTGGCCAGGGTAGGCATTATATAAAGTTATAAATTTGGATTGTTGATTATTTGCTTTATCATCTTTAGAACTATAAGCGCATTGCTGAAGTCTGGATGGATGAGTGCAAGGAACAAATATACAAACGTTACCCTGATATGTATAACCAAACTGATGCAGGCGATTTGACTCGACAACGAACAGTTCGAGAGAGATTACAGTGCAAATCGTTTGACTGGTACATGAAAGAAATTGCTCCAGATATTCTTATCAAGTATCCCCTCATCGATCCACCTGCCGTTGCATCTGGAGCCATTCAAAGCTTGGATTACCCACAGTACTGAATCGATAGTATGAACAAGTTTCCAGATAATCAAGCTGGCTTATATTTCTGCCCTGCAAGCCTGACGCTGCCACCGCCCAAACAGTTTTGCAGTCTAAGTCAGAGCCACGAAATTAAGTCTATAAAGCATACTCAGTATCTGGAAGCAAGATTCAAAAATGGCAATGCGATTATTTGGATGTTAATTTGTCACGATCGAGGTGGCTATGAGTATTGGAATTATGATCGACAGCATCAATGGATTTGTAGAGGAAATACAATAAAATTCTGCATGGAGGCATTTGTGGGGAGTAATGAGTCAATTAATGTAAATACCTGTCAGGAGAACAACGATCGCCAACGCTGGAAATTTGCATCATTTTCTGGATCATAATTTTCTGAATTTTACTTAAGTTTACTTAACTTTAACACAAATTATATGTGTAACATCCGTCTATTAATTTATATCCAATCAGGAAAAGTAAATTGTGATCGAATAATAAACGTTCAGCATATTTAGATGGAAAGCTTATGATTTTCTTATAAACGTTTGATAAAAAATTTTATTGTAATCACCTCCGTTTTTACTTTATAAAATCCAATACGATTGATAATTAAATTACAGATTATTAAAAACAAATTTTCTTTTACACTTTTGCTTCTTCTTGTCGAAGTGTGACCAGCCCTAAATTTGCCAAGAATACCCCCACTATGGTGAATGGCATTCTCAAAGTGACCTTTTCTAACACTGAACAATTTATTTTGAGTAAGCTTGGAAACACTTCAATCTGGTATCGGCAGATGGCGCCAGTGTGCAGTTATCTCTTGAGTAAGAATGGAATTGAGTCACTCTGTTCTCTGGGCCTTGCAATCAGTTATCATTGCTCTGATTGGTAGTGAAATTTGATGTTAATTATCAACAAACGTTGGTTTCTTCGCCTTATCACACAATGTCTGCCAATTACCAATTAGATTAATGGACACCCATGCCACGCACTGCAGTCTCAGCATCAAAAGCGGCAACATCATGGTCCCATTTGCAGTTTAAGTCTCCCAGCAAGCACAACGTGGCGATCATGGCCATGCGGAAGCGACAAGTGAAGCGCCTTGTGCGCAAATTGATATTCTTTGTTCTATTCATCGCCTTCATCGCCTTGGTTACCACATTGATTGTGGAGAAGCGCCTGGGCGGCAGCAAAACCACAAATGAGGTCGATGAGAGCAATCTTGACCCGAATGGAGATCCAATCACCCCTGAATACAGGGCTGCCAATATTGAGCCGACACGACGACCTGCTCGACCTCCTTTCCAGGATCGTAATTCAGTACATGAGGACCCCAATGTAAAACCGACACAAATACCGGAAAATATTCAAATGTTTACACTGCCTACACCGCAAGGAGAACGCAAGGACTGGACGGACTACGAGGCTGTCGAAGCCGACAAGCAACGCTCTGGTCTGGGAGAACACGGTCTGCCTGCAAAAATAGAGGATCCAGCCGAGCAACAATTGGAACAAGAACTCTACCGGAAGAACGGCTTTAACGGTCTGCTCTCAGATAAGATATCAGTCAATCGCTCAGTACCCGATGTTCGCAGAGAGGAGTGAGTTGTGTTACATAAGAGAAGTGCTTTCGTTTTTATTAAGTTTTGATTATGATTAATGATGATTGATGGTGGTTGATGATGATTATTTCTATCGATCGATTATGATCGATTATGATTGGTGATGATTGATTATGATTGATGATGATTGACAATAATAATTAATTTTACTTTTTCAGATGCAAAACTCGGAAATATCTAGCGAAGCTTCCTACTACCAGTGTGGTCATTATCTTCTACAACGAACACTTCAAGACACTACTCCGATCAGTTTATAGTATTATCAATCGTACGCCAGCAGAGTTGCTCAAGCAAATTGTGCTTGTTGACGATGGCAGCGATTGGGAGTCTCTAAAGGAACAGCTGGACGACTATGTCTCACTACACTTTCCAAATCTTGTTGATGTGGTCCACAATGCAGAGAGACGAGGCTTGATCGGAGCTCGTTTGGCCGGTGCCAAAGTGGCCACAGCTGAGGTTATGGTTTTCTTCGATTCCCATATTGAGGTCAACGTTAATTGGGTAAGATTTAATAAATTTCTGTTAATTTATTTAATAAATTTATTTAAATTTCTTGTTAGCTTCCTCCTCTGCTCGAGCCCATTGTTATCAATAAAAGGATATCGACGTGTCCCATTGTGGATATAATTGATCACAGCAACTTTGCTTATAATGGAGGATATCAGGAAGGATCAAGAGGAGGATTTGATTGGCATTTTTACTACAAACAGTTGCCTGTTTTGCCCGAGGACAGCGTGGACAGATCTCTTCCATTTAGAAGTCCGGTGATGATGGGTGGTTTGTTTGCCATAAACACAGAGTTCTTTTGGGATCTAGGAGGTTACGATGATGAGTTGGATATCTGGGGTGGTGAACAGTACGAACTGAGCTTTAAGATCTGGATGTGTGGAGGAATGTTGTTGGATGTTCCCTGTTCCCGTGTGGCGCATATCTTCCGTGGTCCAATGGATCCACGTCCCAATCCTCGAAACTACAATTTCGTGGCCAGGGTAAGCATTGAATAGATATGTGTTATCAGAAAAATGATCGATTCTTCACCGTAAATTTTTCAGAATCACAAGCGTGTGGCCGAAGTCTGGATGGATGAGTACAAGGAATATGTATATACACGTGATCCCATGACCTATGACAAAATCGATGCTGGCGATTTGACTCGCCAACGCGCAGTTCGAGAGAAACTGCAGTGCAAGTCTTTCGACTGGTACATGAAGGAAGTTGCTCCTGATTTTCTGGCCAAGTTCCCGCCTATCGAACCACCTGCCTATGCGTCGGGTGCCATACAAAGCTTGGGCTTCCCGCAGTACTGCATCGATAATATGAACTTGCCTTCCAGCAATCCCGTAGGATTATATCCATGCGCTACGAATCTTACAATGCCGCAATCAAATCAATACTGGAAACTCACTTCGCATCGAGAACTGCGTCGCAATGGCGATGGTGAGTGTCTAGATGTGCAGGATGCTCACCCAAATGCTACCGTCTGGATGTGGGATTGTCACAATCAAGGTGGCAATCAGTACTGGTATTATGATCGCCAGCATCAATGGATCGTCCATGGCGAAGGTAACAAGCGTTGCTTGGAGGCCTTTGTGGAGAATAATGTGGCCAAGGTTTATACCAATCTATGTGAGAAGGGCAACGAACGACAACGCTGGACTTTTGGTATAATCAATAACGAGTTGTTAGATCATTTCTTCGACAAACCTTAATAGAGTCTTTAACAAACTTTATAAGCTCATTAATTAATAATCTCTTAATGTAGGCATGCTCAAATAAATAAAATTTACTGGGCTTGCTTTTAAAATGAGCTGCTTTTAACTGCCGATTCAGAAATGATTTTATTGTTATTCCGTTAGAATTTTTACAAGTTACCGAAATTTAAACTGTGTTCCTGAATATTTGATATTAATTATTGTTCTTTTACTTGCAATTCATAGGTTTAAAGTATTGACTTATTTTCTTGAAATGTGCTCTTCCTTAAATTTGTTTTAAAATCTTTCCTGCCAATGTTTAAACATCTACTAATTAATCACTTTTCTCATTATCTCTGTGCTATTTTCTCGGATTTAACTTTTAGTCCATGGCTAAATATGTTCTAAGTTTTTTCTTGTGTTTCTTGAAATTGCACAAAGCATTTATCGATGGCAACTCATTAGCATCACTTCGAAAATGAACTTTGCTTTTAAGTTTGACTCTTGCTTTTTGGCCAGCAAGCCATTAGTCAGACTTTTGGGTATTGCTTGCGTGCTCCCTCGCTCTCGCTCTCTTTCACTTCAACCATTTGACTCCTCTTGTTTCCTGTCTATCTTTAAAATGCCAATGCATCAAAGGCAAAGATGCATCTCACGTTAACTGCATTACTAAACGACTTTAAGCTGGGGATCTACTTCAGTCGCCCCCTGCCGGCCCCAAAGTACTTTTGAAAAATGTTTGCTGTATAAGTCTAGGTTGGATCCTGTTCTGGTTTGCATTTTTGTGTCGCCTTTGCTTGGCCTTCACTTAGCTACAGCTACAGCAGCAGCAGCAGCAGCTCAACTGCTCAACTGCTCGACAGCTCGTGCATGTTAAAAGCTATTTAAATATGCTCTCTGTGAATGCCTTGATTGGCTCTATGCCAACCCATTCCTGGTCAAAACTCCTTTCCTTTGCTTTGCTTTACATTGGTTTGGTTAGCTTTAGTTCGGTTTAACTTGACTCTAGCTGTGACTTTGATTCAGACTCGATTTGCTGCCAAAAAAAAAAAAGTATTAAAAAAACCCACAGGACACACAGGGGAACAGGACCTTAGATGTGTCCCCCATTGCTCTCTTTATCCAGCTTGTCTTGTTCACTGCAAAACCTTTTTGCATGAATTAACCCTATAATTGTCAAAGTGCTAGTATATTACTGATGATTTATGATTTCAAGCAAGTCAAAATAATTCTCAAAGTGTTCGAGTTTTTAAGTAAATATGAGGCAAGCTTATTCTTCTTTTCCAGCCAATTATAAATCCGACTTATTGATTAGACTCGTTTCTCTTAATATTTGTAACAGTCGAATATAGCTGGTGAGTAGAAACAGCTATTTAAATAGTTTACAATTCAGTTAAATTAAATTCACCTATTATAATTTAATAAATTGTTAGTAAGACAATAATATTTATATATTTATAGGAATACTAAAAGCAAGCAAATCGATGAATAGTTAAATAACTTTCAACTTTTAACTCAATCTGAATTCTCATTAACATTAACATTACTAACATTACTCCCTTTTGTAAAAAATTATAAATAACTAAGACAAAAAAAATATCTAAAATGTATAAATAAGTAAAAGCTGTTGAAGTCATGTTTCTTTAAGTAAGTCATTCTGGGGTTAAGCGTTGAGCCAACCTCAATTCGCTGCACCCACAAGCACACCCAAATGCACACCAAAACCCACAAACACACACACACACCCATGTATGTTGAATAAAGACGCACTTTTCACACACACACACACACATACACATACACTGCTCCCATTTGGCATTCTGTAGTGAACTTGCCACGCCCACTTATGTGCTGATGCAATTTGAAATGCAAAACTTTAATGGAATTTGTGTTGCTGCCGCTGCTGCTGCTGCTCTGCTGTTGGCTCTGCTGCTGCGACAATAGTTTTTGAAACTTTGCAACACTGGCAACTTAATTTCTAATGCATTTTCCACATATTTTGCAAGGACACACTCACAATGACTACAACAACTAGTTTTTCTACACAGATAAAAAGAAGGAAAACCAAAAAAACACAAGAGTTGAAAGCCGAAAGCCAAAAAGTAAGAAATGAAATTTAGTGAAGCGTTTTAATTGATATTTAAGTATGGTTACTGTTGCTTCAGTTTTGTGTAATTGCCACGGCGTCTTGTGCCCTCCAATTAGCATTTGCCATACAATTCGCCATGACGCAAGCAAATTTTCAACCCAACTCCATTCCATTTCCCAAATGGAATGTAGAAATATTTTCGTTGACAATTTCACGTCACCCAGAAGCGGAGCACATAAGAGTTGCTACCGTTAATGCATGTGTGAGTGCGTGTGTGGGTGTGTGTATGTGTGTGTGACATTTTGCGATTAATCGTCGGGCTCATTAGTGGTGAAAATATTTATGAAGACCTCTGGGAAAACGCAGCGTCGTGCAGTCATTAAATATACATTGAAATCATTCTCAACTCTCTGTCTCTTCGCATACATGTAAGTGTATATCTTTCTATGTGTGTGTGTGTGACTTTGTTTTATACTTAATGGATTTGTCATGAAGTTGGCAATGCAGTTTAAATGACAATTTTAACAAAACTGTACATGTTTTTATACCACTGCCAGTAGCTTAAAATAACATTTGAAAGCATAAATGTTAATTATTTGTTGAACAGTAAAAAACTCTCAAAAATGGCCATAACTGTCAGTCAAAAATTGTATTTAGTTCTTAAAATATTGTGCACACTTTAAATAAAACTCCCAGCAAGTAAATTCAATGGGCACTTAGTTCCTCGTATTATTATTTAACACATTTCCCGCCCTTTACCCCCACTTAGTGACTGTTTGCGCAATAGAGCATCGTGTGTTTAACTTTTTGAGCCGCTTTTGTGGTGGTATTATAAAAATCACTGAACAGTACATATGTTTGTCTGTCCACTTGCGAGGAGTACAAGTATTACGGTCACATTAAGGCAGCCGCCAGAAATGATCACATATTGTATGTGTGTTTGTGGTTTTCGCAGTCAGTTTCATTTTCCCACTTTTTTCCAACTCACTCTCTTCTTTTCCCACATTTTGCCTGCTCTGCGGTTTGCCCTGTGTCCTCATGTGCATCGGCTTGCCGTTCAAAGGATTATTTTCAACTGAATTTTGAATTAAGTTCATTTCGTCAAAAAGATGGGCAAAGAGTACATAATGTTTTAAAGAGAAATATAACACCTTTGTCTTTGTGTTATTTTAATGCACTGTTAATCAGAACTTGCGAGCAGGAGTTTTGGTTATTTTTGGAAAGTACCATTTGAAGTAAAAGCTTACTTAGTTTGTATAATCTTTTATACTAAATGGGATTTGTTTACCCAAACTAAACAATTTTCATAAAATACACTAGTAAAATTCCATAATAATTTAGTTTAAACATTTTACAAAATGTATTTATATAGAAATAAAATTAAACTGCTAAATGCAAACCACAAAAGTTCCTCGCTAAACTCATAACATGTTTCATTGTATTGCATATTAAATTTTGATTAAATTTAAATTTAACAAACAGTAACCAACAATTGGCTCTTGCTACAGATTACAGTTGTCAAATACCGCCGAAATGAAATTTGTTTGAAATATTAAACACAAAAACTCAATTAAAAATCAAAAAGCAAGCAACAAAATGTGAAATAGATGGCAAACAAAAAGAATCGTTGCAAAACATTGCTAAAAGTGAAAGGATGCTCAATCTCATAGTGCCCACAAGAATAAACAAATTCGATTAAATTGTCAGAGAAGAAAACAGAAATGGATAAAACATCATGTGGTTGAACTCAATGCAAATTGATGCAGAAATCTAAAAGCATTAAGAAGAAACAAGGAAATACAAAAAAAAATCAGCTAAAGAACAGTAACCAGTAAAAGCTTTTCAAATACTAGTCAGTGTTGTACATAGAAAAATAAATTTAAATGAACTATGAAGAAACTAAACAATAAATGGAACTAATTTAAAAGAATGTATAGAATTTATTTCTTAAATCTAATTTTTGTTAGTAAACTTATTCCATTTAAAAATCGAGCCTCTTTTCGCTTGAACTCTCAGGACAAACACTGAGTATTATAATCCAATTCATGTACAAATTTCTTTAACTTTTTGCCAATAGATCACTACAGAGGCATGCAAACTACCAAAGGTCAAAAATCAAAGAGCTCAGCTTGGTTTTTATTTGGAGCAGTGCAAGCCTTTTGACAGCCACTGTGGCAGAAGCAGCAAAAAGTGTAGCAGGACCAAGGCCGAGATAAGATAACAATCAATAAGCAGAAAACAAGAAACTGACAAAGCCAGGGATAAATACGAGTTTAGCTACCATACAATGAGGTTAAAATGCAACAGCAAAAAGGGGAAGGAGATCAAAAAACTGGTTGGCAGACAAATAAGCCCAGTTTTATAATAAAGTAACAAAAATCTAAAATCTGTGCACAACTGAACCCAAACTCAAACTCAAGCCCAACCCCAGCCCAAAGCCAACCCTCTGAACTGGCCCAGTGAACTTTTGTGCCATGGCTGTAGTTGTTGCTACTGTTTTCCGGCTTACTGTGGGTTGGAGTCTTCAGTTTTATGCAAAACAGGCAAAAAGTTCAAAGGTGTTGACCATGTTTGTGGCAAAAGGCGATGCGAATATTGAATTTGTTTTAAATGACAGCATAATAAGCCAAAGGACCCAAAAAAAACAACAAAACACATATATACATATATATATAGAAAACTTTTGTGAACTTCGAGCCCAAGAGAGAAAATAGGACGGCAGTCAATTTATGAGTCCACAAGGAATACAAAAGTCGGAAACATTTAGATATCGTTTTGACAAGAACTTTAATTAAATGCAGCAAATGTTTTTTGTTCACTGCTAAAATTTAAAAAAAATTCTAAATTTATTATTTTGTGCCTACAAAATCAATTTAATTTCTCAAAGCTTCAAAACAGTCACTTTTAAGTTCTTGTTGGCTATATATTCAGCCGCGAAACGGCTACATTTAATGTGTATGATTGTGTGTTCAAGGCGCGTATGTGTCAGTAGTAAATGTTACCAATTGCTGCCTCTACCGAACTAACCCGCAGCCTCCTCCAGCGAATATGCTCCATATGAGCGACCTAAAAATTCCAAAAAATCAATACGAGACAACAGTCAAAAATAGTAAGTAAAGCCAAACGAACGTGCAACACTTTTGTATCAAACAGCTGCAACAATAAAAGCCATTGTTTACCTTTCTATAGAGTAGATATAGAGATACAGAGAGAGAGACAGAGAGAGCATCGTGAAAAGCATAACTAGTTTGCATAAAATAAAAGTTTTTGGGTTTCTGTATGAGAGGCTATTGAATCATACAAAGCACGTTCATACATGTGTACATGTCTTTATGTTTTACACTATCCTTTTGTCTCTCGTTTGAGGCAAGCTATGTGAAAGAAAAGAGAGCTCAGCGCAAACAAACAATAAAACTTGCTCACACATTGACCTAAATTTATGCAATGGAAACTTTTAAAGAATCAAATCGAATAACATAAAAATAAAGCACAGTTTTTTGGCTTTTTCATGTAACCGATGACAGCAGCTGTCACATGTGTGTGGGTGTGTGTGTGTGGATTGTGTGTGGATTGCGAGAGGGCTGTGAAAATTTGGTGACATTAAAGTATAACCAGGATATGCATACCAACTAGAGTCACGAATACTCTCACTTTATTTCACTGCTTTTGTGCACTGTCATTTGCTGAATATTCATATTTTTTGATCCCAAAAACTTATGAATTATGAAATATGCATGCAATTGTCTGTGTCTTTTTCTCCCTCCCTCTCTTTCTCTCTCTCTCTTACTCTTTGTCCGTCTGCACGGAAGTAGCGAAAAAGTGGAGAGAAATTTCAGTGAAAGCGAGACAAAAGTTCCCATTTTTTGCTCATGGAAATTTGTGCTCAAAACTCGCACACATGTCTGCTCTGTAATATTCAGATGCTTAGCACATATTCCGCCCACATATCGCATATATACTCTATATATATCTCTCTTCATTTGGTTCTTTTGCTGGCTTACCTGACGTATACGTAATTGTTTTTGTACTCGTCTGCTACAGTTGGACGTTGATGCGTCGTCGCCCAAAGCTCTCGTAAAATTAGGTGACACAATTTCAATTCTTTTCTTCTGTTTCTTTTTTGTTTTTTTTTTTGTTTCGACTGCTCGAATTTAAAATGCATTTTTGTTGATGGTATTTTAAATGAGACTCGTTAGGCATGCAAAAGCATAAACTAAGTATTGTGCATAAATTAAATTGTGTAGTTGCATTTAGCTTTGGAATACTTTTCTGTAGCTGAAATATAGTAGTTCCAAGTGGAAAAATGACTCTAACAAAACTAAAATGTATTTAAAATTAAGTTAGAAGTAACTTTTCTGTAATAAGATTAGTGTCTTACTGTGACTTTGCTCAAAACATTATATAATTTGTAGTTTTTATACTCTCTGCAAGAGTATATTGGGTTTGTGAAAATGTATGTAACAGGCAGAAGGAGGCGTGGCAGACCCCATAAAGTATATATATTCTTGATCAGCATCACAAGCCGAGTCGATATAGCCATGTCCGTCTGTCCGTCTGACCGTCTGTCCGTCTGTCTGTCCGTCTGTCCGTCCGTATGAACAAACAGATTTCAGAGATGGTAAGAGCTACAAGTTCAAGCTTGGTCTCAATCGATCACATATTTAGTCAGTCAATACAAGAATCTTTTTTTTTTTCGATGCCACGCCCCATTCGCCCACAATGAGCAAAAAACTAGACACACCTCGGAAAAAATTGGTGTTTTGGGCGAATATTTCAATAACTATTGCACCTAGGATCACCAATTTTGGTATGGAGGTTCCTAGCGACAGCGTAAAAGCATAGACATTTAAATTTTTGGACTGCCACGCCCCGTTTTCCCACAATTAATAAAAAAAAAATCTCAACTTTCGCTCCGTTTTTAGGCATTCTTTTTTATAGTACAGTATTGTAATTTATAATTCGTGTGAAGACTAACTATATCAAACTTTCCTGAAAGGCGCATTGAAATCGCACTATAAACAAGAAAACTAGAAGCGTTGCAATATTGATAACCGAATGCAATATCATGTATGAGTGCAAGTGAGACAGAAACATACAAGCACATGTTCGAATGTTTTCGTTGCTTGCGTGACGGCAGCGCTGCCCGCAGTCGCTGGCTGCGCTGAATACACACATACATACATACATGCATATGCATCATATATACTTTCAAGAAGGTGTCCAAATAGTCGCATAAAAATAAATACAGTGTCTACACAAATAGGCGCACCTTTGGCATCCATGGGTATTGACCCGGTCTGACGACATAAGCGATGTGCTTCGGTGTGGTGGAGGTATGAATTAGCAGAGGTCTTTAGCGTGAAATGTCCCTAATTCTTTACCTTCTAGGTCTTCTAAAAGATATAGTGAATATCCTAACTTCTTTTTGATACGAACTTCTATACCAACAGGTGCTAATTTTGCATTAAAATTTGCTGCTGCTTGCTTAAGGCAAAATTTCGTTTAATAACTTGTTGGCCAATCTCAAATGAACGAGGTCTCGCTCGCAAATTATATGTTTGCTTATTTTTCTCATATGCTTTAGTGAGATGTTTTCCAATATTAGATCGAATCTTATGAAATTCGTCGGTCCTATCCAATCGTTCAGTGCCATCACTGAGTATTTTAAGATTTCGCAGTAGTTTGTAATCATTACCATGCGTTATAAAATATGGCGACATTCCTACAGATTGATGAATAAAATTTCTCAGTGCCGAATTGATACTGGGTAAGTAAATATCCCATAAGCGTTGATCGCTTCGAACGTAGGCTCTTAAAGAAGCGTTTATGGAGCGATTAATATGCAACGGTACAAATGTGTTGAATACCATGCTTGGAAATGAAATTAGCAAACTCATGGCTTTTAAATTGAGTGCCATTGTCACTAACAACGATTTCCGGTACTCCAAAGCATGAAAATATTTCATCCCTTAAGTAATTTATTACAATCTGTGAGGTGAATTTCTTGACCGCTTAGAGAAAAGTAAACTTAGAAAAATGGTCGCGTATGATTCCAAAATTGCCTTTCTTAGTTCGAGGAAAAGGACCGATGAAATCTATATATACTCTTTGAAACGGTCTTTCACTTGTTACTTGGCTTCCTATTAGGGGTTTTAACGCACATGTGGGATATTTTGTTGTCCTACAAGTATTACAAGAACTTATATAATTTCGCACATCGACAACCATTTTTGGCCAGAAAAATCTTAGTCTTATTCGCTCTAGGCATTTGGCGGTACCACAATGACTAGAGGTCGACTGATCGTGAGCGGCTTTGATGACTGACATGCGTAGTTCGTCTGGAACTAACAACTTCCAACAGTCATCCGAGTCTGTTGTAAACATACAACGTCGATAGATAAATTTATCAATTACACGAAAATCAGGTAAATCCGCTGACTTATAACTCTCTCTAAGCTTACAATAATCAGTGGATTGAAACGCATCAGAATCTAAGTCAATTTCAGGGAAAAGTTCAACATCTAGTTCGGCAATTTCTTCTACGTCTTCGAACGACCTTGAAAGCGCGTCGGCAACGACGTTTTCACTTCCTTTTCGGTGCTCGATACTAAAGGAAAACCCTTGCAACTTAATTGCCCATCGTGCCAATCTTCCACTCAGGTCCGACTGATTCATTAACCAGCGCAAACTAGCATGATCAGTTACGACTTTAAAGGTCTGTCCTTCAATATACATTCTGAATTTCTTAATAGCTAGAACGACTGCTAAGCATTCGAGCTCAGTTACCGTGTAATTGCGTTGTGCTTTGTTTAGTTTTTTAGACATATACGCAATAGGCCTTTCACATCCTGAATCATCAGCTTGAGCCAACACTGCTCCAACGCCGCATAAGGAAGCATCGCACTGAATCACGGATGGCTTTTCATAATTGGGATGGACAAGAAAGGGAGCAGAGCATAACCTACGCTTAATTTCTTCAAAAGCAGATTGTGCCGAATCATTCCATTCAAACGATTTGCCTCGTAATAATTCTGTAAGAGGGAATATAACTGTAGAATACTGGGATATGAATCTTTGGTACCATCCCGTCATGCCTAGAAATCGTCTCAACTGCTTTCGCGTCTTTGGAACTGGAAAGTCATTAACAGCTTGAATTTTGTTAGCGTTGATTTGGAGAGTACCTTCTCCTACAATATATCCCAAATAATCGACTTTACTTAGCCCAAATTGACTTTTGCTTACATTAATTGTCAATCCTGCTTTGCGCAATTGAGTAGAAACTGTTGCAAGGTGTTGTAAATGATCTTCAAAATTAGCTGACATTACCAATAGATCATCAAGATATACGAAAACGTGTGATTTTAGTTGATATGGTATGACCTGATCCATCAATCTACACATGGTCTGAGGCGCATTGGTCAACCCAAATGGCATTCGCCTAAATTGATATAATGGTCGGTTGGGAATTGTGAAAGCGGCTTGTGACGAGATTCTGCCTCTAACCTAATTTGCCAAAAAGCGTCTTTTAGATCAATTTTTGAAATGCAATGCACTGAGGGAAGACGACTTAACAAGGCATCCAAAATTGGCATTGGATAAGCATCCTTAACTGTTGCAGCATTTAACTTACGAGCGTCCAAACAAAACCTAACTTTTCCAGGTTTTACAACAAGAGTAACTGGAGATGACCATGAGGATGCAGGAGCTTCCTCAATTACGCCTAATTTTAGCATACGATCCACTTCTTCGCACAGTAATTTTTCTTTAGCAGGGGACAAAGCATAGAATCTTTGCTTAATTGGCTTGGCATCAGTTGTGTCGATGTTATGTTCTACTAGAGAAGTTTCTCCTAGACCATTAATTTCGGAAGATGGAAAATACTCGATTACAGAGTTCAACCTCGCTCTTTGAGACGAAGTTAAACTGAGCTCATTAGAGTCAGGGCTTGCTTTGTCTAAAATTTCATTTATGAAATAAGGAGACTTAATACTTATAAAAAAGACCTTCCAAAAATCCATTCCACAAATCACATTTTGTTTAATGGTTGGAACTATCAAAAAGTCAAATTCTTTACACTGCGAATTGAAATCAATGGGTTCGCTTATAGTGCCTGCAATATTTTGTTGAAAACCGTCTGCAGTGAGCACAACACCTTTTAATTTTTTATACTTCATACTTTCTGAGATTATTCGTTCCGCCAGAGTTGAGCCTATTACACTTTTATTCGCTCCACTATCTAAGAGGGCCAAGTGAGTTTCATTGAACATATTAATTTGTGTAAAGGGACGTATATCGTTTTGTTTCTGGACTAGAGACGATATGGTAAAACAATTTAAACGACGGATATTATTCCAATATTCTTTCATGCGCAAAGATGATCGGCGCTTTGGAACAATCAAGGAGTCAGCATTAAATATGGCCGCTCTGCGTATGTTATATTCGCGAAGGCGTTCGTGATATGGTTTGAACGATCGAGGAGTTGGTAAGTCTGGTGAGGAAAGTGATAAGTCAGGTGAACGAAACGATATGTCTGGTGGTGAGGAAACTACTGAATGCAAACCCAAGGCTAACGTCGGACACCCACTTTCGATGCTCGGTGGATATCCTGAGCAGAGTTTTCCGCCGTTAGTTTGCATTTGGCACAATTTGGCTTATAGGTCTCTACTAAACCACAACCGTAGCAGAAGACTCGGCGAGCTTTCAAACAATCTTGATACCTATGACCTTGTTCATCGCAATTCCAGCATTTTACTTTATTTGACATCTGCAAAGCACAAATCTCATCATTATTTTGCTCTATCTCAGATAGATTTTCTGATTCATCGTCAAATCGAATGGCATTGACAGCTCTTTTAGAAATGAACTTCGATCGAGAGTTTCGAAAGAATTCTTCGTGTCTATGACATTCCTTTCGCAATATCGCCAAACTTGATGTCTCTACATGCAGTAGTTCATGTTTTAGCTCGGGCTTCAAGTTGTGCTTAACTTCAGTGACCAAATCTTCTTCTGACATGGGTTCTCTGAGAGTGTCTGCGATGGCCAGCATGGCGTCAAGAAAATCATCAAAAGATTCATTACCTGCTTGTTTTCGATGCCGCATGGCCTGCTTGATATCACGGTCAGTTCGTTGATCTTGATATCGCTCCCGCAACTTGTTGCATAAATCAAACCAATTCAAATGTCCAACGGTTCTATGAACTCGCCAATAAAATGACAGAGCTGAACCATTAAAGAGTAAATTTGCAAATTGGTATATCAAGTCGAAGTTATTATATAAATATTGTGAAGTAAGACAATTGATTCAATAAATGAAATCTTCTATGGGCAAGTCACTGGCGGAACCAGAAAATTTTACTTTCCAACTGGATATAATACTAGATATTCTATCAGGACGAGTGGTAGCATAATCAGTAGTATTGACACTACCTGACGGTCTACGGCGCTCGTTCTCATTGTTTGCTCGTGACTCCCTTAGAGGAATCTCGTTCTCCCATTCGAGTTGTGAATCGTCACGTGACTCTCTTCTTAAAGCAGACAAGCTTAAGTAGCGTAAAGCAGAACTGATCTGGTCAGAAACTGTTGCAGCAATTTCAGCTCTATGACTCGCTAACGAACTCGCTATAATTCGGTGAATACGATCATCATTGTTGGCGGACGCACCTCTTCCGGACTCTGATCTTGGGGTTGCATTGTGTGCTTGACGCAAGTTTTGGATTTGTCGGTTGTTTGACCTGGTTGTAGGTCGATTTCTTGGGATAGTTCCCGTGGGATTAATGCCTGCGGCACCCCGGGGCCTACCTATGGTAGCTCTAGGAACTGTGGTGGTTTCACTTGACCGTTTCTCTGAACTCTGCGCAAGAGTACAGGGTTGTCTGCAGATCGGACAAGTTGTATTATTTCTTAACCACTCCGGCAAACATGATTTGTGGAACTTATGTCTGCAAGCGATTTCGGTGAAAACTGTATCTGATAAGGTATCATTGCAAATAGCACAAGAGATTGAATCTTCTGCTGTGTTTACTACTGCATTTAAATCTTCTGTACTGCGTAAAACTGCCATTTTGAAAGTTATCTTATAATATGAGAATTGAAATTTATTATTCTTCTCTTCTCTTATTCTTTCATATAAGTGAAACGATAATTTTCGAAACGATATACGATATTATTGATTAGTTTGGGACTTATCCATTAATAAAATTGTTGCATTGATAAACTAAAGATTGTCAATCTGGAGGTAAAATAGAAAGCTTGGGCGAAACGAAAGTAAATGCTAATCTGGGTTTTCGGACCCACGTCCTGAGATACTTGCATTTTTAGCTAAAAAAAAAACTCTAGCTGGAACACTCTTTCGGGCCCCACGTTGGGCGCCATTTAATTATGTAACGAACACATGAAGTGAGCAGCAGACTGGAGGCGTACTCTGCCTACGGGGCCGACTGGAGCTCAGGGAAAATGGGGTGGGTTCTTTGCCACCTAGTGAGCTGTTGTGCCACATAACCAAAAATATAGACAGAGTTGAATAAAGGGACATGGAAATAAGGATGATAACCATAAGGGTACAGCACAACGACAGGAATGAAAATCTTTGAGGAAGGACTGAGATGTAAATGTCCTTCTTCTTTACCCTCCCAACCTTTAAAGACGTTAAGCTATATATCTTTACCCATAAAATCTATGGAACAATATTTACATCAGGTGCCCATTATTCAGGATATTTAATTCATAATTATTCAGGGAATTCACAATTTAAAGTAAACCATTCGTTGGTTATAAAGATCATTTAAGAATAAGCTGTATTTACAAATTCACAATGAGATCTGCTTTTTATTTATAGTACGATTTTAAAAGAAGAAAAGCGAACAAACATACGGACTATAAACTTTATCGCAAAGAATGCACTACGATGTATGTTTGCTTTTGGTTTGCCTTGGCATGGTATATCTTTACTTTTAAATAATTTTAACTAGTTGTCATATACTCAATCATTTTAACTCACTCAGTTTGTTTTGTTCTTACATATGTTGATACAGCTGACAATTCCCCATAGTAGTCGACAGGCCTGAAGACGACGATGCACTGTTTGAACTTCAAATTGATTAGAAAATATATATATAACAACTAATATTCATATTATACATACCATACCAAAATTTAATCTTCTTACTTAATTATAAAACTAAATTTAATTATTTAAATCGATAGGAATTTATTACTATTATTTGCAATTGAAATTAATTTTTCTTTTTAAATACTTTCAAAAATTCATATATACGAAGGGAACATTGGCTTTGATTTAATTTGCTCATAGACGAACAAAAAGGGTCATGATGCTGACCAAATTAATAAATTTTATGATACATATTACATTTGATTGCCTTGATCGCGTTAGGTTCTTGCGTCGGCCGAATTCACCAAAGAAAAGTGAAGAAAATATTGAGGAAAACTACAAACGATTTATTCTATGCTCCGCGCAACTATGTTAGCGCTGGCAGCAGGCTTTCAAACAAACGAACGGCGTTATCACTCTTGCGTCGCCAACACGCCGTCAGCACTATCCGCAACAGGGTTGCTCCAGCGATCAAGCACTACGAGTCCAAAACAGGTTTTTATGTGCGGTCTACGTGCGCCTCCAACGATGTGTACAGCGTCGTTAGCAGCGTGCACGAGGCCCGCAAACAATGTTCGCACACACTGCGGAGTCAACAAGATGATATTTCCGATACGCGCCTTAGTGGCATCAAACATGTGCCCTTAGCACCTTTTTCGTATCTTCTTCCAGGGAAAAACAGTCCAAAACTACACGAAAAGACTTTTATAAGCCACAAGCCTATCAGTGTAAAAACACATACCTTATTTTGGCGATGGGCCTTGATGAAATCACTAAATAAGTGCACTTAGGCACGACGCACAATTATTTCGCACTATTAGTTGTAAGGAAGCGTTCTAGCCTGGGTACAGATCTCAGTCCGTCCAGGGCTCGAATCTTACAAGAAATTTGTAATATTCGCGGAGACGCTGCAGACGGGGAAAAACGTGCCAGCGGAGATGAGATCAGCGGAGGAGGGGGGGAATGCAAGACGCGAGAGCGAGGTGGGGATGCCACCGTTGTTCCGCGCAAGCTGTTGCAATGCTCCACGAGATCGAGGCGAGGCGCCGAGGTACTCTGGCAGCCGCCGCCGGTCACGTGCGAGGGGCACTACAGGGTATGGGGTAGTCGCATGCGAGATCTAAACGGGGGGCGCCGCCGTTGTTCTCAGCGATGCGATGCGATGCGACGCTCTGCGAGATCGAAGCGGGACGCCGAGGTACTCTAGCGAACACCGCTGTTCTCTAGCGAAGAGTGTGCGAACGGATAGGAGATGCGCAGACGCGAGATCCAAACGGGGGGCGCCGCCGTTGATCTCCGCGAGTCGTTGCACACGAGGGAAAGACACGTCTTGCGAGTATGTGATCGTGGCTCTGGGGCGCCAAGAGACCACGAGCATACCCAGCGGAAGACGGCGTTGGTTCACAAGAGTAAGCTGCAACTCTAGGAGCGCCGTAGAGTCGCTGCTGTTCTCGAGTGAAACGGAAAGGGAACAGGAGTAGGGATATGGCCACGAAGAATTCACTAACTGGATTCGCCCAGCCCACTGACAACACGTGGCTGGCTTTTCTCTTCTTCTATTCTCTTTTTTATTTCTCTTTCCTTTTATGCACAGTTTGGCTATTGCCCTATAGTCGCACTGGCCCTAACGGTTCTTTACTCACGTACTTTTTCCTTCTCCTTGGTCTCGTGGACTTACGTCTTATTCGGTCGCTGGTCGATCGCAAAGTGTCTGCAGCGCTCTCGATCTAAGAGCGTTGAAGCTGCCTTGACACAACTCCACCACGAAAGCTCTCTCTTCACCACAGAGCTTTCGTCCAGAGTTGCATCAAGCCGCTCCTTACGCTCCTGACAGAGGGCGCCGCAGACATCGCCTAACTCCTATCGATTGCTTATCTATTCGATTTCTAATTAAAAATACGTTGTTGATTTAACTTAAAATTTGACTTCATTGTCTGTAAATAACTAAATACTGATTCATGTTCTTAATCCTAATAAACCAATTCCTTTTCTTATTACTATTAATAAACTTATAATATATATATTCTTAATCCTATTAAATTCATTTTCCTTATTACTACTAAACGCTTTGTAAGACGGGATTGGAACCCCGCCTTACCACCCCCCCTTTCCTACCAGGGTCACAGTCACGGCCCCCTCAGCCGTTATTGTGACGGAGAAGGCTCGTCCTCCGTTGGTGACGCGGAATCGGGTCCTTCGGTGCCGTCTGCCGCCTTCCTCTACCTCCTTCTTCAGGAGCCTCACGGTGTCTGCGTCCAGCGAGATGTCTCGTGGACGTATCGTCCAGTTCGCCGGGATTAGCGGCAACAGATCCTCCTGTGCCTCGACCATGCCGAAAATCTCCTCTAAGTCTGGCGTCCACCCGATCTCCTCTTCGCCGAGTTCGGCCATCAGTTCCGCCTCTGCGGATGAGTCCAGCGGCGCTTGCGCCTCCACGGCCATCAGTTCCGCGTCCCCTGACGGCATTGTGTTGTTGTTCGGGTCACAGCTGCGGGCCTCCTTCCGGGTTTCGGAGGAGCCCAGTTGGCGCTCGCGGGGAGTGCGCGACGCTCGCAGCTGCGGCCTTTTGCCGTCGGGGCTCTGCTCTGACGCCGTCTGCTGCCTCCCTTGACGACCGCGGCGACGCTTCCTCCTCGGTTTCGGAGTTCTGGTGTTTTCCACCACGCCCGGCAAGAACCGGATGCTGACGCGTGGGAAGACACTTGCTGTGTCGACTTCCCACCTGCTGCTGCTGAACGTGCGTCGGCACGTCTGGCCATCCTCTTCGTCGCTGCTCCTTGGCTCGAAGCTGGCCACATACTCCGTCCTGGTTGCGGTCTCGACGGGCCTCGGGTTTCCTCGGCTGGACGTTGTGTGCGGCGCGATCTCATCCGACTGGTCGTCACTTGTGTCGAGCGCCATACCGAACGTGATCGATTTGGCGACGTGTTCGGTGTCTCGGGCGTCGTCGCCGGCATCCAGCGATTGGCCGGCCTCCTCGATGGCCTCTTTTCCAGGCTCTGCGGCCTCCTCTTCGGGCTCTGTGGCCTCCTTTTCGGGCTCTGTGGCCTCCTTCTCCTCTTCTTCGGGCTCGGTTCGGGCTGGTGGCAACAATGCTGGCAGTGGCTCCGGTGAGGGCGGTTCTTCGTAATACGGCGGGGTCTGCCGCATCCCTGGCATGTGGACGTAAATCGTTGTCGAGCGAATCTCCATCATCTGGACCGCGTCCGCCAGCCGCTCGTACGAGTATGACGTTGTCTCATACACGGTGTGCCGGAAGCCTGCACCGTCGCCGTCGCCCTCGCTCTCATCGTCCCAGTCTGTGTATCCCTGCCCTTCGTACTGGGCCTCTTCTTCGCCCGACTCTCCCTGTTCCGGGTCCTCACCTACTGAGCCCTCCTGCCACTCACGCTCTGGATCCTCGGCCTCCGACTCCTCCACCTCCGACCAGTGGTCTTCTCTTCTTCTGGCGTAGAAGGTCCGGCCTATCCGCGGGTCTCGTTGCGGTTGGCTTTCCGCCTCTGACTCTCGCCCTTCTGTCTCTGGGTCTTCGACCTCGGATTCTTCTGGTCCCGACCAGTGGTCCTCTCGCCGGTAAGCGTAAAAAGACCTGCCTAGTCGCGGGTCTCGTTGTTGCTGTTCCTCGCAACCTGGGCCTGGCTCAGTGGCGTCACTATCTCCTGCCATCTCGACATCCTCCTCGTCGCTGCTTATTAAGATGCACTCGTTGTCCATCGCAGGTTTATCTATCTGTATTGTATGGTGGAAGAAAAACAAGATGAGTTACTATGTCTACCTTATCTGCTATTTCCCTACCAGTGCGACTATCGGGTTTGTTTGTTTACATATTTCTTATTCTAGGTACATGGTTATTTCTTATACTACTTATCCTATTTACAATCCGATTAGGGTCCCCCCCTTTTTCCTCCTGGGCCAGCGTCACTCCCCTTTCCCCGAGGGGAGCTCGCGGCCTGCAGGGGAGTCCAAGATTTCGTCATCGTCTTCGGGATTCTGAAAGTAAGGTTTAAGTGCAGTTATGTTGGCCACCCGTTTCTTGCGTTCGCCCTCGCGGGTGAGACGCACGATGCTGGGGGAGATAAAGCAAGATACCCTGTAGGGCCCGTCGTATTTCGGGGCCAACTTGGCCGCGAAACCTTCTGCTGCGTTGGACAGCTGGTGCTGTCTCACCATGACCTCTGCTCCGACCGTCGGTCGCCATTCTCTTCTCCGGAGGTTGTAGTGCCTTCCTTGGTCCATCGACGCCTTCTGTAGGTTGTTGCGCACGATCTCGAATACTTCCTTTAGCTTTCTCTCCTTGTCCTGTGGGCTTATATGACTCGTTGCCGATCCTGGGGTTACTTCGTCATACAACGCTGCCGGAAGACGAGGTTCCGTGCCTTGCACGAGGAACGATGGACTGAATCCTGTCGAGTCCGCCACACTAGAGTTGACCGCCAGCGCTATTTCGGGCAGTAACTCATCCCACGAACTCTGATGTCCTTCGATGAATTGGGCTATCATCGTCTTCACCGTCCTGTTGGTCCTTTCCGTAGGGTTCTCTTGGGGGCAGTAGGGAGCCGTGTACTGCAGAGTCACTCCCAACGATTCCATGTAGTTCTTGAAGGCTGTGCTTGCGAACTGGACTCCATTGTCGCAAACAAAAGTCCTGGACGAAGGTATCCTCTCGCGAAACGCTTGTTGCAACGATGCTGCGGTCGCTCTCCTCAGCGGGACCAGTTCCACCCACTTGGAGAAAGTATCGTGGAAAACCAACAGCATTGTGTTGCCGCGTTTGGAGCGAGGGAGGGGTCCAACGAAGTCTGCGCACATGACAGCCATCGGCTCTGCCACCTGTCGCGTCAGCATTCGTCCTGCCGGCTTTCTCTGCTCCGTCTTGTATCTCTGACAACATACACAAAATTTGACATACCTGGTCGCTTCTCTGAACATGCCAGGCCAGTAGTAGCGCTGCGCCAATCTTGATGCTGTCTTCCTCACTCCTTGGTGTCCTGCTGTGGGGGCGTCGTGGCATTCTGCCAGTACCCGCTTCCTCTGGTCTTTGGGTACACACAGCTTCCAGGGGATGTAGTCCTCGTCGTCTGTCCTTTGTCCTAGATTCCTATACAATTGCCCGTTCTCTTCGATGTAGTCCGGGAATTTCTCTGGTTGAGTCCTGATCCTCTCTCGCATCTTCGCTATCCAACCGCAAAGGGGGCCCTCGGCTGCCACCTGCTGGCACGAGTCCAGGGGCTGCCGGGAGAGCGCGTCAGCCACTGCGTTTAACTTACCCTTGCGGTACTTTATATCGAATTGGAACTGCTGCAACTCCAGGGCCCATCTCGCTATCCTTCCAGATGGACTTTCAATGGAGTTAAGCCATTTTAGAGCCAAGTGGTCCGTCACCACTTCGAAGCGATAGCCCTCCAGGTAGCATTGCATTTTCCTGGTGGCCCATACTATCGCCAGGCACTCCTTTTCCGTGGCTGAATAGTTCCTTTCGGCGGCTATCAATTTCCGGCTGGCGTATGCTATCACCCTTTCGTCCTCGTTGATCGTCTGCGTCAGTACGGCTCCTATGCCGTAGTCGCTTGCATCGGTTTGCAGCGAGAACTTGACTGAGAAGTCGGGGCATGCCAACACCGGTGCCGTCGTCAGCTTCTCTTTCAGCTCCTGCAACGCCTTCTCTTGTGCCTCTCCCCAGGCCCACTTTTGGCCTTTCCTTAGGAGGGATGTCATCGGTTCGACGAGCGTCGCGAAGTTTGGTACGAACCTCCTGTACCATGATGCCATTCCTAGGCATTGGCGCAGCGTTTTTAGGTTGTGGGGAGCTTGAAGGTTCCGGATCGCATCGACTTTGTCGGGATCGGTACAGATACCTTCACCGCTTACCACATGACCTAGGTACGCCAGCCTCCTCTGGAAGAACCGACACTTCTTTCTGTTCAGCCTCAGGTTCGCCGCCCGCAATCGCCGGAACACCTCCCTCAGGTTCTCGATGTGCTGCTCCCTCGTCTCTCCTGTTACCACGATGTCATCGAGGTATGCGAATGCGTGGGGCTCCATCTCTGGTCCTATAACCACCGTGTCCAAGGCTCTCTGGAATGTCGCTCCTGCCGAATGCAGTCCAAATGGCATCACTCGCCATTGGAATAGACCTCTCCCCGGCACGGTGAAAGCTGTGCATTCACGGCTATCCGCAGCCATCGGGATCTGCCAGTATCCTTGCTTCAGGTCCAGCGTTGAGATGTATTTGGCGTGTCGCAACCTCTCCAGGATGTGATTTATCCGAGGTACTGGATAAGCATCCGGGATGGAGTGCGCATTGAGCTGTCGGTAGTCCACGCACATGCGCCATTCCCCAGTCTTTTTCCTTACCAAGACTATCGGAGCGCTGTGCGGGCTACGCGATCTCTCAATGGCGCCTGCTCGGATGAGCTCATCTACCTGCTCGTCAATCACTTTCTGCATCGCCGGGTTCTTCGGGAAGTAGCGCTGCTTTAGAGGCTTGTCGTCTCTCATCCGGATGCTGTGTTCCGCGATGTGTGAGACCCCTGACAACCCCTCGAACGACGCCAACTCCCTCTCCAAGAACTCAATCACCTCAGGCCCGAGGTTGGCCGGCCATTCCGCGTCTTCAGCCTGGGACTCTTCGGTTTTTTCTTCCCCTTCTTCTTCTTCTGACCGCGCCGTCGGGGCCGTCTCAGCGCTCGCCACCGACGCTCTAACTACTTCATCTTTCATTTTTACTATTGACTCACCCGCTGCGTTGTTCTTCGTCTCTTTTACCGAGTCGCCTCGACCATCTCGGCTCCTCGTCTCGTTCGGTCGTCGCTGCGGCTTAGACATCTCTTCGAGGGGTGAGCCTGTTGCGGGTGGACTCCTCGTCTCGTAGTTTGCAACCAACTCCATGGACAGCTTCGCGCGTCCGACGCGGATCGTCGTTCCCATGCTGCACAGGAAATCCATTCCTAGGATGACGTTGTCGAGCATGGTGGGCATGCTCAGTACCACCGTCTTTACCGTCTTTCCCGCTAGGCTTATGTCCACCAAGAGTGCCTTCCTGAGCTCCACAGACGATCCATCTGCCAATCGTATATTGGTTTCCACCGGGAGCCTTTTGTCTCTAACGCTTTGTCTCTGCAGCCACTGCTCGCTTACGAAGCTGCGTGTTGCTCCGGTGTCGATCGTCGCCGTCGTTTCGTGGCCGCCGATCGTCACTCGTGCCACGATCTTCCCTCTATTTATAATCATCGGTGAGTTTATCGCCTGGAGTTGGGGTTCGCGGCGCGATCCTCCTCCTGGCCTGAGGGGCGCCTCGTGTCGTTTCCCGACCTCGTTTGGTCGCAGCACTCCTTGCTGCTTCGTCCTTGTTTGCCGCAAGTTCGGCAAAATAGCACTGGCACGTTGGAACACTCCCGAGCGAAGTGTCCACTCCGCCCGCATCTGTGGCATGCTCTCCTTTGGTCAAAACTCCCGGCGCTGTTCGCTGGCGCCTCATGGGGCGTTGTCGGGTGCCCTGTGGCCTGGCGTACCACCGTTGACGGACCTGATGCTTGTGGGCCTCCCATTTCGGGCCGGAATGGGTTTGGTGGCCTAGTTCTTGCCCCTGCAAAAGTCGACTCACCCTTGATTCTCGTCCGTGCCCGAGAGTACTCCTCATCCTGCTCGCGGAGACTTTCATACTCGGAGGCCATCTGCGTCAGTTGCGCCAGTGTTGCAAAATCGTGCCTGCGCACGTGCAATCGATAGTCCGGCGCCGCGTTTTCGTAGATTCTGTACAGCTCCTGCGCCGTACTGTATCCCGCGCGTCTCATCAGCACCCGCAAGTTCACCAGGTAGTCTTTGAACTTCTCATTCGGGCGCTGCCGGTGTGAGCGTATCTGGTCTTCCAGATGCTCGAAGTAATGGGGCGGCAGGAAGAAGTCCAGAAAGTCCTTCCGAAACGCTGCCCATGACGCGTTCCATAATCCGCTGGTTAGAAACCAGCTGCCTGCCTGGTCGACCATCGCCTCGCTCATGGCCGCTGGCATGTCATTCAGGTCGATTCTGTACGTCGCGGCCCGCTGTTCGAGGATTTCTAAAAATCCTAGCGGATCCTCTTGGCCGCCGTACCTCAATCCCCATTTGCGCACTTGGTCAGCCACTCCCCTTTGAGCTCGGGCCTCGTCTGCGTGCGTGTATATCGTCGCTGGCTTATCTTCCACCCGAATCTCGGGTGGGCGCTTCGTGATTGTCTGATGGGGCTTCCGTTCCGCTGTCGCTGTGCCAAATTCCGCCAATGCTTATCACACGTGCACTAGCCGTGCAAAATGGGACGGAAAAAATGACCAAATATTTAAACTGACTGTATTCAAACTGTTCTCCTGAGCAACAAAACTAAAACTCCCGACTGGCGTTAGTGCGCACTTGCGGGTTTTATTTCGCAATGGTGCTGCACTCCCCTACGTCTCCAGGGTCCCTGCTCGGGCGCCACTTGTAAGGAAGCGTTCTAGCCGGGGTACAGATCTCAGTCCGTCCAGGGCTCGAATCTTACAAGAAATTTGTAATATTCGCGGAGACGCTGCAGACGGGGAAAAACGTGCCAGCGGAGATGAGATCAGCGGTGGAGGGGGGGGAATGCAAGACGCGAGAGCGAGGTGGGGATGCCACCGTCGTTCCGCGCAAGCTGTTGCAGTGCTCCACGAGATCGAGGCGAGGCGCCGAGGTACTCTGGCAGCCGCCGCCGGTCACATGCGAGGGGCACTACAGGGTATGGGGTAGTCGCATGCGAGATCTAAACGGGGGGCGCCGCCGTTGTTCTCAGCGATGCGATGCGATGCGACGCTCTGCGAGATCGAAGCGGGACGCCGAGGTACTCTAGCGAACGCCGCTGTTCTCTAGCGAAGAGTGTGCGAACGGATAGGAGATGCGCAGACGCGAGATCCAAACGGGGGGCGCCGCCGTTGATCTCCGCGAGTCGTTGCACACGAGGGAAAGACACGTCTTGCGAGTATGTGATCGTGGCTCTGGGGCGCCAAGAGACCACGAGCATACCCAGCGGAAGACGGCGTTGATTCACGAGAGTGAGCTGCAACTCTAGGAGCGCCGTAGAGTCGCCGCTGTTCTCAGGTGAAACGGAAAGGGAACAGGAGTAGGGATATGGCCACGAAGAATTCACTAACTGGATTCGCCCAGCCCACTGACAACACGTGGCTGGCTTTTCTCTTCTTCTATTCTCTTTTTTATTTCTCTTTCCTTTTATGCACACTTCGGCTATTGCCCTATCGTCGCACTGGCCCTAACGGTTCTTTACTCACGTACTTTTTCCCTCTCCTTCGTCTCGTGGACTTACGTCTTATTCGTTCGCCGGTCGATCGCAAAGTGTCTGCAGCGCTCTCGATCTAAGAGCGTTGAAGCTGCCTTGACACAACTCCACCACGAAAGCTCTCTCTTCACCACAGAGCTTTCGTCCAGAGTTGCATCAAGCCGCTCCTTACGCTCCTGACAGAGGGCGCTGCAGACATCGCCTAACTCCTATCGATTGCTTATCTATTCGATTTCTAATTAAAAATACGTTGTTGATTTAACTTAAAATTTGACTTCATTGTCTCTAAATAACTAAATACTGATTCATGTTCTTAATCCTAATAAACAAATTCCTTTTCTTATTACTATTAATAAACTTATAATATATATATTCTTAATCCTATTAAATTCATTTTCCTTATTACTATTAAACGCTATGTAAGACTGGATTGGAACCTCGCCTTACATAGTGCAGTAAAATAAAACAAATTTATGAAAATATGCTCGATGGCGCAAAATTAATTTTCCACTTAAACACTTGTGACTGGTTTGGTTAATGGTCAAACAGGAAATAGGCCGATCGAGGAAGTCGACACCTACTCGAAATATCGCATCCCCAAAGGTGATCTGCAAGCATTATCGATTGATCGCATGCACGTTTGAGTCCTGCCATCGATCGATAGTTAACAGTGCGTTAACATAACAGCTGTTGCTATCGTGAAACAGTCGCGTCCAAAATAATGCATACAAAAAAATAAATGTTGTGTTGCATACGTTAGGGCGCACCCCTACACCATGCAGTAGGTAGAGTTGACTTCAGTTGTCCTTCTGACATGTCCTTCTGCATGTTGCTGTGCGTGGCATGTCCGCCATGTGACCGTTTGTCATAAATGATATTCCTTGTTCCTAATCTTCTATAGGAACAGTGTCGCCTTGTTGACTTGTAACTGCAGCAGTTGAGTTGATCCACATTTCGCTGACGTATGACCGGGCCTTAGACAATTAAAACACAATAATTTGTTCTTGACAAATAAGCGACGTTCGTCGATGGACAAGTTGAGAAATTGCGAACAGATAAATGGCGAATGTTAGGTTGAACTACATTTGGCACAAGCTCCTTGATCCGTAGCGATCAGAGTGCGTGTCGCCTTTCTTGGCTTGTCGATTGTTTTGTTGCCTGCATTAACCTCAGCTGCTGCATGCCCCTGACTCAACTCAAATTCTTCGCATCGAGCGTCGAGAAATTTGAATAGTTCTTCTGTCGTTGGAGAAATAGTCTCCTGGCTGAGCTCCACCCATTTGCATCTTGACTCTGGATCCATTTTCGCGAGCAGTAAATAGTTAATCCAGCAGTCGCGTCCTGTCTGCCCAACTGCATCCAGTCCACGAAGGATTTCATTAGTTCAGTCTGCTACCTTTCGTAGCATTGAAACATTGCTACTCTGTGTTGTGGGTAACTCCATAAATACCTCCAGTAAGGAATTTTCAACATAACGAGGTCTGTTATACCGTTCGTTGAGACGTTCCCAAGCCGTGTCATATGCCGCATCGGTTATAGGCAAAAGACGTATCAAGCTCGATGCATCATTAATCCAAAATGATTTTAAATAATGAAATTTTCGTGCCCTTTCCAAGTGTGGTTTGTTGTGAACAGTGCTTTCAAATAAATCTTTAAAGGCTGGCCAATCCTTGCAATCGCCACCAAAAGACTACGCTCAGCAACCTTTGTTGTAGATGCTGCAGCCGTATTTTCTGCGTTATGCAAACGCTTTAGTGCAAGCAGTTTTTGTAGAGCCTTCATGTAGTTGCTCTCATAGACTTCAATATCGTTTGCGGGTTCGAAATACCCTTCACATTCGTCGTACAGACGCATGCTATCTCCAACCCGCTCGAACTCGTTCCAAGTGCATTGAGCCTAATAAGCATTGACTCCACGTAGTCATAGTCGCATTCAGCTGTGGAATGCTCAGCCTGATGAAGTAAGCGTGTTATACTTGACTTCAACCTGCCCCTTGAGTGTACCAGTTGTTTAAGTTGTTCCATGGTGAACAGACTTTTGCGAGTAATATATTACGACAAATCCAACTCGATTGACCAATTTTTGTATAGCAACCGAGTTTGCTATGGACAGTAGCAGGAATAAAGGAGACTTGTTCAAATATTTGCTTTATTGTAATTATCTGATCTGCCGTCAATGTAAAACTAAACTTACACATAACTTCAAAATATGTGTTAGAAAGAGATAAACATAAGGTATAGCATTTCGCAGTGTTGCTAAGGTGTTTTACAATGTTGCTAAAGTATTTCACAATGTTGCTTAAAATGTAAAACTAAACTTACACATAACTTCAATATATGTGTTAGAAAGAGATAAACATAAGGTATAGCATTTCGCAGTGTTGCTAAGGTATTTTACAATGTTGCTAGAGTATTTCACAATGTTGCTTAAAATTATGTGGCATCAAACTTATATCTACTGCGCAATATGTGAGTGCATAAAAATAATGAAACTAAGAGGAAAAATACGATCGTTAGAATTCAAATTAATCCGTTCCTGAACAATTATTTCAAATCTAGTTGGTTTATCTTCCTGATTTGTGTCAGAATTGACAATTCCTAATATTTCATTTACTGTTTTTTCTATTTGTGTTATATTTCCTGTTTGTTTAAATGGGTTTGTGGATTTAGATTTTACTAATGGTGATTCCCTATACCTAGTATCTATTTCAAACTCGGTTCTATTTTCATTAAGTCTTTCTATTTTGTTTTTCTTATTTAGTTGTGTATCATACTCACGAGTTCCTGCGTAGATGAAAATATCTGCTGGTGTTCTACCAGTTGTGTTATGTTTAGTCTCATGATTATAAGTATAAAGTATTATTTTAAATCTAGTTAGTTTATCTTCGTGATTTGTGTCAGAATTTATAATTCTTAATTTTTCATTTACTGTTTTATGGAATCTTTCTATGTCTGAAATGCCGTTTTTACTAGTTGTAATGGATATATTTACGTCTTCTGATTTTAACGGAATCTGTAGTGCGGTGCACAAAAAGGCTTTATCTGCTTTTATTTCAATTGGTTTTCCCAGGTCTTTAAATACTTTTAAAAGAGCTCTTTTAACTTCTAACCAATCTCGACCATTTTTTATGCAAGATAGAAATTGATTACTGTTCACCATGTAGAAATCAATGACATATTTTTCTCTGGGATTATGGATTTCTGGAGTTAATTCAAAAGCAAATTTAGTGTTTCTATGTTCCTTTTTTACTATATTACAAACTTTGCATTCATTAATTATATTCTGAATAAGGTTTTGGTAATCTGGATAGTAATACTTTTCTTTAAATAATAATGCCATTTTCTCTATTCCTGGATGTAATAACTTTTGGTGTTTGTTTATTATGTATTCTTTAAATTCGGCGTAAATTTGGAGGTCTATTAGTTTGTTAGTAGATCTCATTACTTTTGTTATGTTATTGGGACTTATTATTTCAACGAAAGCATTCTGGAATGTAAGAAAATCAGCTTCGTTGCTGAAATATATAACATTTTTTTTAAAACATAAGTATTCTTTAATTAATTCTTTTACATGATTAGGTGTCATATCAACATATTTTATTAAAATTTTAGTTTTATGAAAATAATTAGTGACGGATACGTTATTTAAGTTACTTTATTCGAATTCTATTTGTCTTTTAAAATAGTTTATTGGTCTTTCTGTCAGTAAA
Source organism: Drosophila acutilabella (assembly GCA_035046005.1). Lineage (NCBI taxonomy): Eukaryota > Metazoa > Arthropoda > Insecta > Diptera > Drosophilidae > Drosophila > Drosophila acutilabella. Next base: position 10,915,092 of record JAWNOK010000068.1, read on the forward strand.
ATGTGATTTTGGTTGTCCTCTTGGGCGCTATGGATTGTTGCTACAGTTACGTCAGAAGTTTCTCCTAACAAGTTTTCTTCAATTTTTATTCTGGGTAAAGCGTCTACAACATAGTTCTCTTTGCCTTATCTTATCATTTTATATGATAATCAAATTCATTTAATTTGATTTTCCAACGTTGCAATTTCATGTTTGGTTATTTAATAATTAATATTGTTAAGCCATATAAGTGGTTTGTAATCACTGAGGATCTCGAATTTTCTACCGTAGGGAAAAGATCGAAAATATTTAGTGGCCCAAACGATGAAAAAAAGTTTTTTTTTTTTTTTCAATTGCTGCAAAGTGAATTTCGTGTTAGTTAAAGTTCTACTTGCGAAACAAATGGGTTTTTGATTTTGAGACAGAACAGCTCCAACAGCTATATTGCTGGCATCAGTTGTGAGTCAAAATGGTTTCTCGAAGTTTGGATAAACTAATGTTGGACGTTATAAGTACTTTTAATATTTCAAAATCAGGAACGTAATTCGGTTTGTTAGTATTTATAATTGCACCTATCTTTAATTTTAAAGTTATTTGCTTTACAACGTGTGCGAAGTTAGTAATGAATTTTCTATAATAACCTTAAAAATATTTTATTTTTTTTGGGTGTTTTTGGTATTGCAAAATTTTGTATGGCAAAGATTTTTGTTGAATTTGCTATAAAACGTTGAAATGTTGCTGGGGCGTTTTTCAATTCAAAGGGCATTCGAGTGTATCCGTAATGTCCACAATGTCCATACTAAGTGGGTGGTGGTGTTTTTGGTATTGGAAAGTTTTGTATGGCAAAGATTTTTTTTGGGTTCGCTTTAATTCCCTCTGTCGATATTATATGTCCCAGGAATTCCGTTTCTTTTTTAAGAAATTCGCATTTGTCTAATTGTAATTTTAGGTTTGCTTCACAAGGTTTTGTGAAAACCTTTTTTAATGATAATAGGTGTTCTTCCAACGAAATGGAATACACTATTATGTCATCCATGTATACAAGGCAATCTTTAAAGATTAAATCTTCTAACAGATTGTTCATGCGACGTTGAAATGTTGCTGGGGCATTTTTCAACCCAAAGCTCATTCGAGTGTATTCGTAATGTCCATTTTTAGTTGAAAAAGCTGTTTTTGGTATACTTTGTGGTTCCATTTGTATCTGATGAAATCCTTTTGCAAGGTCAATTGTTGTAAAATACTGACATTTTCCAAGTTTGTATGGTATATCATCCATGACCGGAATAGGATATTTGTCATTGTTATTTCATTTAAGTTTCGATATACGAAGTTACTATACGGAACTATTCTTTACCGGATGCATCACGTTTCTTTAGCACAATCCAAATTGGTGAGCAATAAGGCGAGTTTGATTTGCGAGCCTTGTCCAATCCTTACTATAATTTGTTTATCGACTTCTTCGTCGAATGTTTGCGCATGCTTATATTATCGCTTTTGGATTGGGGCTTCGTGTTTAGTTTGGATAATATGCTTTATTGTACTAAAGAAAGTTAAATTTTCACTTTCTAAAGAAAGAATTTAATTTTGTTTTTTTTTCTGATTTTTGCATCATCGTTCAGATGTTCCAATCGAAATTGAATTTTTTCATTTTAGTTCATTGTTTATAGCATAATTAAAGGCTATATCATTTGTTTGGGGCAGATCAAGGCATTGAAATGCGGTCTTGTCCTTAACAGAATCATCACAATCATATCTCATTTGAAATGGTTGCTCGTTTTGAATAAGTTTTTTTGGTTGTAGTCAAATTTTGCTTCGCATGATTCTAGATATTCCCCACATAAGATTGATGGACGAACCTGTGTCAATTACACAGTTTGGTACGACTCAAATCTTTGGCCGGAATAAGTATCAATCCGGCCAGGGCTGTCCTTTACAGAAAAATTTATATTTGTGCAAAGAAACACTAGGAGAGAACGTTAGGGCGCAAAAGAAAAGGGGCGTTCGATGCTTTCTTGGACAAAACAGAAATTTCTCACCTTGTACCATTGGCACGTCTCGTATCTCCTCACGTACCTGGCCACATCTCGAAACATAGCTGGCCAATAGTACCGCTGGTTGACTCGGTGAATCGTTTTCCGGATCCCTTGGTGTCCGGCAGAAGGCTAGTCATGCCCAAGACCCTTGATACGCACAGTTTCCATTTCACTTGCTCCTCGTCGTCTATCCACCGCGTCGATCGTCGATACAGTAGCTTGTTCTCCATGACGAAATCTGGATAATTCTCCGGTTCCTTTTGTACTGCTTCCAACATCCTCTCCATATCCCTCCAAGAAGCAACGGAGTTTGCGGATCGTTGTTGTTGTAGAATAGTTCTCTTCGGAGGCTGATAGGCGTCAACTGGCATAGCCGATGACTCGTTCCGTTCCTTGTATCCGCTGCGTGAGTACAGCGCCGAGGTCATAATCGCTTGCATCCGTCTGAAGAGAAAACCTCTCCGAAAAATCTGGGCAAGCCAGCACTGGTGCCTGGGTGAGTCGACCCTTCAGCTCTTCGAAAGCCTTCTGCAGTTTGGTGTCCTACATCCACTTCTGGCCCTTTGGGACAACTTCGAGATTGGCTGCACGATGCTGGTGAAGTTTGGGACAAAGCGCCGGAACCATTACGCAATGCCCAAGCTCCTTCACGTTTGTCGGCGGCAGAAGCTCCCTGATTGCCTCGATTTTGGCCGGGTCCGTATGGACCCCAGCTTCACTGACGACGTGGCCCAGATAGATTAGACTCTTCTGGAAGCATTTTTCCTTGTTGAGCCTCAGCTTTGCGTTGCGCAACTGTTGATAGACTTCTCGCAGGTACTTGGCATGCTGCTCCAACGTAGCTCCAATGACGATAATGTCGTACAAGTAATAGAACGCATACGGTTCTATATCAGGTCTGATGACTCCATCCAAAGTTCGCTGAAATGTAGCGGGTGCAGAGTGCAATCCAAACGGCATCACTTTTCAGTGATACAGGCCCCGGCCCGGGACTGTAAAAGCCGTGCATTCCCTGCTATCTTTGGCTACGGGTATTTGCCAATACCCGTTCTTGAGATCCAACGTCGATATATACTTTGCGTTCCGTAGTTTTTCCAGGATGTGGTTAATCCTCGGGAGGGGATACGCGTCGGGAATGGATTGAGCGTTTAATTGTCTGTAATCGATGCAAATCCTCACGTCTCCCGTCTTCTTTCATACCAGGACGATGGGTGCACTATGTGGGCTCCGTGAGGGCTCAATCCGTCCATCCCGAAGTAGCTCGTTCTCCTGGTCGTTGATAATTCTTTGCATGGCCGCGTTTTTGGGGTAGTATCGCTGCTTAATACGACGGTTGTCCTTGAGCACGATACGATGCTCCGCGATGTGGGTGACTCCTGTGACCTCGTGAAACTTAGCTAGCTCACCCTGTAAGAAGTCTTCGAGCTTCTCATCCGGCACCTGGTCTCCAGTGACCGTTCCCAAGCTGTTTCTTCCGTAGTGGTTTTCTTCCGTACTCGTCTGCGGTGGCTTTCTGAAAGGATTTTTTCTCCTGGCGACCTCGCAGATCCCAGGCAATACAGGATGTCTTTGCCTATCGTTGGCCTCGGGATTGCGCAGGAAGCTTTGGGCACCAAGAGCGGTTATCGTTGTCATCTTCGGTGGTAACCGCAGCTGTAGCTGACCGCACTCTATGCTCATCTCTGCGCCGCAAAGAAAATCCATTCCCAGAATAACCTCATCGATGATTGTTGGTAACACGAGCATCTGCAGGTTGAGTTGCCGCTGTTCCAGCTGGCCGTCTGCCAACCGGATCCTACTCCAGACAGTGCCCCTGTTCTTTAGTGTACCAATTTTTTGCGCCACTTTGGCACTAACGAAGCTCCTCGTCGCTCCTGTGTCGATCGTAGCTACCTGGACTTGGTCTTCGAGCCGAACTGTAGCTACGATGCATCCTCTTTCTAACCTCAATGCTGTTCCTAGTGACGAGACGGTGGCGCTGTCTCCGGCCGTTCGCCTGGCGGCTGGGAGCGCACCCCGTTTCGCGATGCTTTGTTTCGCGTCGACCACAATCCCAGCAGAAATTTACTCGTGCGTTATGCTAGTGCGCGTGCGACTTCCCGCGCCTTGACCTCCTCATAAGCTGTTATTAACCTCGTCAGCTGGGCCAGTGTGGTGAATTCATGTCTTCTAGTGTATAGTTCATATTCGGGTAACAGATTCTCATAGATTCTGCTCAACTCCTGGTCCTCCGTATATGCGGCCATCCGCATCATGACTCGCAAGCTGAGAAGGTAGGAGGTAAAAGGCTCACCAGCCCGTTGCATCCTATCTCGGATTTCATCTTTCAACTTTTGGAAGTATCGGGGCGGCAGGAAAAATTCCAGAAAGTCCCTCCGGAACTCCCGCCAAGTTCCTTCGTGCATCTTGGTGACCCTGAACAGTCGGCGGCTGACCCTGTTAAGAGGCCGACGATAGCTGGCATCAAATGCTGCTGGGTGTCGATCTGGTATATGGCGATCATGTTCTCCAAGTGCTCGATGAACCGCAATGGATCTGCTGTACCTCCGTCAAAGAAGACGCCCCACTTCCGCAGTCGATCCACAAAGCCGAGTTGTAAAATGCGCTCGTTTTGTGGACCGGTGCTGCGCAAGGGGTTGTAACGGACCCGCATGCTGGTTGGCCCGCCGGTGCTCCTTGTAGTGACTGGAATCCGAAGTGTTGGCTGATGCGTGTGCTCCTGGACGATGCTGGCGGTTGCCTGGCTCGTACCAAATTTCCTGGAGCTGGGGACGCACCCCGAGGCTTACCCTCTGGTGTGGGAGCCACTCCGAACGTGAGCTCCAGCTCTGCTAGCCTTTGCGTGACTTCCTTTGGCAACTCCTGCTGGCTTGCGAAGGACGAGAGGCATCGCAAGAATGAGCTGCTTGTAACAACTCCCAACGATAAATGCTCCAAAGCGACGGGTATCCGGTTGCAAGAATTAATCCAAAAACGATGACTGTAATCCCACGTTGTCCTTTGTTGACCAAAAGCGCAAGAACTATTCCAGTGAATCCTTTTGCTTGATGTTCCTTAAGAAGCAATGCTCCTGCGTTGGTTGATCCTGACGATTGTAGACTCGTTGACGACTGTTGATGCTGATCGTTGACGTCTGTTGTTTCGCTGCTCGTTTGCTCTGCTTTTATAGCATGCCTATGCCCGACACAAGCTTCGGGTGTCTACACCTCGTTTCCCGGCGAAATGCTCGTTCTTTGCTATATTTCTCCTCTCGGGGCCCATGAAAAATCTAAAAAAAAAAATAGTTTATGGTGTGGTTAAGAGAAAAAATACAAGGCATAATTCTGAACGAGCCCACGCCTCAAAATATGTATTTCCCTGGACTCTTTGAATCGACTGTAACCTTTGCGTTAACCTAAATTCTTGCTCTAATGGCGTTTTAAGTCATCAAATGAAACCTACAACTCTTCTACTAGCGTCCCTGTTCGGGCGCCATCTGTAACGACTCAAATTTTTGGCCGGGGTATGTCTCAGTCCGGCCATGGCTGTCTTTTACAGAAAATTAGGGTGCAAAAGAAAACGGCGTTCGATGCTTCGTGGACAAAACAGAAAATTTCAGCAGGCGCTACGACTTAGGAAGCGGGCACACCCTAGGTCGACCCGAGTCCAGCAACTGCTAAACGGCCGATAGCCAAAATAGCAACTGGCGAGCCCCGCGGACACGTGGGGGGGATCCTCGCAAGATTTTGCCTGTACTGGTTCCAATGTGTTCCGCTTCGACAACCAGCAGACGCTACGGTTGCAGGAACGGAGCACACCCAATATCGACACGAACCCCTCAACAGCTAATCGGTCGAAGCCACAATAGCAATTGGTGGGTCGGTCGATCCTGTAGATAGGCACAGCAACGATTTGCACCGCGGTCACTATCGGTGTGCTCCGCCTCAGCGGCCAGCAGACGCTACGGCCACGGATACGAAACACCTTCGATATCGGTGTGGATCCACACGACAGCTAGTCGGCCGAAGCCGAATAGCGGGCGGTGGTCACTCCGTTGGACACTGGCACTTTTTCACTAATTCCTGAAAAATAATATGCACATGTCGTGGTGTTGTTTTTTTTACTATGTTTTATGAAATGGTCAATTATCTTATTGTTGTTTTTATTTCGCTGTTCGCTTTCTTTCTATTTTTCTATTTGTTAATTGGCACGTTGTTCCTAACCACACATCAAACCCTATCTTCAGGGACTCTCGTGGCTCACCTCGTTATCAATGGGTATCGCTCAGCTCGCTTGTCGTTCCTGGTCGTTGATGTCGTCTGCGTGTCCAATGTCGTTCTTGTGGTCGTCTTGTGTTGTAATACCTTGATAATCCAAACGTGTTGTGTTGTGTTCCAGAATGTTCTATGGCTTGCAGCAAGCTTCGTTGCTACGCATCGTTGATTTCGCTGCGTGTGTGCGTGTGTTGCGACCAATGCTGTGGCTGCTCTCCCCGACGTCGCTCTCTGCATTCTACTGGGCATGTGCCGTCTGTCTTTGCTTTTGATCCATCGTTGTTGTTCCACGCACTGCGCATGTATCGGCTCTGCTGCTGGTGATCGGGGTGTTGTTAGAGTAAGCCAACACACTGTCTTGTGCTGCTTACTTCGCTCTCCTCTTCTTGACGTACACTGCCGGCTGACAGTGCAGTGGGACTGTGCCCGTTTTAATATTCAAACAAAGGTACAGCAGTTTTCGGCAAGTACCATTAAATTTTTGTGCGCCTTTTTATGGGGCGTCACACCCCCCCTTTCTCCCGGAACGATTTCATTTACAAACACATTCGAGTGTCGGGTGATCGACATGTTATATTGGAGGTGCCTGACGCAGCGCCGCAACCGTACATAGCGTCCGTAGACGCTGGTAGACAATACCCGGGGTAGCTTACGACCCAGAGCTTGGGGTCGACGACCATGTCCGGTCCGGGGTTGACTACTGCTGGACGCACTTGCGCGGCGGCAATGGAGTCGGCCATTTGTTGCCGTGCGGCCATCGACGTGCTGGGGAGCTCGTCCACCACTGGGTTTGGTCTGTCTCCTGTATTTTTATCATTTTCATCCGAGCTTATGTCCGAGAAGTTCGGGTACTCCTCGGGCCATGGTCTTCGGCCCAACAACGAAGCCGGCGGATTCCTCACGAGCCCGCATGCTTCCTCGTAACTCGGGGTTCGCTGTTCCACACATGACCCGTACGCTGGTGGTGGGTCATCGATCTCCATCCCTGACGCTTCGACTCCCTCCTCATCGCTGGTTTCGCTTTCCTCGCCCCCGGTGGCTCCCACGGCCTCCATGAATGGCCAAGGGGGTAACCGAGCGGTGGACGAGGTTTAGGAATCGTCCGTCGTCTATGGGGACGTCCGTCTCATCGTAAGACTCAAGGTCTGACTCCCGGGGTTGGGTCGTAAACCGCCGGAGCAAATTCCTTCATGTTCATGGGCTCCACTTCCACGATCGTGGCCAGATTCACCGGCTCGACTTCCAGGAAGAGAAGGGCGAGCACGCCCGAACTCAGCTCCAGGCTTAACTCCGGCAAGGAGCATAGTCGTGGCGGCGTGGTCAGCCATCCCTCCGCGGCGGGTGTTGGCGACCTGTTCGGCCGATGCTCGCGGAGGATGGTTAGCCGGTAAGCTCGTCGATGCGGAGATCCGTCAATGTCGGCTTCGTCGTCGCTGCATTTTCGTTGCTGGAAGAAAGACTGGTATTAGTTGGTGCTACCGATAAGTCCAAGGACTGAAATTAAAGGCTCGCCGATGCGAAGACTTCTGGGATTAGTGGAATTAGTCGCGCTGTTGGTACCGTACCAGAAAGCCCCCTTGTTCTGGTGACTCACCCGTATGGAACTCCTTTAAATCAGAGAGGCTCGCTACCCTCCTTTTAGGGGACATGTATTTAACCACTCTGTATGGCCCGTCGTAACGTGGGGCCAGTTTGGCGGCGAATCAATCAATAGCCTTGGAGAGGTGGTGTTGCCGAAGTAGCACCATGTCGCCGAGGGTGGTCTTCCACTTCCTACGTCGCAAATTGTAGTGCCGGCCTTGCTCGTTTGTGGCTCGTTCTATGTTGTCCTTCGCTACCTTGAAGATCTGTAAATGTAAATGTCTGGCCTTCTCTTCTGGGGTTCAGCTTTCCGTGGTGTGACCGGGGCTTACTTCATGGTAGAGCATTCCTGGCAACCGCGGCTCTAAAGTATCAATTGTTTGTGCCACTTTGACACTAACTAACACTAACGACACTAGCTATCTGGACTTGGTCTTCGAGACGAACTGTAGCTACGATGCGTCCTCTCTCGAACCTCAATGTGATGTGATGGTGGCGCGGCGCGCCGAATGTCGATGGTAACCTCTGTCTCTTGTACCCGATGATTATTTATCTCGGCGTTGGTGCTTGGGCGTACTGCTCGTTTCCGCTTCTGGCGCGTGCGACTTACCGCGCCTTGACCTCCTCATAACCTGTTATTAACCTCGTCAGCTGGGCCAGTGTGGTGAATTCGTGTCTTCTAGTGTATAGTTCATATTCAGGTAACAGATTCTCATAGATTCCGCTCATTTCCTGGTCCTCCGTGTATGCGGTCCTCCGCATCATGACTCGCAAGCTGAGAAGGTAGGAGGTAAAAGGCTTACCAGCCCGCGGCATCCTATCTCTGATTTCATCTTTCAACTTTTGGAAGTATCGGGCCGGCAAGACAAATTCCAGAAAGTCCCTCCGGAACTGCCGACAAGTTCCTTCGTGCATCTTGGTGACCCTGAACCAGTCGGCGACTGTGCCTGTTAAGAGGCCGGCGATAGCGGGCATCAAATGCTGCTGGGTGTCGATCTGGTATATGGCGATCATGTCCTCCAAGTGCTCGATGAACCGCAATGGATCTGCTGTACCTCCGCCGAAGAAGACGCCCCACTTCCGCAGTCGATCCACAAAGCCGAGTTGTAAAATGCGCTCGTTTTGTGGACCGGTGCTGCGCATGGAGTCATAGCGGATCCGCATGCTGGTTGGCTCGCCGGTGCTCCTTGTAGTGAATGAAATCTGAAGTGTTGGCTTATGCGAGTGACGATGCTGGCGGTTGCCTGGCTCGTGCCGGGTACCAAATCTCCTGGAGCTGGGGACGCACCCCGGGAACGAGGCTTACCCTCTGGTGTGGTAGCTCCAGCTCGGCTAGCCTTTGCGTGACTTCCTTTAGCAACTCCGGCTGAATGACAAGAGGCGGCTTCGTAGCTTCTCCACTGTGCCTTTAGTATTCTGACCAAACTCTTTAAGAATGGCTTGCAGCTCAATCTTGCGACGATATGAAATTCATTGAACTCCCATGTTGTAATCCTCCACTGCTGGCTTGTAACAACTCCCAACGATAAATTCTCCAAAACGACGGGTATCCTTTTGCAAGAATTAATCCAAAAACGATGACTTTCATCCCACGTTGTCCTTTGTTGACCAAAAGCGCAAGAACTATTTCAGTGAATCCTTTTGCTTGGTGTTCCTTGAGAAGCGATGCTCCTGCGTTGGTTGATCCTGATGATTGTAAACGAAGCTTATGTTCCTTGAAGTGCTCCTTGACGTCTGTTGATGCTGATCGTTGGCGACTGTTTATTTTAAATTTTTCCTCGAATTAATAGTTGACGACTGCTGCTTGTGTGACTCTCTGTGTGGATCGTTGACGACTGTTTGCCTTTGCTTGTTGATCGATGTTACTTTCTGAGTAGCTCGTTGACGACTGTTGATGCTGATCGTTGACGACTGTTGTTTCGCTGCTCGTTTGCTCTGCTTTTATAGCATGCCTATGTCCGACACAAGCTTCGGGTGTCTACACCTCGTTTCCCGGCGAAATGCTCGTTCTTTGCTATATTTGCCCCCTCGGTGCCCATGAAAAATCTAAAATAAAATAGGTTATGGTGTGGTTAAGAGAAAAAATACAAGGCTGAATTCCGAATGAGCCCGCGTGGTTAGAAAAACAATGTAGAATATATATGTGCAAGTTCACGCCTCAAACTATGTATTTCCCTGGACTCTTTGAATCGACTGTAGCCTTTGCGTTAACCTTCTCTTGCTCTAATGGCGTTTTAAGTCATCAAATAAAACCTACAACTCTTCTACTAGCGTCCCTGTTCGGGCGCCATCCGTAACGACTCAAATTTTTGGCCGGGGTATGTCTCAATCCGGAAGTCTCCTCCTCTGTCTCTTCCTCGGTCGACTCTTCTTCAGATTCTGGCTCCCACTCCGGTTGTACCTCCTCAGGCTCCTCCTCGTAAGACTCAAGTTCTGACTCGGGTTGCGTGCCTTCGGCCGATTCCGTCTGCGATTTGCGGTTGGGTCGTAAACCGCCAGAGCAAATTCCTCCATGTCCATGGGCTCCACTTCCACGATCGTGGCCAGATTCACCGGCTCGACTTCCAGGAAGAGAAGGGCGAGCGCGCCCGGACTCAGCTCCAGACTTAACTCCGGCAAGGAGCATAGTCGTGGCGGCGTGGTCAAGTCGATCGGCGGCTCTTCATCCCGGGGAGCAGTAGCCATCCCTCCGCGGCGGGTGTTGGCGACCTGTTCGGCCGATGCTCGCGGAGGATGGTTAGCCGGTAAGCCCGTCCATGTCGGCTTCGTCGTCTCTGCATTTTCGTTGCTGGAAGAAAGACTGGTATTAGCTAATGCTGCCGATAAGTCCAAGGACTGAAATTAAAGGCTCGCCGATGCGAAGACTTCTGGGATTAGTGGAATTAGTCGCACTGTTGATCCCGTGCTGGACAACCCCATGATTCTGGTGATTCGCCCGTATGGAACTCCTTTAAATAAGAGAGGCTCGCTATCCGCCTTTCTTTGTTGCCCGAGTGTTGTATGCGCACTATATTAGGGGACATGAATTTAACCACTCTGTATGGCACGTCGTAACGTGAGGCCAGTTTGGCGGCGAATCAATCAATAGCCTTGGAGAGGTGGTGTTGCCGAAGTAGCACCATGTCGCCGAGGGTGGGCTTCCACTTCCTACTCGTTGGTGGCTCGTTCTATGTTGTCCTTCGCTACCTTGAAGATCTCCTCTAAATGTCTGGCCTTCTCTTCTGTGGTTCGGCTTTCCGTGGTGGGACCGGGGTTCACTTCATGGTAGAGCATTCCTGGCAACCGCGGCTCGCGACCATGCACTAAATACGCCGGGCTGTATCGGCTGTTGTTCGAGGAGCTAGAGTTGATTGCCAGGTTGAGCTCCGGCACGATACGATGCTCCGCGATGTGGGTGACTCCTGTGACCTCGTGAAACTTAGCTAGCTCACCCTGTAAGAAGTCTTCAACCTATTCGCACTCCTCATCCTGCACCAGGTCTCCAGTGACCGTTCCCAAGCTGTTTCTTCCGCAGTGGTTTTCTTCCGTAGTCGTCTGCGGTGGCTTTCTGAAAGGATTGTTTCTCCTGGCGACTTCGCAGATCCCAAGCAATACAGGTTGAAAGACGGCTCCAGGAGGGAAGTAGCGCAAGCACTAATGGTACGTGTCCAGCTGGGACAGCGGAAACTCAACCTGCAGATGCTCGTGTTACCAACGATCATCGATGATGTTATTCTGGGAATGGGTTTTCTTTGCAGCGCAGAGATGAGCAGCTACAGCTCATCCTCGGATCCTGCTCCTGACAGTGCGCCTGTTCTCTTGAGTATCAATTCATTGTGCCACTTTGGCACTAACGAAGCTCCTTGTCGCTCCTGTGTCGATCGTACCTACCTGGGCTTGGTCTTCGAGCCAAACTGTAGCTACGATGCGTCTCCACTCGAACCTTAATGTTGCTCCTAGTTACGAGACGGTGGCGCTGTCTCCGGCCGTTCGCCTGGCGACTGGGAGCGCACCCGATCGCGATCCCGATGCTTGGTTCCGGCAGCAGTCCACTGTTCGAGTTCCGCGTCGACCACAATTCCAGCAGAAATTTACTCGTGCGTTTTGGCACTCCCCGTTGAAGTGCCCCAGTTGTCCACAGTTCCGGCAAGCCCGCCTAATTTCGATGGTTGGAAGTGTCAATAGCTCAGAGAACTGAGCTGCCGACCTGTCATAAGGAGAACTTCATGCTTATATGAGTTCAAATCTGGATGTGGATCCTAAACCACAATCTACAGTATCACTTATAACTTTAAGTTGTAACTCTAATTTGTAAATATTCTAAACACTTTAATCAGGTTGTCAAGAAACAACATTAAAATTAAAAGAATAAATAAAAACAAAAATAAAAAAAAAAAAAATAAAATAAAAAAATAAAAAAAAAAAAAACTTGTGTCTCTTGTACCCGTTGATTATTTATCTCGGCGTTGGTGCTTGGGCGTACTGCTCGTTCCTGAGGACGTTAATCGGCTCCGCTACTTGCGCGTTGGCCCGCCGGTGCTCCTTGTAGTGACTGGAATCCGAAGTGTTGGCTGATGCGTGTGCTCCTGGACGATGCTGGCGGTTGCCTGGCTCGTACCAAATTTCCTGGAGCTGGGGACGCACCCCGAGGCTTACGAGAGGCATCGCAAGAATGAGCTGCTTGTAACAACTCCCAACGATAAATGCTCCAAAGCGACGGGTATCCGGTTGCAAGAATTAATCCAAAAACGATGACTTTAATTCCACGTTGTCCTTTGTTGACCAAAAGCGTGAGAACTATTCCAGTGAATACATTTGCTTGATGTTCCTTGAGAAGCGATGCTCCTGCGTTGGTTGATCCTGATGATTGTAAACAAAGCTAATGTTCCTTGAAGTGCTCCTGGATGACTGTTGATGCTGATCGTTGACGACTGTTGATTTTAAATTTTTCCTCGAATTAATAGTTGACGACTGCTGATGGTGTGACTCTCTGTGTGGATCGTTGACGACTGTTTGCTTTTGCTTGTTGATCGATGTTACTCCCTGAATAACGAAATTCTCGTTCTTTGCTATATATTCCCCTCGTTGCCCATGAAAAATCTAAAAAAATAAATAGGTTATGGTGTGGTTAAAAGAAAAAATACAAGGCAGAATTCCGAATGAGCCCGCGTGGTTAGAAAAACAATGTAGAATATATATGTGCAAGTTCACGCCTCAAAATATGTATTTCCCTGGACTCTTTGACTCGACTGTACCCTTTGCTTTAATGGCGTTTTAACCCTAAAACTCTTCTACTAGCGTCCCTGCACGGCCGCCATCTGTAAAGACTCAAATATTAGGCCGGGGTATGTCTCAGTCCGGCCAGGGCTGTCTTTTAGAGAAAATTAGGGTCCACAAGAAAAGGGCGTTCGATGCTTCCTTGGACAAAAAAGAAATATTTTATAGCAGTGCACATGAACGTTTGGGTTCGGCTCCGCGACGGACTGATCTGAGCATTCGGCTTTCTGTGGACAGCAACACGCCCTGTGTCGGCGCTGACTCGTACAACAACTACTTAGCCGCAGTAGTAGGTGTAGGTGTTGTCGTGTCGGCCGAAACTGTCCGAACCCGGTGTCGTATGGTCATATGCACTCCACTTCCGCAGCCAGCAGGCGCTTCGACTTAGGAAGCGGGCACACCCTAGGCCGACCCGGGTCCAGCAACTACTAAACGCCCGATAGCCAAAATAGCAACTGGGGGTCCCGGCGGACACGTGGGGGGATCCTCGCAAGATTTTGCCTGTACTGGTTCCAATGTGTTCCGCTTCGACAACCAGCAGACGCTACGGTTGCAGGAACGGAGCACACCCGATATCGACACGAACGCCTCAATAGCTAATTGGTCGAAGCCACAATAGCAATTGGTGGGTCGGTCGATCCTGGAGACAGGCACAGCAATGATTTGCACCGGCGTCACTATCGGTGTGTTCCGCCTCAGCGGCCAGCAGACGCTACGGCCACGGATACGAAACACCTTCGATATCGGTGTGGATCCACACGACAGCTAGTCGGCCGAAGCCACAATAGTCACTCCGTTGGACACTGGCACTGTTTCACTAATTCCTGAAAAATAATATGCACATGTCGTGGTGTTGTTTTTTTTACTATGTTTTATGAAATGGTCAATTATCTTATTGTTGTTTTTATTTCGCTGTTCGCTTTCTTTCTATTTTTCTATTTGTTAATTGGCACGTTGTTCCTAACCACACATCAAACCCTATCTTCAGGGACTCTCGTGGCTCACCTCGTTATCAATGGGTATCGCTCAGCTCGCTTGTCGTTCCTGGTCGTTGATGTCGTCTGCGTGTCCAATGTCGTTCTTGTGGTCGTCTTGTGTTGTAATACCTTGATAATCCAAACGTGTTGTGTTGTGTTCCAGAATGTTCTATGGCTTGCAGCAAGCTTCGTTGCTACGCATCGTTGATTTCGCTGCGTGTGTGCGTGTGTTGCGACCAATGCTGTGGCTGCTCTCCCCGACGTCGCTCTCTGCATTCTACTGGGCATGTGCCGTCTGTCTTTGCTTTTGATCCATCGTTGTTGTTCCACGCACTGCGCATGTATCGGCTCTGCTGCTGGTGATCGGGGTGTTGTTAGAGTAAGCCAACACACTGTCTTGTGCTGCTTACTTCGCTCTCCTCTTCTTGACGTACACTGCCGGCTGACAGTGCAGTGGGACTGTGCCCGTTTTAATATTCAAACAAAGGTACTGGCAGTTTTTGGCAACCCCCCCCCCCCCTTTCTTCCGGAACGATTTCATTTACAAACACCTTCGAGTGTTGGGTGATCGACATGTTATATTGGAGGTGACCGACGCAGCGCCGCAACCATACGTAGCGTCCGTTGTTGGTAGACACCCGGTTCCCTTTGGCCTCCACCAATACCCGGGGTAGCTTACGGTCCCGCGTGTAGACGACCCAGTGCTTGGGGCCGACGACCATGTCCGGTCCGGGGTTGACTACTGCTGGACGCACTTGCGCGGCGGCAATGGAGTCGGCCATTTGTTGCCGTGCGGCCATCGACGTGCTGGGAGCTCGTCCCCCACTGGGTCCAGCACGGGACCAACAGTGCGACTAATTCCACTAATCCCAGAAGTCTTCGCATCGGCGAGCCTTTAATTTCAGTCCTTGGACTTATCGGTAGCACCAACTAATACCAGTCTTTCTTCCAGCAACGAAAATGCAGCGACGACGAAGCCGACATTGACGGATCTCCGCATCGACGAGCTTACCGGCTAACCATCCTCCGCGAGCATCGGCCGAACAGGTCGCCAACACCCGCCGCGGAGGGATGGCTGACCACGCCGCCACGACTATGCTCCTTGCCGGAGTTAAGCCTGGAGCTGAGCCCGGGCGCGCTCGCCCTTCTCTTCCAGGAAGTCGAGCCGGTGAATCTGGCAGCGATCGAGGAAGTGGAGCTCATGGACATGGAGGAATTCTCTCCAGCGGTCTACGACGGAATCGGCCGAAGGCACGCAACCCGAGTCAGAACTTGAGTCTTACGAGGAGGAGCCTGAGGAGGTACAACCGGAGTGGGAGCCAGAATCTGAAGAAGAGTCGACCGAAGAGTTGACCGAAGAGTCAGAGGATGAGACTTCCACCGAGTCGGAATCGGAGCCGTTGGAAGATGAGTCGGACGTCCCCATGGACGACGGCCGATTCCTCAACCTCGTCCACCGCTCGGTTACCCACCCTCGGCCATCCATGGAGGCCGTGGGAGTCACCGGGGGCGAGGAAAGCGAAACCAGCGATGACCCACCACCAGCGTACGGGTCATGGGTGGATGAGCCACCCCCGAGTTACGAGGAAGCATGCGCGCTCGTGAGGAACCCGCTGGTTTCGTTGTTGGTCCGAAGACCATGGCCCGAGGAGTACCCGAACTTCTCCGATATCAGCTCGGATGAAAATGAGCAGAGTACAGAAGACAGACCGAACTCAGTGGAGGACGAGCTCCCCAGCACGCCGATGGCCGCACGGCAACAAATGGCCGACTCCATTGCCGCCGCACAAGTGCGTCCAGCGGCAGTCAACCCAGTGGAGAACGAGCTCCCCAGCACGTCAATGGCCGCACGGCAACAAATGGTCGACTCCATTGCCGCCGCACCAGTGCGTCCAGCGGCAGTCAACCCCGGACCGGACATGGTCGTCGCCCCCGAGCACTGGGTCGTCTACACACAGGACCGGAAGCTTCCCCGGGTATTGGTGGAGGCCATGGGGAACTGGGTGTCTACTCACAACGGGCGCTACGTACGTTTGCGGCGCTGCGTCGGTCACCTCCAGTACAACATCTCAATTACCCGACACTCGAAGGTGTTTGTGAATGAAATCATTCCGGGAGAAAGTGGAGGGTGTGACGCCCAATAATAAGACGCACAATAATGGTACTGACCGAAAACTGCCAGTACCTACGTTTGAGTATTTAAAACGGGCACCGTCCCATTACTCCCAGCCGGCAGTGTGTTGGCTTACTCTTACGACAGCCCGATGCAGAGAGCGACGTCGGGGAGAGCAGCACAGCATTGGTCGCAACACACGCACACACGCAACGAAATCAACGATGCATAGCAACGAAGCTGCCTGCAAGCCGACAGCGCCGAAAATGCGACGAGCAGCAGCGGCAGAGAAGAGAGAGAAGCAGCGCTGCCGGCCTGACCTACATTAAGTCGATGGCTGGATATACGCTGCCGGTGCTGACAACGCCAATGTCGACGCAGGCGGAAGATAATTAGGCGACGTTTGGCATGCTGGCAGAATTTTAGTACGCGTCAGTTGATCTTCAGCCAGCAAAAGAACAAGTGCGAAATTTCGACAAAGAAAAAGTAAAAGGCCACGCGGCGGAAAAAACAACACGTTCGAGACACCACGTTTGGATATATAAAGGGATTAATACACATGACGACCACAGGAACGACATTGGACACGCAGACGACATTAACAACCAGGAACAACAAGCGAACTGAGCGATACCCATTGCCAACGAGGTGAACCACGAGAGTCCCTGAAGATAGGGTTTTATGTGTGGTTAGGGACAACATGCCAATTTACAAATAGAAATCAAGCAAATAGCGAAATAAAAACAACAGTAAAAGAAACACACGTGCGACAGATAAAAATAAAAGATAAGAGTTATTTCATAAAACAAAGTAAAACACAACACCACGACATGTGCATATTATTTTTCAGGAATTATTGCAACAGTCCCAGTGTCCAACGGAGTGACCACCGTCCGCTATTGTGGCTTCAACCAATTAGCTGACGTGTGAATCCACACCGATATCGAGGGTGTTTCGTATCCGTGGCCGTAGCGTCTGCTGGCCGCTGAGGCGGAGCACACCGATAGTGACCGCGGTGCAAATCGTTGCTGTGCCTATCTACAGGATCGACCGACCCACCAATTGCTATTGTGGCTTCGACCGATTAGCTGTTGAGGGGTTCCTGTCGATATCGGGTGTGCTCCGTTCCTGCAACCGTAGCGTCTGCTGGTTGTCGAAGCGGAACACATTTGAACCAGTACAGGCAAAGTCTTTCGAGGATTCCCCCACGTGTCCGCCGGGCCCGCCAGTTGCTATTTTGGCTATCGGCCGTTTAGTAGTTGTTGGACCCGGGCCGGCCTAGGGTGTGCCCGCTTCCTAAGTCGTAGCGTAAGCTGGCTGCGGAAGTGGACTGCATCTGACCATACGACACCGGGATCGGACAGTTTCTGCCGACACGACAACACCTACAGTAGCTGCGGCTGAGTAGTTGTTGTACGAGTCAGCGCCGACACAGGGGGTGTTCCCCCTTCCTAGGCCGTAGCGTCTGCTGGCCACAGAAAGCGGAATGCTCAGATCAGTCCGTCGCGGAGTCGAATCCCAACGTTCATGTGCATTGCTAGGAAATTTCTCTGTTTTGTCCAAGGAAGCCTCGAACGCCCATTTTCTTTTGCGCCCTGTTGTTCTCTACTAGTGTATCTTTACACAAATATAAATTTTCTGTAAAAGACAGCCCTGGCCGGACTGAGACATACCCCGGCCTAAGATTTGATTCGTTACAAGCTCTTCGAAAGCCTTCTGCTGGTTGGTGTCCCAAATCCACTTCTGGCCCTTCCGGAGCAACTTCGAGATTGGCTGCACGATGCTGATGAAGTTCGGTACATAGCGCCGGTACCATGACGCAATGCCCAAGCAACGACGAAGCTCCTTCACGTTGGTGGCGGCAGCAGCTCCCTGATTGCCTCGATTTTGGCCGGGTCCGTATGGATCCCAGAAGAAACAGCATTTTTCCTTGTTGAGCCTCAGCTTTGTGTTGCGCAACCGTTGATAGACTTCTCGCAGGTACTTGGCATGCTGCTCCAACGTATCTCCAGTGACGATAATGTCGTCCAAGTAGGCGAATGCATACGATTCCATATCTGGTCCGATGATTCCATCCAAAGCTCGCTGAAATATAGCGGGTGCAGAGTGCAATCCAAACGGCATCACTTTCTAGTGATACATGCCCGGGCCCGGGACTGTAAACGCCGTGCATTCCCTGCTATCTTTGGCTACGGGTATTTGCCAATACCCGTTCTTGAGATCCAACGTCTATACATACTTTGCGTTCCGTTATTTTTCCATGATGTGGTTAATCCTCGAGAGGGGACACGCGTCGGGAATGGACTGAGCGTTTAATTGTCTGTAGTCGATGTACATCCTCACGTCTCCCGTCTTCTTTCCTACCAAGACGATGGGTGCACTATGTGGGCTCCGTGAGGGCTCGATCCGTCCATCCCGGAGTAGCTCATCCATCGTTGATAATTTTCTGCATTGCCGGATTTTTGGGGTAGTATCGCTGCTTAATAGGACGGTTGTTCTTGAGCACGATACGATGCTCTGCGATGTGGGTGACTCCTGTGACCTCACCCTGTAAGAAGTCTTCAACCCATTCGCGCTCCTCATCCGGCACCTGGTCTCCAGTGACCGTTCCCAAGCTGTTTCTTCCGTAGTGGTTTTCTTCCGTAGTCGTCTGCGGTGGCTTCCTTAAAGGATTGTTTCTCCTGGCGACCTCGCAGATCCCAGGCAATACAGCATGTCTTTGCCTTTCGTTGGCCTTGGGATTGGGCTGCAAGCTTTGGGCACCAAGAGTGGTCATCGTTGTCATCTTCGGTGGTAACCGCAGCTGTAGCTGCCCGCACTCTATGCTCATCTCTGCGCCGCAAAGAAAATCCATTCCCAGAATAACCTCATCGATGATCGTTGGTAACACAAGCATCTGCAGGTTGAGTTTCCACTGTCCCAGCTGGACACGTACCATTAGTGCTTGCGTTACTTCCCTCCTGGAGCCGTCTGCCAACCGGATCCTGCTCCTGGCAGTGCGCCTGTTCTCTGGTGTACCAATTCTTTGTGCCACTTTGGCACTAACGAATCTCCTCGTCGCTCCTGTGTCGATCGTAGCTACCTGGGCTTGGTCTTCGAGCCGAACTGAAGCTACGATGCGTCCTCTCTCGAACCTCAATGCTGTTCCTAGTGACGAGACGGTGGCGCTGTCTCCGGCCGTTCGCCTGGCGGCCGGGAGCGCACCCCGCTTCCCGATGTTTGGTTTCGGCAGCAGTCCACTGTTCGAGTTCCGCGTCGTCCACAATCCCAGCAGAAATTTACTCGTACGTTTTGGCATTCCCCGCTGAAGTGCCCTAGTTGTTCACAGTTCCGGCAAGCGCACCGAATGTCGATGGTACCCTCTGTCTCTTGTACCCGTAGATTATTTATCTCGGCGTTGATGCTCCGCTTCTGGAGCGTGCGATTTCCCCCGCCTTGACCTCCTCATAAGCTGTTATTAGCCTTGTCAGCTGGGCCAGTGTGCTGAATTCGTGTCTTCTAGTGTGTAGTTGATATTCAGGTAACAGATTCTCATAGATTCTACTCAATTCCTGGTCCTCCGTATATCCGGCCCTCCGCATCATGACTCGCAAGCTGAGAAGGTAGGAAGTAAAAGGCTCACCAGCCCGCGGAATTCTATGTCGGGTTTCATCTACCAACTTTTGAAAGTATCGGGGCAGCAAGAAAAATTCCAGGAAGCCCCTCCGGAACTCCCGACAAGTTCCTTCGTGCATCTTGGTGACCCTGAACCCGTCGGCGGCTGTCCCTGTTAAGAGGCCGGCGATAGCTGGCATCAAATGCTGCTGGGTGTCGATCTGGTATATGGCCATCATGTCCTCCAAGTGCTCGATGAACCGCAATGGATCTGCAGTACTCCTGGACGATGCTGACGGTTGCCTGGCTCGTGCCGGGTACCAAATTTCCTGGAGCTGGGGACGCACTCCGAGCGTGAGCTCTAGCTCGGCTAGCCTTTGCGTGACTTCCTTTGGCAACTCCGGCTGGCTTGCGAAGGACGAGAGGCGGCTTCGTAGCTCCTCCACTGTGCCTTGCAGCTCATTCTTGCGACGATGTGAAATCCATTGAACTCCCATGTTGTAATCCTCCACTGCTGGCTTGTAACATCTAGAATTAATCCAAAAACGATGACTTTCATCCCACGTTGTCCTTTGTTGACCAAAAGCGTGAGAACTATTCCAGTGAATCCATTTGCTTGATGTTCCTTGAGAAGCGATGCTCCTGCGTTGGTTGATCCTGATGATTGTAAACGAAGCTAATGTTCCTTGAAGTGCTCCTTGACGACTGTTGATGCTGATCGTTGACAACTGTTGATTTTAAATTTTTCGAATTAATAGTTGACGACTGCTGATGGTGTGACTCTCTGTGTGGATCGCTGACGACTGTTTGCTTTTGCTTGTTGATCGATGTTACTCCCTGAGTAGCTCGTTGACGACTGTTGATGCTGATCGTTGACGACTGTTGTTTCGCTGCTCGTTTGCTCTGCTTTTATAGCATGCCTATGCCCGACACAAGCTTCGGGTGTCTACACCTCGTTTCCCGGCGAAATGCTCGTTCTTTGCTATATTTCCCACCTCGGTGCCCACGAAAAATCTAAAAAAAAATAAGTTATGGTATGGTTAAGAGAAAAATACAAGGCAGGAATCCGAATGAACCCGCGTGGTTAGAAAACAACGTAAAATATATATGTATGTGCAAGTTAATGCCTCAAAATATATATTTCCCTAGACTCTTTGACTCGACTGTACCCTTTGCGTTAACCAAATCTCTTGCTCTAATGGCGTTTTAAGTTATAAAACAAGTTAAGTTATAGTTAAGTTATAAAAAACAGTCGAGCAAGCCGACTATAGAAGACCGCGTACTCTCATAGTAGTACGCATAAAATTTTAAAAATACATTTACAAAATTAAAATTTAATATTTACATCTTCAATTAAAATTTAAAAACTTATATTAACGATTGTCATTGTCGGCATTCGAGCTCACGGTCTCAGACGAAGGTTCCATATTGCGCAGTAGCTCTACCAGTTGCACCACACCCCTCTTCTATCATTCTTCCTATTATTTGCATTTACATGCTACAAATATATGTATGCGTGCACATCAGAGAACTGCACGGGTGGTGGTTTTTTGTACTCGAGTACTACCCAAAGAAAATGCGGTGCCGGTCTTACTCGTACTCAAAATTTAGTGTAAAAAATATGATCGGCTATTTTTTTACTCGAATAATTTTTTACCCGAAGCGCAATGACTCGAATATTCTTTTTACCCGTACCCGAAGTAACGGGTATCATAAATACTCTTTTTGAAAAGGGTGTCGCGAGTACGAATCATTTTTTGATGCGTTAGAAAATGATTGTGTAGACAAGACAAAGAGTAAAAAAAATACTTACCCGAAATACTCGAGTACTTGAGCGACGGTTTGCCGTCGGAAATTGAACAGCGCGCGTTAGAGGATAAAAAGGGTTTTTTGCATTACAGAGAATGCATGTAACAGGTAGCAAATTACAGTTTTCCGGTTTTGCCAACAAAAACCCAAATAGGCAACATTTTTACAATATGCATTTTGAGAGTTGAAAATTTTTAGATTAACGGTTTCTTCATGCCCATGTGTGACTTAGAATACCCTTGCAACAAATATTAAAACAGGTGTCCAATAATCAACCTGTAATCTATTAGTCACCTTGATTCTCATTAATGTGAATATTTAAAAATATAAATTATTTTTGTTATCTTTTATGTAAAATTTCAATGGAAACAATGCCTTACTTCTTACTTTGCAATTGCCTTACTTCTTACTTAAACTGTCATTTAATAATTGATAAAACTATCATTTATTAATTGATAACATTTAACTAGTCCATAACAAAAGAGCGTCGCAAGACTATACCCGCGCACACGATCGGGTAAAAAAAGAGCGGATAGAAAAAAACCCGAGTAAAAATTTACTTATACTTCACAAGGGTGGTTTTTTTCGAGTATACATTTGATGCGGTGTTTACGCCACCAAGTAAAAAATGAGTTGGTACAAGAATGATCGGGTAAAAAAATATCTTTCATGGAAATACCCAAACGAAAAGGAGTAAAAAAATATCCGATACTTTTCGGGTAGAGTAAAAAATGATTCGAGTCAAAAAATACTCTGTGTGTGATTTGGGTATTTTTACATGCGGTGTATCGCTGCAGTTCTCTGGTGCACATATATATGTGTGTATGTATAGCATTAGTCGGCGCGGCCAGCGTCTCCGGGCAGCGCTACTGGCAAGCAGGTAGAGAAACGTTCGAACATATGTTTGTATGTTTCTCTCTCGCTGGCGGGCATACAGTGATTTTGTAGTTAAATAACATAAATTTGAACGGTGATATCTCTCTTGTTTACCGTAGGATTTTGATGCCACTTTCAGGAAAGTTAGATATAGTAAGTCTCTACTGTACCATTTGAATTAATACCTTAAAAACGGCATTAAAGTTGGAAAGTTTTTTAAAAACACAAAACACAATATTATACACAAACGCTATGAACAATACTATTAAAGACGTTATCACCAGGAAACTACCTGACAGAATATTCATGACTTTAGCTAGACATGACATTACCACTGTTTCTAAACTTAAACAAGTAGCTCAACGTGAAGGACTCTACGAAAATGGCTTTAACGAACGTACTAACCAAAACAACGAAAATTCAAAATACAACAAACCTAATAATGACAACCGTGGAATGGGAACTAATCAAAATTATTATCCAAGTCCTTATTATTCAAACCATTCAAACCCAATCAATAAACCCAAAGAAAATGCTGTGAGTAATCAAGCATTATATAAAGAATTCAGGCAAAATCTTGATCAAGCTACATCACAAAACCAAATGAATTACCACAACCAAAACCAAAGACCTTCGAATCCTCCTGTTAAGAGACAGCGAGAAAATGGAAATTTCCGAAAATTTTCATCAAGGAGCCTCGGACCAAGAAGAATGAATCCTTTCATTCGAGTAGTTATGAATGGACAGCACTTTAACTGTGTAATTGACACAGGTTCGTCCATCAATATTATAAAACAAAATTTCCTAAACTTTCCTATTAAACATTGCCAATTAAATGTGCAAACAATAAATGGCACTATTCAATTAAAAAATTGTGTATACTTTGTCCCACTCAAAAATTATTTTATCTACACGACTTCTCAGACAATTGTGATATTCTACTAGGTAGAGAATATCTAGAGTCATGCGAAGCAAAAATTGATTACAAAAAGAAAACAGTTATCCTAAATGAACATTCATTTCAAATGAGATATGATCGTGAGGGTTCTGTTAAGGACAAGACTGCATTTCAATGCCTTGATCCGCCCCGTACAAATGATATAGCTGTTAATTACGCTATAAACAACGAACTAAATAAAGCAAACCAATTTCGATTAGATCATCTGAACGATGAAGAAAAATCGAAACTTACCAAAATTCTTTATGAGTTTAGTGACATTCAGTACAACGAAAGTGAAAATTTGACTTTCACCAGTACAATTAAGCATGTCATCCAAACTAAACACGAAGACCCAATCCAAAAGCGACCATATAAGTATGCGCAAACATTCGACGAAGAAGTCGATAAACAAATCAAAGAAATGATTGAACAAGGTATAATTCGCAAATCAAACTCGCCTTATTGCTCACCAATTTGGATTGTGCCAAAGAAACGTGATGCATCAGGTAAAGAAAAGTTTCGTATAGTTATCGACTATCGAAACCTAAATGAAATAACAATTGATGATAAATATCCTATTCCGGTCATGGATGAAATACTAGACAAACTTGGAAAATGTCAGTATTTCACCACAATTGACCTTGCAAAAGGATTTCATCAGATACAAATGGAACCACAAAGTATACCAAAAACAGCTTTTTCAACTAAAAATGGACATTACGAATACACTCGAATGAGCTTTGGGTTGAAAAATGCCCCAGCAACATTTCAACGTCGCATGAACAATCTGTTAGAAGATTTAATCTTTAAAGATTGCCTTGTATACATGGATGACATAATAGTGTATTCCACTTCGTTGGAAGAACACCTATTATCATTAAAAAAGGTTATCACAAAACCTTGTGAAGCAAACCTAAAATTACAATTAGACAAATGCGAATTTCTTAAAAAAGAAACGGAATTCCTGGGACATATAATATCGACAGAGGGAATTAAAGCGAACCCAAAAAAATCTTTGCCATACAAAACTTTCCAATACCAAAAACACCAAAGGAAATAAAATCATTTTTAGGCCTTTGTGGTTATTATAGGAAATTCATTCCTAACTTCGCTCACGTTGTAAAACCAATGACTTTAAAATTAAAGAAAGGTGCAACTATAAACACAAACGAACCGAATTACATTTCTGCTTTTGAAAAATTAAAAGTACTTATAACGTCCGATCCAATATTAGTCTATAAAAATTTCGACAAACCATTTTGTCTTACAACTGATGCCAGCAATATAGCTATTGGAGCTGTTCTGTCTCAAAATCCAAAACCCATTTGTTTCGCAAGCCGAACTTTAAACGAACACGAAATTAACTATTCAGCAATTGAAAAAGAACTTTTAGTCATCGTTTGGGCAACTAAATATTTCCGATCTTATCTCTACGGTAGAAAATTCGAGATCCTCAGTGATCACAAACCACTTGTTTGGCTTAACAATATTAAAGAACCAAACATGAAATTGCAACGTTGGAAAATCAAATTAAATGAATTTGATTATCATATTAAATATGTACCAGGCAAAAAGAACTATGTTGCAGACGCTTTATCCAGAATAAACATTGAAGAAAACTTGTTAGGAGAAACTTCTAACGTAACTGTAGCAACAATCCATAGCGCCTAAGAGGACAACCAAAATCACATTTCACTGACAGAAAGACCAATAAACTATTTTAAAATACTAATAGAATTCGAAAAAAGTAACTTAAATAACGTATTGTGACGCCGCATAAATGCAGCACACATAAACGGCTGAACACACACTATTTGCACCCAGTGTGCACACGCAACACCAGAGTGGCGCATAACTGCTCGTAAGCAGTACACACGAACAAGAGACTGCAGCGCGGGATACACACGTACAAGCGACAAATAAAGATAAAGCGAGACAGCGATCGTCGCTAAGCGACACACCAGAGTGGCGCATGACTGCTCGTAAGCAATACACACGAATAAGAGACTGCAGCGCGGGATACACACGCACAAGCGACAAAGAAAGACAAAGCGAGACAGCGATCGTCGCTAAGCGACACAACGAGAGCAAAGCTACAAATTTACCGTTATGCGCACACACAGCGAGAGTGAGAGCGTCGCTCTAGCAGCCTGTGTAAGAGCGGGCACACTACTCTGCCAGTGGCGACAGCGCGGCAAGCGAATGTAAAATTCGACGCTGACTGCGACAGAGGCCTACATTCAGGCGGCAGAATGATCGCGGAAAATTTGGCAAGCGTCAGTATGAGTTCGGCAAGCAAACAGAGCAAGAGTGCACGAAACTACTACACGAGTGAAAAACATAAGACCCACGTGGAGATAACAAGAGGATACACAACGACGACCCGGAACGACAAAGGAACAACGCAGGAGACAGCAGACCAGGAATTACTAAGGAACAACGTAGACGACACACAAGACCAGGAACTCGACGCGGAACGGAGAAAACGGATTACGATTTTGCAACCACACGCACACATACTACACGCCACACACACACACATACACTTACATAGAAGCCCCGAGGTGAGCCACGAATTTGGAATATAAGTAGAGTATAGACAGGGTGGTTAGGTCGAAACTGCGTGTGTGCAAAAGAAATAAAAACCCGATACAGTGGGCCAAAGATTACAATATATCGATTCTTTCTTCGGGAATCGCGAGAGTCAATACGGAACGCTCACAAAATTCTCTGTGCCTAACTCCTAGTTTCCAGTAATCTCCCGGCAATCTTGACAGCACATACTTCTTGATTTGCAAGGGATTGCTGAAGCCAATGACACGAGTCAACACGTGCAAATTCACATCACCCCAGAGCGCATACTTGACGGTGATGTGAAGGCACAGACTCATTATACGCACAGTGTATGTAACCCAAACAGCCTTCGCCCGTGACCGACACTGCGACTTTCTGGAAGCAGCCAGTGACTTCACTCCAGCCTCTAAAGCGAATACTTTTAGGTTGTGGAGAACGCACGGGCAGCTAAAGGAAAATATAACCGATAGTTTCACTCCAGCCTCTAAAGCAAATACTTGGTTGGTTGTGGAGGAACTATCGCACGAGTCTCTCTCGAGCCACGACACCCGGACTATCCCTTCAGCCATTTGAGCAAATACTATTTGGTTGCGGGAAGCCTTGAGTAAATTCATCGGTGGCGTCTTCTACGGTAACTGCTAAAGCGCATACTTGGCCATTGCCGTGGAAGTCTCAACCAAACCGTCTCTTCTCTTTAGAAAACCGCTCGTGACCACCGTCACTACACTACCAGTGCTTTCAGCAATAAACAAATTTTCTGTAAACAGCCCTGGCCGGACTGAGACACGCCCCGGCCTGAGAAACTTCGTTACAGATGGCGCCCGAGCAGGGACGCTGGTAGTTTGTCCATATTTTAAATAATTATATTTATACATATGCATATTTTCCCATCTTATATGACTTAAAACGTCATTAGAGCAAAGATAACAAAAGAGAAAAGGTTTTTTACGAGGCATACTATGTTTTCGCACCACGCAGTTCAGGCAGGCAACATTTTATTTACTTCCTAACCACCAGATATACCTTTTTTCCCAAAATATTTATTCGTGCGCTTGGGGAAAGAGCGGAACGAGTCGAACGAGAAAAATTATTTTTTTTCCTTCCCAACACGAGGTTTGAGTTTAAAGGTCACGAGGTCACAAGTCGCAACGAGGAATTCACCAGTGACTGCAAGCAAATTTCACAGGAATTTATACAGCGCATGAGGAAATTCATCGGTCGCACCCAGGAGTTTACACATCATACTAGGGAGGTCACCAGTGACAACGAGTAATTCATCGAGGGACCCTATAAGGGAATAACGACGCAACAAACAAAAAAAAAAATAAATAAAAAAATATATAAACCAACATGGGAGTCCAGTGGATATACCATCGTCGCAAGCCGGAGCTGCAGGCGATTCTGACCGAATTTGGCCAGGACCCGGAAGGCACGGTGGACGAGCTCAGGGGTAGGCTTTCGACTTTCGCGGGTCAGGCCAACTTGCCGGAAAATGTCGTCCATAGGCTCGCTGAGCTAGAATCCACACTCGCGGAAAGCACCGTTGTGCTACAGGAGTGCTCTCACCAGCCAGGCGGTCGGCCATCAGCGAGGAGCCACTCACTCAGGGTGCCCGCCACGGAATCGAGCGCTGGAGAATCAGCCAACACGAGATTTCACTACAACCATCCTCCACAGAGCGAGCGAAGCTTCCAGCTCGGCTTGGTGGATCGGCTACGGAAGTGGGGAGTCTTTTTCGACGGCGGTTCAGCGGACCCCTTACGATTTATTGAACACCTGGAAGACATGGTCGCGATGTACCAACTCGATGGCCAGCAGCAGTTGATGCCGGCCATTGAAGGATTGTTGACCGGAGCAGCGGCCGAT
The DNA here is from genome assembly GCA_035046005.1 of Drosophila acutilabella. Lineage (NCBI taxonomy): Eukaryota > Metazoa > Arthropoda > Insecta > Diptera > Drosophilidae > Drosophila > Drosophila acutilabella. The sequence goes on from JAWNOK010000068.1 coordinate 10,942,943, forward strand.
TGGTTCCGCGTCACTAAATCCAACGGAGTGGACTTCTTCCTAGTTCCCCGGTATTTTCAACGACTGGAGGATGAGATCCGCGACAGAACGCAGCGACCGGGCGAGCCGTACACGTCCTATCTCATCAGCTTGAGGGTCATGATGCGACGGGCAGCGTACACCGACGACCAGGAGCTGCACCGTATATACGAGAATTTGTTGCCAGAGTACCAGTTGTACACACGCCGGCACGAATTCACTACCCTGGAGCAACTAACTAAGCTGGTCACCATCTACGAGGATGTCAAAGCGAGAGCCACCCGACCGCCAATTGGCAATGCAGGAAGAAGACATGCCAGCGAGCCGTCCGTGAACAACCATATGATACAGGAAGCGAACGCAAACGTGGATGTCCGTCAGGCTTGTAGGAACTGTAGCCAGTCAGGGCATTTCAGTCGAGACTGCAGGAATCCCCGAGACCTGTTTTGCTGGGATTGTGGGCGCCGTGAGGTTCGCACAGTGGACTGCTGTCGCACAACGTCGGGAAACGGAGCTCGCTCCCCGTCGACAGGCGATCGACCGGGGACAGCGCCGACTTCCACCCGCCAATAAAAACACCAATGAGATTTGACTCAACTCATTGGTACAGCAGCGAACAAACGGACAGCGTTCACTCGGATCAGCCTCGCCGATGGGTCGCAGAAGGAAGTTACCCAAGCACTTTGCGTTCGCGTCCAGCTGGGTCAGCGACATGTAAACTTATCTATGCTTGTTCTTCCCAACATTGTGGACGAAGTCATCCTAGGTATGGATTTCTTGTGCGGTATGGAAATGCGTTTGGAGTGCGGTCAAGCTGGGCTTCAGCTAAGACCCACCATGCCGGCGCAAAGCCAACCACGTACAAACACCTTACGGACGATTCCATCGAATATCAACTCGCAACGAAGTCCAGCTCTACCAGAAATCTGTGAGCGGGCGATGAAGAGCAATCCATTCCGGAAAATACGTGGTACAGCCTACGAGGAGCCCCAACTGCCGGGCGGAACAAGCCCAGCAGCAGATTTGGGTAACTATCTGGCGACCATGTCCGGTAATCTGACGCCGGAACAGGAAAGCGCGTGGATCGGTGAGTTCTTGAGCAAGGAACTGGCAAAGTTCCAGGGAATCACAGGAGTGACCCACATCGCAGAACATCGCATCGTACTTAAAGACGATCGCCCGATTAAACAACGATACTTCCCCAAAAACCCGGCAATGCAGAGGATCATAGACGATCAGGTGGATGAGCTCCTCAGGGTCGGACGCATCGAACCTTCAAGGAGCCCGCATAGCGCGCCCATAGTGCTCGTGAAGAAGACAGATAACGTCAGAATGTGCATTGACTACAGACAGCTCAATGCGCAGTCGGTCCCAGATGCGTATCCGCTGCCGAGGATTAATCACATCTTGGAGAAGTTGAGGAATGCCAAGTATATCTCCACCCTGGATCTCAAAAATGGTTACTGACAGATACCCATGGCTGAGGAGAGCAGAGAATGCACGGCATTCACAGGCCCTGGTCGAGGACTATACCACTGGAAGGTGATGCCGTTCGGGTAACACTCCGCACCCGCCACATTTCAACGAGCGCTAGATGGAGTTATCGGCCCGGATATGGAGCCCTTCGCTTTCGCTTATCTGGATGACATAATTGTTGTCGGAGCCACACTGGAACAGCATGCCAGCAACAAGTGCTGTTTCTTTCAGAAGAGACTTGTGTACCTGGGACACGTCGTAAGCGAGGAGGGCATCCATACCGACCCTGGCAAGATCGAGGCCATAAAGGAATTGGGACCGCCAACGAACGTGAGGGAGTTGCGCCGATGTCTTGGAATTGCGGCATGGTACAGACGTTTAGTACCCGATTACACAAGCGTCGTTCAACCAATGTCAAAGCTACTTCGGAAAGGCCAGAAGTGGACGTGGGATGCTGGGCGCAGTGTTGACCCAGAAAATCAACGGAGTCGAGCGGGTGATTGCCTACGCAAGCCGTCGTCTGATCTCCGCCGAGGAAAATTATTCAACGACGGAAAAGGTGTGCCTTGCCATTGTCTGGGCGATACGCAAGATGCGCTGCTACCTGGAAGGGTACGAATTCGACATCGTTACGGATCACCTCGCACTTAAGTGGCTCAACTCCATAGATAACCCGACGGGTCGAATAGCAAGATGGGCTTTGGAACTCCAGCAATATCGTTACGAGGTTCACTATCGTCGAGGGAAACAAAACATCGTAGCTGACGCCTTGTCCAGACAACCATTGGAGACACTGCAGCTCGCTACTCAAGAACCTTCCCGGTGCGGTTGGCTGGAGCGTATGCTGAAGGCGGTGAGAGAGGAACATGCAAAGCATCCGGAATATGTCTGCGAAAACGACCAGTTGTACCGAAGGAGCAACCGAGGCCATGGAAACTTTGCATATCAAAGGAGCATCGTTCGAGGGTCTTGGCTGAATGCCACGATAAACCAACCGCCGGACACCAGGGAATCCGCAAAACCATCTACCGGGTCTCACAACGGTACTAATGGCCAGGACTATTCCGCAACGTGGCGAAATACGTACGCAACTGTGAGGTCTGTCAAAGATTTAAGGCGAGCCAATTAAAACCCCCAGGAGAAATGCGAACACGAGTCGTCCAAGAACCCTTCGAAGTGCTTTTCGCTGATTTTGTGGGACCATTGCCTCGATCGAAGCAAGGACACACCATGCTCTTGGTGTTTTTCGATCATTTCAGCAAATGGGTAGAACTGGTACCCCTGCGAAAGGCGACGACAGCGCACCTGGAAAAATCATTCCGAAAACGCATTCTGGCACGATTTGGAGTTCCCCAAACGTTCGTGTGTGACAACGGCACACAGATCACCAGCCGAGCATTCAAACAATTCTGCAAACAATTGGGAATGGATCTACAACACACCGCACCGTACACGCCACGACAGAACCCGACAGAGCGGGCAAACCGGACGATCAAAACCATGATCGCTCAGTTCTTGGATGGAGAACAAAGCAATTGGGATGCACTGCTGCCAGAGCTCAGCTTGGCCATCAACACCAGCCCGTCAGACAGTAGCGGATACAGCCCGGCATACTTGGTACAGGGTCGAAAGCCACGACTACCAAGTATGTTGTATCATGAAGTCAATCCAGGTCCGACAACAGAAGCACGGTCCGCTGACGACGAGGCGAAACACTTGAGGGAGGTTTTCAAGGTGGCTAAAGAAAACATGCAGCGAGCCACTAACGAGCAGAGTCGTCATTATAACCTGCGCCGTAGGGAATGGAAGCCCGTCCTGGGGGACCTCGTGCTACCGCGACAGCACCATCTCTCAAAAGCAGCAGAGGGATTCGCCGCAAAACTCGCCCCGCGTTTCGACGGACCGTACAGGGTGTTGAAATATACATCTCCGACTATCGTACGAATCCAACACACCCGTAGCAAAGAACGGCGGGTAGCGTGTCTGTCGGATCTGAAGGCGTTCCACGAACATGAGTCCGAAGAGGGGTTGGGTTCTAACGGCCAGTATGACCCTAACAAACTATCCTCTCACTAACCCAATGGACTACGCTTCTGCGCTGGCTCCTCACACTAGGAAAAAAAACTAACGAATGTACTCTCTCCCTACAGTCGCCATGAGACGTCGCCCACAGCGGATCCGAGCGTCAGCATCGACCAGCCGACCCGCCTACCCGCATGCGCAGGCCGAACCGGTCGCCGAACCCGATAGTCCAGACACGGACTCAAGCAGCGGGGCGATGGGGACGCCACCTCGTCCGACGGCGGAACTCGTGGACTTGACGACACCGCCCCGGGCACCGTCAGTCTTGGGACTTGACCTCAGTCCCGAAACACTGGCGATGTTAAGCCGGTATACGGAGTTCGAGAGCTCCGTCCTAGGCGACATACAAGAGGAAGTTCCAGTAGAGCTGCCAGCAACACTGCCGGAAGCAGAGGAGATGGAGGAGGAAATGGATGAGCCACTGCTAGATGGCCGCTTCCCCAACCTCGTCCACCGGATGGTCACTCCCCCTCGGCCACCCATGGAGGCCGCGGAAACCCCGGCGGACGAGACCATTACCATCAGCGACAGCGACGGAGAAGCTGCACAGGCACCCGTAGCAATGGAGATCGACGATCCGCCGCCCGCGTATGGGAGCTGGCCCGAGACACCACCGCCAACCTACGAGGAGGCTTTGGCAGAAATTGAAGCCGCAAACAGGGCCCGAGCGAACGCCGCAGTACCAGTAGACACCGGAGCATCGACTATCGGCATGCTCTCAAGCAACGACCCGATGCGAGCCGAAACGGCGGGACCACCAGCAGCTCAGCCTGAAGTGGGCACAGCGCGTCCATGTGGACTAGTCTCGAGGTGCAGACGGCGAGCCTACCCGGACTTTTCGGACATCAGTTCGGACGAGGGGGAACCCACCGCTAGGCGTCCGTGGACAGCAATCGACGACGACGGGCCCAGCACATCAGCCATGACGCCGCATAAATGCAGCACACATAAACGGCTGAACACACACTATTTGCACCCAGTGTGCACACGCAACACCAGAGTGGCGCATAACTGCTCGTAAGCAGTACACACGAACAAGAGACTGCAGCGCGGGATACACACGTACAAGCGACAAATAAAGATAAAGCGAGACAGCGATCGTCGCTAAGCGACACACCAGAGTGGCGCATGACTGCTCGTAAGCAGTACACACGAACAAGAGACTGCAGCGCGCGATACACACGCACAAGCGACAAAGAAAGACAAAGCGAGACAGCGATCGTCGCTAAGCGACACAACGAGAGCAAAGCTACAAATTTACCGTTATGCGCACACACAGCGAGAGTGAGAGCGTCGCTCTAGCAGCCTGTGTAAGAGCGGCGTGCGAATGTAAAATTCGACGCTGACTGCGACAGAGGCCTACATTCAGGCGGCAGAATGATCGCGGAAAATTTGGCAAGCGTCAGTATGAGTTCGGCAAGCAAACAGAGCAAGAGTGCACGAAACTACTACGCGAGTGAAAAACATAAGACCCACGTGGAGATAACAAGAGGATACACAACGACGACCCGGAACGACAAAGGAACAACGCAGGCGACACCAGACCAGGAATTACTAAGACCAGGAACTCGACGCGGAACGGAGAAAACGGATTTCGATTTTGCAACCACACGCACACATACTACACGCCACACACACACATACACTTATATAGAAGCCACGAGGTGAGCCACGAATTTGGAATATAAGTAGAGTATAGATAGGGTGGTTAGGTCGAAACTGCGTGTGTGCAAAAGGAATAAAAACCCGATACAGTGGGCCAAAGATTACAATATATCGATTCTTTCTTTATTTGTGTACATCTTCGGGAATCGCGAGAATCAATACGCAACGCTCACAAAATTCTCTGTGCCTAACTCCTAGTGTTAGTTGACACATCAGCCAATGTGTAACAGTGGATCACCGGCCGGGAGTATGTTAAGTGGCCACACCAGCCGGGAGCATGTTAAGTGGCCATACCGGCCTCTTTGTAACGAGAGACATGCAGACCGCTGGAGGGAAACCCAAACAAGGATCAACACCATCTGCACGCACCCGTCGTGACCCTTTTTCTATTGTAGCTCTACCCATGCGCAGACATCGTATTACCATCTGGTGTAAACTGATGTAGGCGCACTTGTATCCTTAAGTTTTAATCGTTACCACATGTTTGTTAGTTCTAAGATACTCATCCTATGTAACATTTGATCCTTAGACTGTAAGCAAAAGGGTATATAATTAGATATTTGATGTGTTATTAAGTCCAATAAATGCCGCGACACACTCTAACGGCAACGCTGATTTTTATTTAAAGAAAATGCGGGAATTTGGGTTCACGACAACTCGCTTTATTGAAGAACAGCTTAAGACTAACATATCTGCTTAATGAATAAAAATGAAAGTTCTGTTTACAGGGATTTAAATGTTTACAATTTGAGGGTGAACGCTTAAAGCTGGGAACCAAGAATTGTGCGATTTCTCAGCTTGTGACTGTGAGCCAAAATATGCTGATCGAGCTATTTTCGATCGTTGTCGATTGATTGGGGGAAATGCGCCGGCTAGGCTGCTCTTTGTTTACAATTGCCGAAATTGTTTACAAGTGCAGCTTGGGAATGTTTACAGTTGGGGAATTGCCGAAAACGTTTACAAGTGCAGCGTGGGATTGTTTATAGTTGGAGAATAGCTTTTTATGTGGAATTCGATGTCTAGGCTGCTATGTATGTTGTGGACAGATTCAGTATGAATATGTCACTTCCCTCTCCTTAAGAGGCGAGCCTGTGAGTCATGGTGAAACGGATGGGTAGAGTTTTGGTAGTGTAGATTGTTCCATGTCGATAGTTGTTTCATCTTGTTGCTCGTGCTGTTCTTGTTGTACTTGTTGTTGAACTGATTGTAGCGTTTCGATCTTGGTTTCGTGAATTTGTTTTTTACATTTTTTCTGGATTAATTTTATAGGATTACAAGATACATATTTTAAGTATACGAATATGATTATGAATATAATGATAATAATTATAATTATAATTGTATGCGTAAGGGCATTATTCTGTGATACTATTTTTACAATATCAGCATGTTTTATGGGTTTGACTTTAATAATTTCTATAGGTGGATACAAGGGTGTAAGATCCACTTCTGGTTGTTAGTAATTGTCGCTTAAAATTATATTATTTATCTGTAATTTACATTGGTTAATGTTAATTATTTTATTGCCCTGAATATTAAGATTTACATTATTTTGTTGGCAATTTTGTTTTACTGTTGTGTTTGAAATATTCCAAGTTACAATTGTGTTAGGCTCAATGTATTTTATCATTTCTTTTGTATTTATGTGTTCAAAATTACATATTGGGTTTGTGTGTAGTAGGATTTTTGTAATACATTCATCGATAATTTGTTCATTTTCTCTATTATAAATTTTGTTGTCATTTTCAAAATAGGATGTTGTACTAATGTAGTCGAGTTGATAGCCATCGTGGTCGGGATATGGAATGATTTTAATAGTGTTAGTAGATTGGAAGTCGATTGGAATATGGGATACGATTAGTATGATATTATCTTGGTAATTAATCCAAGTGGATGTTTTAATTAAAAGAATGTTTCGGTTATTAACACTGTCAAGTCTGTCATAGGTAAGTAATTTGGGATTGAAAAGTCCTAATCTTGACAACTGCATGCCCATTTCAATGCTTTCTATATATTCTATAAATTGTGATAATTGGTAAGTAAATGTGTCTTGCAATGTTCGTTTGTTTTGATTATCTTTAAATTTTTGCATATCGCTATTTATTATGTTTATTATATCGTTTATGTCTTTAGTTTGAACAATGTTTAAAGATAAGTTTTCAATGTTTTTCTCGAATTCAACTCTGTCATTGTCGTCAAGTGTCCCAAAAAGAAATTTGTATAGTGAGCCTACAATGTTGAATAGTCCGCGTTTATTACGATTCTCATTGTGAAATATTAAGCCATTTAGTTCTTGTTGTAATTTAGTGTATAAATAGTTGATTTGTGATACATTTTTGAAGTTAGGGATAGTTCTACGAAAATATTCGTTTGTTATTATGATTTCCGTTACGTTAATTCGCAAAGAATGATGTTCAAATCTAGTTGGTAGCTCTAAAGGTTTGTCTGAGAACAGTAAATATCCGGTGTCCGTATCCAAGTTATTGATCTGGATTTGTTGAGCATGACATAGGGTTAGGAGTGTGAACGATGTTATGATTATGAAGTAGGAACCTGTGGAGTTACAATTTGGTTAATTTTCTTTTGTTTTTTAAATTGTGTTTTGTAGTAATGAGTTGTTCTATTTTTGTTAGTAATTTGATAATGGTCAGCATCTGTTTGTGTGACGTTTTGGTTGGCTTTAAATGGGTTTTCTAATTTTCCTTTTTGTAATGGACCCTTTCGATATCTAGTATCGACTTCGTATTCATGTCTGTCACGGTTTATTTTATTTATTGTCTTTTCTTTTCTGTCTTGTGTATCTAAAATTGGTTGTCCGGCGTATAAAAATATGTGTGCGGGAGTTTGTCCAGTAGTGTTGAAAAATCCAAAACTATTTTTAAATAAAACAAATTGTAAGTTCTTAAACGTTACAATTTATTGTTGGACTTGGCAATCGCGGAAAGGCTTGGCAGCGTGTGTGTGGTTAAAGCGAGACGAAAACGAACTAAACTGCTGCTCGCGACAGCCGCATTGCCGAATACAAATTCGACTTACAGACTAGCTTAAGTATAAGAGTTCGATACACTACTGGACAATTCAATAATATCGTTAATTTAAGCTTATCCTAACAATTCATTATTTTCTTTACTCTAACTTATGTTTATGATCCAACATTCCGGCCACCTTGAAGGGATCGCCTTCAATCCCTTGGTAGCCCGGGTGTGAGCGCGTCTCCCATGTCCACTGAAGCCGGCGGCCTTGGGTCGACAATGGCCACCACGTCGGTCAGGTGCCAACGGAAATCGCCCTCTGTGAGCTGACGGCTGCTCAGCTGCCGGGAAAGTGCATCCTAGTACTCCCTTTCCAGGTTTCTCACGAACATGTGTCGTCTTCTCACTGTAACTCTGGACTGGTGTGCCACGTCGAGCAAATATGTTCACTGTGAAAAATAGATGTTCAGTGGATCTTGCTGTAAATTCAGTATGAACAGCCTTTGATGCAAAACACGCGAACACCGAAATATACACTTTTAAAGTGGTTAGTCCTCTTATTTTAGTCAATGACTTTGTGGTACCATACAAATCCTCACATAAGGGAATCACAGAGATTCGTCTACCTAAATCGTCTGACTTATCAATCAGCGATTGCAAAAATGAATGCCCAATGTCAGCCTTTTTTGGCTTAACAAGTTTCCTGCTGAGCTCTGCTCGCTGAGTTAGTTGCAGCAGAATCAGAAACGCGAATCTTAATTTTTTATTCTCGACAGTATATGGTTCTACAATAGCTTTCGATCTGAATCGATACATATAATCAACAATTGGTTCGATTTTATGACGATATTTAAGCTTCGGAACTTCACACCCTCTTGACCACAAATCAGCTGGAGTTGATAAAGTCGGTGCATTTTTCCAAGATACATTATTGGCCATATCTAGGATGCCTGCAACACGATTGGCTACAACTGTTGCAAATTGTGAAGGGGAAGTATTTATACAATGTAGTGCGGCTTCTGAATCATTCCAGAAACTCGCACTCTCGATTCGACATCGGTAAAACGCGTGTATTTGGGCCAACATACACGCGAAAGTTTCTAACAATGTTTTTAGCTTGGCGGGACTTATTTTGGCGAACCTACGAACCAAGTGATACTGAAAAGTATCCAATCTTGGTGTCCACCTCATGCCAAGCGTTCTTGTCGAATCGGCATCATTGGAAATCCAAAGTTTCTCATTTCCGCCTTCTACTACTTTAGAATGGTTTGAAAACCATTTTGCCAATTGAAATTCGCCCGTTTGGATATCTGCCGTGAGGGCAGGTCGGTTCAGACGGAACCTACAAAATGAACGAATAAGATCCCTCTGAATAACAGGTCTCAGGACGCACTGGTGTGAAAAAGTGTAATGTGGTCCTGGTGGAACTTCTGTATCTAAGAACGACACATGACTAAGGTCAAGATTCTCGGTCATGAAACTTAAATGTACATCATGGACTTCCAAATTCATGGAACGTAGATGTCTCTTGGCAATTTGTGACGATTCCAGTACTTTGGGATCAGTAATAAAAGACAAATTAAACCCAAATTGTCCAGTCGGCAATTTACGAACGCTGTCCCGAACACCTTGTTTGCAAAATATGTGCTCCGCATAAAGATTTTCGGACACACTTGTCTTTGGGACAGCTTCAACTTTACAGTGTCGATCTACACTGTCTTTAAAACGAACATCTTGTCTATGTTGCATCACTGAGCAACATATTGGGCTTTTGGTAAACATTTTCTTGCACCGCCCTGATGCCACCCAACCAAACAACGTCTTTTGTAGTAATGGACCACCCTTCGCCAGTCGAATTCGTCCATTACAAAGCATTTCGAAAAATGAGTCGGCTCCCAGAAGCATATCTATTCGCTGGGGTTTATAGAATTCAGGGTCAGCCAGTTCGACGTTTGCTGGAATCTTCCACCGATTAATGGGAAGATCACAATCTGGCTGCCTGCTACATATCGATTTCAGCACCCAAAACTCGGTGCTGAACTGATATCTCGATACACGAGACGAAACTATTGTCGATACTTTTGTTTTTGCAGTCAATTTCGACTGTCCAACCGACTTTACGGTTAAGCTTTTGTTGTTGCGTTGAAGGCGCAAGGCTTGTGCGAGATCTTCCGTCATAAAGTTAACTTGAGAGCCTGAATCCAACAAGACTCTAGCATTTCGATTCTGACCGAATCTATCTCGAACTATAACAACTGCCGTTGCAAGAATTACCTGATCGGTTTCGCTAGCAACATGATCAACATGGGCAGGATGGGCAGAAGCCTCTGATGTTTCTAAGGCTGCGTACTTATGTAGGAGAGTATTGTGTGGGCGAGAACACACTCTACACTTTGACGCAGTGCAATTGGACACTCTGTGTCCCGAATGTAAACAATTTATACACAGTTGACTGGACTTCACGAAATTAAATCTGTCGTCAACTGGCAGTGCTGCGAACCCTTGACAATTTCCAATCATATGGTTTTCACCGCAAAACTGGCATGTGGGTTCAACTTCTTTCTCAGCATTCGTACACGAAAACGACGATTTTTTAGCGTGTTTTATTTCAAATGTTTGCTTCATCCTAGACTTTGAACTTTCTTCAGCAGACAAATGCTGATATCGCCTGTTCAAAGCCGCAACACAGTCAGCCCATTTCGGCAATGTGTTATAATCAAGTTGTTCCTCATACTTCGACTTTGTATGAGGATCTACCTTCGACATGACTATATGAATCAAGATTGCATTTGCAAAATCTTGTTCATCTCCAACGGACATTAACGACTCAAATATTGCCGATACCGAGTCAACCATTGTTCGAATTCCAATGGCCGATGGCTTAGACATCGGCTCAATGTCGAACAACTGGGCGAGAGTGTCAAAAAAGATCAAGCATTTGTTGTCGTATACTCGACTTAGACTCTCTAATGCCTTTGGGTAATTGGCATCAGATACCTGAAAGGCTCTGATGGTACCTAATGCCTCATCAGATAAGCACGATAACAAATGATTGAACTTTTCAATATTTGAAAGCGAGCGATCCGAGTCTACTAAGCTATTAAACAGACCGATAAATTGCCTGTATTCCGAGTGTTTACCGCTGAATTTCGGCAACTTTAATTTGGGCAAGTGAGAATGGTGAGAATGCTGAGGTACGTTTTCTGCTGCTTGATGCGCACTTAGGGCTGACATGTATGAAGACCGTGCCAAAATACATGTTTCCTCAAGCATTGCACGGCTAGTATTATCAGGATCTATTGCATCGATCTCCGACTGCAGATCCATAGCTTTGGCAATATACGAATTTAGAATATCTAGCCGGCACTGAACCTCAAATTTACTTGGAGTCACCATTTTATTAATGAGTGAACTCCTTTGGCGCTCTATGTCGCTCTCTACCTTTTCTAATTTCACGAACAATTGGGTTAAACGCGCACTAAGGCAGCTCTCATCGACATCCACAACAGTCTCATTGTGATCTACTTTGTGCGCCATATTGACTAATTAAATTGACTCTATTTGAATGCACGTAAGTGTACTAACCCAGTAATAATCAGCCTATAAAGAAACTTGGCTGAGAAAGATAATCAAATAATTAAAGATAATCAGTTGATTAAAAAACAGTTGAAGATCAATATAATTTAAGATGTAAGATGTAGAATATTGAAGATAATCAACTGACTAAATAACTTTCATGAATAATATAGATAATAGCAATTAAGAAAACCAAGTGTATGCAGATAAGAGCTGACAGTTGTCAACAACAACAAATAACTATCTACGCAAACGCACCCGCACAAACGATAATCAGCTGATTAGCGATGTTCGCCTGATAAGCAATATTCGGCTGATTCGACTGCACGCTATGAACAACAATAACAGCGCAACAAAATGCGTAGGAGGGCAATTGCGCTATTTAATAACAACAACAGCGCATGCGTAGGTAGGCAAACGATGCAATCTAGCAACAATAACTAACGGGCTTGCAGGTAGGCACGATGCGATCTACGCAACAACAACTAAAATGCTTGCAGTTAATCAGCAACAACAACTAAAATGTTTGTTGTTTTAATCAGCGAACGTTTGTACGTTTGCTAGCGCTTATGTATGTAAGCAGCGTTGACACAAACAAAGTAAAGCAAAATCAAAGTAAAACACAAACAAAGTACAAGTTAACTACCGCAAGCTTAAGCTCCACAGCTGTATGCATGTATGTATGTAAATGCGATCTGCGCTTTACTTATGTACAAATTGTGAATAGCAAAGAACAAAGGTCAAAAAACCCACCACCGAATGTATGTAGATATAGGCGAATAACGAAATTAAAGAGGAATGGTGAACGTTGATATGTATATATAACTATGTTTATTTGCACAAGTTAAGTGTTTTGTTTTATTTATGTATGTATATTTATTTGATTCGGTTTGTGTGTTTTGCATCGAATTGCCTTTTTAAATCACAAAAATATCAGTGCCGAAACGCAATGTCTAATGTGCAACAAATGGAGCAATACGTTCTTATTTATTATGTGCCGCTTCTATGCTTGCACTTTCTATGTTCTCCTGCACTGACTCGTTTGGGCACTGTTACCTGATAAACAGAAGAGTCGCTCTTGGGCTCAATTCTGGGTATTATCTCCAATATGGGTGTCTTTAACTCCTGGCTGTTCAAATCCAGAATTCCACTATGGTCAACAGCTCCAGGCAGATCCAACCACGAGTTTATCGATACCGACACACACTACAACCAAGCCTTGAAATGTCTTAAAGACCAACGAACGCGATTGAAAGTCCCTGCTCGGGCGCCAATGAAAAATCCAAAACTATTTTTAAATAAAACAAATTGTAAGTTCTTAAACGTTACAATTTATTGTTGGACTTGGCAATCGCGGAAAGGCTTGGCAGCGTGTGTGTGGTTAAAGCGAGACGAAAACGAACTAAACTGCTGCTCGCGACAGCCGCATTGCCGAATACAAATTCGACTTACAGACTAGCTTAAGTATAAGAGTTCGATACACTACTGGACAATTCAATAATATCGTTAATTTAAGCTTATCCTAACAATTCATTATTTTCTTTACTCTAACTTATGTTTATGATCCAACAAGTGTCATGTTTGGTTTTATGGTTGTAAATATAAAGGATAGTTTCTATTTTGCTGAGCATGTTTTCTTCATCGTTTAATGTATTTATTATTCTGATTTTTTCGTTAATAGTTTTATGAAGTCGTTCAATGTCTGCTATACCAGTTTTTGATGTGTTTAACTGTATTTCTACTCCTTCACTGTCAAGCCATCTTTTGAGTGCTAAGCTGGTGAATGCGCCGACTCGGTCTGCTTTTAATAGTATTGGTTTACCTAACTGATTAAATATGCGCATTAATGCGATTTTGCATTCAATCCAATCTTTTGTTTTGATTTGTTCGAGAGTAGCAAATTTTGAAAAAATGTCAATGCAACTTAGATAATGTTTTCCTTCTGAAGAATAAATGTCTATTACAAATTTATCGCGACAATGCTCTGGTTGGGGAGTTATTTTCATTGGCATGTTTGTATTTCTATGTTCGGTTTTTGCTAGATTGCAGATGTGACATTCGTTTATGATGTTTTGTGTCAACAACTGGCTGTTGGGGAAGTAATAAGTTTCACCGAAAAGTTTGTTTGTTTTCTGGATTCCCGGATGTAAGAGTTTTTCGTGGGTTTTAAGAATGAGTTCTTTAAACTCGGCGTATGAATTTATATTTTTTAACTGAGTTAGGCTTCGAAGAATTTTTGTATGATTAGTGTTTATTATTTCTTTGTGTGCGCTTTGAACAATTTTAAAATCGGCATCACTATCTACAAATAAAACACTAGACTTGGTGCAAAAGTGATCAATTAAATATCGTTTCGCTTTTTCTATTGTCATATTATCATATGTAATGTGGGTAATGGATTTTTTGAAATAATTTTCTTTTCTAATGTTGGGAATGCCTTTGGAAAATATGATCTGTCTTTTAAATGTATTTATAGGTTTCTCGGTAGTAAATATTAGGCTGCTATTGTCTTCATCGGAACTATGTTGAGTCTCTTCTCCAAAATATGCTTGCTCTATTTTAACGCGTGATAAAGCGTCGGCTATGTGATTTTCCTTTCCCTTTATGTACTTGATATTAAAGTCATATTCTGACAATTTGACTCTCCATCTAGTTAGTTTCGAGTTTGGCTCTTTCATTTTGTAGAGCCAACATAGTGGTTGATGGTCACTATTTATTTCAAAATGTCGTCCTAGTAGATAATGTCGAAAGGTTTTTATTGGCCATACAATGGCTAAGAGTTCTTTTTCTATGGCACTGTAATTAGTTTCATGTTCATTTAAAGTTCTGCTAATGTAACTGAGTGGGTGTCCGTTTTGTGAGAGTACAGCTCCAAGAGCTACGTTACTTGCGTCTGTAGTTAATACGAATTTAGTATTAAAATCTGGTATTTTTAAGATGGGGTCACTGGAGATTAGTTCTTTTAACTTTTCGAAAGCTTTAATGTATTCCGGATTTTTAGACCCCGTACTCTTTAAAAAAGAGTAAAGGGGGTCTATTAAGTTTGTCAGAAGCGAGATGTGCGTAACAGGCAGAAGGAGGCGTGGCCGACCCCATAAAGTATATATATTCTTGATCAGCATCAACAGCCGAGTCGATATAGCCATGCCCGTCTGTCCGTCTGTCCGTCTGTCCGTCCGTATGAACACCTGGATCTTTTAAACTACAAGAGCTAGAGACACCAAATTTGGAATGTAAGTCCGTTATTTTCTAGAGCAGATCAAGTTTATTTCAAATTGTTGCCACGCCCCTTACCGCCCCCGCAATGAGCAAATAACCAGACACACCTCGAAAAAATTTGTGTTTTAGGTGAATATCTCAGTAACTATAGCACTTAGGAGCGCAAATTTTGGTATACAGGTTCTTAGAGACAGCCTTAGTATAATGCCATTAAAACTTTTGAGCTGCCACGCCCCCTTTGCTCATCAGAAATAAAAGACTCTCCAGCTTCAATGCCTTGTTTCAGGCATTAAATCAAATAGTACAGTGTTGTAATTTAACATACGCTTAGAGAATTACTATTTCTAACTTTCCTGAAAGTGGCATCAAAATCCTATGTCAAACAACAGAGAAATTACGGTTCAAAGTCGAAGTTATTTTAAAGCAAAATCACTGCATGCGCGCAACACATACAAACAAACACAGAAACATACAAACATATGTTCGAACGTTTTCTCTACCTGCTGGCGGCAGCGCTGCCCGGAGCCGCTGGCCGCGCCGACCAATGCTATACATACACACATATGTATGTGTGCACATACTTATATGGAAATAATCGGAAGAATGATAGAAGAGGGGTGTGGTGCAACTGATAGAGTTGCGGCGCAATGTGGAACCTTCGCATGGATCGCGGGTTCGAGTGCTGACGATGACAGTTGTTAATTTATTTATTTTTTAATTTTAATTCAAAATGTAAATATTTAATTTTAATTTTTTAAATTTCATTTGAAAATTTTAATTTAAATAAAATGCAATACTATGGGAGTACGGGGTCTTTTACAGTCGGCTCGATCGACTGTAGCCTTTCTTACTTGTTTATGTTAATTTTTGAATCTTTTTTTAAGGCTGTTGTCATGGGTTTGGCTATGTCTGCGAAGTTGGGTATAAATTTTCTATAGTAACCGGTTAATCCAAGAAAACCTTTAATTTCTTTGGATTTCGTAGGAATTGGGTACTTTTGAATTGCCTTGATTTTTTCGGGATTTGGCTTTATTCCTTCTTTAGTTACAATATGTCCAAGGAAAGTAGTTTCTTGTTTAAGAAACTCGCATTTATCAAGTTGTAGTTTAAGATTAGCTTCAGAAAGCTTTTCGAAAACTAGTTCCAGTGAATGGCGTAAAACATTATTCATGCAACGTTGAAAAGTTGCTGGAGCATTTTTTAAACCGAATGGCATACGAAGGTATTCATAATGACCATTTTTGGTTGAAAAGGCTGTTTTATGTATTGCATCTGGATGCATTTCCAGCTGATGGAAACCTTTCGCAAGATCTATTGTAGTAAAATAGTTGCATCTACCTAGCTTTCCTAATATTTCGTCCATGTTTGGTATTGGGTGTCTGTCGTTAATAGTTACTGGTACTGGTTGAATTGGTCGAGGTAAATAAGCGTTATTGAAATGCATATTGTTATTGTTAAAATGTGGTTGTGGGGGATGATGAACATATGGCTGATGATTATGATATGGGACGTAAGGGGTGTTATTTGGTTGAAGGAATCGTGGATATCTTTGAAAATGAGGAATGGTTGGAGGTGGCTTATAACTCTTTTCTTGTTTTACTGTAATTGAATTAGAACTTTGACATTGTTCGTCATACAGATTTTTTTCTTGTAATAGATTTATTAATGATCTTAAATCGGGAATTTTGCAATTTATAATTCGGATACAAATGTTAGTGGGCAATTTTTGAATAAGATCATCAATACTAGTTTTTATTAACCGCGTATACAATATTTTTTCGTCAATGTTATTTTCTAATTCTAGCTTACTCATCAAAGTCCGTCTACGGTATTCGGCTTCTTCCAGAAATTCTCGTACATTTCCTTTGAAAGGTGTGTTCCTGAATTCCTCTAGCAAGATGTGGTTCTTAGTTTGCGTTTTATAGTTGAGTACTAGTTGTTTTCGAAGATCCGTCCAGGTGTTTAGGTTATTCATGCCAAGGGATAGCATAACATCGGCACTGATGCAACGTTCCACAAGTCCAAAAATAATCGATTGTTGGCGTACATCGTTGGTGGTGTACAGGGCCAATATGTAGTCGATGCGGTTGACAAAAGTGTACAGTGTATTTTTGTCTCCATTGAATTTTTCGACGTCCTTCAATTGATTTATTATTTGTGACATGCTGGCGTCAGAAAAATGTGTTGCGGCTGCTGCTCCTTCCATTTTGTGGTAATTATGTTATGATCGGTTGTAGTTTTGATGTTTTTTTTTATTTTTACTATTATTATTTTTTTTTTTCTTTTTTTTTTTTTCACTTAACCAATGTTATTTTTCTTATTTATTTTTTATTATTATTATTTTTTTTTTTTGTTGAATGCTGTTCAATTGTTTCACTTAGTTTAGTTTATTTCTTATAATTCACTTTGTTTGCTTAATTTCGATTCAGTTTGTTTCTATTCGTTTGCACAGATAGCTATTTCGAATTTTATTGAGATAACCAGGTATGTCTGGAATTATGTTCTCTTCGAATTCTATAGCGTCTTCTTGAATTATTTTCAAGTTGTTTTGAACATCCGTGGCTTTGGCAAATGCGAGTTTTTTGGCTTACACGTCACTGTCGAGGTTTTTTATAAAACTTGACGCGGTATTGACCGTCGCTTGGGTTGCCTTCGCGTTGGTTGTTTTAGCGGATAACAAAAAAAAGGATTAGAATTAATAACTGAGTTATTGCATCAGAATCCACACTTTAATGCTATCCTACCGGCTGCGCCAATTAGATATTTGCTGTGTTATTAAGTCCAATAAATGCCGCGACACACTCTAACGGCAACGCTGATTTTTATACTCTCTGCAAGAGTATATTGGGTTTGTGAAAATGTATGTAACAGGCAGAAGGAGGCGTGGCAGACCCCATAAAGTATATATATTCTTGATCAGCATCACAAGCCGAGTCGATATAGCCATGTCCGTCTGTCCGTCTGTCTGTCCGTCTGTCCGTCTGTCTGTCCGTCTGTCTGTCTGTCCGTCTGTCCGTCCGTATGAACAAACAGATTTCAGAGATGGTAAGAGCTACAAGTTCGAGCTTGGTCTCAATCGATCACATATTTAGTCAGTCAATACAAGAATCTTTTTTTTTTCGATGCCACGCCCCATTCGCCCACAATGAGCAAAAAACTAGGCACACCTCGGAAAAATTTGGTGTTTTGGGCGAATATCTCAATAACTATTGCACCTAGGATCGCCAATTTTGGTATGGAGGTTCCTAGCGACAGCGTTAATGCATTGACATTTAAATTTTTGGACTGCCACGCCCCGTTTTCCCACAATTAATAAAATAAAAATTCTCAGCTTTCGCCCCGTTTTTAGGCATTCTTTAATATAGTACAGTATTGTAATTTATAATTCGTATGAAGACTTACTATATCAAACTATCCTGAAAGGCGCATTGAAATCGCACTATAAACAAGAAAACTAGAAGCGTTGCAATATTGATAACCGAATGCAATATCATGTATGAGTGCAAGTGAGACAGAAACATACAAGCACATGTGACGGCAGCGTGCAAGCGAGACAGAAACTTACAAGCACATGTTTGAATGTTTTCATTGCTTGCGTGGCGGCAGCGCTGCCCGCAGTCGCTGGCCTCGCTGAATACACACTTACATTCATACATGTATATGCATCATATGTTGGCTTTCGTATGTGTATTCCCATACAGACAAACAGATGTATGTGTGATTATGCTCAGATTGTTTTTGTTTCAACGTGTTTTAATGCAAGTACTACACATTGTAATATCTCTAGACCGATTTTAATAATTAAATCGCGAAAAAATGCAGAGAGTATTTTACGGTCGGGCGTGCTCGACTGTACTTTTCTTACTTGTTATTTAAAGAAAATGCGGGAATTTGGGTTCACGACAACTCGCTTTATTGAAGAACAGCTTAAGACTAACAGATATCTGCTTAATGAATAAAAATGAAAGTTTACAGCGATTTAAATGTTTACAATTTGAGGGTGAACGCTTAAAGCTGGGAACCAAGAATTGTGCGATTTCTCAGCTTGTGACTGTGAGCCAAAATATGCTGATCGAGCTATTTTCGATCGTTGTCGATTGATTGGGGGAAATGCGCCGGCTAGGCTGCTCTTTGTTTACAATTGCCGAAATTGTTTACAAGTGCAGCTTGGGAATGTTTACAGTTGGGGAATTGCCGAAAATGTTTACAAGTGCAGCTTGGGATTGTTTATAGTTGGAGAATAGCTTTTTATGTGGAATTCGATGTCTAGGCTGCTATGTAAGCCCATACATTGTTCCAATAAAATCAGTACTCAAGAAACATTCTTAGCGTGCAATACACTCTCTGAACATTCCGATACTCATCCGAATAACTGGCTCAAAGTGCTAGGTATTTGAAAACCCTCTGGTCTTACTCAAAGTGTAAGAACGGAAAACTCACTGACAAGTGAACATTTGGTGACCCCGACTATTTAGAGACCCAGTCAAATCTGATTTCCCCCACCAGTGGTAAGAGTCAGACAAGACTAATACGGACTTAACTTAGGTCAAATCAGAATCCCCCACCAGTGGTAAGATTCCGAAGAGACAAGGACAATTGACAACTACAAATTTAGTTAGGCAAATTTGATGCTGAAACAATCTACGAGATTATTGGAGTAATCTCATAGATCTGATAAAATTGTAATTTACGTTAATCCTTAAGAAAAGTGTTACACTGGGTAACAACTTAAAGATTACACATTACAACAGGATTTTGGAACTACCACATTTTGGATTCCAAATATTTTGGTTAAATTGTTTAACCATCTCACCCTCAATCAGTTACATTGGAGTAACCAGGAATACGCTCGACCATTAAGTTTGAACAAAGGTTCAAAGAAACAAGAGTTTATTAGTGTATATCGACTACTTCAAGGGTGTGAGTAGAGGCATATCCAGCTACTAGCAAATCAATTATCCTCCAACGGGTCTATACACTAAGACAACGAACTTGTAGACATCATGGCTACCAACTCAAGTTTGGAAACGATCTTAGACGATCAAGCCAAAATTGGCGAGCAGATACAGGCGTTCATTAGGAATTACAAAAAGGATTCGACTGAACGAAAGCACAGGACTTCCTATTACACTGATAAGAAAAATCAGTTATCTAATTTATGGAAGATTTTTATGGACGGTAATGCCCAAGTTGAAAGCTTAATTGGAGATACACCAATAAAGCATCAATATTTTGAAACCAACTACTTCTTAAATATAAAAGAAGTAGTTGAAAAATGCATAAGAGAATTCAACGAGAATTCAAATAGTACAAGTCGCATTGAGCCTCTCATGCGGCAACAAAATGCTATGCTGAGTTCATTATCCAGAATAATGAATCAGATCTCGCACACGTCTCAAACAAGTTATAGAGAGCCTACGGAATCAAATCACTTCGATCATACCCAAATTTGATGGCGACTATTTAAAATGGCAACAGTTCCATGACTTATTTTTAAAAATGATTCATGAAACGTCGTTACCCACAATTCAAAAGATGTGATATTTCTGGAGAAGCTGAAAGATTAATTTGCCATTTGTCATTGACAGAGTCTAATTATGAGACTGCCTGGACAATGTTGCAAGATCGTTTTAATAATAAACGAGTCCTTTGCACAGCGATATTACAGAAATTGTTAGATCAACCTAACATTTCAAATGACGGAGAAGTAAAAAGTAAGAAGTAAAAATCTTCATGATAACATTCATGAAAGTTTGGCTGCCCTCATAAATATAGGTGTCACAACGGATACCTGTGACCCACTCCTGCTTGTTATTTTGACAAAAAAGTTAGATCGGGTGAACCACACGCTCTATGAGCAATCTCTAAAAAATACAAGAGAGCTTCAGCCGATCAAGGAATTTTTAGCGTTTCTGGAGCAGCGATTCTTAGCTTTGGAAGCTATTGGTGGAAAGGCAGCAACCATAAAGGAAAAACATAGAACATGCGCACAAACTTCAACAAACCGAACACCCACATGTCCATTCTGCCAGCAAGGTGGCCATAAGTTGTATGCCTGTGAAAAGTTTAAATCACAGAAAGTCAACGAAAGATTGGAATGGGTGCAGAAGAAGAAAATCTGCATGAATTGTTTCGCCAATGACCATTGGGCTAAGTTCTGCAAAAGAAGTTGTTGCCTCAAATGCGACAAAAAACATCACACACTTTTGCATTTGGAAAACAACCTGAATAAGGCAGCTATAACATCAGTTTCCGCAAATCCGGAAAAAATACGTGATTACGTGTTATTGGCAACAGCTCGAGTTATTATTCAAGGAAACAATGGACAATTCGGTGAATTTCGTGCATTACTCGATTCGGGGTCTCAAGTCAACCTTGTGTCAGAAAGGGTGATTAAGCGACTATCGTTAAAAACGACAGAGTCATCGTTGTGCATAGAGGGAATTGGAGGCCAACCCAAAACCAGCCGACAAAGGGTAAATGTCCTCATGAAATCCAGAAATAATGATTTCATGACGAGACTGGCAGCATTTGTATTGCCACACATCGTTGCTGATCAACCGACTCAGCACATTAAGGGATCGCTGTTGAAATTGCCTAATAATATTTGTTTGGCAGATCCAAATTTCAACAAACCAGGCAAAATCGACATCCTCCTCGGCGCAGAGCATTATTACTCCCTATTAATTCCAGAAGCGCAAGGAAAAAAGACGGGATTGCCGGCAATGCACAATACAGAACTTGGATGGGTTATAGCAGGAAAAATCAAGGCATCATCAAATAAGTCATCCACTTGTGCCGTTACGACGTCAGAGGAAACACTGGACAAGGCCATCGAAAGACTCTGGCAGTTGGATGAAGTAAAACTAGGTAAACCAGCGCAATCCCCGGAGCAGGAGAGATGTGAGAAGCATTTTCTGCAAAATATTCAGACAGCAGAAGATAACCGATTTATCGTAAGATTACCTTTCTCTGAAAACCCTTCAGAGCTGGGGGAGTCTTGCGAAATCGCTACACGACGTTTTCTAGCTCTGGAAAGAAGATTGGAACGTGAGCCAGAAACACAAAAGGGCTACAGAGAATTTATGGCTGAATACGAATCTCTAGGCCACATGAAGGAAGTAGGGAAACATCTAATTCCCAAAGCACACTATTTCATTCCGCATCATTGTGTATTGAGGCCGGAAAATACAACTACCAAATTACGGGTAGTATTTGACGCATCAGCAAAAACATCGACGGGAAAATCTTTAAATAGCATACTGCACGCTGGTCCGACGGTACAAAGCGACTTATTAGCCATTTTGCTACGCTTCCGTACTCATAAATACGTTTTCACCGCAGACATCGAGAAAATGTACCGTCAGGTTTGGATCAATCCCAAGGATCAATTCCACCAGATGATTGTTTGGAGACATCATCGAAACGAACCGTTAAAGTACTATCGGTTAAAAACAGTTACGTACGGTACAACCTCAGCACCGTACATGGCAACAAAATGTTTAGAATATTTAGCAAAATTAAAAAAAGCTATATATAGTCTCGGAGCGGAAACCCTGGAAAGGGACTTTTACGTAGATGACTGTTTGACTGGTGCTGATTCTTTGCCAGAAGTCATGCAAATGCAACAGGAGCTCAACACACTACTCAAATCAGCAGGCTTCAAACTTCGGAAGTGGTGTGCTAACAATACCAAAATAATGGAAACGATTCCCCAAGAAGACATCATATCAAGCTATGATTTGACGGATGCAGTGGGAAGTTGCAGTATTAAAACCCTAGGCATCGTCTGGATGCCCAAGAAGGATCAGTTCTGCGGAAAGGCTCCAGAACTGACAACAAGAAATGTAACGAAACGCATGGTAGCTTCCGAAAGTGTGCAGGTCTTCGATCCGCTAGGATTATTCGCTCCTATAACTGTGAGATCAAAGATATTTATGCAAGCACTATGGAAGGAAGCGATAGGATGGGATGATGTACTCCCATCACAGTTGCAACAGGAATGGCAAACATACAAGGAGGATCTTCAACAACTGAACGAAATCAAGATACCCAGAAACGTATACAATGGCCAGCTTCCAATATAAAAGGAAATCCATACGTTTGTGGATGCGTCAGAGAAGGCGTATGGAGCAGCTGTGTATGTGCGAGCAGTACACAGAAACAAACGTGTGACTGTTCAACTACTATGTGCCAAGTCAAGAATAGCTCTGGAACTATGCGCAGCTTTAGTTGGAGCTGAGCTTGCGGAAAAGGTGAATCTGGAACTAAATCTAGACGTAGCAACACCGATGTATTATTGGAGTGACTCAAAGGTGGTTTTATCTTGGATAAAAGCTCCGTCCTACAACTTTCACACATTTGTAGCGAATCGGATATCAAAAATTCAGGAGTTAACGTTACCACGACAATGGAGACATGTCCCAAGTGCCCAAAACCCCGCTGACGTCTTATCACGAGGTATATCGGCAGCGCAACTAAGGACCCATTCACTTTGGTTTTACGGTCCAATATATTTATCCGGGCCGGCATCCCAATGGCCAACACAAACTGTTTCGATTCCATTGTCTACCTTGGAATCAAACTTGGAAAAAAGGCAAAATTTGACTGTTGCAAGTACATCCATTGCCATAGGACAGGATTTGTACAACATGAAGCACAGCAACTCGTTTAGCAAGCTTCAACGAATTGTTGCGTATATGCGTCGTTTCTGCCACGCAAGTAACAGAACAGCAACGACGCAGCTAAACTTAAAAGAATTGGAAGAGGCGCGCATGTTTATTCTGCGAAATGTACAACAAAATGCATTTCCCGAATATTACGATACAGTCAAGAAAGGAACTGTCTCGAAGGCCTGCCCGTTCGTGAGTCTAAACCCCATAATGAAGAATTCACTCATTGTAGTTGGTGGACGCTTGGAAAATTCTCGACTTCCTGAGACAGTAAAGCACCAAATCTTGTTGCCATACAATGATCCCATTGTAAAAATGATTGTTCATGAAATTCATGTACAGAACATGCACTGCGCTCCGTTGGAACTTAGATCCATTTACCAACAAAATTACTGGATCTTAAATGGCACATCTCTTCCCAGAAGCATAGTGAGGAATTGCGTTCGATGCCGAAGGTTCCAACCCTCCGGTTTACAACAAATGATGGGAGTCCTACCCTCAGCCAGAGTAACTCCATCAAAGCCATTTTCACACAGCGGAGTGGATTACTGTGGACCTTTCTGGATCCACCACAAGGTCAGAGGAAAGAAACCTGACAAGGCATATATAGCCGTATTTGTCTGTTTCGCATCAAAGGCAGTACACCTGGAGTTGGTCAATGATTTGACAACAGCGGCATTCATACGTGCACTGAAGCGCTTCTTGGCTCGTCGAGGAAGGATCGACACCGTGTATTGTGACAACGCAACAAACTTCGTAGGAGGTTGCAATCAATTGAAGGATCTAAAGGAAGCAATATTATCCAGAAAAGCTAAAGATGAGATCACTGAAAGCTGCAATAAACTGAAAATAAATTGCAGTTTCATTCCACCACGTGCTCCTCACTTTGGAGGTTTATGGGAGGCAGCAGTAAAGTCAGCAAAAAGCATTTTAAAAAGAAATGTGGAAACTGCATCACTCACGTTCGAAGAATTGAACACAGTGATTGCGGAAGTGGAAGCCATATTGAATTCAAGGCCACTGACACCACATTCATCGGATCCCAACGATCTAAAGGCGATCACACCAGGAGACATTCTAATCGGTGAGCCTTTAGTAAGTCAGGTACACTGCGAACCCACTAGTACCACAATCCGTCAACAATGGGACCATTCGTCAAAACTTCGACATAATTTTTGGACCCGATGGTTCTCGGAATATTTAAGTGGACTACAAAGGCGACACAAATGGCATTTACCGTTGCCCAATGTCAAGGAAGGAACACTGGTATTAATCAAGGAAGATAACGTTCCCAGTATGCAATGGCCCATGGGTAAAATCAGCAAGGTTTACTATGGATCAGATAACCTAGTGAGATGCGCTGATATAAAAACCCAAAGAGGTGTCATACAGAGGGAAATCCTCAAACTGTGCCCACTGCTACCAGAAGACGAAATCATAGCAGAGTTACCTCAAAAACGGGCATCACCACCAGAAGATGACTCCACTCCCACCAAGGATACTAGTTCCAAAAAACGCAAGACATCAGGACTACCGTCATTAGCTACAACAATAATGATAATGCTGATGATACTACCGCTGGCACTTGCGAAATCGGTAAACATAACTCAATTTGGAACAAAACCTGGGATATACTTCGAAAGGATAGGAACGAGTCGCTTCACCATATCCGAATGGAAGATCATTGCGTACTATGATCTAGCGCCATATTGGGAAGATATGAAACGGTTTTCAACCACAACAGAAAGAGTGGGTGAACTGTGCTCAAAATTACAAACCAGTTCGGCCTGTGAAACGATGTACCAGCATTTTAAACACATTGAAGAGGAACTCAAGATGGAAAATGGATTCCTCAAGCCCTCCAGAAAACGACGATCACCATTGGACATCATTGGAAACATTGCTAGCAGCCTATTTGGAGTTCTTGATTCAAGCTACGCAATAAAAATGGCTCAAGTAATCGAGAAGGTGAAGGCGAACGAGAATTACATGTTGACATTACTAAAGAATCAAACATCAGTAATAGATGCAACTGTAAACATTTTGAAACGAAACGAAGGAACCATCTCGAAACGATTGGATTTGTTTGAGACACAAATAGTTACCATGGCCAATGAAACCAGCCGTCATTTGCTCTTCCAATGGTACATCACACTCACAACGCAACTCACTGTAATTGGCATAAATCTACAACGAATACAGACAGAAATTGTCAGCGTATTAACAGACATCCGCCATAACAGCATAAGCCCATTGCTAATATCCCCACGGCAACTTGAAGAGCAATTGGAGTTTATGCAGACACATCTATCGGAAGGACAAGCCCTGCCAGCTCATAAAAACAACATTGTCCAACTTTATAAATTGATGGAAGCCAAGGGAACAGTGATTGGAAAGCATGTTATTTTCCAAATAACTTTGCCGTTACTTAGTATAGACAAAATGGAACTATACAACCTGGTTCCCATTCCAGTGAAGAGCAGTGATGGGATGAAACTAATTAAAATCGATCGAGCAGTGATTGGCGTAAATAGTCATCGAGATCAATTTGTCGGACTTTCACAAGACGATTTTTCAAGATGTTTTCATTTTAACACTGATGAATACATTTGTCACAACAAGCAAGCAGTATTCTCCATGGAACAAAGCTGTGAGTTCCTTCTATTCAATGACAAAACATCACCGTTATGTCAAGTCACATACACCAACCAGACATTTTTATGGTTAAACATGGCATCTCATAACCAATGGATTTTTGCCACTCAAACTACGATGGACTTATCAGCTGTCTGCAAAAATCAGCCGGAGTTGATCAGCTTGCAAGGATCTGGACTTTTGACTGCAGACTCCGATTGCATTATACGTAACGCAGTCATTAGCATAGTTACGCATAGCCTAACCACAAGCTCAACAAAAAACGCCTACATACGCTTTGGGAACTTTGACGTAAATAGTACAACACAGCCCACAGTTCAAACCAAAATGGACAAAATAAAGGACAATGAATTAGCACGACTCCAGTCAGAGCTGACGCCAGCCGGAAAAATGAAATTACCCTTTGACATTTCACCAACTCCACGCCATGAAATAATGTCCCATGTCACATTTGGAATAGTTATGCTAATATGCATAACTTACATCATAAGACGACACAGGAAAAACAGGAGAAATCAGACGACCAACAATCAACACGAGGAGATATCACTTCCAGAGATTCGATCCCTTCAATCAACGGTGCAGCCAACAACTTCATCACCAGCCAAAGGTCCGGTTTCAACATCCAACAAAACTTACTCAATTAATTGTTGAACTGCTGTTCAACGGCCGGGAGTATGTTAGTTGACACATCAGCCAATGTGTAACAGTGGATCACCGGCCGGGAGTATGTTAAGTGGCCACACCAGCCGGGAGCATGTTAAGTGGCCATACCGGCCTCTTTGTAACGAGAGACATGCAGACCGCTGGAGGGAAACCCAAACAAGGATCAACACCATCTGCACGCACCCGTCGTGACCCTTTTTCTATTGTAGCTCTACCCATGCGCAGACATCGTATTACCATCTGGTGTAAACTGATGTAGGCGCACTTGTATCCTTAAGTTTAATCGTTACCACATGTTTGTTAGTTCTAAGATACTCATCCTATGTAACATTTGATCCTTAGACTGTAAGAAGAAGGGTATATAAGCCCATACATTGTTCCAATAAAATCAGTACTCAAGAAACATTCTTAGCGTGCAATACACTCTCTGAACATTCTGATACTCATCCGAATAACTGGCTCAAAGTGCTAGGTATTTGAAAACCCTCTGGTCTTACTCAAAGTGTAAGAACGGAAAACTCACTGACAAGTGAACACTGTAAATGCTTTATTATTATGTAAATAGTAAGTGTCATGTATAATTTTAGTTAGAATGTTTTTATTTTCGTTAGGGTGAGGAATAATGTCGAATAGTGCAGTATTTTTAATTTCGCGTGGAACATTGGAAATGATTAAAATTTCATTAGTAGTTGTTTTTAACCATGTTGATGTTTTAATATTTTTTATTTTTTCAACGTTTAAATGTGATAGTGAGTCATATTTTACTAACTTAGCCTGGTTAGCTGCATTCCTAATTCTATATCTTCAATGTATTCTGTGAATTCCTGCAAATTAAAAATTAGTATGTCAAGTCTTTGTTCTGCTTCGTGGGTGACACTTAAACTGTTCATTACTTCAATTCCTTTATTAACAGCTTTTATTACTTCATTTAATTCATTAGCTTAAACATTATTTTCTGAAAGGTTGTCTATCTTTGATTGTAATTCTTCTTTGTCTTCTTGATTTAGAGTTCCGAAAAGGTAATTATTTATTTGTGTTAAATTTCCTTTTTGTTTAAATGGGTTTGTGGACTTAGATCTTAGATCTTTATCTTGATCTAGATCTTGATTCCCTATACCTAGTATCGTTTTCAAACTCGATTCTATTTGCATTAAGTCTTTCTATTTTGTTTTGCTGCTGTTCTACCAGTCGTGTTATGTTTAGTCTTATGTCACACGGGTGGTTCGAATGGCTTGTAGGCGTGGTGGGATGATCTCATCTGTGTCTTACGATGGTAAATAAAGAGTGTAATAGCTTTCATAACTAAATATTAATATATATTTATTCATTTCTTGTTCAAATGTTAATTTAAAGAAACTTAAATAATAATAACGTTTTAAATAAATTTGCGAGACTTTACGTTGACGCGCACGTTGCATCCGATCGCTAGCACATTTCGATGACGACTCTCTCAACATCACTCAGCTTCGCAACATGCTGAAATGTTGCTAGTGTGTTTCTGATACATTTGGGGAAATTTATAAATTGTCGCGTGACACTAGTGTGTTTCTGATACATTTGGGAAAATTTATAAATTGTCGCGTGACAGTTCGGCCAATCCTGACGTAGAATCGTCCTCGATTCGGTAGTCGTTTTCAGATTCCACTTCCAGATCCGGAAGACTGGCGCACCATGGCTTCATTTTATCTGAAGAATATACTGAACAATATTTTCGAGCCGTTATCTGCATAACAGGAATATCCTCGATAACGTATCGGTCGTTGTCCAACACCTTCTTTATTTGGTATGGTCCCCGATATAGAGGCTCCAGCTTACGTGATTCACCTGTTGCGGCTGGTTCATTTTCTACTACAACAAGCTCCCCTGTGGAATATAAGATTGGGTTAGAGTGTTTGCTGTCGAACCTTTTCTTCCATTTAACACGTTCAGCGTTTATATTCGCAACAGCTTCATCGTGTTTTGTCGTTGGTTCTTCTGTTCTGATTCCTTCGTCAAGATCATCGTGAATGGCAGCTGTCAAGTGATTATGAACGACATCAAGTGGTTTGAATTCAAAAACCAAATCGTTTAGACTAAATACGGATGTCTCGTTGCGCTGGGAATTGAAAGTTCATTGAAAAGTTCGTAGAGTTAAGTCCCAGTCCTTTGCTGTGTTCGTAGAGCTTCGGATTGATTTGCCCGTTCAACTTGTCCATTTGCCCTCGGTGTTCGAACTGCATTTTTAATATGATATATCCCATTTTGAGTGCAATACTCTGTCGGATACTATACATTTAGGCAAACCAAAGTATCCTGAGATTTAGTTTAATACGTTGATAGTTGGTTGCGTCTTCGTACTTTTAACAGGCTTTACAATAAGGAATTTTGTAAACGAATCGGATATAGCAAGGACATGAGTATTTCCACGTTTACTTTTGATGAATGGGCCCAAATGATCAATATGTATTTAACTGAATGGGACAGAATCAATTTCGTTATAGTGTAGACTCCCCTCTGGTTTTCCTCCTTTGGACTTGAAGTAACAACAAGTCATACATGAAGAAATATCCTTAACGTACTTCCTTATTTTTGGAAACCAAAATCTTTCTCGAATACGTTCAATGGTTTTTTCCAACCCAAAATGTCCAACGTCGTCATGACACAATTTAGCAATGCGCCACCTCACATTTTTCGGTACTACGAACCGTATTGTTTCGTTTACTTTTCTGTACAGGCGGTGATTTTGAATAACAAAGTCTTGGCGTATCTGCTTTTCCTGGTTCGTTTGGCATGCACCATTCATGACGCCAATTATTTTTACGAGATCTGGATCTTGCAGTTGCATCGTCAATAGCAAATCGTCTACGTTGTTTGTAATGAGGCGAATAGTCTCCTCCAGTTTCGTCACTTGAGAAATAATTGGCGCTCGACTTATTGCATCGACGTGAGCCATTTTTGTTCCCTCTCGATGAACAATTTCGCAGTTATAATCCAGAATACTAAACCACCAACGTGCTACTTTCGGTATTAGTTCCTTGTTGGCTTTAGCCTTGGCGATGGCTGCACAGTCTGTAACTAATCGAAACGGTTTTCCCAATATGTATACTCGAAATCGTTTTAGCGTTTCTACCACAGCTAATATCTCTAGCTCGTAGCTGTGATATCGACTTTCAGCATCGTTACAATGGCAACTGAAGTAACAAACAGGTTTCCAATTGATGTTGTCGTGGGACTGCAACAATACTCCAGCTAATCCAATGGCACAGGCGTCCGTATGAACTTCATGAAACGCAGCAAAGTCATATAATGCCAACACGGGTACACAGCGGAGTTTTTCGATGAGTTCTTCAAATGATTTGCGATGCTCCTCCGTCCACTCAAACTTGGCTTGTTCAGTTTTGCGTAACAATTTCGTCAACGGTCTTGAGATTAGGGAGTAATTTTCCAAGAATTTACGGAAAAATCCTGTAAGCCCGAGGAAACGTCAGACTTCAGTTATACATGTGGGGCTCTTAAAGTTTTTAATGGCACTTATGTTGTCCTCTCCAGACATTATACCGTCGTGATTTACTATGTGTCCAAGAAAAGTGATCTCCGTCTCAAGAAATCTGCATTTGTCCAATCGCAACTTTAGACCATTATCGTGCAAAAATTTTAAGCATTCTTTTAAGACGCTCGACTCCTTCCTCAAATGTCTTATCACATCATCCAAATAAGCGAGAACTTCTGCACGATTTATTTGACTGATTACCTTGTTCATAACACATTGGAATACAGCCGGGGCGTTGATTAATCCAAATGACATTCTATTGAACTCATAGTGTCCATCGGTGCTAACAAAGGCTGTAAACTTCTTTGACTGTTCATCTAACTCGATTTGATGATATCCCATACGTAGGTCCAATTTCGTGAAGTATCGATTGCCAGCTAGTTGTGCGAACTGTTCTTCCAAATTCGCCATTGGAAACGGTATTTTCGTCGTTATGGTATTTAATCGTCTATAATCGATACACATCCTATATTCACCATTCTTTTTGTTGACAAGTACAATTCCTGAAGCGTAAGGTGAATCTGACGGTCGTATAATACCACACTCTAGAAGTTCTGTTATCATGTTTGCCACAGTTGGTCGTTTAGCAAATGGAATTCTATAAGGTTTCGTGTAAATGGGAATCTCGAATGTTAATGATATATTCATTTTTACCATAGATCATTTTCCGAGCTCCATAGAATTTCGTGCAAAACATGCGTCGTTTTGGCTGATAATGTTTTTAATGCATTCTTTTTCTGATTCAAGTAGATTATCGCCTGCTTGTATTTTCTGAACCTTTTCAATAAAACATTCATTGCCATGAATCACAAGCTTATTGTCGGCACGACATAACAAGTCTTTTCCCAAAAGAACGTTTTCCGAGATCAAGTCATCATCTACCACTAGCATTTCAGCGATATAAGTGTGTTCATCAATCAATATCTTGGCCTTCAACTTTCGGTTGCACAAAAATTTACCTCCTCCGAATCCGTTTAGTGTTATCCTACAGCTTTCTGTTACGCCTATCTGATCAGCATATGTTTTCCGTATTATTGTTCGAGTACTTCCAGGATCAACAAACGCCTTGGTATTGTTTCCATTTACCACAATCATTTTACAGATGTCTTCATCCGGCTTCTCTTCGATTTTGTTAACACGTGGACTGTTCTTTTTGTTTTCCGGACAATTTGCGGAATCATGTGTAGTACGATAGCACACAGAACACCGTGGCTTACGTTGTGGTTCAGGACATTTCGAAGCATAATGGCCAATCTTTTGGCAATCAAAACATTTTACATTGTTTTTGTCTTTCTCATCGTTGGCGCTCTTAGCAAATGATACCTCATTACGTTTCTGTGTGGAAGTGTTTAACTCTCGTTTGTTACCATACGTCGACGAATGCTTAATTTCGTTATGAGCCGTGTACGTTAAAATATCCATTTACAAATTATTGCAAGAAGCATATTGATTTAAGATCGTAGTCGTTGATTCCGTTGATAATATGTGTCGATTTCGCGGAATCTGGAAATTCACCCTTCTTTCCTAATGCAAACATTTTGTAGAAGTACTCCTGCGGCGTTTCACTAGCTCCTCTACGCATCTTGGACATTTTAATATGAATATCCGCTGAATTTTCTATACAAGGAAAATCACTCAGGAATCTAGCGACGAACTCATTCCATGACTGATAGACTACATCAATGGCATCAACCCAATATTTTGCAGCACCCTTCATCTTTTGTTGCACAGCGAAGATCAAAGTTTTATCATTCCATTGATATGCATTTCGTAGGGAGTCAACACGTTTA
Organism: Drosophila acutilabella; assembly: GCA_035046005.1. Lineage (NCBI taxonomy): Eukaryota > Metazoa > Arthropoda > Insecta > Diptera > Drosophilidae > Drosophila > Drosophila acutilabella. Next base: position 10,975,263 of record JAWNOK010000068.1, read on the forward strand.
ATAAACTAACGCGAATCCAAAGATTTTTCAGATGATGGGTCGAATTCTGGTAATAATGCTACCATTTCTTTGACGTTGGCATACGGATTGACGAAATTTGTATTGGGATACGAGTTGTACGGATATGTGTTCATCGTTGTCGTGAATACTCCTTTATATTCTTGAGTATTTGGATTTGCATTTACATGATGGTTTTGCTCGTAAAGAACGTTTCTGTTTGGGAATGCATTATATCCCGTTTGGCTAGGTGCGGTCGTTTGTGAATAAAAACCATTTTCCATCTTTCCATATCGTTGATTCGTTGCCACATATTCGTTTGGTATATGTATTCGAGAGCTGGGAAAATATTGCGGAATCGTTGCAATATTTGCCATGTTCGTTTGGCCATGCAACTGATGCTTAGCTACATTTTCGTTAGGCACATACATACTTGATTCAGACACATGTTGCGGAAACGTTGCAACATTTGCCAAATTCATTTTCCCATGTAGCTGATGAGTCGCTTCATTTACGTTGAGCGCTCTGGAACATTCGATTGGAGTTTTGTCGATCAAACATGTTGCGTGTTGTAAAGCGGTTGTTGAAACTGGATGGAACTGGTTCTCAATTTCGGACGATTGTGAAACAGCAGAATTCACAACAGACGCGCGACTTGTTGGCACCAATGCGTGCAAACGCGATGAACTCAATGAGGGATTAAAGGACCTTTCTTTTAATTCTTTGACCATATTCTCGAGCTCACTGATTTTTTCCATCATTGTCTGGTTCTCCATTTCAGCACTTGTGTAGTTATCATCACTAATTTGGTCATTTTCTTGTAAACGTTGCATCAATGTTTCTCTTGTTCCCGATGTTGATAACCCAGCCAATTTACACTTGACTTGCAATTGCCTTTTCGATTGATATTTCTTTTTCGTCATATTGTCAAGCTATTTCTGTTTCTACCGTTTGCACATTTATCCCACTTCTGACTTGTCACACGGGTGGTTCGAATGGCTTGTAGGCGTAGTGGGGTGATCTCATCTGTGTCTTACGATGGTAAATAAAGAGTGTAATAGCTTTCATAACTAAATATTAATATATATTTATTCATTTCTCGTTCAAATGTTAATTTAAAGAAACTTAAATAATAATAACGTTTTAAATAAATTTGCGAGACTTTACGTTGACGCGCACGTTGCGTCCGATCGCTAGCATTTCGATGACGACTCTCTCAACATCACTCAGCTTCGCAACATGCTGAAATGTTGCTAGTGTGTTTCTGATACATTTGGGGAAATTTATAAATTGTCGCGTGACAGTTGTGTGTTTCTGATACATTTGGGAAAATTTATAAATTGTCGCGTGACACTTATGATTATAAGTATAAAGTATGTAAGGCGGGGTTCCAATCCCGTCTTACATAGCGTTTGATAGTTATAAGGAAAATGAATTTAATAGGATTAAGATTTGTTTATTAGGATTAAGGATATGAATTAGTATTATTAAGTTATCTAGAGACAATGAAGTCAAATTCTAAGTTACATCAACAACGTATTTTTAATTATAAATCGAATAAATAGGTAATCGATAGGAGTTAGGCGATATCTGCAGCGCCCTCTGTCAGGAGCGTAAGGAGCGGCTTGATGCAACTCTGGACGAAAGCTCTGTGGTGAAGAGAGAGCTTTCGTGGTGGAGTTGTGTCAAGGCAGCTTCAACGCTCTTAGATCGAGAGCGCTGCAGACACTTTGCGATCGACCAGCGAACGAGACAGACGTAAGTCCGAAAACCAAGGAAAACAGAAAAGTACGTGAGTTAAGAACCGTTAGGGCCAGTGCGACTATAGGGCCAGAGAAACTGTGCGTGAAAGACAAGACAAATAAAAAGAAGAAATAGAAGAAAGAAAAGCCAGCCACGTGTTGTCAGTGGGCTGGGCGAATCCAGTTAGTGAATTTTCGTGGCCATATCCCTACTCCTGTTCCCCATCCGTTTCACCTGAGAACAGCAGCGACTCTACGGCGCTCCTAGAGTTGCAGCTTACTCTTGTGAACCAACGCCGTCTTCCGCTGGGTATGCTCGTGGTCTCTTGGCGCCCCAGAGCCACGAACACATACTCGCAAGACGTGTCTTTCCCTCACGTGCAACGACTCGCGGAGATCAACGGCGGCGCCCCCCGTTTAGATCTCGCGTCTGCGCATCTCCTATCCGTTCGCACACTCTTCGCTAGAGAACAGCGGCGTTCGCTAGAGTACCTCGGCGTCCCGCTTCGATCTCGCAGAGCGTCGCATCGCATCGCATCGCTGAGAACAACGGCGGCGACCCCCGTTTAGATCTCGCATGCGACTACCCCATACCCTGTAGTGCCCCTCGCACGTGACCGGCGGCGGCTGCCAGAGTACCTCGGCGCCTCGCTTCGATCTCGTGGAGCATTGCAATAGCTTGCGCGGAACGAGGGTGGCATCCCCACCTCGCTCTCGCGTCTTGCATCCCCCCCCTCCTCCGCTAGTCTCATCTCCGCTGGCGCGTTTTTCCCCGTCTGCAGCGTCTCCGCGAATATTACAAATTTCTTGTAAGATTCGAGCCCTGGACAGACTGAGATCTGTACCCCGGCTAGAACGCTTCTTTACAAGTGGCGCCCGAGCAGGGACCCTGGAGACGTAGGGGAGTGCAGCACCATTGCGAAATAAAACCCGCAAGTGCGCACTAACGCCAGTCGGGAGTTTTGGTTTTGTTGCTTAGGAGAACAGTTCGAGCACAGTCAGTTTAAATTTTTGGTAATTTTTCCCGTCCCATTTTGCACGCCTCATAGCACGTGGTCAACGGCCACATCCCGGTTTAATATTTGTTTAAGAAAAAAAAAAGTGCGACTCCGCGGCCTAATATACCCAACGATACCCTAACCCTAGCTGCATAGTAGCGCAAAAGGCGCGCTAGAAATCAAAGCGAGGGCGAGGGGAATGTAAAACGGGCGGGTGAATGTGCGGTACAGTTTCGACGCGCGCTGGTACCGGCTAATGCACGTATGCTAAGCATTGGTGGAATTTGGCACAGCGACAAACGCCGATTAAAGAGAGCGCGCGCAGTGTAAAGACAAAGAAAACAAAGAAACAAAAAAAAAAACGGTTCGGTGGCTAGCGCGGCAAACGCGGGGAACAGAAAAGTGAGAACGAAAACAAGTGCATACGTGTGACGTCACTGGCGCGTGCCCGCTCACACTAACACACAAACGGTTTGGTGGTGGGTTAGACACGCACAAGCACAAAAACGGAAGAGAGCGCGCGACGTCAGTGTGTGTGTGTCGAGAGCGAGAACGACAGTGGGCCACGGACCACATAATCGTAGACAAAAATACAGTGGGCCGAAGACCACTCAATAGTGAACAAAATTTTTTTTGTTTCGAGGAACAGTGGGCCCGAGGCCATATATAAGCGGTAAAAATTTACAGTGGGCCCGAAGCCACGCAAAACCGAACAGAACACAGTGGGCCGCAGACCACTCAATTGTGAAAAAAAAAAAATTTGTTTTTTGAGAAACGTTGGGCCTGAGGCCATATATAATCAGTGAAAAGTCACAGTGGGCCGGAGGCCAAACAAGAGCGAACAAAATACAGTGGGCCGCGGGCCACCCAATAGTAAACAGAAAAAAAATATAAATAAAATTTTTTTTTTTTCAAGAGAAACGGTGGGCCTGAGGCCAGACATAAACAAAGAAAAATTAACAGTGGGCCGAGGCCATAGAAAATCGAACCAAAATACAGTGGGTCGCGGGCCACTCATTAGTGAAAATTTTTTTTTTACAGTGGGCCAGAGGCCATACATAAACGATAAAAATTTTATTAATCGGCAAAAACGAACAACACAGTGGGCCGCAGGCCATCCGATAGTGAAAAAAAAAAAAAAAAAAAAAATAATTTTTTTTTTTGGAAAAAAAGGCCGACCATTTTTTTTTTTTTTTGTTTGGTTTGGCGTCTGCTCCGAACGAGGAAACGGGTCCAGGAATTTTCTCCAGTTTTCCTCAAGGAAGTCATCGAGGAATTTTCTCCAATTTTCCTCAGGGAATTCATCGAGGAATTTTCTCCAATTTTCCTTAAGGAAATCATCAAGGAATTTTTGCCAGTCTTCCCCAAGGAATTCATCGAGGAATTCTCTTCAGTTTTCCTCAAGGAAGTCATCGAGGAATTTTTGCCAGTCTTCCTCAAGGAAATCATCAAGGAATTTTCCCCAAGGAACTGATCAAGGAATCCTCACCCATCCTCCTTCAAAGAATTCGTCGAGGAATTTTCTCCGAGTTTATTCGTGGTTGGTGCAAGATCAGAACCAGGTGAGTCCCTCAACCCAGTAGTGGGAGTAAGATGGGTGTATTATCGTCGGAAGGAAGAGCTGGTAGCAATAGCTCTAGAATTCGGCCTAGATGGGGAAGGCCGCGTCGAAGAATTGAGGAAACGGGTCTCTTCGTTCATCCAAAGCGGGGGTCACAGCAACAACGGCGGCGCCCCCCGTTTAGATCACGCATGCGACTACCCCATACCCTGTAGTGCCCCTCGCACATGACCGGCGGCGGCTGCCAGAGTACCTCGGCGCCTCGCTTCGATCTCGTGGAGCATTGCAACAGCTTGCGCGGAACGAGGGTGGCATCCCCACCTCGCTCTCGCGTCTTACATCCCCCCCCCCTCCTCCGCTAGTCTCATCTCCGCTGGCGCGTTTTTCCCCGTCTGCAGCGTCTCCGCGAATATTACAAATTTCTTGTAAGATTCGAGCCCTGGACAGACTGAGATCTGTACCCCGGCTAGAACGCTTCTTTACAAGTGGCGCCCGAGCAGGGACCCTGGAGACGTAGGGGAGTGCAGCACCATTGCGAAATAAAACCCGCAAGTGCGCACTAACGCCAGTCGGGAGTTTTGGTTTTGTTGCTTAGGAGAACAGTTCGAGCACAGTCAGTTTAAATTTTTGGTAATTTTTCCCGTCCCATTTTGCACGCCTCATAGCACGTGGCCAACGGCCACATCCCGGTTTAATATTTGTTTAAGAAAAAAAAAGTGCGACTCCGCGGCCTAATATACCCAACGATACCCTAACCCTAGCTGCATAGTAGCGCAAAAGGCGCGCTAGAAATCAAAGCGAGGGCGAGGGGAATGTAAAACGGGCGGGTGAATGTGCGGTACAGTTTCGACGCGCGCTGGTACCGGCTAATGCACGTATGCTAAGCATTGGTGGAATTTGGCACAGCGACAAACGCCGATTAAAGAGAGCGCGCGCAGTGTAAAGACAAAGAAAACAAAGAAACAAAAAAAAAAACGGTTCGGTGGCTAGCGCGGCAAACGCGGGGAACAGAAAAGTGAGAACGAAAACAAGTGCATACGTGTGACGTCACTGGCGCGTGCCCGCTCACACTAACACACAAACGGTTTGGTGGTGGGTTAGACACGCACAAGCACAAAAACGGAAGAGAGCGCGCGACGTCAGTGTGTGTGTGTCGAGAGCGAGAACGACAGTGGGCCACGGACCACATAATCGTAGACAAAAATACAGTGGGCCGAAGACCACTCAATAGTGAACAAAATTTTTTTTGTTTCGAGGAACAGTGGGCCCGAGGCCATATATAAGCGGTAAAAATTTACAGTGGGCCCGAAGCCACGCAAAACCGAACAGAACACAGTGGGCCGTAGACCACTCAATTGTGAAAAAAAAAAATAAAATTTGGGCCTGAGGCCATATATAAGCAATGAAAAGTCACAGTGGGCCGGACGCCAAACAAAAGCGAACAAAACACAGTGGGCCGCGGGCCACCCAATAGTAAACAGAAAAAAAAAATATAAATAAAATTTTTTTTTTTCAAGAGAAACGGTGGGCCTGAGGCCAGACATAAACAAAGAAAAATTAACAGTGGGCCGAGGCCATAGAAAATCGAACCAAAATACAGTGGGTCGCGGGCCACTCATTAGTGAAAATTTTTTTTTTACAGTGGGCCAGAGGCCATACATAAACGATAAAAATTTTATTAATCGGCAAAAACGAACAACACAGTGGGCCGCAGGCCATCCGATAGTGAAAAAAAAAAAAAAAAAAAAAAATAATTTTTTTTTTGGAAAAAAAGGCCGACCATTTTTTTTTTTTTTTGTTTGGTTTGGCGTCTGCTCCGAACGAGGAAACGGGTCCAGGAATTTTCTCCAGTTTTCCTCAAGGAAGTCATCGAGGAATTTTCTCCAATTTTCCTCAGGGAATTCATCGAGGAATTTTCTCCAATTTTCCTTAAGGAAATCATCAAGGAATTTTTGCCAGTCTTCCCCAAGGAATTCATCGAGGAATTCTCTTCAGTTTTCCTCAAGGAAGTCATCGAGGAATTTTTGCCAGTCTTCCTCAAGGAAATCATCAAGGAATTTTCCCCAAGGAACTGATCAAGGAATCCTCACCCATCCTCCTTCAAAGAATTCGTCGAGGAATTTTCTCCGAGTTTATTCGTGGTTGGTGCAAGATCAGAACCAGGTGAGTCCCTCAACCCAGTAGTGGGAGTAAGATGGGTGTATTATCGTCGGAAGGAAGAGCTGGTAGCAATAGCTCTAGAATTCGGCCTAGATGGGGAAGGCCGCGTCGAAGAATTGAGGAAACGGGTCTCTTCGTTCATCCAAAGCGGGGGTCACAGCAACAACGGCGGCGCCCCCCGTTTAGATCTCGCATGCGACTACCCCATACCCTGTAGTGCCCCTCGCACATGACCGGCGGCGGCTGCCAGAGTACCTCGGCGCCTCGCTTCGATCTCGTGGAGCATTGCAACAGCTTGCGCGGAACGAGGGTGGCATCCCCACCTCGCTCTCGCGTCTTACATCCCCCCCCCCCTCCTCCGCTAGTCTCATCTCCGCTGGCGCGTTTTTCCCCGTCTGCAGCGTCTCCGCGAATATTACAAATTTCTTGTAAGATTCGAGCCCTGGACAGACTGAGATCTGTACCCCGGCTAGAACGCTTCTTTACAAGTGGCGCCCGAGCAGGGACCCTGGAGACGTAGGGGAGTGCAGCACCATTGCGAAATAAAACCCGCAAGTGCGCACTAACGCCAGTCGGGAGTTTTGGTTTTGTTGCTTAGGAGAACAGTTCGAGCACAGTCAGTTTAAATTTTTGGTAATTTTTCCCGTCCCATTTTGCACGCCTCATAGCACGTGGCCAACGGCCACATCCCGGTTTAATATTTGTTTAAGAAAAAAAAAGTGCGACTCCGCGGCCTAATATACCCAACGATACCCTAACCCTAGCTGCATAGTAGCGCAAAAGGCGCGCTAGAAATCAAAGCGAGGGCGAGGGGAATGTAAAACGGGCGGGTGAATGTGCGGTACAGTTTCGACGCGCGCTGGTACCGGCTAATGCACGTATGCTAAGCATTGGCGGAATTTGGCACAGCGACAAACGCCGATTAAAGAGAGCGCGCGCAGTGTAAAGACAAAGAAAACAAAGAAACAAAAAAAAAAAACGGTTCGGTGGCTAGCGCGGCAAACGCGGGGAACAGAAAAGTGAGAACGAAAACAAGTGCATACGTGTGACGTCACTGGCGCGTGCCCGCTCACACTAACACACAAACGGTTTGGTGGTGGGTTAGACACGCACAAGCACAAAAACGGAAGAGAGCGCGCGACGTCAGTGTGTGTGTGTCGAGAGCGAGAACGACAGTGGGCCACGGACCACATAATCGTAGACAAAATACAGTGGGCCGAAGACCACTCAATAGTGAACAAAATTTTTTTTGTTTCGAGGAACAGTGGGCCCGAGGCCATATATAAGCGGTAAAAATTTACAGTGGGCCCGAAGCCACGCAAAACCGAACAGAACACAGTGGGCCGCAGACCACTCAATTGTGAAAAAAAAAAAAAAATTTGTTTTTTGAGAAACGTTGGGACTGAGGCCATATATAATCAGTGAAAAGTCACAGTGGGCCGGAGGCCAAACAAGAGCGAACAAAATACAGTGGGCCGCGGGCCACCCAATAGTAAAAAGAAAAAAAAATATAAATAAAATTTTTTTTTTTCAAGAGAAACGGTGGGCCTGAGGCCAGACATAAACAAAGAAAAATTAACAGTGGGCCGAGGCCATAGAAAATCGAACCAAAATACAGTGGGTCGCGGGCCACTCATTAGTGAAAATTTTTTTTTACAGTGGGCCAGAGGCCATACATAAACGATAAAAATTTTATTAATCGGCAAAAACGAACAACACAGTGGGCCGCAGGCCATCCGATAGTGAAAAAAAAAAAAAAAAAAATAATAATTTTTTTTTTGGAAAAAAAGGCCGACAAATTTTTTTTTTTTTTTTTTGTTTGGCGTCTGCTCCGAACGAGGAAACGGGTTCAGGAATTTTCTCCAGTTTTCCTCAAGGAAGTCATCGAGGAATTTTCTCCAATTTTCCTCAGGGAATTCATCGAGGAATTTTCTCCAATTTTCCTTAAGGAAATCATCGAGGAATTTTTGCCAGTCTTCCCCAAGGAATTCATCGAGGAATTCTCTTCAGTTTTCCTCAAGGAAGTCATCGAGGAATTTTTGCCAGTCTTCCTCAAGGAAATCATCAAGGAATTTTCCCCAAGGAACTGATCAAGGAATCCTCACCCATCCTCCTTCAAAGAATTCGTCGAGGAATTTTCTCCGAGTTTATTCGTGGTTGGTGCAAGATCAGAGAACGCATCAAGGAAAGATGGAACCAGGTGAGTCCCTCAACCCAGTAGTGTGAGTAAGATGGGTGTATTATCGTCGGAAGGAAGAGCTGGTAGCAATAGCTCTAGAATTCGGCCTAGATGGGGAAGGCCGCGTCGAAGAATTGAGGAAACGGGTCTCTTCGTTCATCCAAAGCGGGGGGCACAGCAGGGAAGCCTGGAACAGGCTGGCCGAGCTGGAGACCCAGTATGGAAAGCTCGTCGAGCCCCCCAATGGCGAGTTTGGACGGCCACTCCAAAAATCGGAGCCAGACTTGCGGAGGCCGCACCTATACGAACAGCCCCCGCCAGCGGCACGGAAGCCACATCAGACAATCACGAAGTGCCCACCCGAGATTCGGGTGGAAGATAAGCCAGCGACGATATACACGCACGCAGACGAGGCCCGAGCTAAAAGGGGAGTGGCGGACCAAGTGCGCAAATGGGGATTGAGGTACGGCGGCCAAGAGGATCCGCTAGGATTTTTAGAAATCCTCGAACAGCGGGCCGCGACGTACAGAATCGACCTGAATGACATGCCAGCGGCCATGAGCGAGGCGATGGTCGACCAGGCAGGCAGCTGGTTTCTAACCAGCGGATTATGGAACGCGTCATGGGCAGCGTTTCGGAAGGACTTTCTGGACTTCTTCCTGCCGCCCCATTACTTCGAGCGTCTGGATGACCAGATACGCTCACACCGGCAGCGCCCGAATGAGAAGTTCAAAGACTACCTGGTGAACTTGCGGGTGCTGATGAGACGCGCGGGATACAGTACGGCGCAGGAGCTGTACAGAATATACGAAAACGCGGCCCCGGACTATCGACTGCACGTGCGCAGGCACGATTTTGCAACACTGGCGCAACTGAAACAGATGGCATCCGAATATGAAAGTCTCCGCGAACAGGATGCGGAGTACTCTCGGGCGCGGACGAGAATCAAGGGTGAGTCGACTTTTGCAGGGGCAAGAACGAGGCCACCGAACCCATTCCGGCCCGAAATGGGAGGCCCACAAGCATCGGGTCCGTCAACGGGGGTACGCCAGGCCACAGGGCACCCGACGACGCCCCGTGAGGCGCCAGCGAACAGCGCCGGGAGTTTTGACCAAAGGAGAGCATGCCACAGATGCGGGCAGAGTGGACACTTCGCTCGGGAGTGTTCCAACGCGCCGGTGCTATTTTGCCGAACTTGCGGCAAACAAGGACGAAGCAGCAAGGAATGCTGCGACCAAACGAGGTCGGGAAACGACACGAGGCGCCCCTCAGGCCAGGAGGAGGATCGCGCCGCGAACCCCAACTCCAGGCGATAAACTCACCGATGATTATAAATAGAGGGAAGATCGTGGCACGAGTGACGATCGGCGGCCACGAAACGACGGCGACGATCGACACCGGAGCAACACGCAGCTTCGTAAGCGAGCAGTGGCTGCAGAAACGAAGCGTTAGAGGCAAAAGGCTCCCGTTGGAAACCAATATACGATTGCCAGATGGGTCGTCTGTGGAGCTCAGGAAAGCACTCTTGGTGGACATAAGCCTAGCGGGAAAGACGGTGAAGACAGTGGTACTGAGCATGCCCACCATGCTCGACAACGTCATCCTAGGAATGGATTTCCTGTGCAGCATGGGAACGACGATCCGCGTCGGACGCGCGAAGCTGTCCATGGAGTTGGTAGCAAACGACGAGACGAGGACTCCACCCGCAACAGGCTCACCCCTCGAAAAGACGTCTAAGCCGCAGCGACGACCGAACGAGACGAGGAGCCGAGATGGTCGAGGCGACTCGGTAGAAGAGACGGACAACAACGCAACGGGTGAGTCATTAGTAAAAATGAAAGATGAAGTAGTTGGAGCGTCGGTGGCGAGCGCTGAGGCGGCCCCGACGGCACGGTCAGAAGAAGAAGAAGGGGAAGAAAAAACAGAAGAGTCCCAGGCTGAAGACGCGGAATGGCCGGCCAACCTCGGGCCTGAGGTGGTTGAATTCCTGGAGAGGGAGTTAGCGTCGTTCGAAGGGCTGTCAGGGGTCTCACACATCGCGGAACACAGCATCCGGATGAGAGACGACAAGCCTCTAAAGCAACGCTACTTCCCGATGAACCCGGCGATGCAGAAAGTGATTGACGAGCAGGTAGATGGGCTCATCCTAGCAGGCGCCATTGAGAGATCGCGTAGCCCGCACAGCGCTCCGATAGTCTTGGTAAGGAAAAAGACTGGGGAATGGCGCATGTGCGTAGACTACCGACAGCTCAATGCGCACTCCATCCCGGATGCTTATCCAGTCCCTCGGATAAATCACATCCTGGAGAGGTTGCGACACGCCAAATACATCTCAACGCTGGACCTGAAGCAAGGATACTGGCAGATCCCGATGGCTGCGGATAGCCGTGAATGCACAGCTTTCACCGTGCCGGGGAGAGGTCTATTCCAATGGCGAGTGATGCCATTTGGACTGCACTCGGCAGGAGCGACATTCCAGAGAGCCTTGGACACGGTTATAGGACCAGAGATGGAGCCCCACGCATTCGCATACCTCGATGACATCGTGGTGACAGGAGAGACGAGGGAGCAGCACATCGAGAACCTGAGGGAAGTGTTCCGGCGATTGCGGGCGGCGAACCTGAGGCTGAACAGAAAGAAGTGTCGATTCTTCCAGAGGAGGCTGGCGTACCTAGGTCATGTGGTAAGCGGTGAAGGTATCTGTACCGATCCCGACAAAGTCGATGCGATCCGGAACCTTCAAGCTCCCCACAACCTAAAAACGCTGCGCCAATGCCTAGGAATGGCATCATGGTACAGGAGGTTCGTACCAAACTTCGCGACGCTCGTCGAACCGATGACATCCCTCCTAAGGAAAGGCCAAAAGTGGGCCTGGGGAGAGGCACAGGAGAAGGCGTTGCAGGAGCTGAAAGAGAAGCTGACGACGGCACCGGTGTTGGCATGCCCCGACTTCTCAGTCAAGTTCTCGCTGCAAACCGATGCAAGCGACTACGGCATAGGAGCCGTACTGACGCAGACGATCAACGAGGACGAAAGGGTGATAGCATACGCCAGCCGGAAATTGATAGCCGCCGAAAGGAACTATTCAGCCACGGAAAAGGAGTGCCTGGCGATAGTATGGGCCACCAGGAAAATGCAATGCTACCTGGAGGGCTATCGCTTAGAAGTGGTGACGGACCACTTGGCTCTAAAAAGGCTTAACTCCATAGAAAGTCAATCTGGAAGGAGAGCGAGATGGGCCCTGGAGTTGCAGCAGTTCCAGTTCGATATAAAGTACCGCAAGGGTAAGTTAAACGCAGTGGCTGACGCGCTCTCCCGGCAGCCCCTGGACTCGTGCCAGCAGGTGGCAGCCGAGGGCCCCCTCTGCGGTTGGATAACGAAGATGCGAGAGAGGATCAGGACTCAACCAGAGAAATTCCCGGACTACATCGAAGAGAACGGGCAATTGTATAGAAATCTAGGACAAAGGACAGACGACGAGGACTACATTCCCTGGAAGCTGTGTGTACCCAAAAACCAGAGGAAGCGGGTACTGGCAGAATGCCACGACGCCCCCACAGCAGGACACCAAGGAGTGAGAAAGACAGCATCAAGACTGGCGCAGCGCTACTACTGGCCTGGCATGTTCAGGGAGGCGACCAGGTATGTCAAATTTTGTGAATGTTGTCAGAGATACAAGACGGAGCAGAGAAAGCCGGCAGGACGAATGCTGACGCGACAGGTGGCAGAGCCGATGGCTGCCATGTGCGCAGACTTCGTTGGACCCCTCCCTCGCTCGAAACGCGGCAACACAATGCTGTTGGTTTTCCACGATGCCTTCTCCAAGTGGGTGGAACTGGTCCCGCTGAGGAGGGCGACCGCAGCGGCGCTGCAACAAGCGTTTCGCGAGAGGATACTGTGCCACTTCGGAGTACCCAGGACTTTTGTTTGCGACAATGGAGTCCAGTTCGCAAGCACAGCCTTCAAGAACTACATGGAATCTTTGGGATCGACTCTGCAGTACACGGCTCCCTACTGCCCCCAAGAGAACCCTACGGAAAGGACCAACAGGACGGTGAAGACGATGATAGCCCAATTCATCGAAGGACATCAGAGTTCGTGGGATGAGTTACTGCCCGAAATAGCGCTGGCGGTCAACTCTAGTGTGGCGGACTCGACAGGATTCAGTCCATCGTTCCTCGTGCAAGGCAGGGAACCTCGGCTTCCGGCAGCGTTGTATGACGAAGTAACCCCCGGATCGTCAACGAGTCATATAAGCCCACAGGACAAGGAGAGAAAGCTAAAGGAGGTATTCGAGATCGTGCGCAACAACCTACAGAAGGCGTCGATGGACCAAGGAAGGCACTACAACCTCCGGAGAAGAGAATGGCGACCGACGGTCGGAGCAGAGGTCATGGTGAGACAGCACCAACTGTCCAACGCAGCAGAAGGTTTCGCGGCCAAGTTGGCCCCGAAATACGACGGGCCCTACAGGGTATCTTGCTTTATCTCCCCCAGCATCGTGCGTCTCACCCGCGAGGGCGAACGCAAGAAACGGGTGGCCAACATAACCGCACTTAAACCTTACTTTCAGAATCCCGAAGACGATGACGAAATCTTGGACTCCCCTGCAGGCCGCGAGCTCCCCTCGGGGAAAGGGGAGTGACGCTGGCCCAGGAGGAAAAAGGGGGGGACCCTAATCGGATTGTAAATACGATAAGTAGGATAAGAAATAACCATGTACCTAGAATAAGAAATATGTAAACATACAAACCCGATAGTCGCACTGGTAGGGAAGTAGCAGATAGGGTAGACATAGTAACTCATCTTGTTTTTCTTCCACCATACGATACAGATAGATAAACCTGCGATGGACAACGAGTGCATCACGATAAGCAGCGACGAGGAGGATGTCGAGATGGCAGGAGATAGTGACGCCACTGAGCCAGGCCCAGGTTGCGAGGAACAGCAACAACGAGACCCGCGACTAGGCAGGTCTTTTTACGCGTATCGGCGAGAGGACCACTGGTCGGGACCAGAAGAGTCCGAGGTCGAAGACCCAGAGACAGACGGGCGAGAGTCAGAGGCGGAAAGCCAACCGCAACGAGACCCGCGGATAGGCCGGACCTTCTACGCCAGAAGGAGAGAAGACCACTGGTCGGAGGTGGAGGAGTCGGAGGCCGAGGACCCAGAGCGTGAGTGGCAGGAGGGCTCAGTAGGCGAGGACCCGGAACAGGGAGAGTCGGGCGAAGAAGAGGCCCAGTACGAAGGGCAGGGATACGCAGACTGGGACGATGAGAGCGAGGGCGACGGCGACGGCGGCGGTGCAGGCTTCCGGCACACCGTGTATGAGACAACGTCGTACTCGTACGAGCGGCTGGCGGACGCGGTCCAGATGATGGAGATTCGCTCAACAACGATATACGTCCACATGCCAGGGATGCGGCAGACCCCGCCGTATTACGAAGAACCGCCCTCACCGGAGCCACTGCCAGCATTGTTGCCACCAGCCCGATCCGAGCCCGAAGAAGAGGAGGAGGAGGCCGCAGGGCCTGCAAAGGAGGCCACAGAGTCCGAAGAGAGTCGCGCCGCACACAACGTCCAGCCGAGGAAACCCGAGGCCCGTCGAGACCGCAACCAGGACGGAGTATGTGGCCAGCTTCGAGCCCAGGAGCCCCGCGAGCGCCAACTGGGCTCCTCCGAAACCCGGAAGGAGGCCCGCAGCTGGGACCCGAACAACAACACGATGCCGTCAGGGGACGCGGAACTGATGGCCGTGGAGGCGCAAGCGCCGCTGGACTCTTCCGCAGAGGCGGAACTGATGGCCGAACTCGGCGAAGAGGAGATCGGGTGGACGCCAGACATAGAGGAGATTTTCGGCATGGTCGAGGCACAGGAGGATTTGTTGCCGCTAATCCCGGCGAACTGGACAATACGTCCACGAGACATCTCGCTGGACGCAGACACAGTGAGGCTCCTGAAGAAGGAGGTAGAGGAAGGCGGCAGACGGCACCGAAGGACCCGATTCCGCGTCACCAACGGAGGACGAGCCTTCTCCGTCACAATAACGGCTGAGGGGGCCGTGACTGTGACCCTGGTAGGAAAGGGGGGGTGTAAGGCGGGGTTCCAATCCCGTCTTACATAGCGTTTGATAGTTATAAGGAAAATGAATTTAATAGGATTAAGATTTGTTTATTAGGATTAAGGATATGAATTAGTATTATTAAGTTATCTAGAGACAATGAAGTCAAATTCTAAGTTACATCAACAACGTATTTTTAATTATAAATCGAATAAATAGGTAATCGATAGGAGTTAGGCGATATCTGCAGCGCCCTCTGTCAGGAGCGAAAGGAGCGGCTTGATGCAACTCTGGACGAAAGCTCTGTGGTGAAGAGAGAGCTTTCGTGGTGAAGTTGTGTCAAGGCAGCTTCAACGCTCTTAGATCGAGAGCGCTGCAGACACTTTGCGATCGACCAGCGAACGAGACAGACGTAAGTCCGAAAACCAAGGAAAACAGAAAAGTACGTGAGTTAAGAACCGTTAGGGCCAGTGCGACTATAGGGCCAGAGAAACTGTGCGTGAAAGACAAGACAAATAAAAAGAAGAAATAGAAGAAAGAAAAGCCAGCCACGTGTTGTCAGTGGGCTGGGCGAATCCAGTTAGTGAATTTTCGTGGCCATATCCCTACTCCTGTTCCCCATCCGTTTCACCTGAGAACAGCAGCGACTCTACGGCGCTCCTAGAGTTGCAGCTTACTCTTGTGAACCAACGCCGTCTTCCGCTGGGTATGCTCGTGGTCTCTTGGCGCCCCAGAGCCACGAACACATACTCGCAAGACGTGTCTTTCCCTCACGTGCAACGACTCGCGGAGATCAACGGCGGCGCCCCCCGTTTAGATCTCGCGTCTGCGCATCTCCTATCCGTTCGCACACTCTTCGCTAGAGAACAGCGGCGTTCGCTAGAGTACCTCGGCGTCCCGCTTCGATCTCGCAGAGCGTCGCATCGCATCGCATCGCTGAGAACAACGGCGGCGACCCCCGTTTAGATCTCGCATGCGACTACCCCATACCCTGTAGTGCCCCTCGCACGTGACCGGCGGCGGCTGCCAGAGTACCTCGGCGCCTCGCTTCGATCTCGTGGAGCATTGCAACAGCTTGCGCGGAACGAGGGTGGCATCCCCACCTCGCTCTCGCGTCTTGCATCCCCCCTCCTCCGCTAATCTCATCTCCGCTGGCGCGTTTTTCCCCGTCTGCAGCGTCTCCGCGAATATTACAAATTTCTTGTAAGATTCGAGCCCTGGACAGACTGAGATCTGTACCCCGGCTAGAACGCTTCTTTACAAGTATTATTTCAAATCTAGTTAGTTTATCTTCGAGATTTATGTCAGAATTTATAATTCTTAATTTTTCATTTACTGTTTTATGAAATCTTTCTATGTCTGAATTGTCCGTTTTTACTAGTTGTAATGGATATATTTACGTCTTCTGATTTTAACCAAATCTGTAGTGCGGTGCACAGTAAAGCTGACTCTTTATCTGCTTTTATCTCAATTGGTTTTCCCACGTCATTACAAACTTTTAAAATAGCTCTTTTAGCTTCTAACCAATCTCGACCATTTACTTCTATTAAAGTTGCATATTTGGAATATAAGTCTATGCACGATAGAAATTGTTTGTTGTCTACCATGTAGAAATCGATGAAATATTTTTCTCTGGGATTATGGATTTCTGGAGTTAACTCAAAAGCTAATTTAGTGTTTCTATGTTTTGTTTTTGCTATATTACAAACTTTGCATTTATTGATTATATTCTGAATAAGGTTTTGGTAATCTGGATAGTAATACTTTTCTTTAAATAATAATGTCATTTTCTCTATTCCTGGATGTAATAACTTTTGGTGTGTATTTATTATGTATTCTTTAAATTCGGCGTAAGTTTGGAGGTCTATTAGTTTGTTAGTAGATCTCATTACTTTTGTTATATTATTGGGACTTATCATTTCAACGAAAGCATTCTGGAATGTAAGAAAATCAGCTTTTTTAGAACATAAGTATTTTTTAATTAATTCTTTTGCATGATTATGTGTCATATCAACATAGAATAGAATTAATTAATTAATTAATTAGTGACGGATACGTTAAGTTACTTTTTCGAATTCTATTTGTCTTTTAAAATAGTTTATTGGTCTTTCTGTCAGTGAAACGTGATTTTGGTTGTCCTCTTGGGCGCTGTGGATTGTTGCTACAGTTACGTCAGAAGTTTCTCCTAACAAGTTTTCTTCAATTTTTATTTTGGATAGGCGTCTGCAACATAATTCTCTTTGTCTGGTACATATTTAATATGATAATCAAATTTATTTAATTTTATTTTCCAACGTTGCAATTTCATGTTTGGTTCTTTAATATTCTTTAAGCCTGGAAGCAGGCAGTCAATACGGCAGCTAGGCAAAGAACAATGTACACTTGTCGCATACATACACACAGCGGGATCGGAGATAAAGAACCGAAAACAAACAGCGACGACACATGCGCAGGGCAATTCATGGATCGACAGAGGCTGGTCAGAGAGAGAGAGCGAGAGCGGCCACTGCACAGCGCACGCATACAAGTGCATGGCTGACGTCTCAGCGACGGACGAAAAGCAAGCACACAGAGCAAGCCGCTACGTCAGGGCAGAGAGAGCGAGAGACAACGGCCACTACAGAACGCACACATACAAGTGCATGGCTGACGTCACAGCAATGAAAACGAATTACAAGCACACAGCGCAAGCCGCTACGTCAGAGCAGTGCAGCAGAGGCGATAGGGGCAGAGAACAAGAGACGGCAAGCGGCCGCCTGGGTCGACTTAGGAGTTTGGCACTCGACAAAGATGGGCAGAGGCGAAAGCAGCGCTGCCTAGCACCTAATTGTAGGCAAATGCGATCAACGCCGGGAAAAATACCTCTGCATCTGTGCACAAAATATGTGTGTCAAGGGTAGAGCAGCGAAAAGAAGCGACGTCGGCAGAGGAGAATTTTGGCAATCGACGCTTACATTACTTACTTACGATCGAGTGGATGCATCGAACGCACAGTGCAAAGTCGCGGAAACAAAGACAAGTTGAACACGTGGGAAAACTACAAGCGAATACAACAGGTGACATCGGGATACGCAAAGGGTTTACAGGACTACGGAAAGACAAGGACAACGAAGACCCCCCACACGATCAGGAAATTAACAACAAAAACTTGGAACAGCGGATCTAGGGAGCCCACCATAAGAGTCCACGTGGTGAGCTTAACATAACAAACGAATTAATACAAATAAAATAAAAATTATAAGTGTGCGGATAGGCCATTCGTGTTATTTTTACATATAAATAGATATATATATTAAATAAATAAAAGAAACGCAAGAAGCCATATTAACCAACGACGACAAGCAAATTAATTAAATAAAACAACAGTGACGCGCAATAGTAAACAGGGTGTTCTGTGCAGTGCATACGTGAGTAACTCCACGCCGGCGACTGCCAAGACCGAAATCTGGTAGCCTCCCGTGGTGGTGTGTGCTTGTGTTAGTGATCAGGACTTCTACGCAATAAGGGCAGCCTGTACTCTCCTATCGCGTAGAAGCCGCGATTCATCGTATGCATCGTGTTCACTCTAGCACTTGTTTTCTCTCGATTGGTTCCCCCCCCGCAGTGCATATATGAGCAACTCCACGCCGGCGACTACCAAGACCCCAATCTGGTTCCCTCTCGTGGGGCGTGCTCGTGTTGGTGATCCGAACTCCCACTTAATAGGGGCAGACTGTACTCTTCTACTGAGTGCAAGGCGTGATTCATCGTATGCATTTCAGCGCATACAGTAGCAGCAGCAGTCGTCCCTGAGCCAGCGCAACAGCAACGTTTGATAGTCGCGCCTACTATTCGATGGGAGCAGCCTGTACTCTCCTATCGCATAAAAGTCGTGAATCATCGTATGCATTGCGCCGCCTACAGCAGCAGTCGTCCACGTGCCTGTGCAAAAGCAACGTTTGATACACGTGTCTACTATTCGATGGGAGCAGCCTGTACTCTCCTATCGCGTAGAAGTCGTGATACATCGTTGGCATTTCAGTCCCGTGGTTGCACGAGTTTGAGGTTCATTAGTGGTGGCCTGTACTCCACCTACTGAACTGAAATCCCGAACACCGCGAATCCGGAGCCATCAACCGTAGCCGATACTCGGTTGTTGTTTCCGAATCACGAGCCCCATTGAACCCAAAAACTCTCTTTCACTTCCCCAATCATCAGTGGCCAGCCCATCATCGAGCCACTGCGTCTTTTCACCAGATAAATTTTCTTTTCGCCTAATAAATTTTCTGTAGTTAGCCTTGGCCGGACTGAGACATACCCCGGCCCAAGAAACTTCCTTACAGATGGCGCCCGAGCAGGGACTTTGGTAAAAAATTTGAGACATTCCATCCTTTATGACTTAAAACGTCATCAGCTATTCTTGGGGAAACGAAGTTAGAGAGAGAGGGGGAATTGGTTGTTCATTCATCGCAGCGGAATATTTAATGTCTCCGAAGCTTTCTTTGTTTCACGGCTTCGCAAATACGAGCCACGAGCAGGAGATCCGCCGGCCACGAGTACCCTGTGTCGCGTCGCTGCCGACGTCGACGCAGCCCAAGCAGAAGTCTACATAACCGAAGCAACAGGGTCCTAAGGGGACAGTCGTCAGCAAGCACTCGAGGAGTCAACATCAGCAAACAACATTTAAACATCAGAGCAAACACGAGAACGTAACCGGCAAGGATTATTACAAGGATTATTTCAAGAATACTACAAGGATTATTACACAGAATACCACAAGAGGTATTGAAGGGAATACTACAAGGATTAATACAAAGGAATACAACGAGGAATACAAGGATTATTACACAGAATACCACAAGGGGTATTAAAGGGAATACTACAAGGATTATTACAGAGGAATACAACGAGGATTATTATTAACGAAGAAGTGTACAGCCATGGGTATACAATGGATATCCTATCGCCGTAAGAGTGAGCTGCAAGCAATACTGAAGGAGCTCGGTCGAGATCCAGAAGGCACCGTGGAAGAATTGCGGAGTCGTCTCGCTGCTTTCGCAAGCCAACCGGAGCTACCCAAGGAAGCCGTGCAGAGGCTCGCCGAACTAGAGCTTACGCTCGGGACAACACCAACGCCGGAGAATAAACCCAGGTCCCGTGGTGTATCTCCAGTACCAGGAGAATGCTTGTTTTTACCAGGGACGAGTCACGCTGGCACCGCGAGCATTGTACAGGAGCACACACACCAGCCGACGTTACGGATCCCTGTGTCAACACTGAGCAACAGTGAGTCGACAAGGATTCGCGACGATCATTCTCGCAGCCCCCGTTCACAAAGCGAGCGTAGGTTGCAACTCGGTTTCGTGGATCGACTGCGGAAATGGGGCGTCTTCTTTGACGGAGGATCGGCCGACCCATTGCGTTTCATCGAACATCTGGAGGATATGATCGCCATCTACCAAATCGATACGCAACAGCAATTGATGCCAACAATCGCTGGGTTGTTGACGAGACCGGCGGCCGACTGGTTCCGAGTCACAAGGATGTACGCAGGGACTTGGCACGAGTTCAGAAGAGATTTCTTGGAATTCTTCTTGCCACCACGATATTTCCAAAGACTAGAAGACGAGATACGGGATAGGATGCAACGTTCTGGTGAGCCATTCACCTCGTACCTTCTCAGCATCCGGGTCATGATGCGCAGTGCTGCGTACACAGAGGATCAGGAACTGAGTCGGATTTACGAGAACCAGTTTCCTGAGTACCAGCTATACACGAGGCGACACGAGTTCTCCACTTTGGCCCAGTTGACCAAGTTGATCACGACTTTCTAGGACGTGAAAGCACGAGAAGCCGCGCGCTCTTAGAGCAGCATGGAGCATCGTCGTTCGGATAGGACTACCAAGCCAAGCAGTAGTTCAGAGGCAAGCAATCAGCGGATACAAGAAGCGGAGGAATGCATTGACATCCGCCGCGCTTGTAGAAACTGCGCTCCCAACCGTCGGGCGAACGGCTGGAGACAGCGCAACAAACACGCCACTAAAATGAGATTCGAGCGAGGGAGAATCGGAGCTACCGTTCGGATCGAGGACCAGGCCTTGATAGCTACGATTGACACAGGGGCAACGAGGAGCTTCGTGAGCGCAAAGGTGGCACAACGCATCGCTACTTCATCGAATAGACGCACTGTCCGGAGCAGAATATGTTTGGCTGATGGAACAAGAAGAGAAGTGACGGGTGCAGCTGGGACAGCGACACCTGACCTTACCAATGCTGGTGCAGCTGACGATTATCGACGAAGTCATCTTAGGTATGGATTTTTTGTGCGGGGCAGAGTGCGGCCAGGCCCGACTCCAACTACCACCTACCACGGAAGCGACAACTACACCTAGTGCCCGGAGTATACGTACCGTGCCCAACGGTATACAGGCAAGCCCAGTACTACCTCCAATCTGTGAGGTAGCCAGGAGGAACCCGTTCCGGAAACCACGACGAGAGACCACAGATCACCGCTACAAAGACAACTATTTAAGTACCATAACTGGAGACCAGGTACCGGACACGGAACGCGAGTGGATGGATGACTTTCTGCAGCGGGAGCTGGCCAAGTTCGACGAAGTCACCGGGGTCACCCACATCGCAGAACGTCGTATAGTACTTAGGGACAACCGTCCCATCAAGCAGCGGTATTATCCGAAAAATCCCGCAATGCAAAAGATCATCGATGACCAGGTAGACGAGTTGCTTCGGGACGGACGGATTGAGCCTTCGAGAAGTCCACACAGTGCTCCCATAGTACTGGTGGGAAAGAAGACCGGAGAGGAGCGGATGTGCATCGATTACCGGCAACTTAATGCGCAGTCTATTCCAGATGCGTATCCACTACCAAGGATCAACCACATCCTAGAGAAGCTTCGGAACGCGAAGGATATGACCACGTTGGATCTAAAGAACGGGTATTGGCAAATACCCATCGCAGAGGATAGTAGGGAGTGCACATCGTTCACAGTACCCGGCCGGGGCCTCTACCACTAGAAGGTGATGCCGTTCGGTTTGCATTCCGCCCCGGCAACATTTGAGTGCGCGTTGGATGGGGTTATTGGTCCCGAGATGGAACCGTATGCGTTTGCATATCTCGATGACATCATCGTCATCGGAGCCACGCTAGGGCAACATGCCGAAAAACTGCGAGAGGTGTTCAGAAGACTACGTGACGCAAAGCTCAGGCTCAACCGGGACAAGTGCTGCTTCTTCCAGAAGAGTCTTGTTTACTTGGGGCACGTCGTCAGCGAAGAGGGAATCCACACCGACCCGGCAAAGATCGAAGCAATCAAGGAATTGCTACCACCGACAAATGTGAAGGAGCTTCGACAATGTCTGGGTATAGCGTCATGGTATCGACGCTTCGTGCCCAACTTTACCAGCATTGTGCAGCCGGCGTAAAGGTCAGAAGTGGACATGGGACGCCAACCAGCAGGAGGCGTTTGAAGAACTGAATGCTCGACTCACCAAGGCACCAGTGCTTGCATGTCCGGACTTTAGGGAACGCTTTACCCTACAGACGGATGCCAGCGATTATGGAATGGGCGCGGTGCTTACACAGCGGATTGAAGGGACCGAAATAGTCATTGCGTATGCCAGTCGACGGTTATCATCGGCCGAGGAAAACTACTCCACTACCGAGAAGGAGTGTCTCGCTATCGTTTAGGCGATTCGAAAGCTTCGCTGTTACCTGGAGGGTTACGAGTTCGACGTTACCACGGATCATCTGGCGCTAAAGTGGCTTAATTCGATCGACAACCCCACGGGACGGATTGCGCGATGGGCACTCGAGCTCCAACAATACCGCTTTGTAGTGCATTATCGCCGAGCGAGTCAGAACGTCGTGGCCGATGCTCTGTCTAGGCAACCGCTGGAGACGCTACAACAACTAGCCGAGGAACACATGCAGTGCAAATGGTTGACACGTATGGTGGAAGCCATACAAAAGGAACCAGAGAAGTACCCTGACTACGTGCAAGAGGAAGGCCAGCTTTACCGCCGATCGTACCGAAGCCCCGACGATGAGGAATACGTGCCCTGGAAACTCTGTGTAGGGTAAGACCAGCGGAAAAGGGTCTTGCAAGAATGCCACGATCAACCTTCCGCCGGACACCAAGGAATTCGGAAGACTACCAAAAGAGTCTTGCAGAGGTACTTTTGGCCAGGGTTGTTTCGAGACGTGGCCAAGTACGTGAGAAATTGCAAAACATGTCAGAAGTTCAAGGTCAGTCAGCTGAAACCACCAGGACAGATGCGCACGAGGGATGTACAGGAGCCCTTCGAGGTACTTTGCGCGGATTTTGTTGGACCACTGCCCAGGTCAAAGCAAGGACATACGATGCTTCTGGTCTTTTCGACCACTTCAGCAAATGGGTCGAACTTGTCCCTTTGAGGAAGGCAACGACGGCACATCTGGAGAGCGCATCTTGGCTCGATTCGGCATACCTCAGACGTTTGTATGCGACAATGGAACTCAGTTCACCAGCCGAGAGTTCAAGGCCTTCTTCAAACGAATGGGAATGGATTTGCAGCACACCGCACCTTATACGCCCCAGCAGAATCCCACGGAGAGAGCCAACCACAAAGCCTACGGCAGCAGGTAATCGACCTGGTCACGCCACCACGACCCCATTCGACACTGAGCCTGGAGTTGAGTCCAGCTACAGTGGGCGTGCTACGAAAGGAGATGGAAGGCGGATTATTGCAGGGCAGGGCGGTGAGCTGTTGGCAAGACCGAAATCTGGTAGCCTCCCGTGGTGGTGTGTGCTTGTGTTAGTGATCAGGACTTCTACGCAATAAGGGCAGCCTGTACTCTCCTATCGCGTAGAAGCCGCGATTCATCGAATGCATCGTGTTCACTCTAGCACTTGTTTTCTCTCGATTGGTTCCCCCCCCCGCAGTGCATATATGAGGAACTCCACGCCGGCGACTACCAAGACCCCAATCTGGTTCCCTCTCGTGGGGCGTGCTCGTGTTGGTGATCCGAACTCCCACTTAATAGGGGCAGACTGTACTCTTCTACTGAGTGCAAGGCGTGATTCATCGTATGCATTTCAGCGCATACAGTAGCAGCAGCAGTCGTCCCTGAGCCAGCGCAACAGCAACGTTTGATAGTCGCGCCTACTATTCGATGGGAGCAGCCTGTACTCTCCTATCGCATAAAAGTCGTGAATCATCGTATGCATTGCGCCGCCTACAGCAGCAGTCGTCCACGTGCCTGTGCAAAAGCAACGTTTGATACACGTGTCTACTATTCGATGGGAGCAGCCTGTACTCTCCTATCGCGTAGAAGTCGTGATACATCGTTGGCATTTCAGTCCCGTGGTTGCACGAGTTTGAGGTTCATTAGTGGTGGCCTGTACTCCACCTACTGAACTGAAATCCCGAACACCGCGAATCCGGAGCCATCAACCGTAGCCGATACTCGGTTGTCGTTTCCGAATCACGAGCCCCATTGAACCCAAAAACTCTCTTTCACTTCCCCAATCATCAGTGGCCAGCCCATCATCAAGCCACTGCGTCTTTTCACCAGATAAATTTTCTTTTCGCCTAATAAATTTTCTGTAGTTAGCCTTGGCCGGACTGAGACATACCCCGGCCCAAGAAACTTCCTTACAGATGGCGCCCGAGCAGGGACTTTGGTAAAAAATTTGAGACATTCCATCCTTCATGACTTAAAACGTCATCAGCTATTCTTGGGGAAACGAAGTTAGAGAGGGGGAATTGGTTGTTCATTCATCGCAGCGGAATATTTAATGTCTCCGAAGCTTTCTTTGTTTCACGGCTTCGCAAATACGAGCCACGAGCAGGAGATCCGGCGGCCACGAGTACCCTGTGTCGCGTCGCTGCCGACGTCGACGCAGCCCAAGCAGAAGTCTACATAACCGAAGCAACAGGGTCCTAAGGGGACAGTCGTCAGCAAGCACTCGAGGAGTCAACATCAGCAAACAACATTTAAACATCAGAGCAAACACGAGAACGTAACCGGCAAGGATTATTACAAGGATTATTTCAAGAATACTACAAGGATTATTACACAGAATACCACAAGAGGTATTGAAGGGAATACTACAAGGATTAATACAAAGGAATACAACGAGGAATACAAGGATTATTACACAGAATACCACAAGGGGTATTAAAGGGAATACTACAAGGATTATTACAGAGGAATACAACGAGGATTATTATTAACGAAGAAGTGTACAGCCATGGGTATACAATGGATATCCTATCGCCGTAAGAGTGAGCTGCAAGCAATACTGAAGGAGTTCGGTCGAGATCCAGAAGGCACCGTGGAAGAATTGCGGAGTCGTCTCGCTGCTTTCGCAAGTCAACCGGAGCTACCCAAGGAAGCCGTGCAGAGGCTCGCCGAACTAGAGCTTACGCTCGGGACAACACCAACGCCGGAGAATAAACCCAGGTCCCGTGGTGTATCTCCAGTACCAGGAGAATGCTTGGTTTTACCAGGGACGAGTCACGCTGGCACCGCGAGCATTGTACAGGAGCACACACACCAGCCGACGTTACGGATCCCTGTGTCAACACTGAGCAACAGTGAGTCGACAAGGATTCGCGACGATCATTCTCGCAGCCCCGGTTCACAAAGCGAGCGTAGTTTGCAACTCGGTTTCGTGGATCGACTGCGGAAATGGGGCGTCTTCTTTGACGGAGGAGCGGCCGACCCATTGCGTTTCATCGAACATCTGGAGGATATGATCGCCATCTACCAAATCGATACGCAACAGCAATTGATGCCAACAATCGCTGGGTTGTTGACGAGACCGGCGGCCGACTGGTTCCGAGTCACAAGGATGTACGCAGGGACTTGGCACGAGTTCAGAAGAGATTTCTTGGAATTCTTCTTGCCACCACGATATTTCCAAAGACTAGAAGACGAGATACGGGATAGGATGCTGCTGCGTACACAGAGGATCAGGAACTGAGTCGGATTTACGAGAACCAATTTCCTGAGTACCAGCTATACACGAGGCGACACGAGTTCTCCACTTTGGCCCAGTTGACCAAGTTGATCACGACTTTCTAGGACGTGAAAGCACGAGAAGCCGCGCGCTCTTAGAGCAGCATGGAGCATCGTCGTTCGGATAGGACTACCAAGCCAAGCAGTAGTTCAGAGGCAAGCAATCAGCGGATACAAGAAGCGGAGGAATGCATTGACATCCGCCGCGCTTGTAGAAACTGCGCTCCCAACCGTCGGGCGAACGGCTGGAGACAGCGCAACAAATACGCCACTAAAATGAGATTCGAGCGAGGGAGAATCGGAGCTACCGTTCGGATCGAGGACCAGGCCTTGGTAGCTTCGATTGACAGAGGGGCAACGAGGAGCTTCGTGAGCGCAAAGGTGGCACAACGCATCGCTACTTCATCGAATAGACGCACTGTCCGGAGCAGAATATGTTTGGCTGATGGAACAAGAAGAGAAGTGACGGGTGCAGCTGGGACAGCGACACCTGACCTTACCAATGCTGGTGCAGCTGACGATTATCGACGAAGTCATCTTAGGTATGGATTTTTTGTGCGGGGCAGAGTGCGGCCAGGCCCGACTCCAACTACCACCTACCACGGAAGCGACAACTACACCTAGTGCCCGGAGTATACGTACCGTGCCCAACGGTATACAGGCAAGCCCAGTACTACCTCCAATCTGTGAGGTAGCCAGGAGGAACCCGTTCCGGAAACCACGACGAGAGACCACAGATCACCGCTACAAAGACAACTATTTAAGTACCATAACTGGAGACCAGGTACCGGACACGGAACGCGAGTGGATGGATGACTTTCTGCAGCGGGAGCTGGCCAAGTTCGACGAAGTCACCGGGGTCACCCACATCGCAGAACGTCGTATAGTACTTAGGGACAACCGTCCCATCAAGCAGCGGTATTATCCGAAAAATCCCGCAATGCAAAAGATCATCGATGACCAGGTAGACGAGTTGCTTCGGGACGGACGGATTGAGCCTTCGAGAAGTCCACACAGTGCTCCCATAGTACTGGTGGGAAAGAAGACCGGAGAGGAGCGGATGTGCATCGATTACCGGCAACTTAATGCGCAGTCTATTCCAGATGCGTATCCACTACCAAGGATCAACCACATCCTAGAGAAGCTTCGGAACGCGAAGGATATTACCACGTTGGATCTAAAGAACGGGTATTGGCAAATACCCATCGCAGAGGATAGTAGGGAGTGCACGGCGTTCACAGTACCCGGCCGGGGCCTCTACCACTAGAAGGTGATGCCGTTCGGTTTGCATTCCGCCCCGGCAACATTTGAGTGCGCGTTGGATGGGGTTATTGGTCCCGAGATGGAACCGTATGCGTTTGCATATCTCGATGACATCATCGTCATCGGAGCCACGCTAGGGCAACATGCCGAAAAACTGCGAGAGGTGGTCAGAAGACTACGTGACGCAAAGCTCAGGCTCAACCGGGACAAGTGCTGCTTCTTCCAGAAGAGTCTTGTTTACTTGGGGCACGTCGTCAGCGAAGAGGGAATCCACACCGACCCGGCAAAGATCGAAGCAATCAAGGAATTGCTACCACCGACAAATGTGAAGGAGCTTCGACAATGTCTGGGTATAGCGTCATGGTATCGACGCTTCGTGCCCAACTTTACCAGCATTGTGCAGCCGGCGTAAAGGTCAGAAGTGGACATGGGACGCCAACCAGCAGGAGGCGTTTGAAGAACTGAATGCTCGACTCACCAAGGCACCAGTGCTTGCATGTCCGGACTTTAGGGAACGCTTTACCCTACAGACGGATGCCAGCGATTATGGAATGGGCGCGGTGCTTACACAGCGGATTGAAGGGACCGAAATAGTCATTGCGTATGCCAGTCGACGGTTATCATCGGCCGAGGAAAACTACTCCACTACCGAGAAGGAGTGTCTCGCTATCGTTTGGGCGATTCGAAAGCTTCGCTGTTACCTGGAGGGTTACGAGTTCGACGTTACCACGGATCATCTGGCGCTAAAGTGGCTTAATTCGATCGACAACCCCACGGGACCGATTGCGCGATGGGCACTCGAGCTCCAACAATACCGCTTCGTAGTGCATTATCGCCGAGCGAGTCAGAACGTCGTGGCCGATGCTCTGTCTAGGCAACCGCTGGAGACGCTACAACAACTAGCCGAGGAACACATGCAGTGCAAATGGTTGACACGTATGGTGGAAGCCATACAAAAGGAACCAGAGAAGTACCCTGACTACGTGCAAGAGGAAGGCCAGCTTTACCGCCGATCGTACCGAAGCCCCGACGATGAGGAATACGTGCCCTGGAAACTCTGTGTAGGGTAAGACCAGCGGAAAAGGGTCTTGCAAGAATGCCACGATCAACCTTCCGCCGGACACCAAGGAATTCGGAAGACTACCAAAAGAGTCTTGCAGAGGTACTTTTGGCCAGGGTTGTTTCGAGACGTGGCCAAGTACGTGAGAAATTGCAAAACATGTCAGAAGTTCAAGGTCAGTCAGCTGAAACCACCAGGACAGATGCGCACGAGGGATGTACAGGAGCCCTTCGAGGTACTTTGCGCGGATTTTGTTGGACCACTGCCCAGGTCAAAGCAAGGACATACGATGCTTCTGGTCTTTTCGACCACTTCAGCAAATGGGTCGAACTTGTCCCTTTGAGGAAGGCAACGACGGCACATCTGGAGAGAATTTTCAGAGAGCGCATCTTGGCTCGATTCGGCATACCTCAGACGTTTGTATGCGACAATGGAACTCAGTTCACCAGCCGAGAGTTCAAGGCCTTCTGCAAACGAATGGGAATGGATTTGCAGCACACCGCACCTTATACGCCCCAGCAGAATCCCACGGAGAGAGCCAACCACAAAGCCTACGGCAGCAGGTAATCGACCTGGTCACGCCACCACGACCCCATTCGACACTGAGCCTGGAGTTGAGTCCAGCTACAGTGGGCGTGCTACGAAAGGAGATGGAAGGCGGATTATTGCAGGGCAGGGCGGTGAGCTGTTGGCAGTTCCAGGGCCACCACGAGCCATGACAGCAGAGGCCGGCGAAGACATTGAGATGGAGGAGGAGCCTGAGCCGGAACCGCCGTTCTTCGACGGGAGGTTCGCCAACCTCGCTCACCGAGCCATCACGCCCCCTCGAGCTCGAATGGAGTCTTCAAACGAGGGGACCCTTGCCGCAATGGTCGACTAGGTCACCGTGGAGGACGTGGACGGCGAGGACGATGACGGCGATGACGATGATGGCAACGATGATGATGGCGACGACGACGACGAAGACGACGACGCACGTCGGCCAGTGACCAACAGCAGCAAGCGACCGAGACGACAGCTGCATGGCCGATGGAGCGAGTGAAGGAGCCAATCCCATGGTAGTAGCGCCCGAGGACTGGAGGGTGTTCACGGAGGACCGGCTTCTCCCATTGGACTTGGTGGAAGCGCTCACGGCCAGGCTCCGGAACCACAAAGGGAAACGGGTGCGGTTCAGGCGGACCGTAGGAGACCTGTGGTTCAACTTGGCCATCAACTGTTCGGCCCAGGTCACCGTCACACCTCATATCCCGGAAAAATTAAGGGGGGTGTGACGGCCCATAATTGAGCGCAAAATATATTTTTGCGTACTGGCCGAAGACTGCCAGTGCGCACGGTTTGATTAAAAACAGGCACAGTCCCATAACTGCCAGCAGGCAGTGTACGAAGAGAAGCGACGATTAATGTTCTCACTGGAAGCAGCCAGTCAATACGGCAGCCAGACAAAGAACAATGTACACTTGTCGCATACATACACACATGCATGTATCGACAGAGGCTGGGCAGAGAGAGAGCGAGAGCGGCCACTGCACAGCGCACGCATACAATTGCATGGCTGACATCACAGCAACGAAAACGGATTACAAGCACACAGAGCAAGCCGCTACGTCAGGCAAATGCGATCAACGCCGGAAAAAGCACCGCTGCATCTGTGCACAAAATATGTGTGTCAAGGACAGAGCAGCGAAAAGAAGCGACGTCGGCAGAGGAGAATTTTGGCAATCGACGCTTACATTAATTGGGACGGGAGTTTTTTTTTCAACGGGCTTACGATCGAGCGGATGCATCGAACGCACAGTGCAAAGTCGCGGAAACAAAGACAAGTGGAACACGTGGGAAAACTACAAGCGAATACAACAGGAGACATCGGGATACGCGAAGGATTTACAGGACTACGGAAAGACAAGGACAACGAAGACCCCCCACACGATCAGGAAATTGACAACAACAACTTGGAACAGCGGATCTAGGGAGCGCACCATAAGAGTCCACGTGGTGAGCTTAACATAACAAACGAATTAATACAAATAAAATTAAAGCTATACGTGTGCGGATAGGCCATTCGTGTTATTTTTACATATAAAAAGATAAATATATTAAATAAATAAAACAAACGCAAGAAGCCATATAAACCAACGACGACAAGCAAATTAATTAAATAAAGCAACAGTGACGCGCAATAGTGAACAGGGTGTTCCGTGCAGTGCATACGTGAGTAACTCCACGCCGGCGACTGCCAAGACCGAAATCTAGTAGCCTCCCGTGGTGGTGTGTGCTTGTGTTAGTGATCCGGACTTCTACGCAATAAGAGCAGCATTGCGCCGCCTACAGCAGCAGTCGTCCATGTGCCAGTGCAAAAGCAACGTTTGATACAAGTGTCTGCTACTCGGTAGGAGCAGCCAATACTCTACTATCGCATGGAAGTCGTGAATCATCGTGTGCATTGCGCCGCCTACAGCAGCAGTCGTCCACGTGCCTGTGCAAAAGCAACGTTTGATACAAGTGTCTACTATTCGATAGGAGCAGCCTGTACTCTCCTATCGCATGGAAGTCGTGAATCATCGTATGCATTGCGCCGCCTACAGCAGCAGTCGTCCACGTGCCTGTGCAAAAGCAACGTTTGATACACGTGTCTACTATTCGATGGGAGCAGCCTGTACTCTCCTATCGCGTAGAAGTCGTAATTCATCGTTGGCATTTCTGTCCCGTGGGGGCACGAGTTTGCGGTTCAGTAGTGGTAACCTGTACTCCACCTATTGAACAGAAGTCCTGTGTCGAACCCACTGATTCCCTCGCCGCCCCTGTCGCACGGCCTAGTCAACAACTATAACCGATATTTGGTCGTTGGTCTGGGTGACGGTGAGCCATCCCGAGCACCGCGAATCCGGAGCCATCAACAATAGCCGATACTCGGTTGTTGTTTCCGAATCACGAGCCCCATTGATCCCAAAAACTCTCGCTCACTTCCCCAATCATCAGTGGCCAGCTCATCATCGCGCCACTGCGTCTTTTCACCAGACGTCTCAACCTAATAAATTTTCTGTAGTTAGCCCTGGCCGGACTGAGACATACCCCGGCCTAAGAAACATCCTTACAAATTGCACCTTTCTTTGATTTTAAAGTCATTGAATTAATTTCATGAATTTCCTATAATAACCACAAAGGCCTTGTGGGTGTTTTTGGTAATGCAAAGTTTTGTATGGCAAATTTTTTGTTGGATTTGCTTTAATTCCCTCTGTCGTTATTATGTGTCCTAGGAATTCTTTTTCTTTTTTAAGAAATTCGCGTTTGTCTAATTGTAATTTTAGATTTGCTTCACGAAGTTTTGTGAAAACCCTTTTTAATGATAAAAGGTGTTCATCCAACGAAGTGGAATACACTATTATGTCATCCATGTATACAAGGCCAACTTTAAAGATTAAATCTGAACAATCTGTTTCATGCAACGTTGAAATGTTGCTGGGGCATTTTTCAACCCAAAAGGCATTCGAGTGTATTCGTAATGTCCATTTTTGGTTGAAAAAGCTGTTTTTGGTATACTTAGTGGGTCCATTTGTATCTGATGAAATCCTTTTGCAAGGTCAATTGTGGTGAAATACTGACATTTTCCAAGTTTGTCTAGTATTTCATCCATGACCGGAATAGGATATTTATCATCAATTGTTATTTCATTTAAGTTTCGATAGTCAATAACTATACGAAACTTTTCTTTATCTGATGCATCACGTTTCTTTGGCACAATCCAAATTGGTGAGCAATAAGGCGAGTTTGATTTTCGAATTATACCTTGATCAATCATTTCTTTAATTTGTTTATCGACGTCTTCGTCTTATATGGTCGCTGTTGGATTTGGTCTTCGTGTTTAGTTTGGATGACATGCTTAATTGTACTGGTGAAAGTCAAATTTTCACTTTCTTTGTACTGAATGTCACTCAACTCATAAAGAATTTTGGTAAGTTTAAATTTTTGCTTCATCCTTCAGGTGTTCTAATTGAAATTGAAATTGCAACAGTATATTGGGTTTGTGCAAATGTATGTAACAGGCAGAAGGAAGAATAAAGGCAGAAGGAAGAATAAAGTATATATATTCTTGATCAGCATCACAAGCCGAGTCGATATAGCCATGTCCGTCTGTCCGTCTGTCTGTTCGTCTGACCATTCGTATGAACAAACAGATTTCAGAGATGGTAAGAGCTAAAAGTTCTAGCTTGATCTCAATCGATTACTTAGATAATTGAGCGCAAAATATATTTGTGCGTACTGGCCGAAGACTGCCAGTGCGCACGGTTTGATTAAGAACAGGCACAGTCCCATAACTGCCAGCAGGCAGTGTACGAAGAGAAGCGACGATTAATGTTCTCACTGGAAGCAGCCAGTCAATACGGCAGCCAGTCAATACGGCAGCCAGACAAAGAACAATGTACACTTGTCGCATACATACACACATGCATGTATCGACAGAGGCTGGGCAGAGAGAGAGCGAGAGCGGCCACTGCACAGCGCACGCATACAATTGCATGGCTGACATCACAGCAACGAAAACGGATTACAAGCACACAGAGCAAGCCGCTACGTCAGGCAAATGCGATCAACGCCGGAAAAAGCACCGCTGCATCTGTGCACAAAATATGTGTGTCAAGGACAGAGCAGCGAAAAGAAGCGACGTCGGCAGAGGAGAATTTTGGCAATCGACGCTTACATTAATTGGGACGGGAGTTTTTTTTTCAACGGGCTTACGATCGAGCGGATGCATCGAACGCACAGTGCAAAGTCGCGGAAACAAAGACAAGTGGAACACGTGGGAAAAGTACAAGCGAATACAACAGGAGACATCGGGATACGCAAAGGATTTACAGGACTACGGAAAGACAAGGACAACGAAGACCCCCCACACGATCAGGAAATTGACAACAACAACTTGGAACAGCGGATCTAGGGAGCGCACCATAAGAGTCCACGTGGTGAGCTTAACATAACAAACGAATTAATACAAATAAAATTAAAGCTATACGTGTGCGGATAGGCCATTCGTGTTATTTTTACATATAAAAAGATAAATATATTAAAAAAATAAAACAAACGCAAGAAGCCATATAAACCAACGACGACAAGCAAATTAATTAAATAAAGCAACAGTGACGCGCAATAGTAAACAGGGTGTTCCGTGCAGTGCATACGTGAGTAACTCCACGCCGGCGACTGCCAAGACCGAAATCTAGTAGCCTCCCGTGGTGGTGTGTGCTTGTGTTAGTGATCCGGACTTCTACGCAATAAGAGCAGCATTGCGCCGCCTACAGCAGCAGTCGTCCATGTGCCAGTGCAAAAGCAACGTTTGATACAAGTGTCTGCTACTCGGTAGGAGCAGCCAATACTCTACTATCGCATGGAAGTCGTGAATCATCGTGTGCATTGCGCCGCCTACAGCAGCAGTCGTCCACGTGCCTGTGCAAAAGCAACGTTTGATACAAGTGTCTACTATTCGATAGGAGCAGCCTGTACTCTCCTATCGCATGGAAGTCGTGAATCATCGTATGCATTGCGCCGCCTACAGCAGCAGTCGTCCACGTGCCTGTGCAAAAGCAACGTTTGATACACGTGTCTACTATTCGATGGGAGCAGCCTGTACTCTCCTATCGCGTAGAAGTCGTGATTCATCGTTGGCATTTCTGTCCCGTGGGAGCACGAGTTTGCGGTTCAGTAGTGGTAACCTGTACTCCACCTATTGAACAGAAGTCCTGTGTCGAACCCACTGATTCCCTCGCCGCCCCTGTCGCACGGCCTAGTCAACAACTATAACCGATATTTGGTCGTTGGTCTGGGTGACGGTGAGCCATCCCGAGCACCGCGAAGCCGGAGCCATCAACCGTAGCCGATACTCGGTTGTTGTTTCCGAATCACGAGCCCCATTGATCCCAAAAACTCTCGCTCACTTCCCCAATCATCAGTGGCCAGCTCATCATCGCGCCACTGCGTCTTTTCACCAGACGTCTCAACCTAATAAATTTTCTGTAGTTAGCCCTGGCCGGACTGAGACATACCCCGGCCTGAGAAACTTCCTTACAAATTGCACCTTTCTTTGATTTTAAAGTCATTGAATTAATTTCATGAATTTCCTATAATAACCACAGAGGCCTTGTGGGTGTTTTTGGTAATGCAAAGTTTTGTATGGCAAATTTTTTGTTGGATTTGCTTTAATTCCCTCTGTCGTTATTATGTGTCCTAGGAATTCTTTTTCTTTTTTAAGAAATTCGCGTTTGTCTAATTGTAATTTTAGATTTGCTTCACGAAGTTTTGTGAAAACCCTTTTTAATGATAAAAGGTGTTCATCCAACGAAGTGGAATACACTATTATGTCATCCATGTATACAAGGCCAACTTTAAAGATTAAATCTGAACAATCTGTTTCATTCAACGTTGAAATGTTGCTGGAGCATTTTTCAACCCAAAAGGCATTCGAGTGTATTCGTAATGTCCATTTTTGGTTGAAAAAGCTGTTTTTGGTATACTTAGTGGGTCCATTTGTATCTGATGAAATCCTTTTGCAAGGTCAATTGTGGTGAAATACTGACATTTTCCAAGTTCGTCTAGTATTTCATCCAAGACCGGAATAGGATATTTATCATCAATTGTTATTTCATTTAAGTTTCGATAGTCAATAACTATACGAAACTTTTCTTTATCTGATGCATCACGTTTCTTTGGCACAATCCAAATTTGTGAGCAATAAGGCGAGTTTGATTTTCGAATTATACCTTGATCAATCATTTCTTTAATTTGTTTATCGACGTCTTCGTCTTATATGGTCGCTGTTGGATTTGGTCTTCGTGTTTAGTTTGGATGACATGCTTAATTGTACTGGTGAAAGTCAAATTTTCACTTTCTTTGTACTGAATGTCACTCAACTCATAAAGAATTTTGGTAAGTTTAAATTTTTGCTTCATCCTTCAGGTGTTCTAATTGAAATTGAAATTGCAACAGTATATTGGGTTTGTGCAAATGTATGTAACAGGCAGAAGGAAGAATAAAGGCAGAAGGAAGAATAAAGTATATATATTCTTGATCAGCATCACAAGCCGAGTCGATATAGCCATGTCCGTCTGTCCGTCTGTCTGTCCGTCTGACCATTCGTATGAACAAACAGATTTCAGAGATGGTAAGAGCTAAAAGTTCTAGCTTGATCTCAATCGATCACATATTTAGTCAGTCAATACAAGAATTTTTTTTTTTCGATGCCACGCCCCATTCGCCCACAATGAGCCAAAACTAGACACACCTAGGAAAAAATCGGTGTTTTCGGTGAATATCTCAGTAAGTATGGCACTTAGGATCACCAATTTTGGTATGGAGGTTCCTAGCGACAGCGTAAATGCATTGACATTTAAAATTTTGGACTGCAACGCACCGTTTTCCGTTTTCTCAACTTTCGTTCCGCTTTTAAGCGTTTGTTTATATAGTACAGTATTGTAATTTATAATTCGTGTGGAGACTAACTTTATCAAACTATCCTGAAAGGTGCATTGAAATCGAATTATAACCAAGAAACCTAGAAGCGTTACAATATTGATACTGAATGCAATATCATGTATGAGTGCAAGTGAGACAGAAGCATACAAGCACATGTTCGAACGTTTTCGCTGCCTGCGTGGCGGCAACGCTGCCCGCAGTCGCTGGCCGTGCTTAATACACACATACATATATATATGCATCATAAATTGTCTTTCGTATATGTATTCGCATGCAGACAAACAGATGTATGTTTGACTATGTTTAGATTGTTTTTGATTCAAGGTGTTTTAATCCAAGTACTACACATTGTAATATTTATAACCGATTTTAATAATTTAATCGCGAAAAATATGCAGAGAGTAGTTTACGGTCGGGCGTGCTCGACTGTACTTTTCTTTCTTGTTTTTTTTAAGTTCATTGCTTATAGCGTAATTTACGGCTATATCATTTGTTTATCATTTGTTTTGCGGCGGATTAAGGCATTGAAATGCGGTCTTGTCTTTAACAGAATACTCACAATCATATCTCATTTGAAATGGTAGCTCGTTTTGAATAACTATTTTTTGTTTGTAGTCAACTTTTGCTTCGTATGATTCTAGATGTTCCTCACATAAGATTGATGGACGAACCTGTGTCAATTACACAGTTAAAGTGCTGTCCGTTCGTAACTAGTGGAATGAAAGGATTCATTTCTCTTGGTCCGAGTCTCCTTGATAAAAATTTTCAGAAGTTTCCATCTTGGAGTGACCAAGTGACCGTCTACAGGAGGCTGTGAATGTCTTTGGCTTTAATTTTGGTAATTCATTTGGTTTAGTGATCTAGCTTGATCAAGATTTCGTTTGAATTCTTTATATAATGCTTGATTATTTACAGCATTTTCTTTTGGTTTATTGCTTGGGTTTGAATGGTTTGAATATTTATGACTTGGATAATAATTTTGATTAGTTCCCTTTCCACGGTTGTCATTATTAGGTTTGTTGTATTTTGAATTTTCGTTACTTTGGTTAGTACGTTCATTAAAGCCATTTTCGTAAAGTCCTTCGCGTTGAGCTACTTGTTTAAGTTTTGAAACAGTGGTAACGTCATGTCTAGCTAAAGTCATGAATATTCTGTCAGGTAGTTTCCTGGTGATAACGTCTTTAATAGTATTGTTCATTGCGTTTGTGTATAATATTGTGTTTTGTGGTTGGTTTTCCGACATAAGCTTACTAGATATTATAAAAGACTTATACTCCAATTCTTCTATAAACTTACGGATACTATTATTATAATTGGTGTTGTATAGCCGTCTCAATAATTCCTCATACGGTGTTTGTGTTTTAAATTCATCGATCAAGGCATTCCTCAGGTCTCTTCAGTTGGTGGCTGCTGTCAATTGGGAAACACGTTGGGCTGCTCCAGATGTCTGCATTTCTATTGCTCCGAATAGAACGCTGTGCTGTCTTACATCTTGGGTCGGGTACAGTTGCATAATGAAATCAATCCTTCTTATAGAGGCAGTGAGTTCCACAGCTTTTCCATCGAAGATGGGCACTTACCGTATCTGTCCTAGTGCTTGTTTGAGGTGCATCTCAGAAAGTTCCATCGTTGCTGTTTTAGTCATAATGTTTTTCTTTTTTTTTTTTGTTTTGAATTTTTTATTAATTTTAGTTTTTTGGATTCAAATCAGTTTTTACGTTTACAGGGATCAATTTAAGGATGTATAAAGTCTGGAAATAAGTCCATATTTACAGTTGTTAAAACTAGTTCACAGGATCTATTTATTAACGGACACTGGTGTATTGCAAGTTTAGCGCGTTATTCTTAATATGGCAATTATGTTTTTGATGGCGGCCGCACTTTGACTGTGGGCCACGATTTATAATTGGGTTGTTAACTTTTAGCACACGCGTTGATTCTTTTGCGGATATCAGAAAATTGTTTTTCCAAAATTGTAATGTTCTGAACCGGATCAGTTTTTTGCAGAAAATTTGCGTGTTAAATCCTAGAGTCACTTGGTCGTGCAAGAGTCTCTATAAGCGGATCTAAAAGGACCGATTTCTGTTACTTGGATATTTCCCGATATCCTACCGGCTGCGCCAATAACGTAGTTTGTAAGTTGGTTATTCAAAAAAATATAATTTATTTTTCTTAAACCGAAGCTACAGAGTACAGATATAAATCTAGACTAACTTATGCTATGTTCTGGGGACGTTGAGCAAACCTCGGCTTTGAGCTTTTAATGTTTGGCCTTTCAACTTATGGAGCTTTTGGTTCTTATGTAAACAAAGTGATCTCGATCTTAAAGAGATTGAGATTTGTGCAACGTCAGCAGTTTCAACCCCAATGGTTAGAATAGCGATTCTGGCGAATTGTTATTGTCACCATTTGATCATTTAATAATGTTTAGCTTAAATCTGTGGGAAAGGAATGTGTAACATAAATGAAAAGTGTAAGCTAGGCGTATTGTATGGGTACATATGTCTCTACATTCGTTACTATATATATGTATGTATGTATTGGTGGGCACCGCGAGCGGCTGCGGGCAGCGCTGCCGCCACACACGCAACGAAAACGTTCGACCATATGTTTGTATTTATTTCTCTCGCTTGCGCGCATACAGTGATTTTGCAGTTTAATAAGATAGACTTTGAACAGTGATAACTCTCTTGTTTGACATAGGATTTTTATGTAACTTTGAGGATAGTTAGATATGATAAATCTCTAAACGAATGTCAAATTACAACACTGTACTATTTGATTTAATGCCTTAAAAACGGCATTGAAGTTGGAAAGTTTTTAAGTTCTTATGAGAAAAGGGGGCGTGGCAGCTTAAAATTTTGAATGTCATTATATTAAGGCTGTCTCGAGGAACCTGTATACCAATTTGTGCTCCTAAGTGCTATAGTTACTGAGATATTCGCCAAAAGCACAATTTTTTCCGAGGTGTGTCTGGTTTTTTGCTCATTGCGGGGCTGTAGGAGGCATGGCAACAATTTGAAATAAACTGCTCGCGAAAATAACGGACTTTCATTCCATTGGCTCTGGCTCTTGTAGTTTAAAAAATCCAGGTGTTGTAAAGAAGCGATCTAGCTAGGTTACAGATCTCAATCTGTCCAGGGCTCGAATCTTACAAGAAGTTTGTAATATTCGTGGGACGCTGCAGACGGGGAAAATTTGAGGTACTCTGGCGAACGCCGCTGTTGATCTCAGCAAGTCGTTGCACACGAGGAAAGGGAAGGTCTTGCGCGTTTGCAATCGTGGCTCTGGGGCGCCAAGAGACCACGATTGTCCTCAGCGGAAGACGGCGTTGATTCGCACGAGCAAGCTGCGACTCCAGAAGCTGTTCTCGAGCGAAACGGAAGGAAACGGGAGTGAAAATATGGCCAACGAAAACCTAAACTCATTTTACTCACGCAGCCAACTAATAACGCGTGGCTTATTTTCGTCTTCATTTTCCTTTTACTTTATATTATTTCTTCTTTATAATATTTTTTTCCCTGTCGTCGCACTGGTCCTAACGGTTTCTAGTCACAGTTTCCTTTTTCCTTTCGTCGTTGTTCGCTTCCGACTCGTTCGCTGGTTGATCGGAAAGTGTCGGATGCGCTCTCGATCGAGTAGCGTTGAAGCTGCCTTGACACAACTCCACCACAAATGCTCTCTCTTCACCACAGCTTTCGTTCAGAGTTGTATCGAGCTGCTCCTTACGCTCCTGACAGAGGGCGATGCAGGCCTCGCCTAACTCCTATCGATAAATATATAATTACATATATGTAAGGTGGGATTAAGGGGCCCTCCTTACAGGAACTGATAAGTATAGAGGCACCAGTCATACATAACCGCACGTGAAACAGGTGTGCTATCCAGCGATTGTCCACAGTGCTTTGGTTATATTCCAGCTAAGAACAGTAGCAAGCCAAGGCGCAGTGTGGGCATTAATGTCTTTAATTTTTACGACTGGTGCAAGTGCATTTCAAACATATGTAAAATCCAACTAAGCAGCAGCTGCGAAAACATTAGTGGTATTTCGTTGTTCCACTATTGTCCCTGTGGCATGCTAATATTCGGTAGACATAAGTGTACTCTAGTTTTGTGTCCATTGTGCAAGTGCCGTTCCACACACATATATTCACCCAAGTGATCTGAGAAAAGAATAGTGGTATTCCTCCTTATCATCGTTGAATAAAATCCACTTAAAATCTCACAGCTATTTCTTGTGGTGCAAATACCGATTAATGGTTTTCCGAGCGTAAGCGAGTTCTAAATATTGATTCAATAAATCCGTTTGGCCAAACTACCTATCGGCAAATGCTATCGGCATATTTATTGCCTATTTGTACTAAAACTAACGACGTGTTACTTTCTATGAGTTTTTTTTTCTACACAGCGTTCATCGAATTCCAACATCCATCACTATTAAAAAAAAAAAACCATCCGTATAATTTTTGTCCAACATTGATTAAACAAAAAAACACAACAACTATCGGAGTATTTGCTTTCCGTATGTAAAAAGAAAATATAAATACGTAAAAAAAAACGGGGGAAACTATAAACATTGTAAATCTACGAATTTCCTTCATCGTTTTGGTTTTTTTTCGTTTTGTTTTATTGGGTTCGTGTCGCTGCTGATACGTGCTGTCATTCCGTTTCTGCATCCATCCGAATACAGTCCACTATATATATATATATATATCTATATATACAGAACATACTTCAACATCTGTTCGCTTCCCCGAAGAACACTACCCTCGCTATCCGTAAGCTTAATCCCTTTTGAGCATCCTCTCCGCCCGGATAGATTATGCCCTGAGGCTCTCCAAAGGACGATCGTACCGCTAAGTCTCGTCGTTCGACTCGGCCAACTACCCCCTTGACGAAAACAAAGGGTTTCGTCCCTCCTTCCACAATTAAGCGTGTTCCGTCAACCCTTGATGCTACAAGCACATCCCGGCCTATCACTTTGAAGGCAAGTGCCCCAGACGAGCATCTTCTGAGCCCCGCTCTACTCCGGCAACGTCCCGCTCGAATTATTCTTTTGGCACTGCCCTCCGTTCAGCGCCAAGCATTAGTGTCAGCTCCCCAAGTGGTCACCAGGTCCACCTCCCAGCGTTTGCGAGACACAGCCAGTACGTCCTTGTCCGACTACATCACCGTTTCCGGCGAATTGAGCCAATTCGAGGCCCGAGTCGGATACAGTGACGATGAGTCCCCTCGCTTCGAATTTGGCAAGTGCGCTTGGACCAAATTAAGTCCAATTGGGACGAGGTTCAGGTGACCTATCGCAACACTGTAAAGGCGCTTTCCTCGTCCGACAGTGAGAAGAGCAAAATTGATCTAGCCACCGTTCAAGCCAAGCACAAGTACTGCTATGCCATGTATGAGCCGTGTGCTAGTCGGTTCGGTGAAGCGATCGATTCCATTACCGCTGCGAATGCCTCGCGGATGCCGGGTGCCGCCTTGTGAAATCGATGTTTTTACCTGGGATTACCTGAAATGGCCCACATTCCGGGATCTATTTACTGCCATGTATGTAAACAATCCTAGTCTCAGTCCTGTCGAGAAGCTTTTCCACCTCAATGCTAAAACTCACGCCTGTTTGTCAGAGCACCGTTCACGGGGCGCTGACTGCTCTAGAGCATTCTGGCGTCAGTATTACAAATTGGGACAATCTGTTAGTGTACTGGTGCAATTCTAAACTTCCCAAAATCACTCGGATCCAGTGGGAGCAATCCCTTCTTGACAAAACCGCGTTTCCGTCATGGCAGGACTTCAACAACTTTCTAATTGACCGTTTTCGTACGCTGGAAGCCATTGACGGGCCGTCAATCTCAACCACCACAGCGTCGGTTGCAGTTCTACGAAAGCCTCCGACTAATGTTAACTCCTTTGAGGCCACAGTCAATGTTAAACCACAAGTCTGTAAACTGTGTGGTCGTGAACGCCATCCCATTCGACTTTGACCCAGTTTTCTTCAACTATCTGTCCCAGATCGCATCACAGCAATCAAACAACAGAAATTGTGTATGAACTGTTTTGCAAGAGGACATCAATTGCAAGACTGCACGAGTCCACATAACTGACGCAGTTGCCAAGCTCGCCATCATACCCTCCTTCATCGAGGTGGCTCAACCGAAACAAGCGCCGTCTCCGCACCAGTACAAGATCGAGCCATGATTGTCAATCAGGCTGATCCATTTCAGCCACCGGCGGAAGTTCAAAATTATTTTGCCACTCAGACTCGGGGAGTCCTCCTAGGCACAGCTATGGTGAACATCAAGCATTTGGGTACCAGCTACCCGGCTCGCGCTCTGATCGATTCCGGATCAGAGGGCACTTTCATTTCCGAACGTATGTTCCACATAATTCGACCGGCCTATCGACTTGTCACGGCGCAAGTCAGTGGTCTAAACGGATCGGTCTCCGCCCGTTCTCAGAAGACGTGCCACTTGCAATTCACTCCGCCTACCAAGCAGTCTCTGTGCATTGACACAGTAGCCCTCGTATTGCCTCGATTGACCGGCGCCCTTCCGTCAGTTTCCATTCCTGAAAGTATAATCCAAGATCTTCCAAATCTCCAATTGGCTGATCCGCTTTTTCATCGAAGCTCACAAATTGATGTGTTATTTGGGGCTAACATACTTCCTTCTATTCTCTTGAATGGGGTCCAAACTCAGATTTGTGGCTCGCTGATTGCACAAGAAACCATTTTTGGGTGGGTTCTTAGTGGTCCGATCCTCAGCAAGCCATCATCATCCGTATCGTGTCTGTCCACACAGGTGTCGGTTACCCCAGAGATCCGACTGGACACACTTCTCACCAAGTTTTGGGAGGTGGAAGATCTCCCAGTAAAACTGGAAAGAGATGTGGATATTAAGTGCGAAAAATATTTTCAAGGCTTCGCAAAACATTGAACTGGGACATTCAAGATCGATTGCCTTGGCTCAATTCTTAAGGAATGAGGCTCGATTGCAAAAAGCTATCCTGCAAGAATATATCGAGTTGGGTCATATGATCCTAGTTCCGCCTCCAACCGACACCTTGAACTTTTATCTACCGCACCATGCTGTGTTCAAGCCAGAAAGTGCATCAACTAAAACCCGCGTGGTTTTTAACGCATCTTGTCCGTCCACGAATGGAGTCAGCCTCAATGATGTCTTGCATACCGGCCCAACACTTCAAGCCGACCTCATGATGCAAATCCTCAAGTGGAGATTCTTCCACTATGTTTTCAACGCCGACGTAACGAAGATGTACAGACAAATCATGGTTGATGCAAAGCATACGCCCTTCCAGCGAATCCTTTTCCGGGATGAGCGTGCACGACTCACTGATTATGAGCTCCAAACAGTTACGTTCGGAGTCAATTGCGCGCCTTTTTTAGCAATTCGAGTGCTTCTACAGCTTGCCCAAGACGTCGAGAACAGCTACCCAAAAGCGAGCGACATTCTACGACATTTCATGTACGTTGATGATGTCCTTGCAGGAGCCCACACTCCAGAGGATGCTCATGCTGCTATCCAGCAACTCCGGGATGCCCTATAGTCCGCGGGCTTTCCTTTAAGAAAATGGACGTCCAACCATAAGCCTTTGCTGCAGGCTATCCCTAAGGATCATCTGCTCCGTGATGATTCTCTTGAGATCGAGGATGCAAGTCACGCAAAAACACTAGGCATCCGCTGGAAGGCGACGGCAGACTGCTTCTTTTTTGTTCCGCTCGAACCAAAGGTTCAAACAACAATTACTAAACGAATAGTCTTGTCTCAGATCGCTAAGCTTTTCGACCCAGCCGGTTGGTTAGCCCCCTTCGTCATCCGTGCTAAAATCTTTATGCAGCAAATTTGGCTCACCGAGATTGGTTGGGATGACACACTTTCAGCGTGTCTTGTGCAGCAATGGCATGCTTTCCTTGAAGACTATCCTGGCCTTCAAATAATCCATATTCCCAGGTGGATAGAGACTGATTTAGAGACGCAATGGCAGCTACATGGGTTTAGTGACGCATCCCAAAGGGCCTATGGCGCGGCGCTTTACGTACGGGTGCAACATAAGCACAACATTAGCGTTCATCTACTCGCCGCAAAAACCCGGGTAGCCCCGGTCAAGACTCTCTCGCTCCCGCGCCTCGAGTTATGTGGGGCAGTTCTCCTGGCTGACCTGTATACGGCCATCGTTAGCAACCTTCCAATTCAGCCCGTACAATCCTTCTTCTGGT
The DNA here is from genome assembly GCA_035046005.1 of Drosophila acutilabella. Classification (NCBI taxonomy): domain Eukaryota; kingdom Metazoa; phylum Arthropoda; class Insecta; order Diptera; family Drosophilidae; genus Drosophila; species Drosophila acutilabella. The sequence goes on from JAWNOK010000068.1 coordinate 11,018,980, forward strand.
CTGACTCCACCATCGTGTTGGCGGGGCTCCAAAAACCACCATGCCGATGGACGACTTTCGTTGCCAATTGGGTAACTGCCGTATCTAAGGCGGCCGTTATCGATAATTGGGCACATGTCCGCTCTGAAGATAACCCCGCTGACCTAGCGAGCCGTGGCGTATTCGCATCTGGCCTGGCTGCTAGTGATTTGTGGTGGCACGGCCCAGGGTGGCTCCGTCAATCGCCCGAATACTGCCCGTCAGGTGCTATACCGGAGACAGAGATCGAGCAACGAGTGCAATGCCACACGGCTAATCTTCCTCCGTCGAATGAGCTCCTTGAACGATTTTCCGACTTTGGCAAGTCCTTACGAGTGGTCGCTTATGTCCAGCGCTTCGTTTGCCGAAAAATACACTCCTACCCGACCCTGAATCTTCAACATGAAGAGCTAGTCGCCGCAGAGAGACATTTAATTGCGGTTACACAGCAGCAAGAGTACCCCACAGAGCTCCGCTGCCTACAAGACAAACGTCCCATTCCTTCATCGAGCGCGGTGCTCAACTTAAATCCGTGCGTGCGGACGACCGCAATCCTCGGAATCACTCACCTATGATGAGCGACACCCCGTAATTCTGCCATACAACTCCAGTCTATCTCGGCTGCTTGTACGATTTACTCATCAGATCACACTTCATGGAGGCAATCAACTTATGCTCCGAATACTCCGCTCCAAATTCTGGATTCCTAAGGTCAAAAACTTAAAAAAAGCTCAGTCTCACGCATGCAAGCGGTGCATTCTGTATAAGCGCCAGCTTTATTCGCAGTTAATGGGACATCTTCCACGCTATCGCGTAATCTTTCCAGTCCCTCCACTCATACGGGTGTCGATTTCGCAGGTCCATTCGAAATCAAGAACTTTACGGGACGGGCCTGTCTAATTACGAAGGGTTACGTCTGTGTCTTTGTGTGTTTCACTACCAAGGCCATCCATCTGGAGGCTACCTCTGACCTCACGACCGAGAAATTCCTCGCAGCGTTTACTCGATTTGTCGCAAGACGTCGGTGTCCCCAACGCATTTATTCCGACAATGGGAAGACCTTCGTCGGGGCGTCTACGGTTTTAGACAAGGACTTCTTGGAAACAAAACAATCCGTCATGCGGACTCACGGATCTCAGATTCTCTCATGGGAATTCATTCCACCTAGCGCCCCTCACATGGGCGGTTTGTGGGAGGCGGGAGTCAAAAGCTTCACGGCTCTCCTTTACAAGTCCACCTCCGAAGTTAAGTACACCTTTGAGGAACTTTCAACTTTATTGTGCAAAGTGGAGGCATGCTTGAACTCTAGACCTGTTTCCCCTATGTCTCGACTGATTTGCTTGCGTTAAGCCGAGCTCTTATCCTCACTGGAGGCCCCCTTCTGTCCATAGATGAGCCTGAGATCCATGAAGAGCCGATGTCACCAATCAACCAATGGCAGCGCCTTAAGGCCTTACATCATCAATTCTGTCATCGGTGTCGAATACTTGAAGGAGCTATATAAGCGAAACAAATGGCAGCACCCGAACCGCAATCTTAAGAAAGATGATTTAGTCGTTATATATGAGGATAAGGTGTATATCCGGGCTCCGACGTTCTAGTGCGCGTTGTTGATGTACGAACTTCGCGTGGAATCATTAAATGTCCTGCGGCGAAGCTGATTCTACTCCTCAGCGATCCTGGAATTACCTCAGCCATCCCTTCCTATGTCGTGTTTGTGTGTCTCATTCTGCCGTATTGTTCTATCTTGATGAGAGAGCCGTCTTTAATAATTGATCGTCTCCTTCTAGTTTGACCAACAGTAACACCGAGATGGCTCCAAAGCAACCACGGCCCCCACCATGAAGAGCGGACCAGTCGGCGAGTAGTTGACTCATACCGTTGTCGGGTATGCCGGGGTGTTCACGCGCTCCGCCAGTGTCGGCGATTTCTCAATCTACGCGCGGAGATACGACTGCGGGCAGTGCTGGTCAATAAGTCTTGCCCCAACTGCTTGGCCCACGAACATTCGTCTGGCACCTGTCGCAGCAGTGACAGCTGTCGAATCTGCGGGCACAATCATCATACGTTGATCCATATCAACGATCCGTCGACGCGACTGCTAAATCCTGTCACCCGCTACCGGCCGTCCGCACCGAGAGGCAACGTCGAGCGACGGTCTCCCCCTCCTGCCGAGGTCCATGGTAATGATGCCCACGGCACTCGTCCGAGTCGGCAACGGCCAGAAGCAGTTTGAGGCACGCGCCGTACTAGATGCTTGTGCGCCTGAGAGCCGCATCAATGCATCTTTCGCCAAGGCGCTGGGATTGTCAATCACCTGCGTAGGGGTTGAACGTGCCTGCATGGCAATCCTAGGGTCTCCCATTGCCCCGAACTTCCGTCGAGAAATCGTGTTGAGGGTTGAAGAGGACCTACGGATCCACACCCCCGTGCGCGAAATATCCGAGTCCGTGCGGAATCAGTTCACCAACCTGGTACTGGCTGATCCGCACTTCCACCAGCCGTCGGTCGTGTCCATTGTCCTTGGGGATGACATCTATCCAGATGTCATACATGCTGGCTGTCTTCCCAGTGCTGGGAATTTTCCTGTCGCCCAGAGCACCATTTTCGGGTGGTTCCTCTCTGGCTCCTGCGGCAATCAGGCGATGCAGAACGCGGCCACCCAATCCACGTCTCCGTCGGGCCAGGCGGATTGTTGCAGTTGTTGCAAGGGGGCGGCATGTTCACGCCAGGAAGTGTGATCGTCAGGCGCAGTGACTAGATGGAAGCAAATTCTCGGTATTCTAGCCTGAGGGAGATCTGGTCACACTGTACTGGCATGATCAGTACTTTTTTCAACAAGGGCATCGCCATTACCTTTTTTTCACCTTTTAGCTGACAATTACTTGTCATTCATTTTCATTAAGAAAATAAAGATTCGAAAGGTATCGTTGTTGCAACCAACAACTCGTGTGTGTTAATTTAATTTGCCATTCTGGTCGCGACGAGGTCGACCCCCCTTGCAGCGCAGCCGCAGCAGTATTGCACCTGCAATTGGAACGCCGGCAAAACGCTACCCCGACGTACTGCAGCCTCTCTCCGCCATGCTACAAAAAGTTTGAATATCGAAATTTGTCTTCTATAAGATTAAATAAATGTAAGCGTATCATATATTAATGGATTAATATTTTGTATTTGGCTTTCTTGAATATTGTAAATGGAATTTATTAAACATGAAATTTATACCCATGATTTAAACAACACAATGAGTTTGTAAGTTTGGTTTTTGTTTTCTGAGGACCAGGAGAACTAATTAAATGTGGGAAAATTTAATTTAGGCGATTTTCACAAATTATAAAGCGCAGAAAATTCAATTGGTTGGGTGGGTACAGAGCGCAATAGGGCTGATCAACACCATCTACCCCCACTTTTGTCTATGACAAAATTTGTATGAAAGAATCTGAATTTTTTTTCGTTTTTATGAAATTCTGTATAACGTAACGAATATTTTATACCCTGTAATTTTCATTTGTTGGTAGCCGTAGTGAAGGACATGGTAAAAATCCACCCCACACCGAAAGAGCTAAGGTAGGCTAGGTGCCTAAGGCTTTTTATAGAGCAGCATTCCAGTGAAAGCTTTTGGTCCCGACTGTAGTAACGAAAGTAATGTTACAAGAGAGAGAAATATTAAAGCTCTGCAACATGCTTAATCGACATGCATAGCAAGGTGATTGCTTTGCTAATATCGTCAGCATTACTTTTATCGGATACTATCAATAGATCGCAAGGGGGTGTGATACAAGAACCATTTGAATATCGTATTTTGACAATCGTGGAAAGGCAACTATTACACAAACCAATAATATACAACGTTAGACTGAATATTAGCGGGAATTAGCATCTGATGTCTATTGCATGATAAGTTCCAATAGCCTTGCCTTGCAAATCTTCCAATTGATAATAGCAATTACCTAGCTTTTTTGCAATGCGACACTTAACAACTTGTCGACCATGTTTAGCAAAGGAACTTTCTCAAAGGATGTAATCAATGATACTTGCTATAATAGTTCAAAACTTAACAAGTCCATAAATAGTTTTTAAATGGTCCACCTGTTGGAACTTAAGAACCCATTAATGGACGAAGACTATAATTTTCGTTTCGTTACAAGTTACACAGTGACAGATATAATTTCGCACGTCTTTTACCAACTTTTTACCAACTTTTACCAAATTATGAAGAGTTATCATCGTGATTCGGGTTATTTGTTGATCTGGAATTATCGTATTTATTTTATTAGTTACTTTCTTCTTCTTATCCATTCTTAGAGTTAATTGGATTGATTTCCAAGTTCTGTCCTTTTATTGGGGATATAAAGTAAAGTAGCATGAATGTTATAATTAGAGTTGGTAAATTATGAAGAGTTATCATCGCGATTCGGGTTATTTGTAGATCTGGAATTATCGTATTTTATTAGTTACTTTCTTCTTCTTCTATTTTGGTTTATAATGAGTTATCTTCCTACCTCTTAACTTCTTCATAATGTTTGTCATCTATTTGTGTTATATTTACTGTTTGTTTAAATGGTTTTGTTGATTTAGATCTTAGAAGTGAGTCCCTATACCTAATATCTATTTCCAATTCGGTTCTATTTTCATTAAGTCTTTCTATTTTGTTTTTCTTATTTAGTTGTTTATCATACTCAGGTGTTCCTGCGTAAATGAAAATATCTGCTGGTGTTCTACCAGTCGTATTATGTCAAGTCTTGTGAGACGTGCAACTCTCACAACACTGCGAACCCAAACACTGCACGTCCATTGCAAAATCCTCTAAAAAATCTTTGAAACCCTGGACTGGGTTATGAAACTCGTGGAATCTGCATGTGGACTTACCGTAAAGTTTTTCTTTAGGGTCGACGTCACGGGCTCCTAAGATCACAGAGTCGCATCCAGAAGCGTAGCGTAGAACTTCTGGACACGCCCACGACCACCATCACTGATTAAATTTTGCTCGAAATGTCGCTCACGCGCTTCCAGGCGAAGGTCGTTTCTCCAGGGACTGCTCTCTAGCCTCCAAGCGACTAGAAGTGATTTCAGCGAGTCTTAATTGGAAGAACACGTGTAGTCAGAACCTTACCTGGTATCTAAGAAACAGGAAGTACCATTCGTAATAGAGAAAACGAACCAATTATTGATGAATGTTTTACAAAAATCCTACTACACACAAGGCCAATTTGAAATTTTCAACGCATAAATGGTAAAGAAATAATAGAATTTAATGAGCCTTACACTATTCTAACATGGGACGGTGACCAGACAGTCATAGTCAACCCGTCCTCAGTGGATCTATATTTTACAAAACCACCATGCTGGCAGGGTTAAATCATAGATCTACAGAGATGTTGCAGTTGAGATGTTATTAATTTCTCAAAAGCCTTGGGACTAGCAGACAACTTGGAAATACCTCTATAGTTGCAGACATTGGATTTGTTTCCTTTTTTTTGAAGAGAGATAATGTAAGATGATTTCCAAACATCAGGGAAAAAGCCTGATTCAACGGACAAAGTAAATAGTTTATAAATGGGCTTTAACAGGCCATCTGCACAAATTCCTAGCACACAGGTAAAAAACAGGTTTGATTGACATTAAAGTATGTAAAAGCGAACTTTCAGTGATTACTGGCGCAAAATTACTATTTAAGGAGTTTACATGAATCAGAATTATAGTCAAGCTTAGAAAAAGTCGTTTGAAAAAAATCGGCAAATAAATCTGCGATAGCTAGATCTGAATTAGCAGTTTCTCTTTCAAAGTTATAAAATCGTTTAGGATTCCTTGTGACAACGGTCTTTCAAAACAGTGAAATCTGATTGAGCAATCTGTTAAAATATTGCAAGTCAAATATCGATAAAATGAATCAGTATCGATACGATATGTTTATCAATTATGTTAATATCGATTTATGTCACTCTTGAACAAACGTTCGTCGTGTGCACAATGGCTCGTCTTGTGTTCTAATTTTACAACTATAAATACATCTGTGTTGTCACTGTTCACAGGTTAAAAGAATAACCCCAACACAATCATTCATTTATTTTATTTAATAACGCAGACGAAGTGCAGTCGCGAATAATAACCAAATTATATTTATAATTAAAATTACTATCAATTACCATAAAAAGTAAAAAATAAAAAATTACTTTAACTGAAAATATTAAAAAATTTATTTTATTTATTTACAAAGACTAAGCGCACTCGCGAATATTAACCAAAATACAAAGTTATATTTAAATTTAAAATAACTATTAATAGTTATTAGTTAATCTGGGAATCAAAAGGAAAGAAATTGATCTAAACTTTTTTGCGAAATCAATGCAAATGTATACCAAAACAATCACGAAAGATCTCTGATTTAAAGGAACGCATGAATGGCAAAGATGCCAAACATACTGCCCCTGGAGATCAGAGATTTAACGGAGTTGGCTGTAAAGTAAAGCTTTAAGATGGGAAAGAGAAAGAGATGTATCAATTATTCTATAGTATTACTTATAATGAGCGCATAATACCCGAAAACGATTGTGCAAAGCGTAGTCAGTAGTGCATGTAGGAAGAAATAAAGGGATGTAGTACCTGGTTGCTTGGTTAGAATATTAAAATTAAGACGTTCTAGAAGAGATGGGGAGCAGATATCGCCAACTTTAAGCTTGTGATGGAAAATAACTCCAAGAACTCTCCTACGATTAAGAAGGGACGGAAGATACAGGAGTAAGACCCTATTGGTGTAGGATGCAAAGCGAAGATTAGGGTCCCAATTAAGACCTCGAAGTGCAAAAAGTAAAAACTGCTTCTGTACTGACTTAAATAAATCTTGAGTATGAGCATGTTGAGGAGACCAGACACATGAACAATATTCAAGAATGGGGCGGACAAGGGACGACCAGCGTTTAATAAATCCAAGAGTGCCCTTGGCTTTATTAACAATTGAGGAGATATGATGTGTAAAACTTAATTTATTATCAAAAAGAACACCAAGGTCTTCAACTGACAGTATACGATTTAAGAGTACATTGTCAATATAGTAATTGGCTAAGTAAGGAGTAACCCTGTTAAAAGTCATAAACAGGCATTTAGAAAAATTTAGGTTCAAATGATTAGTTATGCACCAGTTGTGCATTGTGTTTAAATCATCTTGTAGTAACGCATGATCCTGGGGGTCATTGTCACATAATAATAATTTTACATCATTTGCAACAATGGGATAGCACAGAGGGAAGGTCGTTTAAACAAAGATTAAAAAACAATGGGCCTAGGTGACTACCCTGGGGAACTCCAGATTTAGTTTTTGCTGATCTAAGCATAACCTTTTGTGTCCTACCTGTTAGATATGATGATATCCACAGAAGAAGGGTGGGTGGGAAACCTAAGATACAAAATTTATGTAAAAGAAGTTTATGATTAACAGAGTCAAATGCTTTACAAAAGTCAGTTTATATTACATCAGTTTGCATTCTATTAAGGAATGCCTCATTAACAAAAGAGGTAAATTCTAATAGATTGGTCGAAGTCGACCGACTCTTAACAAACCCGTGTTGTGCGGGCAAGATAGTTGACTTGCAGAGGTGTTGTAAAGTCGATGTTATTATCTTTTTAAAGATCTTAGAGATTGCTGACAACTTCGCAATTTCCCTGTAGATGGATATATCCGACTTGCACCCTTTTTTATGCAGTGGGATAATGTAAGATTCTTTCCATAAGGTAGGAAAGATAGAGGATTCTAAAGAAAGGTTAAACAGAATTAATAGTGGTTTTATTATAGAAGAACAGCACTCCTTTTTAGGTGTTAATTGAAGAAGGTATGCAACTATCGGTAATATGCGGAGAAAAAAAGAAACCTTTTAAAATATTTGGATTTTTTTTGTTTTATTGGATAATCTTGGTAAGAACCAAGGCGGTTTATGTAAAACGGACTTTTTAACACTATAAGAATGCAGACTTCGAAGACTGAATTTAAAATGTTGTAAAAATACTCGACAGCTATGTTAATATTTTTCGTATAGTATAGTACAGACAAATTGGTAGCAAAAATCTGTTGATTTAGCAAAGAAAAATTTACATTGCGAAAGCAACGGCGCGACTTTGAAGAGAATGAATGAGGTAAATGGGTTGAGTTAGGGATAGACAAAGTCAATCAAAGGGTGGGATGAAAAGAATCTCCAGGTACAACTACAGGAGAAGATCTAGTGACAACGGCATTGGATGAATCATTTACGAAGATGAGATCCATCATCCTGCTTAAACAATTAGATATATGATTGACTTAAAAAAAAGAAGATCAATCACACTATCTGAAGACATTGTTGGTTGTGGGTATGAAATAAGACTTGTTGAAAAACGTCCAGGAAACGTTTGGACAAATGTCAAAAAGAAATCACAATCACGAATGTTACTAAATATTTCTTTGATGAAATTGAAATACTGTAAATAAATAGACATTTCAGAGGATGGAGGAATAAAAGAACAGGTTACATACAGCGCAAAAGACGAAAAAGTAACCTTAACGGCAACAATTTCAATATCGTCTAGTGGTGAATCATAAATTAATTCAGCATTAAGGGAGGATTTTGCTGAAATCAGGACACCACCACCACGTCGATTAGGACGATCGCGCCTTAAGATATTATAATTTGACGACATTATTTCAATATCAGATAGGCTGGAATTAAGCCAAGTCTCTGAAAATGCAATAATATCGGAGTCAAAAGAGAAACTTTTTTTATGTACCTGTTTTAACTTCAACCCCAGAACCCTTACATTCTGATGATGATGAGAAGATCTAGTGACAACGGCACTGGATGAATCACTTACGAAGATGAGATCTAGCTTCCGGTTTAAACGATTAGATAAATGATTGATTTGAAAAAAAGAAAGATCAATCAAACTATCTAAAAAGTCATTGTTGGTTGTGGAAATGAAATTAAACTGGTTGAAAAACGTCCAGGAAACGTTTGTCAAATTAAAATCACCAAGTGTCACAAAGAAATCACAATCACGAATGTGACTAAATATTTCTTTGATGAAATTGAAATACTGTAAATAAATAGACATTTCAGAGGATGGAGGAATATAAGAACAGGTTACATACAGAGGTTAGAGCTTTGAAATGTTAACATTGGTGGAATTCCCGGGTACCTCAACTATATTAAGGGGTGAAGGTTGAATTGCGGGGGTGGCAGTAGATCGACTATTACGTTGAACAAGGGGACTTTTCGAGTTTTTACTCGTGGCCTTAACAGTCACCGATTTGATCATAATAGGGGGGCAGGCAGTGCCGGGAAAGCAACGTTGGCACATGAGGTTCGGGCTGGTACTGGAATTGTTGCAGGAGGAATATGTTAATTGTGAGGTGAAGAGTTACGGGGAGAGTCAGAAATGGATAAAAGGGGAGGTCCATTATGCACTAGTGACGTAAGGACCGAACCAGGCGGAAGAAGTATGGTAAGTTGTTGCTGAGAACTTAACACCTACTCATGTGGAGTCTCAAACTTATAATCACTAAGCAAGTCAGAACTAATATCAAAATCAGTGAATGACCATTGCAATCCACTACTACCTAATTTGGCAGAATGAAATGAAAATTGAAGAAAATGAATTTTTGTATGCATAATGTTGTCACGCAGTCAACAGTGTACATATTTTGATTGATCACTGTGCCGCGTTGGAACATAATTGCAAGGTTTGCTCAACGTTCCCAGAACATAGCATAAGTTAGTCTAGATTTATATCTGTACTCCGTAGCTTCGGTTTAAGAAAAATAAATTATATTTTTTTGAATAACCAACTTACAAACTACGTTATTGGCGCAGCCGGTAGGATATCGGGAAATATCCAAGTAACAGAAATCGGTCCTTTTAGATCCGCTTATAGAGACTCTTGCACGACCAAGTGACTCTAGGATTTAACACGCAAATTTTCTGCAAAAAAGTGATCCGGTTCAGAACATTACAATTTTGGAAAGCAATTTTCTGATATCCGCGTGTGCAAAAAACTTAACAACCCAATTATTAATCGTGGCCCACAATCTAAGTGTAACCGCCATCGAAAACATAATTGCCATATTAAGAATAACGCGCTAAACTTGCAATACACCAGTGTTCTGTTAATAAATAGACCCTGTGAACTATTTTTAACAAAAGTGAACAAAACCCTGAAGTGACTACCAACATCAAACATTTTTGTGAAAAAAAAATACATAAATTGATTTAAATTCAAAAAACTGAAATTAATACAAAATAAAAACAACATGACAACAACAGCAACGATGGAAATTTCTGAGATGCACCTCAAACAAGCACTAGGACAGATACGTCAAGTGCCCATCTTCGATGGAAAAACGGTGGAACTCACTGCCTTCATAAGAAGGATTGATTTCATTATGCAACTATACCCGACCCAAGATGTAAGACAGCACAGCGTTCTATTCGGAGCAATAGAAATGCAGACATCTGGAGCAGCCCAACGTGTTTCCCAACTGTCAGCTGCCACCAACTGGAGAAACCTGAGGAGTGCCCTGATAGACGAATTTAAGACACAAACACCATATGAGGAATTATTGAGACGGCTATACAACACCAATTATAATAATAGTATCCGTAAGTTTGTAGAAGAATTAGAGTATAAGTCTTTTGTTATATCTAATAAGCTTTGTAAGGCGGGGTGCCAATCCCGTCTTACATAGCGTTTAATAGGATTAAGAATATATATATTAAGTTTATTAATAGTAATAAGGAAGATGAATTTGGTTATTAGGATTAAGGACATGAATTATTATTATTAAGTTGTTTAGAGACAATGAAGTCGAACATTAAGTTAAAACAACAACGTATTTTTAATTAGAAACAATCGAATAAATAGGCAATCGATAGGAGTTAGGCGATGTCTGCAGCGTCCTCTGTCAGGAGCGTAAGGAGCGGCTTGATGCAACTCTGGACGAAAGCTGTGGTGAAGAGAGAGCTTTCGTGGTGGAGTTGTGTCAAGGCAGCTTCAACGCTCTTAGATCGAGAGCGCTGCAGACACTTTGCGATCGACCGGCGAACGAAAAAGACGTGAGCAACAACGAACATAAAGAGAAGGAAACCGTGAGTAGAAACCGTTAGGGCCAGTGCGACGACAGGGACAGAACAAGTGAGAATACGAAATAAAAGAAAAGAGTTTAAAGGAAATGCCAGCCACGTGTTGTCAGTGGGCTGGGCGAATCCAGTTAGTGAATTCTTCGTTGCCATATCCCTACTCCTGTTCCCTTTCCGTTTCACTCGAGAACAGCAGCGACTCTACGGCGCTCCTAGAGTTGCAGCTCACTCTCGTGAATCAACGCCGTCTTCCGCTGGGTATGCTCGTGGTCTATTGGCGCCCCAGAGCCACGATCACTCGCAAGACGTATATTTCCCTCGTGTGCAACGACTCGCGGAGATCAACGGCGGCGCCCCCCGTTTGGATCTCGCTGAGAACAACGGTTGCGCCCCCCGTTTAGATCACGCATGCGACTACCCCATACCCTGTAGTGCCCCCCGCACGTGACCGGCGGCGGCTGCCAGAGCACCTCGGCATCTCGCCTCGATCTCGTGTGGCATTGCAACAGCTGGCGCGGAACGACGGCGGCATCCCCACCTCGCTCTCGCGTCTTGCATTCCCCCCCTCCCCCCCCCCCCCTCCGCTAATCTCATCTCTCCTGGCACGTTTTTCCCCGTCTGCAGCGTCTCCGCGAATGTTACAAATTTCTTGTAAGATTCGAGCCCTGGACAGACTGAGATCTGTACCCCGGCTAGAACGCTTCCTTACAGCTTATGTTGGAAAACCAACCACAAAACACAATATTATAAACAAACGCTTTGAACAATACTATTAAAGACGTAATCACCAGGAAACTACCTGACTGAATATTCATGACTTTAGCTAGACATGGCATTACCACTGTTTCAAAACTTAAACAAGTAGCTCAACGCGAAGGACTTTACGAAAATGGCTTTAACGAACGTACTAACCAAAGTAACGAAAATTCAAAATACAACAAACCTAATAATGACAACCGTGGAAAGGGAACTAATCAAAATTATTATCCAAGTCCTAATTATTCAAACCATTCAAACGCAAGCAATAAACCAAAAGAAAATGCTGTAAATAATCAAGCATTATATAAAGAATTCAGGCAAAATCTTGATCAAGCTAGATCACAAAACCAAATGAATTACCACAACCAAAACCAAAGACCTTCGAATCCTCCTGTTAAGAGACAGCGAGAAAATACAAGTGGTCACTCCAAAATGGAAATTTCCGAAAATTTTCATCAAGGAGCCTCGGACCAAGAAGAATGAATCCTTTCATTCGAATAATTATGAATGGACAGCACTTTAACTGTGTATTTGACACAGGTTCGTCCATCAATATTATAAAACAAAATTTCCTAAACTTTCCTATTAAACATTGCAAATTAAATGTGCAAACAATAAATGGCACTATTCAATTAAAAAATTGTGTATCTTTTGCCCCTAGCAAACTTTGTCCCACTCAAAATATATTTTATCTACACGACTTCTCAGACAATTGTGATATTCTACTAGGTAGAGAATATCTAGAATCATGCGAAGCAAAAATCGATTACAAAAATAAAACAGTTATCCTAAATGAACATTCATTTCAAATGAGATATGATCGTGAGGGTTCTGTTAAGGACAAGACTGCATTTCAATGCCTTGATCCGCCCCGTACAAACGATATAGCTGTTAATTACGCTATAAACAACGAACCAAATGAAACAAACCAATTTCGATTAGATCATCTGAACGATGAAGAAAAATCGAAACTTACCAAATTTTTTTATGAGTTTAGTGACATTCAGTACAAAGAAAGTGAAAATTTGACTTTCACCAGTACAATTAAGCATGTCATCCAAACTAAACACGAAGACCCAATCCAAAAGCGACCATATAAGTATGCGCAAACATTCGACGAAGAAGTCGATAAACAAACCAAAGAAATGATTGAACAAGGTATAATTCGCAAATCAAACTCGCCTTATTGCTTACCAATTTGGATTGTGCCAAAGAAACGTGATGCATCAGGTAAAAAAAGTTTCGTATAGTTATCGACTATCGAAACCTAAATGAAATAACAATTGATGATAAATATCCTATTTCGGTCATGGATGAAATACTAGACAAACTTGGAAAATGTCAGTATTTCACCACAATTGACCTTGCAAAAGGATTTCATCAGATTCAAGTGGACCCACAAAGTATACCAAAAACAGCTTTTTCAACTAAAAACGGACATTACGAATACACTCGAATGCCTTTTGGGTTGAAAAATGCCCCCGTAACATTTCAACGTTGCATGAACAATCTGTTAGAAGATTTAATCTTTAACGATTGCCTTGTATACATGGACAATATAACAGTGTATTCCACTTCGTTGGAAGAACACCTATTATCATTAAAAAAGGTTTTCACAAAACTTCGTGAAGCAAACCTAAAATTACAATTAGACAATTGCGAATTTCTTAGAAAAGAATCAGAATTCCTTGGACATATAATACCGACAGAGGGAATTAAAGCGAACCCAACAAAAATCTTTCCCATACAAAACTTTCCAATACCAAAAACACTTAAGGAAATAAAATCATTTTTAGGCCTTTGTGGTTATTATAGGAAATTCATTCCTAACTTCGCTCACGTTGTAAAGCCAATGACTTTAAAATTAAAGAAAGATGCAAGAATAAACACAAACGAACCAAATTACATTTCTGCTTTTGAAAAATTAAAAGTACTTATAACGTCCGATCCAATATTAGTCTATCCAAATTTCGACAAACCATTTTGTCTTACAACTGATGCCAGCAATATAGCTATTGGAGCTGTTCTGTCTCAAAATCAAAAACCCATTTGTTTCGCAAGCCGAACTTTAAACGAACACGAAATTAACTATGCAGCAATTGAAAAAGAACTTTTAGCCATCGTTTGGGCAACTAAATATTTTCGATCTTATCTCTATGGTAGAAAATTCGAGATCCTCAGTGATCACAAACCACTTGTTTGGCTTAACAATATTAAAGAACCAAACATGAAATTGCAACGTTGGAAAATCAAATTAAATGAATTTGATTATCATATTAAATATGTACCAGGCAAAAAGAACTATGTTGCAGACGCTTTATCCAGAATAAAAATTGAAGAAAACTTGTTAGGAGAAACTTCTAACGTAACTGTAGCAACAATCCATAGCGCCCAAGAGGACAACCAAAATCACATTTCACTGACAGAAAGACCAATAAACTATTTTAAAAGACAAATAGAATTTGAAAAAAGTAACATAAATAACGTATCCGTCACTAATTATTTTCATAAAACAAAAATTTTAATAAAAAATGTTGTTATGACACCTAATCATGCAAAATAATTAATTAAAGAATACTTATGTTCTAAGAAAAGTGTTATATATTTCAGCAACGAAGCTGATTTTCTTACATTCCAGAATGATTTCGTTGAAATAATAATAATAAGTACTTACAAACTAATAGACCTCCAAACTTACGTCGAGTTTAAAGAATACATAATAAATACACACCAAAAGTTATTACATCAAGGAATAGAGAAAATGACATTATTATTTAAAGAAAAGTATTATTATCCAGATTACCAAAACCTTATTCAGAATATAATTAATGAATGCAAAGTTTGTAATATAGCAAAAACAGAACATAGAAACACTAAATTAGCTTTTGAGTTAACTCCAGAAATCCATAATCCCAGAGAAAAATATGTCATTGATTTCTACATGGTAGACAACAAACAATTTCTATCTTGCATAGACCTATGTTCCAAATACGCAACTTTAATAGAAGTAAATGGTCGAGATTGGTTAGAAGCTAAAAGAGCTCTTTTAAAGGTATTTAATGACATGGGAAAACCAAATGAGATAAAAGCAGATAAAGACTCAGCCTTTTTGTGCACCGCACTACAGATTTGGTTAAAATCAGATGACGTAATTTAATTAAAAACGGCATTTCAGACATAGAAAGATTCCATAAAACAGTAAATGAAAAATTAATAATTGTAAACTCTGACACAAATCACGAAGATAAATTAACTAGATTTGAAATAATACTTTATACTTATAATCATAAGATTAAACATAACACGACTGGTAAAACACCAGCAGATATTTTCATCTACGCAGGAACTCCTGAGTATGATACACAACTAAATAAGAAAAGCAAAATAGAAAGACTTAACGAAAATAGAACCGAGTTTGAAATAGATACTCGGTATAGGGAATCACCATTAGTAAGATCTAAATCCACAAACCCATTTAAACAAACAGGAAATATAACACAAATAGATGACAAACATTATGAAGAAGTTAACAGAGGTAGAAAGATAACTCATTATATATCAAAATATAAGAAGAAGAAAGTAGCTAATAAAAGTAAATATGATAATTCCAGATCAATAAATAACCCGACCCACGATGATAACTCTTCATAATTTACCAACTCTAATTATAACATTTATGATACTTTACTTTATATCCCCAATAAAAGGACAGAACTTGGAAATCAATCCAATTAACTCTAAGAATGGATATATTATATTTCAAACAGGAACATTGAATTTACTCATAAAATACGAGTATCACTATTTAACTATCAGTATAACAAAAACTGAAGAAACTTATAATAATCTTATGAAACAAACAAAAGAATTTGAAACACTAGCAAAAATAAAATACTTAACAGAAAAACTGGATAGGGAAATGAACGGTATAAGACTAGTAAAACGTAATAAAAGAGGACTTGTAAATTTCATGGGAACTTTTTATAAATACCTTTTCGGAACTCTAAATCAAGAAGACAAAGAAGAATTACAATCAAAGATAGACAACCTTTCAGAAAATAGTGTTCAAGCTAATGAATTAAATGAAATTATAATAGCTGTTAATAAAGGAATTGAAGTAATGAACAGTTTAAGTGTCACCCACGAAGCAGAACAAAGATTTGACACACTAATTTTCAATTTACAGGAATTCACAGGATATATTAAAGATATACAATTAGGAATGCAACTAACCAGGCTTGATATATTCAACCCTAAGTTACTAAAATATGACTCACTATCACATTTAAACGCTGCAAAAATAATAAATATTAAAGCATCAACATGGCTAAAAACAACTACTAATGAAATTTTAATCATTTCCCATATTCCACGTGAACTTAAAAATACTGCACTATTCGACATTATTCCTTACCCTGACGAAAATAAAAACATTTTAACTGAAATTATACATGACACTTACTACTTACAAAATAGTAAAGCATTTACAGTAACAAATAAAGATTTAGTTATGAACAAATGTATCACTGGAATATTAAATCAAAATAAAACAGAAAGCAGATATGCAAAAACACACAAAAACTTTGAAATTAAGTACGTAGAACCAAATATTTTGTTAACATGGAACTTACCTGTAATTCCAATACTTAACTGTATTAAATCTAAATTGTATCAATAGAGAAATACTTATTGAAGGAAACAATATGATAAAAGCCATAAATTGTTCACTCCAATTAGATGAAATATTAATAACTAACACTATGTTAGATTACACACAAACAGTTTACATAAATAATAATGTAACTAAATTAGAACCATTGTCATATGTCCAAACTAAAGAAATTATATTACAACAAACAAAATTGTATAACATGTTCCAAATAATAACGATAACATTAATAATAATTTTTATTGCATTTATATTGTACATTATCTTTAAATATAAAAATATTCCACACAAAATTATAGTAAATTATAAGAACAAAAAAACAATCAACCCCAAACATATCATCAAATATTCAAAAAGACACAGATTTAAATCAAAATGAAAATGAAATTGAAGAAATTGTATTAGATCCAACACTATATCCAAAATTAGCCGCCTGAGGACAGGATCATTTCTTAAGGATTGGGAAGTAACATATGTAGAGACATATGTACCCATACAATACTCCTAGCTGACACTTTTCATTTATATTACACATTCCATTCCCACAGATTTAAGATAAACATTATAAAATAATCAAATGGTGACAATAACAATTCTGGCTTCCCACAGATTTAAGATTTAAGCTAAACATTATAAAATAATCAAATGGTGACAATAACAATTCTGGCTTCCCACGAACTTATCAATTATCATAAACAATTCGCCAGAATCGCTATTCCCACCATTGGGGTTTGATACTGCTGGCGTTGCACAAATCCTGGCTAGCAGAATTCTCTTAAATCTCAATCTCTTTAGGATCGAGATCACTTTGTTTACATAAGAGCCAAAAGCTCTTTAAGTTGAAAGCCCGAACATTAAAAGCTCAAAGCCGAGGTTTGCTCAACGTCCCCAGAACATAGCATAAGTTAGTCTAGATTTATATCTGTACACCGTAGCTTCGGTTTAAGAAAAATAAATTATATTTTTTTGAATAACCAACTTACAAACTACGTTATTATATTCATTACGGCTTTCAGCCCGTTGTAAGGCGGGATTCTAGTTCCGTTTTACATATGTTTATATTTATATAGTAATATATGTAGAGACATATGTACCCATACAATACGCCTAGCTCACACTTTTCATTTATGTTACACATTCCTTTCCCACAGATTTAAGCTAAACATTATAAAATAATCAAATGGTGACAATAACAATTCTGGCTTCCCACAGATTTAAGATTTAAGCTAAACATTATAAAATAATCAAATGGTGACAATAACAATTCTGGCTTCCCACGAACTTTTCAAATATCTTAACAATTCGCCAGAATCGCTATTCCCACCATTGGGGTTGAAACTTATGACGTTGCACAATTCCTGGCATACAGAATTCTTTTAAATTTATATCTGTACTCCGTAGCTTCGGGTTGAGAAAAATAATTATATTTTTTTGAGTAACAAACTTACAAACTACTTTAATATATAGATTTAAGATTTACAAAAATGCGGTATTATATTTTTTTAAATTTAGTGTGAAGATAATATTATGATTCGATCGAGAGCGTGGCTAGCACTTTGCGATCGAGATTTAAAGCGAATAGACGTGAGCAGCGAGCGACACAAGGAAAAATAACAATTAGTGCCAGTGCGACAGTAGGGCGAGATAGTTAGCTCAATAAAACGAATAAAAGGAAAAGGAAACGAAAACTAGCAACGCATTATTGATCAATTAAAAGATCAAAACCGAAGACTAGTTAGGTTCTGTTCATCACATCCCTATTCCCGTTACTTTCCGTTTCGTTCGAGAACAGCAGTGACTCTACGGTGCCCCTAGAGCGAATCTCGGAAATCAACGCTGTATTCTGCCGAGAACCATCGAGGGCTCTAGGCACCCTTGAACCACGATCGGGAACTCACAAGACGTTCCCTCTCCCTGCACGTGGCGTCTCGCTGAGATCAACGGAGGCGCTCCCCGTTTAGATCTCGCGTCCCAGTCCCCCTTCCCACGCCCCAGGTAGGTAAATTTTCCCCGTCTGCAGCGTCTCCGCGAATATTACAAATTTCTCGTAAGGTTGGAGCTCTGCGCAGACTGAGATTTCTACCCCGGCTAGAACGCTTCATTACAAAAACTAATTTATAAACTATGTAGATGGTATTGTGGTTATTATTAGCAATATTACTAGTGATATTAACGTTGTTATGGTTTTTGTGCATGCTATTGCTGTTATTGTTGCCACAATGATATCAAGTAAATAAGAAAATGCAAGCGGTTATTAATCAAGTATATTGCGAAAACCCACACGTTCAGCAAAACGGCCTTCAAGGTCAAAGTAAATTCAAAGAATTCATCAAATTACATGATTTCAAATACATAGTGAATCATAGAACTTTTCAACACTACAATGAGCCCCCTAATACACTGTAATACAACAGAAAAAAGTACCGTGATCCAAACTTAACCGTATGTGGTGATAAAGGAAATAAACGTACAAAACGTTTTTATACCCCAGCAAAAATAATTGTGGTACGTTTACACCGTTTAGCTATTGTTCCATTATTTTATAAATCGAATGTGCAGAAATAGCAGCAAACTTTAAGAAACATCGTGCACAATTCGATAAATCATTTAAGTGCCTTAATAAAAGTGCACAAAAATCGAACGAAACTAAGACAAAGCACGTAAATATTTTAATAAAATGCTACAGTTCATTTTACCAGTCTGTCAACACACCAGCTGGTTTTGATGAGTCAGTTTTAATGGAAACTGCCCAAAACCACAAATTTTCCTAAACTAACCTAAGGCTGAAAATTTCCTAGTTAATTCACTTAAGTGAACTGTAAAGAAGCGTTCTAGACGGGTTACAGATCTCAGTCTGTCAAGAGCTGGAGTCTTACAAAAAATTTTTAACATTCTCGAAGACGCTGTAGAACGGTAAAACTAGACGGGAAATAGGTCTGCGATTGACGAGCAAAAAAAAGGTAGTGAGGGTGGGGGGAAGGCAAGACGCGAGACCGAAGCAGGGATGCCGTTGCCGATCTCTGCGAGTCACCGCTGTGCTCCGCGAGATTAAAACGGGGTGCCAAGGTTCCCTATCTGCCACCCGTGTTCCCAAACGAGGAGCACATGGTGGAGGAGTAAAAGGTGCGGACTCGAGATTCAAATGGGGGACGTTGTTCTTCGCTCAGTGCTCTGCGAGATCGAAGCGAGGTGCCTAGGTACTCGGGCCGCCGCCGCCGTTTAGCTAGTTAGTACAGCACAACAGAACTGCTCAAATGATAACGTGTAACTTATCATGCAGGTAGATACATTC
Source organism: Drosophila acutilabella (assembly GCA_035046005.1). Taxonomy (NCBI): domain Eukaryota; kingdom Metazoa; phylum Arthropoda; class Insecta; order Diptera; family Drosophilidae; genus Drosophila; species Drosophila acutilabella. The sequence goes on from JAWNOK010000068.1 coordinate 11,038,817, forward strand.
AGTAACATGAATGATGCGATTTCAAAGTTTGTTAACAGTTGCACAGAAGCAACTGTTCAAACAAACACTGTTTAACACTACAAAATTACTGTATACTTATGAAAAGAATGCGGAGCAATACGGCCGTCAGCCGTCGGATATACAGGGGGAAGAACAGTGGACGTCAGTCTTACTGCCGTAACTGTATATACCGACGGAAGTGCGACTATACTCTCCTCGCGAGGGCGGCTGGAAACAGATCCATGGTAAGGTCATGTCTCTGCCATGGATGCTGACGAATGGTAGTCGGGCTAGAAGTAGAATACTTCTCTAAAAAGTCACCCCAATCCAAAGGTGGAACAGCATATGCCCACGGATGCATGGTCGAGGGGGTGCTCGATCGCTAGTATGCGGACTCTGGGTACCTGCCGACCCCCAGTTTCATTCAGGCTTACCACGTTATAGCGGGCTATGACGTGGCGGACATTCCTTTCCCGCACACTCGTGGGATCAGTACATGGAAAATTTAAAAAAGAACTTGGAGCCCGGCACTCCTCTAAAAAGTCGGATGGGACAAGACCATCCCTTAAATAAAAAAGCGAAGGACAAGCCAGTCCCTAGCTCAGATGCTAAAAGGGTGGTACCGGCAAGCCAACCGGTTACCAGCCTGGGGGTGATACCGGAGAGCGCCTCCTCTGCTAAAGGCTTTGGTTCGCAGAGCACTAGTGCGGCTGCCATGCCTGGAACAGGGGAGACTCTCGAAGGTGTCGCCGCCACAAGTAGCAACAAGCAGGAGAAGAAAGCGTCCTTCCAGGACAAGCGCAGGGCGGCTTTCATCCTATCTAAGGAAGGAGGAGATGGCTCCGCTGAAACCGTGGAGCTCCTAAACTTGGCCCGATCAGTCCTACCGAACTTCCAACCCCCCAAGACAGGGAAGAAGAAGGTCGCAAACAACAACAAGCGTCAACGATCGGCTGAAGGACACGTGTCGCAAGCCAAGCGATCCAAGGCAGCTCTGACCCGCTCATTCGCAGATGTGGCAAGAAACAAGATCCTCGTAGGAGTCCTAGACCGGGGCTCCTCCGATGGTCTTGTTCCTCGTGACAAATGGAGGATGGTGGAGAATGAGCTGCAGGATAAATTCCTCAGCATCCTCGAGGAGAGTGGGGGCGCCCCGCCAACCTGTGAGGACGCGGGGTGGCACCAGGGCCGGGTGAAAGCAATCGCCTACCTGGATGCTCGCTCCGTAGAACTCTACAGGAGGGCGGTGGCCTCTCTCGGTGAGGTCTATCCAGGCGCAAAGCTGGAGGTTGTTGATTGGGATGAGGTACCCAGCAACCCGAGAGCGAGATTATGGGTCTCCGCCAAGCCACCGGAACCAGAAAAGATACTGCGGCTGCTTCAGGTCTGCAACCCTTCACTTCCAACAGCCAATTGGAAAGTCGTAAGGGTGGAAGAAGCAGTTGGCCTCTCGAGACAGGTAATTCTGACTCTCGATGAGGCCTCCGCAGTGGCCCTAGCCAAAACAGACGGTACGGTCACGTACGGTTTCAAGAAGGCGCATATCCGCCTCTTTAAAGCGGATGCGAAAGGCAAGGGATCAGTGCCAAAAACTGACCCCGAGCTGCAGGATCTCGAAAAGGAGATTGATATGGAAGAGGACATACTGGAGGGGTATGTCTCTGAAGAGAGTGATCTGGCCAGAGGTCTTAGGAAGGTCGACGTGGCTGATCTGGACGAGCTAGAGGAAGACGAATCAGCCGTCGACGTCACAGTGGTGGAGGTTGTATCAAGGGATGTCTGTCAGACTCCTACAGATAAATCTCCACCACTGTAAAGCGGCATCTGCCGCTCATTTGCTCCTCCTAAGCCAAGCCACAAACTATATGCAGCGGAGGTGACAGGTAAAGCCCGCACTTGTATTCTAGCACGTAAAGACATGCCAATCTTTTTACTGCCTAATTACAGCAATGAAGACAACACCACTGTGTGCCTAGAGCGAGGCGATGACACAGTGGTCTTCTGTTCCGCCTACATGGGGCATGACCAACAGGAACCCCCCCCACCACAGCTCCTAAGGGACATAGTGGCATTATGCGACAGATCGGCCAAAAATCTGCTCATAGCCTGCGACGCCAACGCACACCATCATCAGTGGGGAAGCACTGATACAAATATAAAGGGTGAGTCTCTTTTTAGCTTTATACTCTCCTCTAAACTAACAATATGCAACAAGGGTAATGAACCGACCTTTATTGTTAAGAACAGACAGGAGGTATTGGACCTTACTCTTGTGTCCACCTCCCTAGAACAGCGCATCGCGTCGTGGCGTGTTCTCACGGAACACTCTTTCTCAGACCATAGATACATTGAGACTTTTGTATCTCTTGAGATTCCCAAAGCCGCCCCTTTCAGGAATCTGAAAAGGACCAACTGGAACCTCTTTCAATCATGCCTCACGCGCATGATTCCCCTGGAGCCGCCCATGCCTCAGGACATGGACGGGACCAGTCGTATGGAATACCTATATAGAGGTGGACGATTTCATGGTAATAGTCACAGATGGAGTTACTACCAAAGTAACAAAAATATTGACCCGGATCCTTGAAGCGCCCCACAACCTCCTGGGTCAGACTTTTCGTCCCGAACTCGGCAGCACTGGTCGAACCAATGATATTTTTCCTCAAGAAAGTCCAGAAGTGGACTTGGGTTGTGGTACAGGTCAAGGCGCTGTAGGAATTAATGCAGAAGTTAAAGACGGACTCGGTGTTGGAATGACCAGACCTCTCAGCAAAGTTTCGTGGCAGACGGATGCAAGTGATTACGGCCTGGACCATTGACGTATTGCCTCAGCCGAATGCTGCTGAATGCGGAACACTTGACACTCAAGTGACTTAACTCAATCGAGAAACGATCAGGTAGGATAGCGAGATGGGCCCTGGAGTTGCAAAATTTCCAGTTTAACATCAAGTACCGAAAAGTGGCAGCTATATAGGAACTTAGGATGTAAGACCGACGACGAGGACCAGAGGAATCCGACACTGGGAGAATGCCACGATGCCCTTACCGCAGGGACCAAGGTATATAAAATAAAAAAATCCTTCGTTCAGATTAGGGACTAGATCATATTGAATAAGCGCGTTCGTATGTAGCCAGCTGTAGCATTTGCAAGTCAACAAAAGGACCTAATAAAGTTCTCAAACCGCACATGGGTAGGCGAAAAAGCCATTTTAGAAAATGTATATTATATAGATATTGTAGGACAATACTCAAGCTTCAAGAATGGAAACTTGGGACTCTTGATCATAATGGATTTAAAAATAATCATTTCGCAAGCTTATACGCTAAATATCATTTTGGATTTGTAAGTATTAATTTGCACATAGCATGAATCGAGAAAATTTAGTAGTATATTGACTCCTGTCTATCAAAGCCAAGGTGAGTAGAAAATAACACAAGTGTATTAAGAGTTATCGAATGAAAACGGTATATGAACTTCAAATTTAATACCTGATGTGAATTATTTATTTATAAAAAGGAAGCATGACAAGTGCTGGAAAACAACAGTTAATTGCTAGTTACATTGCACAGACTGGATAGGAATCTGGCACGTATACCACCGTTATCTTTTTGTCGCCTTTACTGTGAGCACCTGCTTGTTTACCATATTTATATCATGATTGGAGAGCATGTCGGATCAGATGGAACTTAAACTATAAACGGTCGAGGAAGGCCACCACGTCGGTCAGGTGCCATTGGTAATCGCCATCTGTGAGCGACGCGCTGCTGATATGCAGCATGACCAGGTTCCTCACGAACATGTGCCGTCTTCTCTAAGGAACGCCGGACTGGCGTGCCACGTAATATGAACAGCCTTTGATGCAAAACACAAGAACACAGCAATATACACTTTTGGGGGGGCTCGTCCTCTTATTTTTATCAACTCATTTGTGACACCATACAAATGAATACCTGCAAAAAACAAAGAGATTTAAAATCGACCGTCTTTTGAATAAATAGATTCACCGATTGCAAACTTGCCAAACCAGCCAATCTAACAAGTAATCTAAAATTATCTCCTTTTACCCCTTGAGACTTGTCTATTAGTTTTGCGGAGTATCCAAACGAACTGAACGTCACACCCTCTTGATAACAAATCGGCTGGATTTAATGATGTTGGTCCATGTCTCCACCCTTGGAAAATCAAATTTGCCGTTACAAAACTTTTCAAAAATGCAGTCGGGTCACAGAAGCATATCTATTGGCTGGGGTTTGTGGAATTCAGGGTCAGCCAGATCGACATTTTCTGGAATCTTCCTCCTATTGATGGAAACATCACAATCTGGCTGCCTGCTACAAATCGATTTCAGTACCTAAAACTCGGTGCTGAGCTGATATCTCGATACGCGAGACGAAACTATTGACAATACTTCGCTTTTTGTAGTCAAACTCCACTGTCCAAACGACTTTACAGTTAAGCTCTTGTTTTTGCGTTGAAGGCGCAAGGCTAGAGCGAGATCTTCCGTCATGAAATTAACCTGAGTGCCTGAATCCAACATGATTCTAGTGTTTCGATTCTAACCCAATCTGTCTCGAACTATAACAACGGCCGTTGCAAGAATTACCTGATGGGTTTCGCAAGTAACTGCTGCTTGGTCTGACATGTACGAAGACCGTGCCATAATACATGTTTCCTCAAGCATTGCACGGGATCAAGCATTCTCAGGATCTGTTTCTTTGATCTCTGACTGCAGATTCATAGCTTTTGAAAATGTACGAATTTAGTATGTCTAGCCGGCCCTGAATCTCAAATATTCTTGGACTCACCATTTTATTAATGAGTGAATTGCTTTGGTGGTCTATGTCGCTCACTACTTTTCTAATTTAACGAACAATTAGGTTAAATGCGCACTAAGGCAACTCTTGTCGACATCTACAATAGTCTCGTTTGATTTACCTTATGTGTCATTTCTAAATTCTAAATTAAGATGTAGGATGATTAGAAGATTGAAAATAATCAGTTGGCTTACTAAACTTCTCGAATAACACAGATAATGGCAATTAAGAAAACGCAAGTGTATGCCGATAAGAGCCGACAGTTCTCAACAACAACAAATAACAATCTATGCAAACGCACCAGCACCAGGTGTAAATGGTTGATTTGCGGCGCATTGTGACTCTTTCCTCTGACCTCGCAGGCTCAAATGCTAACAATGACATTTGTTAAATTTAATGTTTCTTATTTCAGTTCAAAATTTGAATATAAAATTTAAATTTTTTAAAAGCTGAATCTTTATCTGCTATTATTTTGATTGGTTTTCTCATGTCATTAAATACTTTTAAAGGAGCTATTTTGCCATGTAGCCAAAATTGAGCAGGGCTAGCAAAATAGTTCTTTTAAAATGTTCTGGGATTATTATTGGATGTTGATGTACTAACGATTTAAGTGGCTCAGCAACACCAAGCAACGAGCTTGTTAGCGCGCGGAACCCTGCAGATAATGCAGCCACCTCCCGCGCAACCGACGCCACGCCCGCGCATAATTTGTTTTTGTAGTAAACATCAACAAGTTCAGATAGCTTGTTATGTTTTGTCCCTCTGACATACGCAGATTAAGCAGCTTCTTGTACAGTGAAACTTTCCGCACGAGACCACTTGGCTGATGGACTTCTTGTAGTTTTGTCCACGCTGCACTTGCCGTATTGTAGCTCTTTATGAAGCCCAACTGCGTGACTTTCACGCTCAATGTGATCGTCGCTCGATCCAAAGCACTCCAGTTAACGCCTTCTCTGCCATTGTTCTTGAAACAAAAACAATCTAAGCATAATCAAACATACATCTGTTTGTCTCGCTTGCACTCATACATTGATATGAATTCGGCAGCGCTGCCGCCACACGGACAGCGAAAACATTCGAACATGTACTTATATGTTTCTGTCTCGCTTGTTATCAATATTCTAACGCTTCTAGTTTTCTTGTTTACAGTCCGATTTTAATGCACCTTTTAGGACAGTTTGATATTGTTAGCCTCCACACGAATTATAATTTACAATTCTGTACTATATTAACAAATGACTAAAAACGCAACCAAAGTTGAGAATTATTTTTATTAAATTTATTTATTTATTTATTTATTTATTTACTAAATGCAGTCGCGAGTAAACCAAAATATAAAGTTTATATTTATAATTAAAATTAATATTTATGACTATAAAAGATAAAAATATATTTTAACTGAAAATATTAAAAGAATTTAGAATTTAGTTAATTAAATTATTAATAGTTTATCGTTAATCTGGGAAAAAAGTAAAGAAGTTGATCCAACATTTGTTGCAAGGATTGGGAAAACCCAGAAAAACCCAACCAGATCAATGCAAATGTATGCCAAAACAATCACGAAAGATTTCTGATTTAAAGGAACGCGTGAATGGCTAAAATGCCAAACATACTGCCCCTAAAGATCAGAGATTTAACGGAGTTGGCTGTAAAGTGAAGCTTTAAGATGGGAAAGAGAAAGAGATGTATCAATAATTCTATAGTATTCGTTATATTGAGCGCATAATACCCGAAAACGATTGTGCAAAGCGTAGTCAGTAGTGCATGTGGGAAGAAATAAAGGGATGTAGTACCTGGTTGCCCTGGTTGGCGTTTTAAAAGAGATGGGGAGCAGATATCACCAACTATTAGCTTGTGATGGAAAATAACTCCAAGAACTCTCCTACGATTAAGAAGGGACGGAAGATTAAGGAGTAAGAGCCTATTGGAGTAGGAAGGAAGGCGAAGATTGGGGTCCCAATTAAGGCCTCGAAGTGCAAATAGTAAAAACTGGTTCTGCACTGACTCAATTAAATCTTGAGTATGAGCATGTTGAGGCGACCAGACACATGAACAATATTCGAGAATGGGGCGGACAAGGGATGTATAAAGAAGTTTTGTGACGAAGGGATCGTTAAATTCTTTAGACCAGCGTTTAATAAATCAAGAGAGCCGGGGGAGAGGGGGGGTTGGCGTTGAGATGGGAGCAGTATCCCAACTCTTGTGATGGAAAATACCCAAGACTCTCCTACGATTAAGAAGGGACGGAAGATTAAGGAGTAAGAGCCTATTGGAGTAGGAAGGAAGGCGAAGATTGGGGTCCCAATTAAGGCCTCGAAGTGCAAATAGTAAAAACTGGTTCTGCACTGACTCAATTAAATCTGAGTATGAGCATGTTGAGGCGACCAGACACATGAACAATATTCGAGAATGGGGCGGACAAGGGATGTATAAAGAAGTTTTGTGACGAAGGGATCGTTAAATTCTTTAGACCAGCGTTTAATAAATCCAAGAGAGCCCTTGGCTTTATTAACAATTGAGGAGATATGTTGTGTGAAACTTAATTTATTATCAAAAAGAACACCAAGGTCTTCAACTGACAGTATACGATTTAAGAGTACATTGTCAATATAGTAATTGGCTAAGTAAGGAGTAACCCTGTTAAAAGTCATAAACAGGCATTTAGAAAAATTTAGTTTCAAGTGATTAGTTATGCACCAGTTATGCATTGTGTTTAAATCATCTTGTAGTAACGCATGATCCTGGGGGTCTTTGTAAGATAATAATAATTTCACGTCATCTGCATACATAAGTATGCGACAATGGGATAGCGAAGAGGGAAGGTCGTTTATAAAAAGATTAAAAAACAATGGGCCTAGGTGACTACCCTGGGGAACTCCAGAAGTAACGAAAACAGATTTTGACATTGCTGATCTAAGCATAACCCTTTGGGTCCTACCTGTTAGATATGATGATATCCACAGAAGAAGGGTGGGTGGAAAACCTAGGATACTAAATTTATGTAAAAGAAGTTTATGATTAACAGAGTCAAATGCTTTACTAAAGTCAGTGTATATGACATCAGTTTGCATTCTATTAAGGAATGCCTCATTAACAAAAGAGGTAAATTCTAATAGATTGGTCGAAGTCGACCGACTCTTAACAAACCCGTGTTGGGCGGGAGAGATAATTGACTTGCAGAGGTGTTGCAAAGTCGATGTTACTATTTTTTCAAAGAGCTTAGGGATTGCTGACAACTTCGCAATTCCCCTGTAGTTGGATATATCCGACTTGCACCCTTTTTTATGCAGTGGGATAATGTAAGATTCTTTCCATAAGGTAGGAAAGATAGAGGATTCTAAAGAAAGGTTAAACAGAATTAATAGAGGTTTTATTATAGAAGAACAGCACTCCTTAAGCACACAACTTGGAGTGTTGTCGGGGCCAGGAGAGAAGGAAGATTTTAAGGTGTTAATTGAAGAGAGTATGCAACTATAGGTAATATGCGGAAGAAAAACAGAATTAGAGGATGGGAGTTTATAGGGGTAAGAGAAGTTAGTAGACAAACTAGAGGTGTAAGTAGATTGAAAAAAGTTAGCAAAGAGATCGGAAGCGGCCGAGTCCTCACTTACTTTACTAGAATTAAAAAAGAAAGAATAGGGTAAAGTACTAGATTTACGTTTAGAATTAACAAAGTTATAGAATTGTTTAGGATCACGCGCAAATTGAGTCTTGCAACGAACAAGATAATTTTCATAGCATTGAGAATTAAGAAGGGTAAAGGCTGCTTTAGCTTTAGAATAATTTAAAAAGTCTAAGTTAGAGCCTGTCTGCTTAAACCTTTTAAAATATTTAGATTTTTTATTTTTTAAGTTTGATAATCTTGGTGAGAACCAAGGCGGTTTATGTGAAACGGACTTTACAACACTAGGGATGCAGACATCAAAGAATGAATTTAAAATGTGGTAAAAATACTCGACAGCTATGTTAATATCTTTCATGCCGTAAAGTACCGACCAGTCAGTAGCAAGAATCAGTTGGTTAAGCAAAGAAAAACTTCCTTTGCGAAAGCAACGGCGCGAGTTGGAAGAGAAAGAATGAGGTAAATGGGTTGAGTTAGGGATAGACAAAGACAGTCCAAGGGTAGGATGAAAAGAATCTTCAGGTACCACTACAGGAGAAGATCTAGTGACAACGGCACTGGATGAATCACTTACAAAGATGAGATCCAGCATCCGGTTTAAACGATTAGATACATGATTGACTTGAAAAAGAGAAAGATCAATCAAGCTATCCAAAAAGTCATTATTAGTTGTGGGAGTGACATTAAACTGGTTGAAAAGCGTCCAGGAAACGTTTGGCAAGTTAAAATCACCAAGTGTCACAAAGAAATCACAATCACGAATGTGACTAAATACTTCTTTGATGAAATTGAAATGCTGAAAATAAATAGACATTTCAGAGGATGGAGGAATATAAGAACAGGTTACATACAGCGCAAAAGACGAAAAAGTAACCTTAACGGCAACAATTTCAATATCATCCATTGGTGAAACATCAATTATTTCAGCATTAAGGGAGGATTTTACTGAAATAAGGACACCACCACCACGTCGATTAGGACGATCGCGCCTAAAGATATTATATTTTGACGACATTATTTCATTATCAGATATACTGGAATTAAGCCAAGTCTCTGAGAATGCAATAATATCGGTGTCAAAAGAGAAACTATTCTTATGTAACTGTTTTAACTTAGACCCCAGACCCCTTACATTCTGATATAGAATGAAAAGTTGGTCAGAGTCTAGTTTTTTGAGGCTATGACTGAGGCCGCTTGAGGACCATTAGTCGAAAAGGTGACAGGATTTGACCGAGTTCTTGTCTTCTGCTTAAACTCGTGAACAATCATATGAGGAGGCCAAAACTTTGGGTCACATATGATAGGGAACAGATCAGGGGACACACTAATCTTAAACGATGAGATCTCTCTGGGCTCAGAGAAATTAAATTTGGAAATAGAGACGCTACCAGGGGTTTTGGTAGCGATAAATGCAGCAATTGACTCAATAGTCGTGTCTGCAGAAAGTCTGGATACAAATATCTGTTTACGGGGAGCCACGACCGTAAGCAGGGGAGGCTGAGCTACAATGGGAGTAGCAATCGGATGACTGTTACGTCGACTTGGGGGGCTTTTAGAGCTAGAAGAATTGGCATTGGGGGAATTTCCAGGAACAACAATTATATTAGGGGGTGAAGGGGGAACTGCGGGGGTGGCAGTAGAACGACTGTTACGTCGAATAGGGGAACTTTTCGAGTTTTTACTCGTGGCCTTAGCTCCATTAATAGTCACCGATTTGATCATAATGGGTGACGAGGTGGTTACGGGGGGAACAGGCAGTGCCGGGGAAGCAACGTTGGCACATGAGGGTCGGTCAGGTACAGGAGATGTTGCCGGAGGAATATGTGAATTGGGAGGTGAAGAGTTGCGGGGAGAGGGAGAAAAGGATAAAAGGGGAGGCGCGACGAGAGGTGGTGACGAGAGGAGCGAACCAGGCGGAAGAGGTAAGGGAAGCTGCTGCTGAGAACTCAACACCTTGTCAGGTGGAGTCTCAAACTTATAACCACTAAGCAAGTCAGCCCTAATATCAAAATCGGTGCTTAGCTTCTTAGCGAGTGAGCGCAATTTTAAGAATTGCTTTTTCACAGTATTATATATACGTGAAAAATCACTTTGCAACTCAATACACACTGGGCATGACCATCGCAAACCACCACTGCCTAATTTGGCAGAGGAGATGAACTTTTCAAATTCACGCCCAGTAAGACCAGCACATTTTATATGCATAATATTGTCACATAGCCAACAGTGCACATAATTTGGTTGGTCACTGTCACGAGCTGGACCGTAATTACAGAAATTGAGTGTAAGCGAACAAACACACAAACTTATTATCGCTCAGCAGAGCAACGAAGAGGGAGCAAAGGTCGCAACAAAAACGGGCACAAACAAAAACACAGCTGAGACGCTGTATTAATAAAAATGTATTGTTTTGCTAAAAATGCACACTAAAAACGACTTTGTACAAACCAGATTTAGGGTAACACTTTGCTCAAGTAAAATATTTGATAATTTCAAATTAAAATTCGCGAATTAAGGCAGAAATAATAAAATAGACGGAGCGTTGAAAAAACACGACCGGCACAGCTGATAATCTCTTTCTCTATATCGAAACTTGTTTGATGTATGCGTTCGTTTTCGGATTCATCGTTTTGTCTTCACGGCGAACATTGTAAAAATGTTTCGGAAAATTTGGGTCTATGAGGACCATCGGAACTATCAATGAACTTTGTGGAGACAGAATCCATCGGAATCACTGAACCACTATCAGCTTCGCACAGTAACCTATGGTACGGCCTGCGCACCGTTCTTAGCGATCAGGGTACTTAAGCAACTAGCACACGACTATGAACACACATATCCACATGCTGCAAAAATATTGTTGGATGACTTTTACGTTGATGATGTCTTGACTGGAGCACAAACCGAAGAGAAACTTCTCCAACGCCGAGATGAATTGGTTTTTCTTATGTCGCAAGCCCAACTTGAATTGGGAAAATGGGATTCGAACAGCCAGTACATTCACACAACAAAGGAAAACTCATCTGCAAGGGACCTCCAGCAATAGCACAGTCAAAGTGCTTGGAATTCACTGGCAACGAAGTGAATTTATACGAGTAAATCAAGTCAAGGCGTATGCTGCAGTCGTTTATAGCCGGGTTACACAAGCTAGTGGCCATGTAAAAGTGTCTCACGTTTGGAACTCTGTGGAGCGCTGCTGCTGAGTCGACTTGTCGCGTCGATCAAAATTGCGCTCAGTAACTACAATATCAAGGTACACGCTTGGTGTGACTCTACTATTGTCTTGGCTTGGTTATCAAACACACCATCCAAGATGAAGACTTTCGTCGCAAATCGAACATCCGAGATTCTCAGCATCATCCCTCGACATGCTTGGCACCACGGAAGATCTTCTCAATTTTGAACTATGGTGGACAGGACCCGACTGGCTTCGTGTCAAGAACTTTGACGTCGCAAACATTACTTTCGCACAATATTCTTCTGTCATTCCATATGATCAATTCCAAGTAGAAATAAAGAAATCGACACTTCTAACTATGGCAGCTCCCAATGCGGCAATTTCCCTACTGGACGACCTAGTACATCGCATTTCCTCCTGGAAAAAACTTGTACGCATCATGGCTTACGTACTACCGTTTGAAGAGATCAGAAAGGCACGCACCATTTGCCTGTGCTATGCTCAGGACGTGTTTCATCAGGAACGCCAATTGCTGTTCGATAAACAGCCGCAGCGAAGTGACTCTAAGCTGCGCACACTTTCGCCAATCATTGACGAATTGGGACTCCTGCGTGTAGCCGGACGCCTCAGTAATTCGGAGTTACCCTTCTCTACGAAGCACCCAATCATCCTACCCAAAGGTCATCGCATCGCTAAGCTCATCTTGGAGCAGGAGCACAAGGCACATTTACATCCAGGTGTTTCAGCACTGTTTGTAATTGTTCGACAACAATATTGGATATTAGGTGCTAGAAACCTAATACGGAAGATCACACACGACTGTTTGAAATGTTTCAGGCAGCGACAGCACACATCTAAGCATTTCATGGCTGATCTACCTGAAGTAAGAGTGACCCAAGCATTTCCCTTTCAAAACACCGGGTGCGACTACGCCGGACCTATCACACTCAAGGTCTACAAGGGACGTAACCCCCGCAAGGAAAAGGGCTACATTTGCCTCTTCATTTGTATGGCTACTTCTGCACTTCACTTAGAATTAGCTACCGATCTCAGCACCGAAACGTTTCTGACAGCACTGCGTCGCTTCATATCACGCCATGGCAAATGCGCACGTATGTATAGCGACAATGGACGAAACTTTGTTGGCGCAAGGAGAGTTCTTAATGAAATGGAGCAATTACTAACATCTCAGACGCACAACGACATCGTCTCCCAAGCTCTGGCAAATGAAGGAATCAAGTGGAACTTTATTCCTCCACACGCACCACACTGGGGTGGCAAATGGGAATCAGCAGTGCGCTCATTCAAATTGCATCTTCATCGTGTTCTCGGAAAAACAATTCTCACATTCGAGCAAATGCACATCTTGCTGGTATAAATAGAAGCAGTGATTAACTCTCGTCCGCTATATACAACGCCGGACACTGACTTGGAATACTTGTCTCCAGCTCACCTTCTGATCGGTCGACCTTACACAATGATTCCGGAAGGAGATCTTGAGCCAGTTCCATCAAACAGGTTGGATTACTGGCAACAATCTCAAGCAATGTTGCAATGTTTTTGGAAAAGGTGGCACCTGAAATATCTGACCACTTTACAACAGCGTCATAAATGGATCGCCAAGTCACCAAGTATTACAACAGGAAATATGGTTTTAGTTAAGGAAACCAACACACCTCCTGCAGCTTGGATTCTAGCTAGGGTCATGAAAACGTTCCCTGAAGCCGACAGATTGGTTCGTGCAGTCAAGCAAGAACTCCTAATGGAGAGACAACACGCCCGATTACCAAGAATGCAGTTTTACATAATTCAGAAACCACGTTCCAGGGTCGTGCGAGATGTTCATGAACGGATTAATTTCAATTCTAACGATCGTATTTTCTTCTTAATTTCATTATTTTTATGCACTCACATATTGCGCAGTAGATATAAGCCACATAATTTTAAGCAACATTGTGAAATACTTTAGCAACACTGTGAAATACCTCCATAGCAAACTCGGTTGCCATACAATAATACTTTATACTTATAATCATAAAACTAAACATAACACGACTGGTAGAACCAGCAGATATTTTCATTTACTCAATAACTCCTGAGTACGATACACACATAAATAAGAAAAGCAAAATAGAAATTCTTAATGTAAATAGAACCGAACTTGAAATAGATACTAGGTATAGGGAATCACCATTAGTAAGATATAAATCCACAAACCCTTTCAAACAAACAGGAAATATAACACAAATACATGACAAACATTATGAAGAAGTTAACACAGGTAGAAAGATAACTGACTATAAATCATAATATTAGAATAAAAAAATAACCAATAAAAGTAAACACTATTGAAAAATCCAAAATCAAAATGTGTTGTAAATCAAAACACTTGCAAGTTCTACAACGTTACAAAATTTATTGACTATCGAACGCGGAGAGACTGGCAGCGTGCGTGCGGTGTTTTACGAAATCAAATATCAACTGACTCGTCGCTGCCGCCAGCAGCACTCCCGAATGCAATTTGAGCTTACAGACTAGCTTACAGTATAAGAGAATCAATTCATTTTTACCTAACACTATCAATTCATTTTGTCTCTTAACTAATACTTAACTAATACTTCATTATGATCTTATGCTAACTTATGCTATGATCCAACACCGGCCACCTTGAAGGGATCGCCTTCAATCCACTGGTAGCCGTGCCAGCTTCGCAATTGGGCGCTTGATAAGGCCCATGCTGGTCTTAATGCCGACGACCCTGACCCGCCCGTCGCCTCCTGGAGTTACCTCCACGACTCTGCCCGTTGCCCACCGCTGGGGGGGCGTGTTGTCCTCGTGTACCACGACGAGATCCCCCACTGTCACGTTGTCGTGTGCCTCCTGCCACTTCCCTCGCTGCTGCAGACTGTGGACGTAGTCTTTCGACCACGCTTGCCAGAAGCGCTGTCTGAGCTTGGACAGCAACTGCCACCTGTGACAGAATGAAATGCCGCTGTCTGGTCTCTCCCGCTCGAATCCTTGCGGCAGCGAACGAAGCGGCTGTCCTATGAGGAAATGGCCTGGGGTGAGTGCCTCTCCGTCGCTGGGATCGCTGCCTAGCGGTGTTAGAGGCCTGGAATTGAGGATGGCCTCCACGTCTGCCAGGTGCCCTCGGACCTCGCTCTCCGTCAACGACGCGCTGCCTATTTGTCGCACGAGGAGGTGCTTGGCTGACTTCACCGCCGCCTCCCACAGTCCTCCGAAGTGCGGCGCTCTCGGAGGAATGAACCTCCACTCCATCCCTCGTTCCGCTGCGTACAGCTGCAGCCTGCTTTGCTGGTGGTTGAACGCCTCTTGGAACTCCCTCAGCTGATTGTTCGTTCCCACGAAATTCGTCGCATTGTCCGAGTATAGCCGGACGGGTATGCCACGTCGCGCGATGAAGCTGTTTATCGTACATAAAAATGAGTTAGTGGACAAGTCTGCTACAAGTTCCAAATGAACAGCTTTCGAAGCAAAACAAACGAACACGGCAATATACATTTTAATTGGGGCTCGTCCTCTAATCCTCAGCGAGACGTTGACTGGACCACAAAAATCTACCCCACAAACATTAAATGGCCGAACCGCGGCAAATCGATCCGCCGGCAAATTTCCCATAATTTGCTCCATTAACTTCGGTTTATACCTGAAGCAATGGACGCATTTCCGAACTATCTGAGTACATTCACGTCGAGCATTCACGAGCCACATCCTCTGCCTGAGTAGTGCGATCATCGTCTTTGCTCCTGCATGACAATTGCCAATGTGCAACTCTCTCAAGTACATTTGCACAAGCAAACAATTTTTTGGCATAAGAATAGGAAATTTCGTGTCATATTCTAGCGGTGCATTTGCAAGTCTGCCTCCTACTCGTATTAACGATACTCGCCTTCCGCACTCTTCCGATTTATGAATAAAGGGAGTTAATGATTGCAAACTTGGTTGCACGGTGTTTCCCTTTTTTAGTCTATCAAACTCCACCTTAAATTCTGCTCGCTGAACTAGTTCCAGCAGTTTTAAAAAAGCGAAGTTCAATTCCTTTGGTCCTAGTTCGACAGTGTGTATTTCTTGTTTTGATCTTGAAACGAATCTGTACATGTACGCCACTATTCGTACCAACTTGCGACATGACGAAAACCGGGACATGAACTCAGGTAACCGACTCGAACTGCTAACTGAGCAGACGAGCGCTGACCTTTTGACCTCACTCTCTTTTAACTCATTCGGTATGTTGAAGTGTTCATTTTGAGGCCATTCTGTGTCGTCCTCGCAAAGAAATGGAGGGCCTTCGAACCATATTGACTGTAACAGTTCTTGAACGTCACAACCTCTCGACGCCAAATCAGCTGGATTGCTTGATGTTGGCACATGTCTCCAAGATACTTTAGGTGTCATCTCTTGGATGCCTGCAACTCGATTGGCTACGAATGTTGCTAATGTTGAAGGGGAAGTATTTATCCAATGTAGTGTGATTTCTGAGTCAGTCCAGAAATTCACACTCTCGATTCGACAGCGATCCAACATATGCTGTATGGAGGACCACAGTTGAGCTAACATAAAAGCCGCACACAATTCAAGTCTGGGAATGGACTTGGTTTTGAGTGGAGCGACTTTTGCCTTTGCCGTTAGTAACCGGCAGACGGTGTTGGTACCGTCGTTAGCCCGAATGTAGATGCAGCAGCCGTAAGCTTGACTGGATGCGTCCGCAAATCCATGCACTTGTATGTTTGCATTGGAGCTGGCGTGAGCGTATCTGGGAATTTGAACTCTATCTAGTTCTAAAAGATTCTCCTTGAACTTATCCCATCTGCTATGTAGTTCCATGGGCAGTGTATCGTCCCAAGGCAACTGCATGCGCCACAGCTCTTGAAGCAGAATTCTTGCCCGTATGCTGATTGGGCACAACAAACCAAGTGGGTCAAACATGCGTGCTGCAACTGACAGAATATTGCGCTTGGTGGGACTTAACTTGATAAAGCTATCATCCAAGTGGTACTGGAAAGTATCCAATCTTGGTGTCCACCTCATACCAAGCGTTTTGGTCGAATCGGCATCATTAAAACTTAGAAGTTTATCCTTTCCGCCTTCTTCTACAAACTGAGGATGGTTTGAAAACCATTTTGCCAATTGAAAACCGCCCGATTCGAGAATTTCGGGCACTTGTTTGCATATATTTTCCAATGTTTCGATATCGTCAGCTCCCGTAAGCATATCATCGACGTAAAAATCATTGCAAATGATTTCTGAACCAAGAGCATGGGTGTCCCTATGACTCAAACCCAGCTCCTGCAAACATCTGATGGCCAAAAACGGTGCGGACGCAGTTCCATACGTCACCGTGTTTAATTGATAAACTTGGAGCTCATCTGATGGGTTTTCGCGCCAAACAATTAGCTGAAATCGTCGATCGTCATGGGATATGCTTACTTGACGATACATCTTTTTAATATCTGCCGTGAGGGCATATCGGCTCAGACGGAACCTTAGAAGCGACAAAATTAGATCCCTCTGAATAGTAGGACCTACCATGAGCAATTCATTTAGAGAGTGGGACGATGTCGTCTTACAAGACGCGTCAAACACTACTCTAAGCTTGGTGGAACTACTTTCAGGTCTCAGGACGCACTGGTGTGGAATGACGTAGTGTGGGCCTGGTGGAACTTTTGTACCTAACGGAGACATGTGACCAAGGTCGAGATACTCGTTCATAAAACTCGTGTACATTTCCTTGAGTTCCAAATCCTTGGAAACTCTACGCTCTAATGCTAGGAACCGTCTTTTGGCTGTCTCAAAGGAGGAGCCCAGCACTTGGGGATCAGTCTTAAAGGGCAAGCTGACCTCAAATCGTCCGTTCGAGAGTTGGTGAACACTGTCTTTAAATTTTTGCTCACACGCAAGGTGCTCTGCAGAGTACTTTGACAATGCATTAGTCTCTGGGATGGCTTCCAGCTCCCAGAATCTATCTACCAGAGCTTCCAGCCTATCTTCGCTAGTAGGATGAATTACTGCGCAGCAAACAGGGCTTTGGGTATTCATTTTCTTGCATCGCCCGGATGCTACCCAACCGAACAATGTCTTTTGCAGCAACGGACCGTTTTCTGCCAATCGAATTTGTCCA
This sequence comes from Drosophila acutilabella, assembly GCA_035046005.1. Taxonomy (NCBI): domain Eukaryota; kingdom Metazoa; phylum Arthropoda; class Insecta; order Diptera; family Drosophilidae; genus Drosophila; species Drosophila acutilabella. Next base: position 11,056,571 of record JAWNOK010000068.1, read on the forward strand.
GTGCACAACAAATCAAAAAAGGAGTCGGCTCCCAGCAGCAGATCAATTCGCTGTGGCTTATAAAATTCTGGATCAGCCAACTCTATGCTTGACGGAATCTTCCACCGATGAATGGGAAGATCATAGTCAGGTTGTCTGCTCGTAATCGACTTTAGCACCCAGAAATCGGTGCTAAAATGATGATTCGACACTCGCGATGACACTACTGTCGATACTTCGCTTTTCGCTACTAGACTCGACTGTCCTACTGATGTTACAGTTAAGGACTTGCTCTTGCGCTGGAGCCGCAAAGCTTGAGCCAGACTTTCTGTCATGAAATTTACCTGAGAACCAGAGTCTAATAGCGCTCGAGCGCTTTGATTCTGACCGAATCTGTCTTTTACAGTTATCACTGCCGTTGCCAGGAGCACCTGATCGACTTCGCTAACCACGTGATTAACTTGGGCAGGATGAACGGACACTTGCTGCTCTGCGGCTGCGTATTTATGCAGGAGAGTATTATGTGGGCGAGAACATACTCTACACTTTGACGCAGTGCAGTTGGACACTCTGTGTCCGGAATACAAACAATTAATGCAAAGTTGACTAGATTTTACGAAATTGAATCTTTCGTCAACTGGCAATGCTGCGAATCCCTGGCAGTTTCCAATCATATGGTTGGCACTGCAAAAGTTGCATTTTGGTTCCATTTCTTTCTCGACATTCGTGCATGCAAATGACGACTTTTTTTGCATACTTCATGTCGGATTTCTGCTTTATTCTGGACTTTGAACTTTCTTCAGCAGATAAGTGCTGATATCGCCTGTTCAAAGCCATAACGCAATCGGCCCATTTCGGCAATTTGTTATAGTCCAGTTGCTCCTCATACTTCGATTTCGTATGCGGATCAACCTTTGACATGACTATATGTATTAGAATTGCGTTAGCGAAATCTTCCTCATTCCCAACCGACATTAGCGAATCGAAAATTGCCGACACTGAGTCAACCATTGTTCGAATTCCGAGTGCCGATGGCTTGGACATCGGCTCAATGTCGAACAACTGAGCGAGAGTGTCAAAGAAAATCAGGCATTTGTTGTCGTACACTCGACTTAAACTTTCTAATGCCTTTGGGTAATTAGCGTCAGAGACCTGGAAGGCTCTGATGGTCCCTAACGCCTCATCCGATAAGCACGAAATCAAATGATTGAATTTCTCAATATTTGATAGCGAGCGATCGGAGTCTACTAAACTGTTGAACAGACCGATAAATTGTCTGTATTCCGAATGCTTACCACTGAACTTGGGCAACTTAAGTTTGGGCAGGTGAGAGTGGTGAGAAAGTGGAGGCACAGTTTCAGATGCCTGGTACGCACTAAGGGCAGACATGTATGACGATCGAGCCAAAATACACGTTTCCTCAAGCATTGCGCGGCTAGTATTGTCAGGATCTATCGAATCGATCTCTGACTGCAGATCCATAGCCTTTGAAATGTATGAATTAAGGATATCTAGCCGGCACTGAATTTCGAACTTACTTGGAGTCACCATTTTATTTATGAGTGAACTCCTTTGTCGTTCGATATCGCTCTCCACCTTTTCCAATTTAACGAATAGTTGACTTAGACGATCACTAAAACAAGCTCCTGCATCAACCAGATCGGTTTCATTAAGATCTGTTTTTTGCGCCATATTATTTTTATTTTATTTTTTTTTTAATTGGATATATTTGAATGCGCGTAAATGTAACCTTTTTTTTTTTTTTTAAAAATTCGTACCTATTTGAATGCACGTAAGTGTACCTTTTTTTTTTTTTTTTTAATTCGGACCTATTCGAATGCACGTAAGTGTACTCTCAAAAGTCAGCTGAACAGCAGGAAAATACAAAGCTGACTACACAGACCCTTCAATATTCGAAATGAATCACCTACACCAAATGCAAAACGCAGGCAAAACGTTTAACAGCTGAGAACAACAACACGAACGTATGTATGCAAGCAACGAAGCGAATATACCAACAATAACTGAAATGCTCGCAGCTAATTTGCATACGTATGTATGTATGTATGTTGCTAGTGCTTATATATGTATAAGCAGACAAACGATGCGATCAACAAACAGCAACAACAACAGTGTACGTATGCGCGGTTCGCTGTACATACATATATTTCGTGGAGTTCGATTTGAGTTAGTAACAACGGTGATTGAACAAACATACGCACACACAGGGTACCCGCTTGTGTGCAGATTTAAAGAGAACGACAAAGCAAAGGTCAAAAACCACCACCGAATAGCCGTCGATCAAAACGAATAGCGGAATCAAGAGAACAGCAATATGTAGATATGTATGTATATGTATATGCACGCATCAATATATTTACACAAATTTGATTTGAATTTGAATATATTTCTTTATTTTTAGTTTTTTCTCGTTAAATGTTTTGCTTCGAATTGTTCTATAAATCACATTTATCAGTGCCGAAACGCAAAGTCTGTTATGTGCAATAAAGGGAGCGATACTTAATTATGTATGTACATATGTGCTATTTGCCGTTTCTATGCACTTTCACCTATGCACTGACTCGTTTGGGCACTGTTACCTGGTCATCAGAAGAGTCGCTCATTGGCTCAATTCTGGGCATTCTATTCCAAGTATTTCCGCAACAATAGTGGTCCAACTCCAGAGTTTGTCTTCGTCCAGCTCAACAGGGAACAGCTCCAAGAACTCAGGCAGCAGTAACACCGAAACCAACACACACGCACACCAAGCCTCGAAATGTCTAATAATTAGACCGACAACCGCGTAAGAAAGTCCCTGCTCGGGCGCCAATGAAAAATCCAAAATCAAAATGTGTTGTAAATCAAAACACTTGCAAGTTCTACAACGTTACAAAATTTATTGACTATCGAACGCGGAGAGACTGGCAGCGTGCGTGCGGTGTTTTACGAAATCAAATATCAACTGACTCGTCGCTGCCGCCAGCAGCACTCCCGAATGCAATTTGAGCTTACAGACTAGCTTACAGTATAAGAGAATCAATTCATTTTTACCTAACACTATCAATTCATTTTGTCTCTTAACTAATACTTAACTAATACTTCATTATGATCTTATGCTAACTTATGCTATGATCCAACAACTATAATTCCAGATCAACCAATAACCCGAATCACGATGATAACTCTTCATAATTTACCAACTCTAACTATAGCCTTCATGTTACTTTACTTTATATCCCCAGTAGTTAGAATATAGGCACCCAGGAATTCTTGTTTGTAAGCGCCGGCTTTGGTGTAACCGTCAATACAATCATTAAAGTGAGAAACCCACAGGTCACTAGACCATAAGACGTGATACTTGGAAATACTCATTAACCCTTGAACAGTCAATTGAAAACGATCGGTACTGGTAACTCAACAATGAAGACATCAAGCTTTTAAGTAGAAAGTTTGAAGGTATTTAATTTAAACAAATGCGTCGAAAGACAGTTTTCCCTTATGACTATCTAAATAGTTTTTCTAAACTAGCCGCTGGACAACTCCCACCTAGAAAACATTTTATAACGCACTAAACGATGAGGAGTGTAGCATTAAAAGCTATGAGTTTGCACAACAGGTATGGGAGTTTTAAGTGTCAAACATTGTCAGACTACTTAAAACTATACGTCGAAAGCGATGTAATTATTTTGGCAGATGTTTTTGAAAATTTTAGAACCATCTGCTATAAAATTTAAAAGTTCGACCCAATTAATTACGTAACGGCTCATTCAATCTCTTGGGTCGCAATGCTCAAGTTTTCCGAAGTTAAACTAGGGCTGATTAGTGACTCCTCGTCTAAAAGATTTTAAGCCTAACCTTGATAAAAACTATCTTTCATATATAGATGCTAATAATTTATATGGGTGGGCAATGTGTCAAGTGCTACCATTAGAGAATTTTAAATTTTTATCTGATAATGAAATATCAAAACTATCTTTGCAAAATATTTCTGTTGATGATGCTGTAGGAGACATTTTGGAAGTCGATTTGCAATACCCCAAAGAGATTCATGACAAACATAATTGTCTGCCATTCTGTCCTGAAAATAAAGTTCCTCCTGGAGGAAAATAAATTAAATTAGTTGCCGACTTAAATAATAAACGCAATTATATTATCCATTTGAAGCAATTGCAACTCTGCATGCAACAAGGATTAAAATTATTATAAATTCAAAGAGTTTTATCTAATGAATAATGCCGTTTACGGCAAAACTTTGGTAAACGTAGAGAAAAGGCGTTCAATACGCCTAGTTACTGATTACCACTCCAAGCTAAATTCTCCTGGCTTCAGACAGTTAGTCGCAATGAACAATTTCTATAGCATGAACCTTTTTGGTAATGACTTAGCAGCACATGAGCATACAACATCGCTCATTCATTACGACAAAGCAATTTATATAGGAGTAACTGTGATAGAATTGTCCAAATGTCTTATGTATGATTATTATTAGAATTTCTTAAGAATAAAAAGTCCCTCGACTAAGATTATTTATATGGTCACTGATTCGTTTTTTACATTCTCTGTTGAAGATGTATATAACATTATAAAAACAAATCCAGAACGTTTTGATACACCCAATTATAGCTTTACGAATCAATTTAACATAATTTCAGCATACATTAAACCCAAGCCCTAGAACTTTTTTACACAAAGAGTTTGGCTTATTTAGTCATGATTGTGCAGGAAAGACTATGAAATCTTTTGCAGGGTTAAAAGCAAAATCTTATTCCTACAAGGTAGAAACAGTGAAGGGACAACGGACAATGAAACGTATTATGCTAAACAGAGAGTAATAAGAAATATAGGGCATGAGCTGTTTACAGAAATTGCTAACAAAATTTCTTAAAATTATAAAGATGATAAAAGATTTGTAACATCAAATTTTATTCAAAGATAAGACTTAATATATAACAACACTTGTAAATATATATAATGCTTGTAAATATGAATACAAAATTTAAAAAAATATTGTAAATAAATAAAAAAAAGTTTGCGCTTTTATCTTTAACTCGTTAAAGTTATTCTTCATAAAATAAACCCTTTATGAGTTCATTTTTATAATCTTTTAATTAATATGTGACTGGATCTGTCGATTAAATTTTTATACTCGTTACTCGTAGAGTACAAGGGTATATTGTAATCGTTGGAATGTATGTAACCGGCAGAAGAAGGCGTGGCAGACCCCATAGAGTATATATATTCTTGATAAGCATCAATAGCCGAGTCGATATAGCCATGTCCGTCTGTATGAACAAAAGGATCTCAGAGACTATAAGAGCTAGAAATGTGAAAGGGGTCGCAAATGAAAGGTACAATACCCAAGCAGTAAGAGTTTGTTTTTGTTTTTTGACACGCCCACTTTAGGGCGTTCTATCTTCATATAAAGGAAAATGTACAGATAAAACTGTAATGTTTTAGTATAGAAAACTTTTTTGTTAGCAATGCTATCAGAACCAAATATACCCGGAGAGTACATGTCTATGAAATACATGTACTAACCAAGTTTAATCGAAATCGGACAACTATATCGTAAAGCTCCCATAGGGCCGATCGGTCAAAATCACGCTCCAAATATAAATTTTGCATGGACTAAGCTATCTTAATGAAACTGACACAAAATAAATAAATCAATTATATAAATATATTGACCAAGTTTCATAAAAATCGGACTACTATATCGTATATCAACAGAAATATTTTGCAAAGATAGTTTTGATATTTCATTATCAGATAAAAATTTAAAATTCTCTAATGGTAGCACTTGACACATTGCCCACCCATATAAATTATTAGCATCTATATATGAAAGATAGTTTTTATCAAGGTTAGGCTTAAAATCTTTTAGACGAGGAGTCACTAATCAGCCCTAGTTTAACTTCGGTAAACTTGAGCATTGCGACCCAAGAGATTGAATGAGCCGTTACGTAATTAATTGGGTCGAACTTTTAAATTTTATAGCAGATGGTTCTAAAATTTTCAAAAACATCTGCCAAAATAATTACATCGCTTTCGACGTATAGTTTTAAGTAGTCTGACAATGTTTGACACTTAAAACTCCCATACCTGTTGTGCAAACTCATAGCTTTTAATGCTACACTCCTCATCGTTTAGTGCGTTATAAAATGTTTTCTAGGTGGGAGTTGTCCAGCGGCTAGTTTAGAAAAACTATTTAGATAGTCATAAGGGAAAACTGTCTTTCGACGCATTTGTTTAAATTAAATACCTTCAAACTTTCTACTTAAAAGCTTGATGTCTTCATTGTTGAGTTACCAGTACCGATCGTTTTCAATTGACTGTTCAAGGGTTAATGAGTATTTCCAAGTATCACGTCTTATGGTCTAGTGACTTGTGGGTTTCTCACTTTAATGATTGTATTGACGGTTACACCAAAGCCGGCGCTTACAAACAAGAATTCCTGGGTGCCTATATTCTAACTACTGGGGATATAAAGTAAAGTAGCATGAAGGCTATAGTTAGAGTTGGTAAATTATGAAGAGTTATCATCGTGATTCGGGTTATTGGTTGATCTGGAATTATAGTGTTTACTTTTATTGGTTACTTTTTATACTCTCTGCAAGAGTATATTGGGTTTGTGCAAATGTATGTAACAGGCAGAAGGAGGCGTGGCAGACCCCATAAAGTATATATATTCTTGATCAGCATCACAAGCCGAGTCGATATAGCCATGTCCGTCTGTCTGTCCGTCTGTCTGTCCGTATGAACAAACAGATTTCAGAGATGGTAAGAGCTACTAGTTCCAGCTTGGTCTCAATCGATCACATATTTAGTCAGTCAATACAAGAATCTTTTTTTTTTTTCGATGCCACGCCCCGTTCGCCCACAATGAGCCAAAAACTAGACACACCTCGGGAAAAATCAGTGTTTTCGGCGAATATCTCAGTAACTATGGTACCTAGGATGACCAATTTTGGTATGAAGTTTCCTAGCAACAAGGTAAATGCATTGACATTTAAAATTTTGGACTGCTACGCCCCTTTTGCCCACAATAAAAAAAAATAATTCTCAACTTTCGTTCCGTTTTTAGGCGTTTGCTAATATAGTACAGTATTGTAATTTATAATTCGTGTGGAGACTAACAATATCAACGTATCCTGAAAGCCGCATTGAAATCGCACTAAAAAAAAGAAAACTAGAAGCGTTACAATATTGATAACTGAATGCAATATGTTGTATGAGTGCAAGCGAGACAGAAACATACAAGCACATGTTCGAATGTTTTCGCTGCCGCAGTCGCTGGCCGCGCCGAATACACACACACATACATATATGCATCATATATTGTCTTTCGTATGTGTATTCGCATACAGACAAACAGATGTATGTACTTAGATTGTTTTTGTTTCAACGTGTTTTAATGCAAGTACTACACATGTTAATATCTCAAGACCGATTTAAATAATTTAATCGGGAAAAAAATGCAGAGTATTTTACGGTCGGGCGTGCTCGACTGTACTTTCCTTACTTGTTTATTCTAATATTATGATTTATAGTCAGTTATCTTTCTACCTGTGTTAACTTCTACATAATGTTTGTCATGTATTTGTGTTATATTTCCTGTTTGTTTGAAAGGGTTTGTGGATTTATATCTTACTAATGGTGATTCCCTATACCTAGTATCTATTTCAAGTTCGGTTCTATTTACATTAAGAATTTCTATTTTGCTTTTCTTATTTATGTGTGTATCGTACTCAGGAGTTATTGAGTAAATGAAAATATCTGCTGGTTCTACCAGTCGTGTTATGTTTAGTTTTATGATTATAAGTATAAAGTATTATTGTATAGCAACCGAGTTTGCTATGGACAGTAGCAGGAATAAGGGAGACTAGTTCAATTATTTGCTTTATTGTAATTAGCAAAACTAAACTTATACATTACTTCAATATATGTGTTAGAAAGAGATAAACATAAGGTACAGCATTTCGCAGTGTTGCTGAGGTATTTCACAGTGTTGCTAAAGTATTTCACAATGTTGCTTAAAATTATGTGGCTTATATCTACTGCGCAATATGTGAGTGCATAAAAATAATGAAATTAAGAAGAAAATACGATCGTTAGAATTGAAATTAATCCGTTCATGAACATCTCGCCCGACCCTGGAACGTGGTTTCTGAATTAGGTAAAACTGCATTCTTGGTAATCGGGCGTGTTGTCTCTCCATTAGGAGTTCTTGCTTGACCGCATGAACCAATCTGTCGGCTTCAGGGAACGTTTCCATGACCCTAGCTAGAATCCAAGCTGCAGGAGGTGTGTTGGTTTCCTTAACTAAAACCATATCTCCTGTTGAAATACTTGGTGACTTGGCGATCCATTTATGACGCTGTTGTAAAGTGGTCAGATATTTCAGGTGCCACCTTTTCCAAAAACAGATTGTTGCCAGTAATCCAACCTGTTTGATGGAACTGGCTCAAGATCTGCTTCCGGAATCATTGTGTAAGGTCGACCGATCAGAAGGTGAGCTGGAGACAAGTATTCCAAGTCAGTGTCCGGCGTTGTATATAGCGGACGAGAGTTAATCACTGCTTCTATTTGTACCAGCAAGATGTGCATTTGCTCGAATGTGAGAATTGTTTTTCCGAGAACACGATGAAGATGCAATTTGAATGAGCGCACTGCTGATTCCCATTTGCCACCCCAGTGTGGTGCGTGTGGAGGAATAAAGTTCCACTTGATTCCTTCATTTGCCAGAGCTTGGGAGACGATGTCGTTGTGCGTCTGAGATGTTAGTAATTGCTCCATTTCATTAAGAACTCTCCTTGCGCCAACAAAGTTTCGTCCATTGTCGCTATACATACGTGCGCATTTGCCACGGCGTGATATGAAGCGACGCAGTGCTGTCAGAAACGTGAAGTGCAGAAGTAGCCATACAAATGAAGAGGCAAATGTAGCCCTTTTCCTTGCGAGGGTTACGTCCCTTGTAGACCTTGAGTGTGATAGGTCCGGCGTAGTCGCACCCGGTGTTTTGAAAGGGAAATGCTTGGGTCACTCTTACTTCAGGTAGATCAGCCATGAAATGCTTAGATGTGTGCTGTCGCTGCCTGAAACATTTCAAACAGTCGTGTGTGATCTTCCGTATTAGGTTTCTGGCACCTAATATCCAATATTGTTGTCGAACAATTACAAACAGTGCTGAAACACCTGGATGTAAATGTGCCTTGTGCTCCTGCTCCAAGATGAGCTTAGCGATGCGATGACCTTTGGGTAGGATGATTGGGTGCTTCGTAGAGAAGGGTAACTCCGAATTACTGAGGCGTCCGCCTACACGCAGGAGTCCCAATTCGTCAATGATTGGCGAAAGTGTGCGCAGCTTAGAGTCACTTCGTAGCGCCTGTTTATCGAACAGCAATTGGCGTTCCTGATGAAACACGTCCTGAGCATAGCACAGGCAAATGGTGCGTGCCTTTCTGATCTCTTCAAACGGTAGTACGTAAGCCATGATGCGTACAAGTTTTTTCCAGGAGGAAATGCGATGTACTAGGTCGTCCAGTAGGGAAATTGCCGCATTGGGAGCTGCCATAGTTAGAAGTGTCGATTTCTTCATTTCTACTTGGAATTGATCATATGGAATGACAGAAGAATATTGTGCGAAAGTAATGTTTGCGACGTCAAAGTTCTTGACACGAAGCCAGTCGGGTCCTGTCCACCATAGTTCAAAATTGAGAAGATCTTCCGTGGTGCCAAGCATGTCGAGGGATGATGCTGAGAATCTCGGATGTTCGATTTGCGACGAAAGTCTTCATCTTGGATGGTGTGTTTGATAACCAAGCCAAGACAATAGTAGAGTCACACCAAGCGTGTACCTTGATATTGTAGTTACTGAGCGCAATTTTGATCGACGCGACAAGTCGACTCAGCAGCAGCGCTCCACAGAGTTCCAAACGTGAGACACTTTTACATGGCCACTAGCTTGTGTAACCCGGCTATAAACGACTGCAGCATACGCCTTGACTTGATTTACTTCGTATAAATTCACTTCGTTGCCAGTGAATTCCAAGCACTTTGACAGTGCTATTGCTGGAGGTCCCTTGCAGATGAGTTTTCCTTTGTTGTGTGAATGTACTGGCTGTTCGAATCCCATTTTCCCAATTCAAGTTGGGCTTGCGACATAAGAAAAACCAATTCATCTCGGCGTTGGAGAAGTTTCTCTTCGGTTTGTGCTCCAGTCAAGACATCATCAACGTAAAAGTCATCCAACAATATTTTTGCAGCATGTGGATATGTGTGTTCATAGTCGTGTGCTAGTTGCTTAAGTACCCTGATCGCTAAGAACGGTGCGCAGGCCGTACCATAGGTTACTGTGCGAAGCTGATAGTGGTTCAGTGATTCCGATGGATTCTGTCTCCACAAAGTTCATTGATAGTTCCGATGGTCCTCATAGACCCAAATTTTCCGAAACATTTTTACAATGTTCGCCGTGAAGACAAAACGATGAATCCGAAAACGAACGCATACATCAAACAAGTTTCGATATAGAGAAAGAGATTATCAGCTGTGCCGGTCGTGTTTTTTCAACGCTCCGTCTATTTTATTATTTCTGCCTTAATTCGCGAATTTTAATTTGAAATTATCAAATATTTTACTTGAGCAAAGTGTTACCCTAAATCTGGTTTGTACAAAGTCGTTTTTAGTGTGCATTTTTAGCAAAACTATACATTTTTATTAATACAGCGTCTTAGCTGTGTTTTTGTTTGTGCCCGTTTTTGTTGCGACCTTTGCTCCCTCGCTGAGCGATAATAAGTTTGTGTGTTTGTTCGCTTACACTCAATTTCTGTTTTGTGCTTGCGCCCACGCATTGCTTTGTTGTCATAACTGTTTCGTTAACATTTGTTTTTGCATTTTAGCGAATTCTGTTTTCGAGCATATTTGTAATCTTGCGCACTCTCAAATTTTTTCTTGTTTGCTCTCTTGTTTATCTTGTTTATTTTGAGTGAAATGGCCTGCTGCAAAAACAATTGCAATTACGGTCCAGCTCGTGACAGTGACCAACCAAATTATGTGCACTGTTGGCTATGTGACAATATTATGCATATAAAATGTGCTGGTCTTACTGGGCGTGAATTTGAAAAGTTCATCTCCTCTGCCAAATTAGGCAGTGGTGGTTTGCGATGGTCATGCCCAGTGTGTATTGAATTGCAAGTTGATTTTTCACGTATGTATAATACTGTGAGAAAGCAATTCTTAAAATTGAGCTCACTCGCTAAGAAGCTAAGCACCGATTTTGATATTAGTGCTGACTTGCTTAGTGGTTATAAGTTTGAGACTCCACCTGACAAGGTGTTGAGTTCTCAGCAGCAGCTTCCCTTACCTCTTCCGCCTGGTTCGCTCCTCACGTCACCAGTGCATAATGGGCCTCCCCTTTTATCCTTTTCTCCCTCTCCCCGCAACTCTTCACCTCCCAATTCACATATTCCTCCGGCAACATCTCCTGTACCTGACCGACCCTCATGTGCCAACGTTGCTTCCCCGGCACTGCCTGTTCCCCCCGTAACCACCTCGTCACCCATTATGATCAAATCGGTGACTATTAATGGAGCTAAGGCCTCAAGTAAAAACTCGAAAAGTTCCCCTATTCGACGTAACAGTCGTTCTACTGCCACCCCCGCAGTTCCCCCTTCACCCCCTAATATAATTGTTGTTCCTGGAAATTCCCCCAATGCCAATTCTTCTAGCTCTAAAAGCCCCCCAAGTCGACGTAACAGTCATCCGATTGCTACTCCCATTGTAGCTCAGCCTCCCCTGCTTACGGTCGTGGCTCCCCGTAAACAGATATTTGTATCCAGACTTTCTGCAGACACGACTATTGAGTCAATTGCTGCATTTATCGCTACCAAAACCCCTGGTAGCGTCTCTATTTCCAAATTTAATTTCTCTGAGCCCAGAGAGATCTCATCTCGTCGTGTGTCCCCTGATCTGTTCCCTATCATATGTGACCCAAAGTTTTGGCCTCCTCATATGATTGTTCACGAGTTTAAGCAGAAGACTAGAACTCGTTCAAATCCTGTCACCTTTTCGACTAATGGTCCTCAAGCGGCCTCAGTCATAGCCTCAAAAAACTAGACTCTGACCAACTTTTCATTCTATATCAGAATGTATGGGGTCTGGGGTCTAAGTTAAAACAGTTACATAAGAATAGTTTCTCTTTTGACACCGATATTATTGCATTCTCAGAGACTTGGCTTAATTCCAGTATATCTGATAATGAAATAATGTCGTCAAAATATAATATCTTTAGGCGCGATCGTCCTAATCGACGTGGTGGTGGTGTCCTTATTTCAGTAAAATCCTCCCTTAATGCTGAAATAATTGATGTTTCACCAGTGGATGATGTTGAAATTGTTGCCGTTAAGGTTACTTTTTCGTCTTTTGCGCTGTATGTAACCTGTTCTTATATTCCTCCATCCTCTGAAATGTCTATTTACTCTCAGCATTTCAATTTCATCAAAGAAGTATTTAGTCACATTCGTGATTGTGATTTCTTTGTGAAACTGGGTGATTTTAACTTGCCAAACGTTTCCTGGACGCTTTTCAACCAGTTTAATGTCACTCCCACAACTAATAATGACTTTTTAGATAGTTTGATTGATCTTTCTCTTTTTCAAGTCAATCATGTATCTAATCGTTTAAACCGGATGCTGGATCTCATCTTTGTAAGTGATTCATCCAGTGCCGTTGTCACTAGATCTTCTCCTGTAGTGGTACCTGAAGATTCTTTTCATCCTACCCTTGGACTGTCTTTGTCTATCCCTAACTCAACCCATTTACCTCATTCTTTCTCTTCCAACTCGCGCCGTTGCTTTCGCAAAGGAAGTTTTTCTTTGCTTAACCAACTGATTCTTGCTACTGACTGGTCTGTACTTTACGGCATGAAAGATATTAACATAGCTGTCGAGTATTTTTACAACATTTTAAATTCATTCTTTGATGTCTGCATCCCTAGTGTTGTAAAGTCCGTTTCACATAAACCGCCTTGGTTCTCACCAAGATTATCAAACTTAAAAAATAAAAAATCTAAATATTTTAAAAGGTTTAAGCAGACAGGCTCTAACTTAGACTTTTTAAATTATTCTAAAGTTAAAGCAGCCTTTACCCTTCTTAATTCTCAATGCTATGAAAATTATCTTGTTCGTTGCAAGACTCAATAAGAGTCGGTCGACTTCGACCAATCTATTAGAATTTACCTCTTTTGTTAATGAGGCATTCCTTAATAGAATGCAAACTGATGTCATATACACTGACTTTAGTAAAGCATTTGACTCTGTTAATCATAACCTTCTTTTACATAAATTTAGTATCCTAGGTTTTCCACCCACCCTTCTTCTGTGGATATCATCATATCTAACAGGTAGGACCCAAAGGGTTAGGCTTAGATCAGCAATGTCAAAATCTGTTTTCGTTACTTCTGGAGTTCCCCAGGGTAGTCACCTAGGCCCATTGTTTTTTAATCTTTTTATAAACGACCTTCCCTCTTCGCTATCCCATTGTCGCATACTTATGTATGCAGATGACGTGAAATTATTATTAGCTTACAAAGACCCCCAGGATCATGCGTTACTACAAGATGATTTAAACACAATGCATAACTGGTGCATAACTAATCACTTGAAACTAAATTTTTCTAAATGCCTGTTTATGACTTTTAACAGGGTTACTCCTTACTTAGCCAATTACTATATTGACAATGTACTCTTAAATCGTATACTGTCAGTTGAAGACCTTGGTGTTCTTTTTGATAATAAATTAAGTTTCACACATCATATCTCCTCAATTGTTAATAAAGCCAAGGGCACTCTTGGATTTATTAAACGCTGGTCTAAAGAATTTAACGATCCCTTCGTCACAAAACTTCTTTATACATCCCTTGTCCGCCCCATTCTCGAATATTGTTCATGTGTCTGGTCGCCTCAACATGCTCATACTCAAGATTTAATTGAGTCAGTGCAGAAGCAGTTTTTACTATTTGCACTTCGAGGCCTTAATTGAGACCCCAATCTTCGCATTCCTTCCTACTCCAATAGGCTCTTACTCCTTAATCTTCCGTCCCTTCTTAATCGTAGGAGAGTTCTTGGAGTTATTTTCCTTCACAAGCTTATAGTTGGTGATATCTGCTCCCCATCTCTTTTAGAACGCCTTAATTTCAACCTACTCCAATAGGCTCTTACTCCTTAATCTTCCGTCCCTTCTTAATCGTAGGAGAGTTCTTGGAGTTATTTTCCTTCACAAGCTTATAGTTGGTGATATCTGCTCCCCATCTCTTTTAGAACGCCTTAATTTCAACATTCCAACCAGGGCAACCAGGTACTACATCCCTTTATTTCTTCCCACATGCACTACTGACTACGCTTTGCACAATCGTTTTCGGGTATTATGCGCTCAATATAACGAATACTATAGAATTATTGATACATCTCTTTCTCTTTCCCATCTTAAAGCTTCACTTTACAGCCAACTCCGTTAAATCTCTGATCTTTAGGGGCAGTATGTTTGGCATTTTAGTCATTCACGCGTTCCTTTAAATCAGAAATCTTTCGTGATTGTTTTGGCATACATTTGCATTGATCTGGTTGGGTTTTTCTGGGTTTTCCCAATCCTTGCAACAAATGTTGGATCAACTTCTTTACTTTTTTCCCAGATTAACGATTAACGATAAACTATTAATAATTTAATTAACAAAATTCTAAATTCTTTTAATATTTTCAGTTAAAATATATTTTTATCTTTTATAGTCATAAATATTAATTTTAATTATAAATATAAACTTTATATTTTGGTTTACTCGCGACTGCATTTAGTCTGCGTTAATAAATAAATAAATAAATAAAATAAATGAATACTTGGTCCAACATGAAGTGTTTCGTTTAAGGTCACTCCCTCAATATCTTCGAATGATAAGTCGAAAACTACTTTTAGTTTTTGTCCCAGAACTGTATGGTGTGGCATGTAAAATACTCGATCCTGATGAGTATTGATCTCGTTTTGTGTGAGTTTGCGCATATGTCCTAGACCTTCGTAGTCTTGCATAAATTTGACATGCAGTGCTTGTTGCTGTGCATTTTTCAGTAGTCTGCTCTTTAATGCCACAAATCTTGATTGTGCTCCCTTCAGAGTATCTGCAAAAATTGTATTTGGCCTTTTGAAAGGAAGCTTGACGATATACCGCCCATTGGCATATCTTGAATGTGTATCACGAAAGAGTTCCTCCACCTTCAAGTCCTCAATGTCAGGTGGTAAGCCTGCATCGGTGTCCTCCAACTCCCAGAATCGCTGGAGTGCGTCGTTGATGTCAAACGAAGTCAACAGCGTAGTGGTAGCTGTTGGTCTCGGATTTGTGGAAATGGCTGTGATCACCCATCCAAACCTTGTAGAAATGGCAATTTCATTGCCGTGATTGTCCAGCTACTTATCACCAGTATTTATTTTCCATACATAATCCGTGCCCAACTGGATGTCTATGGGAGATTTTTCGTTAAGCATCGGGTCTGCCAGTGGAATGCTATTAAAGATCTCCAGTGATGATGCATCAATCCTGTCCCTTGCCAGTGGTGAAGCGATTTTGCTCAGAATGTGTACCGCGACCTCTATAGAGTCATCTGACACCCGTGACTTAAGCTGTAGTTTGCTAAATCACCTTGTGGTTTCAGCCTTTACCGAAGAAATGCCCGAAACAAGAATTCGTGAGGATGAACGTGCGATGTGAAGTGTGTGAATGCAGCGTTCCGAAGCGTACGATACTTCCGAGCCACTATCCAACAATACACGGCAAGCAGTGTAGGTTCCGTGTGCGTTGCGTACATTTATCCATTGTAACGAACACATGAAGTGAGCAGCAGACTGGAGGCGTACTCTGCCTACGGGGCCGACTGGAGCTCAGGGAAAATGGGGTGGGTTCTTTGCCACCTAGTGAGCTGCTGTGCCACATAACCAAAAATATAGACAGAGTTGAATAAAGGGACAAGGAAATAAGGATGATAACCATAAGGGTACAGCACAACGGCAGGAATGAAAATCTTTGAGGAAGGACTGAGATGTAAATGTCCTTCTTTACCCTCCCAACCTGTAAAGACGTTAAGCTATATATCTTTACCCATAAAATCTATGGAACAATATTTACATCAGGTGCCCATTATTCAGGATATTTAATTCATAATTATTCAGGGAATTCACAATTTAAAGTAAACCATTCGTTGGTTATAAAGATCATTTAAGAATAAGCTGTCTTTACAAATTCACAATGAGATCAGCTTTTTATTTATAGTACGATTTTAAAAGAAGAAAAGCGAACAAACATACGGACTATAAACTTTATCGCAAAAAATGCACTACGATGTATGTTTGCTTTTGGTTTGTCTTGGCATGGTATATCTTTACTTTTAAATAATTTTAACTAGTTGTCATATACTCAATCATTTTAACTCACTCAGTTTGTTTTGTTCTTACATATGTTGATGCAGCTGACAATTCTCCATAGTAGTCGACAGGCCTGAAGACGACGATGCACTGTTTGAACTTCAAATGGATTAGAAAATATATATATAACAACTAATATTCATATTATACATACCATACCAAAATTTTATCTTCTTACTTAATCATAAAATTAAATTTAATTATTTAAATCGATAGGAATTTATTACTATTATTTGCAATTGAAATTAATTTTTCTTTTTAAATACTTTCAAAAATTCATATATACGAAGGGAACATTGGCTTTGATTTAATTTGCTCATAGACGAACAAAAAGGGTCATGATGCTGACCAAATTAATAAATTTTATGATACATATTACATTTGATTGCCTTGATCGCGTTAGGTTCTTGCGTCGGCCGAATTCACCAAAGAAAAGTGATGAAAATATTGAGGAAAACTACAAACGATTTATTCTGTGCTCTGCGCAACTATGTTAGCGCTGGCAGCAGGCTTTCAAACAAACGAACGGCGTTATCACTCTTGCGTCGCCAACACGTCGTCAGCACTATACGCAACAGGGTTGCTCCAGCGATCAAGCACTACGAGTCCAAAACAGGTTTTTATGGGCGGTCTACGTGCGCCTCCAACGATGTGTACAGCGTCGTTAGCAGCGTGCACGAGGCCCGCAAACAATGTTCGCACACACTGCGGAGTCAACAAGATGATATTTCCGATACGCGCCGTAGTGGCATACAACATGTGCCCTTAGCACCTTTTTCGTATCTTCTTCCAGGGAAAAACAGTCCAAAACTACACGAAAAGACTTTTATAAGCCACAAGCCTATCAGTGTAAAAAACACATACCTTATTTTGGCGATGGGCCTTGATGAAATCACTAAATAAGTGCACTTAGGCACGACGCACAATTTATTTATGAAAATATGCTCGATGGCGCAAAATTAATTTTCCACTTAAACACTTGTGACTGGTTTGGTTAATGGTCAAACAGGAAATAGGCCGATCGAGGAAGTCGACACCTACTCGAAATATCGCATCCCCAAAGGTGATCTGCAAGCATTATCGATTGATCGCATGCACGTTTGAGTCCTGCCATCGATCGATAGTTAACAGTGCGTTAACATAACAGCTGTTGCTATCGTGAAACAGTCGCGTCCAAAATAATGCATACAAAAAAATAAATGTTGTGTTGCATACGTTAGGGCGCACCCCTACACCACAGGTTTAATCTTAGTCTGGACGACAAGGATAAAAGCTGAAAAAGGGTGATACATGAATTACCAGAGGTCTTTAGCGTGAAATGTCCCTAATTCTTTACCTTCTAGGTCTTCTAAAAGATATAGTGAATTTCCTAACTTCTTTTTGATACGAACTTCTATACCAACAGGATCTAATTTTGCATTAAAATTTGCTGCTGCGTTGCTTAAGGCAAAATTTCGTTTAATAACTTGTTGGCCAATCTCAAATGAACGAGGTCTCGCTCGCAAATTATATGTTTGCTTATTTTTCTCATATGCTTTAGTGAGATGTTTTCCAATATTAGATCGAATCTTATGAAATTCGTCGGTCCTATCCAATCGTTCAGTGCCATCACTGAGTATTTTAAGATTTCGCAGTAGTTTGTAATCATTACCATGCGTTATAAAATATGGCGACATTCCTACGGATTGATGAATAAAATTTCTCAGTGCCGAATTGATACTGGGTAAGTAAATATCCCATAAGCGTTGATCGCTTCGAACGTAGGCTCTTAAAGAAGCGTTTATGGAGCGATTAATATGCAACGGTACAAATGTGTTGAATACCATGCTTGGAAATGAAATTAGCAAACTCATGGCTTTTAAATTGAGTGCCATTGTCACTAACAACGATTTCCGGTACTCCAAAGCATGAAAATATTTCATCCCTTAAGTAATTTATTACAATCTGTGAGGTGAATTTCTTGACCGCTTAGAGAAAAGTAAACTTAGAAAAATGGTCGCGTATGATTCCAAAATTGCCTTTCTTAGTTCGAGGAAAAGGACCGATGAAATCTATATATACTCTTTGAAACGGTCTTTCACTTGTTACTTGGCTTCCTATTAGGGGTTTTAACGCACATGTGGGATATTTTGTTGTCCTACAAGTATTACAAGAACTTATATAATTTCGCACATCGACAACCATTTTTGGCCAGAAAAATCTTAGTCTTATTCGCTCTAGGCATTTGGCGGTACCACAATGACTAGAGGTCGACTGATCGTGAGCGGCTTTGATGACTGACATGCGTAGTTCGTCTGGAACTAACAACTTCCAACAGTCATCCGAGTCTGTTGTAAACATACAACGTCGATAGATAAATTTATCAATTACACGAAAATCAGGTAAATCCGCTGACTTATAACTCTCTCTAAGCTTACAATAGTCAGTGGATTGAAACGCATCAGAATCTAAGTCAATTTCAGGGAAAAGTTCAACATCTAGTTCGGCAATTTCTTCTACGTCTTCGAACGACCTTGAAAGCGCGTCGGCAACGACGTTTTCGCTTCCTTTTCGGTGCTCGATACTAAAGGAAAACCCTTGCAACTTAATTGCCCATCGTGCCAACCTTCCACTCAGGTCCGACTGATTCATTAACCAGCGCAAACTAGCATGATCAGTTACGACTTTAAAGGTCTGTCCTTCAATATACATTCTGAATTTCTTAATAGCTAGAACGACTGCTAAGCATTCGAGCTCAGTTACCGTGTAATTGCGTTGTGCTTTGTTTAGTTTTTTAGACATATACGCAATAGGCCTTTCACATCCTGAATCATCAGCTTGAGCCAACACTGCTCCAACGCCGCATAAGGAAGCATCGCACTGAATCACGGATGGCTTTTCATAATTGGGATGGACAAGAAAGGGAGCAGAGCATAACCTACGCTTAATTTCTTCAAAAGCAGATTGTGCCGAATCATTCCATTCAAACGATTTGCCTCCTAATAATTCTGTAAGAGGGAATATAACTGTAGAATACTGGGATATGAATCTTTGGTACCATCCCGTCATGCCTAGAAATCGTCTCAACTGCTTTCGCGTCTTTGGAACTGGAAAGTCATTAACAGCTTGAATTTTGTTAGCGTTGATTTGGAGAGTACCTGCTCCTACAATATATCCCAAATAATCGACTTTACTTAGCCCAAATTGACTTTTGCTTACATTAATTGTCAATCCTGCTTTGCGCAATTGAGTAGAAACTGTTGCAAGGTGTTGTAAATGATCTTCAAAATTAGCTGACATTACCAATAGATCATCAAGATATACGAAAACGTGTGATTTTAGTTGATATGGTATGACCTGATCCATCAATCTACACATGGTCTGAGGCGCATTGGTCAACCCAAATGGCATTCGCCTAAATTGATATAATGGTCGGTTGGGAATTGTGAAAGCGGCTTGTGACGAGATTCTGCCTCTAACCTAATTTGCCAAAAAGCGTCTTTTAGATCAATTTTTGAAATGCAATGCACTGAGGGAAGACGACTTAACAAGCCATCCAAAATTGGCATTGGATAAGCATCCTTAACTGTTGCAGCATTTAACTTACGAGCGTCCAAACAAAACCTAACTTTTCCAGGTTTTACAACAAGAGTAACTGGAGATGACCATGGGGATGCAGGAGCTTCCTCAATTACGCCTAATTTTAGCATACGATCCACTTCTTCGCACAGTAATTTTTCTTTAGCAGGGGACAAAGCATAGAATCTTTGCTTAATTGGCTTGGCATCAGTTGTGTCGATGTTATGTTCTACTAGAGAAGTTTCTCCTAGACCATTAATTTCGGAAGATGGAAAATACTCGATTACAGAGTTCAACCTCGCTCTTTGAGACGAAGTTAAACTGAGCTCATTAGAGTCAGGGCTTGCTTTGTCTAAAATTTCATTTATGAAATAAGGAGACTGAATACTTATACCAAAGGCCTTCCAAAAATCCATTCCACAATTATTATTAATCAAAAAGTCAAATTCTTTAGACTGCGAATTGAAATCAATGAGTACGCTTTTAGTGGAACTTATGTCTGCAAGCGATTTCGGTGAAAACTGTATCTGATAAGGTATCATTGCAAATAGCACAAGAGATTAAATCTTCTGCTGTGTTTACTACTGCATTTAAATCTTCTGTACTGCGTAAAACTGCCATATTGAAAGTATTGAAAGGTATCTTATAATATGAGAATTGAAATTTATTATTCTTCTCTTCTCTTATTCTTTCATATAAGTGAAACGATAATTTTCGGAACGATATACGATATTATTGATTAGTTTGGGACTTATCCATTAATAAAATTTTTGCATTGATAAACTAAAGATTGTCATTCTGGGTTGTGTGTTTAAACGGACTCTACTAGCGATCTCATTTTCCTTTCTTGCTAGGTAAGATATTGACGAACATTTAGGACTCTAACGCCTGGTATAGATTAACTTTACGTCAATTCTAAAAATCCAAAGCGAATAGAAGTCCTAATGATTTTTTATTCTTTGAAACTAACTGGCAAGAGCTAGTTAAAAACTTAAAAAACTGTATCATTATTGGTCAGAATCCGCGAAGACTAACAGAATTTCTGCTATTCCTAATAATGATGCGGCTGTTCTGGATTACTAAAAATTTGGATGGTGGTTACGAAAGGAGAGTGGGAGCGGGGGGGGGGGGGAAGGTAAAATAGAAAGCTTGGGCGAAACGAAAGTGAATGCTAATCTGGGTTTTCGGACCCACGTCCTGAGATACTTGCATTTTTAGCTACAAAGAAAACTCTAGCTGGAACACTCTTTCGGGCCCCACATTGGGCGCCATTTAATTATGTAACGAACACATGAAGTGAGCAGCAGACTGGAAGCGTACTCTGCCTACGGGGCCGACTGGAGCTCAGGGAAAATGGGGTGGGTTCTTTGCCACCTAGTGAGCTGCTGTGCCACATAACCAAAAATATAGACAGAGTTGAATAAAGGGACAAGGAAATAAGGATGATAACCATAAGGGTACAGCACAACGGCAGGAATGAAAATCTTTGAGGAAGGACTGAGATGTAAATGTCCTTCTTTACCCTCCCAACCTGTAAAGACGTTAAGCTATATATCTTTACCCATAAAATCTATGGAACAATATTTACATCAGGTGCCCATTATTCAGGATATTTAATTCATAATTATTCAGGGAATTCACAATTTAAAGTAAACCATTCGTTGGTTTTAGGTGATCTGCAAGCATCATCGATTGATCGCATGCACGGTTGAGTCCTGCCATCGATCGATAGTTAACAGTGCGTTAACATAACAGCTGTTGCTATCGTGAAACAGTCGCGTCCAAAATAATGCATACAAAAAAAAATAAATGTTGTGTTGCATACGTTAGGCGCACCCCTACACCGGAAAAGCAAAATTGGCACATGAGGGTCGGTCAGGAGATGTTGCAGGAAGAATACGTGAATTGGGAGGTGAAGAGTTGCGGGGAGAGGAAGAAAAGGATAAAAGGGGAGGCCCATTATGCACTGGTGACGTGAGGAGCGAACCAGGCGGAAGAGGTAAGGGAAGCTGCTGCTGAGAACTCAACGCCTTGTCAGGTGGAGTCTCAAACTTATAATCACAATGCACGTCAGCACTAATATCAAAATCGGTGCTTAGCTTCTTAGCGAGTGAGCGCAATTTTAGGAATGCTTAGCTTCTTAGCGAGTGAGCGCAATTTTAGGAATTGCTTCTTCACAGTATTATACATCCGTGAAAAATCACCTTGCAACTCAATACACACTGGGCATGACCATCGCAAACCACCACTGCTAATTTGGCAGAGGAAATGCATTTTTCAAATTCACGCCCAGTAAGACCAGCTCATTTTACATACATAATGTTGTCACACAGCCAACAGTGCACATAATTCGGTTGGTCACTGTCCCGAGTTGGACCGTAATTACAATTGTTTTTGCAGCAGGCCATTTCACTCAAAATAAACTCTTTAATATTAGAGAGCAAACAAGAAAAAATTTTGAGAGTGCACAAGATTATATGCCAACAAAGCAATGCGTGGGCGCAAGCGCAAAACATAAATTGAGTGAAAGCGAGTGTTATTTAGGCATAACTTAATAGCAACAAATTCAATATCCACAGAGCCATCGTTTATCACCTCTTCGGAGGATAAATTAACATCGACTGCAATCAGTACACCACCACCGCGGTAAGGTGTACGACCTTTTCAGTATATAGAGAATTTGTTGAAAATAATTTCAGAGTTTAGAATATCAGGCCTCAACCATGTTTGGGTAGAACACATACTTTGAATGATGACATTTCTCGAACATATGAAAATTTAAATTTTTCCAGCGTAATGTTGGCTTATGATTTGGCCTGAATAAAGGCCTTTTAAATCATCTGATGTGGTATCAGGGGCAAGCCTGGAAACAAATATTTGCTTCTTTGGTGGAACAGTTATAAGAGTCTATTCATCGGCACTGTAATTACTTCCGATGTCAGCCAAAACGTGACCGCTACCACCGGCGGGAACGGGGAGGCGAAATACTCTCTGCGTGTCTTCAGTGATTTCACCTCGGACTTGCCGGGAGCAGGCCAGGTATTTTGTACAGCTTATGCCATTAACGATAGAAAACTAGCCCTCACGGGTGCCGTTGTCAATCAGACTCGGACTTCGACAGTGTGGAGTTCGTTACGATGACCGAGGAGGAGAGCCTTCTGCGCTACCCCGTATGCGGTTCCAGCTCCCAGCGTAGGGAAGGGGCAAGGCGTGCGAGGGAGGGCCTGAAAGCCATAGCTCAATACAATGCGGCTCCAAAAATGCAAAGCCGACTCCAAGGAGCAGTAGGCTTTCCCAAAAGGAAAGTGGCAAACTGACCTGGCCTTAGCAACAGATAGAGGGGGCCGCTATCGCTTCGAAAATACACCTCAGATGAAGGATTCGTCGATTTGCAGATTATGGCAGGGAAGAGGCAGCGCTCGACCAAGAGCGCAGAAGCTAAAGGCCACGATGTCGTGGGCCTCATCGACAAGAGCGACGGTAGTGGCAGTATTACGGAGAAAATGTGGGAAATCATCCACACACTGTTCGTCGGCCTGCTCATGGCGAGAATGGAGGAGGAACTGGAGGCCCTAATTCTGGTTGGCTTAATGGGGCCAAAATCCTCAAATGCAATGATGACCCGACGTTCAGCTGGCTGTGGCAAAAGGCAAAGGAGGGAGGGTGTCAAAGTGGAGGTAGTTACAGGGACAATATCCCGTCGAAACCCCTGTTAATGGAGACAAGGCGCTGAAGCTGCTGCAGCACCAAAACAAGGACGTTCCAACCAACGACTGGAAGGTCCTTCACACCTACTCCGCTTCAGAGAGGGACCAGCACGTTATTCTGCAGGTGAATAAGAAAGGTGAAAACCTGATCTAGGCACGTTACGGAAAGATAGCGTGGACCTTACACTTATAAGACCCCTCTAACTCTTCTATTCTTATATGTCCAAGGAATTCAGTTTTCTTTTTCATGAACTCGCTGTTATCTAATTTTAATTTTTAATTTGCGTCACGCAATTTTTTAAATACCCTCTTTAATAATAATAGATTTTTTTCCGATGAGGGGGAATACATCCATGTATACAAAAATATCTCTGTGAATTAGATCTTGTTGGAATGTTGGAATGTTTCTGGTGCGTTTTTTAATCCAAAAGTCATTTGAGTGCTATCGTAATGTCCATTTTTAGACAATAAAGCTGTTTTTTGTATACTGAGTTGGTCCATTTGTATTTGAAGAAATCTTTTCCCTAGTTTAATTGTTTACAAATTGTAAACAAATATGCTCGAAAACAGAATTCGCTAAAAATTCAAAAACAAATGTTAACGAAACAGTTATGACAACAAAGCAATACGTGGGTGCAAGCGCAAAACAAAAATTGAGTGAAAGCGAACAAACACACAAACCTATTATTGCTCAGCAGAGCAACAAAAAGGGAGCAAAAACGGGCACAAACAAAAACACAGCTGAGACGCTGTATTAATATAAATGTAAAAATGATTTGCTAGAAATGCACACTAAATACGACATTGCACAAACGAGATTTAGGGTATCAATTTGCACAAGTAAAATATTTGATAATTTCAAATTAAAATTCACGAATTAAGGCAGAAATAATAAAATAGACGAAGCGTTGAAAAACACGACCGACACAGCTGATAATCTATTTCTCTATGATGTCAGTTTGAAACTTTTTGTCAAAACCCTGCAGTGATAATGATGTGAATTCTAACAGGTCTGTGGTAAAGGATCTATATTTCACAAACCCATGCCGGTAGATCTACAGAAATGTTTCAGTTGATATGTTTTTAATTTCTCAAAAGCCTTGAGAACAGCAGACAACTTAGAAATACCTCTGTAGTTGCAAAGGATTGGATATGTTTCCTTTTTTTGTGAAGAGGAAAAATGTAAGACGAATTTAAAACTTCAGGAAAACAGCCTGATTCAACGGACAAAGTAAATAGTTTATAACAGGCCATCTGCAAAATTTCTTAGCACACAGCCTGGGTCTCCTTTCGGTCCATGGGAAAAAACAGGTTTAATTGACATTAAAGTATGTAAATGTGAACTTTCTGTGATTACTCAATATTATTATTTTAGGAGTTTACATGATAACGGTATGGTGAATCAGAGTTATAATAATAATAAGTCGTTTAAAAAACTCGGCAAATAATTCGGCGATAGCCTGGTCGGAATTAGCAGATTCCCTTTCAAAGACTACACTAGATGGAAGCATTGATGATTTACGCTTCGAACTAACGAATTTATAAAACCGTCAAGAACTACTTCGGAATTGTGGTATTCCTTATAACAACGGTCGTTCAAGACAGAGAAATCAGATCGAGCAATCAGATATCGAGAGAGATACAAAGAAGAGCCAGTTTCTCTGAATCTCTTATAAAATCTCGACTTTCTATTATAAAGCAATTTTAACTCACGGGTTAAACCAAATAGCCTTGTTAGACCTCTTGATCACAAAGCGGAACACAGACATTAATTAATGATTTCAAAGTTTAATAAAAAATTGTGATTGCACTATCCATATCTCTACACATGAACAGCCGGGACCAGTCAGTCTAGGAAAATAGTATATTTAATTTATTAAAATCGGCTTTTCGAAACTGATCGCTTAGTAGATATTCTACTATTACATATCACCCGGGCAGGTAAATCAATCAACACTTGCAGAGACGGGTGTTAAGGATCCCCAGGATTGGATAAGGGTGTGGTACGGGAGACAGAATAACGGGATGAATCCAAAACAAAAATCAGACCGAGCATTCTATTTAAAGAGTTTGCAATGGCATTGATCTGAAACAATGAAATCCCAAACAGATTATTAAGAAAATCGTGCTGAGTCGTAGGCGTCAACACGGCAGAGTCAGGACACGAAATCTAAGCAGTCCCTGCAATATTAAAATCGCTGAGAACTACAAGAAAATCATGATCGGATAGCTTAGAGAAAACTGATTTAATAGCTGAGGAGTCCAATAAATGAAGGGAGGAGTCTGAAGAAGGAGGAATATAGGAGCAAGTAATGAAAACACTAGTGTTATTTAGGCATAACTTAATAGCAACAAATTCAATATCCACAGAGCCATCGTTTATCACCTCTTCGGAGGATAAATTAACATCTACGGCAATCAGTACACCACCATTGCGGTGCGGTATACGACTTTTTCAGTAGATATAGTGGGAAACAACTATTAAAGTGACCACTGCTATTTGCTCGTTGTCTTATGACTGGACGAATTCCAGTCTCTGGGGGTGGCTTGGGGTTTGGGATTCATTAGGTTTTGTTATCTATCTTGATTAATTTTTTTTTTAATGCCTATTTATGTAATGCTTGATTGCTTTCTTCATTTTTTTTGTTGCTTATAGCTTGGACTATTTGAATAATTTGGATTAGAA
The DNA here is from genome assembly GCA_035046005.1 of Drosophila acutilabella. NCBI lineage: Eukaryota > Metazoa > Arthropoda > Insecta > Diptera > Drosophilidae > Drosophila > Drosophila acutilabella. The sequence goes on from JAWNOK010000068.1 coordinate 11,082,962, forward strand.
TAGTTTTTTTTTTTTGGTTGCTATTGTATTATCATTAGTTTGGTTAATACGTTTATTAAAATCGTTTTCGTACAGTCTTTCTCGTGAACCGTCAATGAGGGCATTACGTAACTATGCCCAAGTTGTGGCAGCTTTTAATTGAACTACTCGTGTGCTGATTCAGAGGTATGCATTTCAGTCGGTCAAAATAAGAAACTATGTTGTCTAACGTCCTTTGTTGGGTAGAGTTTCACAATGAAGTCAATTCTTCTAATAAACGCTGTGAGTTCCACGTTTTTTCCGTCAAATTTTGTCACTTGTTTCTGCTTTAATGCTTGCTGGAGGTGCATCTCAGATAATTACTTCACTGTGTTTGCAGCTATTATTGGCTGCGGCTATAACGTAGTTCAAAGATCGGTTATTTAAAAATAATATAACTTTATTGGACTTTAGACTTAGGGAGCTTTTGGCTCAAATGTAAATAAAGGGATATCAACCTTGAAGCGATTAAAGTGAGTTTTGTTGCCAGGATTCATGCAATGTCACCAGTTTCAACCTCAATGATGGTAATAACGATTCTGGAGAATTGATTATAACATTTGATAAGATCGTGGGATGCCAGAATAGTTATTGTCACCATTTGATTACTTTATAATGTTTACATTAGTTTTGTTGGAAAGAAATTTATAACTTAAATGATTAGTGTAATGTTATGCGCAATGTATTTATGTCACTTCCCCATCCTGTCCTCAGTCGTTTAATTTTGGATAAGTGTTGAATCTATTACAATTTCTTCGATTTCATTTTGTTTTGATTTAAATCGGTTTTTGTTTGTGTAACGTTTTGAAAATTTGATTGTATGTTTGGGATTGATTCTTTTTGTTCTTATAATTTACAATAATATATCGTGAAACATTTTTATATTTTAAGATAACGTGCAATATAAATGCGGTTTAAATATTTTTTAAAGTTGTTATCGTTATTATTTGGAACATGTTATACAATTAGTAGTTTGTTGATTAAAGAAGGTTCCATGCTGTGACGCCCCATAATAAGGCGCACAACTCTTTGATGGTACTGGCCGAAAACTGCCAGTACCTACGTTTGGACATTTAAAACGGGCACCGTCCCATTACCCCCAGCCGGCAGTGTACGGCAAGAGAAGGAGAGAGAAGTAAGCAGCACGAGACAATGTGTTGGCTTACTCTAACTACATGTAACCTTCGACCATTTATATTTTGAACGACGTTCAAGACGTACAATAAACCAACATCGTCCGAGGTTCGGGCGAGAGCGGTAGCGGGGCAGGATCCTCTGGTTCCCAAGCTCATTCCGGAGTGCGGGGGGGTTCGTTGCTACTTCTCGTCCTTGGTACATAAAGTCTAAGTTAGGATCGTTACAAAAGTAAAAGAGGAGCTCTATTCCCAAACATGGCAAAAATCACCATGGCCAAACAAAAAAAAAAGGAAAATCCATTCTATTGCTAAAAGAGGCGAGGTCTATGGTGTCAGTTGACACTCGCATTCTCTACCCTACCCAACCATGATCCTTCCAAGACAGTTGAGAAAGATCCCCAAAGAGAAAGGCTTTCTACCCCATCACGTTAACAAGTCACAGGAACGTAAAAATCTAACACATCATACAATTCATCGCAGAACAGAATAAAGGCAGAATGATTTGCAAAACATTATAATCTTGAATTTGTTACTAATTTTAAATGAGAAACAAGGGAGCCTTCGAAAGCGAATTCTATAGCGTTATCATCGCTGATTTATCTTTCTTTCAGATTAAATTTTTTTTCTTAAGAATTCATTGTGTTGTTTCGTATTTGTTTTCTATATATATCAACGCTAATTATTTATACATACATATAAGTTTTGTTTTTAGTTTATGACATTAATTCTTATTCAATTTTTTTTTTCCGAAAATTTTACAATAGATTTAATTCAATTGCACTGAATGGTTGTTTACTTTAACAAAGCTTTAAATTAAATTTTTTTTTTTCAGGAAAATGAATGTGTCTTAAAATGTTTGTTTTATGTTCTTTCTAATTTCTACATATTTTTGTTTCCTTTCTTTAGTGTATTTAATTTTCTTTTGTTTTATCGGTGCATAATAAGTTTTATTTTCTTTTTGTATATTTATGTATTTTTCCTAAATTTTTACAATTTTTTGATTAAAAGAGAATTTTTTTCTTAGTTCAATTTTCTTTGTGCACTGTGTTCGAATAGTTTTCATTACATTTTAGTTTTTGTTTTTCTTTTAATTCTGCACTATGTTACTTTTTATATCTTTACAAAAATATCGCTTGTAAGTTAGTACTCAATATTGGAAAAGATTAGCAAGGTGACTTAGGTTAAGTCCACAGGTATTTCAGATTCAATGAAATCATTTTTTATGCACTTACATGACAAAATTCCAACGTTGAAAGGCCTTCCATCGGTGGTGTCGTTTGATTTAGCAGGTTAGGTTAGTATGTTGTATTTAAATGTACATGCGATATTGCAGAATGGTTAAGCGCACAAAGAACACTTGATTTTATAATAATATATAATTTTGTTTCAATTTTCTTTTTTTAGACAAACATTTCAAGCAAAATTCAATTCAACTAACTTTAATTAATCTTTTTTTTCCAATTACTTTTCGTTTCTTTCTATCATTTTACGTTAACAGGTGGCACCAATATATGCAAAATTTTTGCTATGTCAGTTTTTCCCAGTTTAGGGTTATTGCCAAACTTAAGGCGGTTCGTTTAGATTGTCTTTCTTGTTATTTTTTTTTTCTATTGGGTTAAAGCACTAGCACGACACTTGGAGCTTCGATCGATGGTACGGGCTTCACAAGACGTCTCATTTTTCTTGGAGGCACTTTAAAGGGGACAAGCCTGTCCTTGGAGTGGCTGACAGAGTCACTGTGCACTCCAAGATCGGGTTCCGCATCAGATATCCAAGACAGACAATGGTGCGCGTATAACGCACTCCAAAGAAATAATTATGCCCGCACCAATTGCTGCCTTTGATTGCCAAAAGCAATGATGCGGGAGGGGGGAACGTATTATGCTCAACCCCCGGCTGAGAAACGAAAAAAACCATTAATAAGATTGATATTTGCTAAAGAAATATTCAATCGATGGCATACCTTTTATTAAGCAAAACTCACTATGCTTAAATTGTGGGCCTCCTAAGGTCCAAGTACGTCGATGGCTGCGGATTACTCCAACGCAGCTTACAGATTGGATTGCACCAATCTAACCTTTAATACCCGACATCGAACTTTAATGACGACACTAGCACTGACTTGGCTGGCTTCAAAGGCGGAAAAGAACGATTTTGGCCTCCAATTAGAATTTATAGCGTCCAATTCCAATGAAAAAATACAAAGCTCTCTCACCAATGTGCAAAGTTGTCTGCGCTGCTTAGCAACATAATTAGCATGCGTGCGCAGCTTAGAAGCTTTTATGCAGCAGCCAAAGCTTATGCTGCGGTTGCAGAACTTGGTCAAAGCTCTCGGATAAAGCTTTCGGATAATGTGCAGCGAAATCAAAGCTTTTGATAATTATTGCTATTGATCAATCGTTTTGCATGTTTTGTATCTATAGGTTGCATCTTTGAAATTCTTTGACTATATGACGACCATTACACCACCCGATAATATACCACCGTTAGACAGAATATTAGCGGGAAATCGCTTTGCTTTCTAAAATTGTTTTATTGCTTTATATCTTTAGTATGGAAAGTACCAACTTCACGACCTTGTAAATCCTCCAGTAAATAAAAGGAACTACCTAGTTTCTTTTTAACTCTACACTTTGCAAATTGAGGTGCAAGCTTAGCATTATAGTTATGGGCAAATTTACTGAGTGTAAAGTTGCGGCGGACCTTCTGTAAAGAAGCGCAAATTATATTGTCATTCATTTCGATTGGATGTCCTTCCTTAACAAAGCAAGGCTATCCGATCTAAATAGGGGTACTAGAGGTTCTTCCAATAGGGACAATTGCTTTAAGAGTTTATAGTCGGAACCATAGGTAATCATATCCAATTCAAAAAGAGCACGATAAGGTGAACAACCTAACGAATGGTGCAACGAGGATCGTAATGAGCAAGATATACTCGTAAGATTTTCATCCCAATATGTTTGATCTTGCTTTAAATAGGATCGAATCGCGGCTAGTAACGATCTATTTACACGCTCAGCAGCATTGCTTTGTGGAGAATATCGAGCAGTATAGACATGTCGTATTCCTAGCCCTGTCAAAAAAGCATTGAATTCGTTAGCCTTAAATTGTGTTCCATTATCACTAACAATTGTTTCGGGGACACCAAAGCTGTGAAAAATCTGTTTAAGCAAGAATTCTCTAACAGCATCAGAGGTGAACTTTTTCAAGGGCTGCAGCCAATGAAATTTGCTAAAATGGTCTAGCACGATCAACAATCCAACATGTCCTTGCTTACTCCTTGGATACGGTCCTAACAAGTCTATGTATAATCTCTGGAAAGGTCTTAAAGTAGGACTTTGAGATCCCATCGGAGGGCGAAGTGTATAGTTTGGAGCTTTGGACTCATTACAATCAACACAGTTTCGAACATAATCTCGCACCTCTTTAGCTAAACCAGGCCAGAACAAATTTCTGCCCAATTTTTCAATTGTCTTTAGCATACCCGAATGGGCGGACGTCAGACTATCATGCGCTTGTTTCAGCACGTCGGCTTTATGTTGATCAGGCACCAAAAGTTTCCATGACAATTTCTCTTGTACTTCGTCTCCTGACGAATGTACAGGTATGAGTCAATAATTTTTATATCCGGAAATCTGGCACTGTTTTGCTGAAATTTGTTTTTCAGGAGTTCATAACTTTCGTCCTGAAAAGCAGTGGACTTCAAATCAATTACAGGGCTCATCTCTAAAGATGCTATATCGTTTTCTGGCAATATAGATAAAGCGTCGGGCACTATGTGTTCTTTGCCTTTGCGGTGCGAAATGGCAAACTTAAACTGCTGCAACCGAAAAATCCAGCGGGCTAAGCGGCCTGAAACATTTTGTTGTCTCATCAACCAAAGAAGGCTCGAATGATCCGTTACAACTAAAAAAGAGAAAGAGATTATCAGCTGTGCCGGTCGTGTTTTTTCAACGCTCCGTCTATTTTATTATTTCTGCCTTAATTCGCGAATTTTAATTTGAAATTATCAAATATTTTACTTGAGCAAAGTGTTACCCTAAATCTGGTTTGTACAAAGTCGTTTTTAGTGTGCATTTTTAGCAAAACTATACATTTTTATTAATACAGCGTCTCAGCTGTGTTTTTGTTTGTGCCCGTTTTTGTTGCGACCTTTGCTCCCTCGCTGAGCGATAATAAGTTTGTGTGTTTGTTCGCTTACACTCAATTTCTGTTTTGTGCTTGCGCCCACGCATTGCTTTGTTGTCATAACTGTTTCGTTAACATTTGTTTTTGCATTTTAGCGAATTCTGTTTTCGAGCATATTTGTTTACATTCGAAGTAATCTTGCGCACTCTCAAATTTTTTCTTGTTTGCTCTCTTGTGTATCTTGTTTATTTTGAGTGAAATGGCCTGCTGCAAAAACAATTGCAATTACGGTCCAGCTCGTGACAGTGACCAACCAAATTATGTGCACTGTTGGCTATGTGACAATATTATGCATATAAAATGTGCTGGTCTTACTGGGCGTGAATTTGAAAAGTTCATCTCCTCTGCCAAATTAGGCAGTGGTGGTTTGCGATGGTCATGCCCAGTGTGTATTGAATTGCAAGTTGATTTTTCACGTATGTATAATACTGTGAGAAAGCAATTCTTAAAATTGAGCTCACTCGCTAAGAAGCTAAGCACCGATTTTGATATTAGTGCTGACTTGCTTAGTGGTTATAAGTTTGAGACTCCACCTGACAAGGTGTTGAGTTCTCAGCAGCAGCTTCCCTTACCTCTTCCGCCTGGTTCGCTCCTCACGTCACCAGTGCATAATGGGCCTCCCCCTTTTTATCCTTTTCTCCCTCTCCCCGCAACTCTTCACCTCCCAATTCACATATTCCACCGGCAACATCTCCTGTACCTGACCGACCCTCATGTGCCCCCAAGTCGACGTAACAGTCATCCGATTGCTACTCCCATTGTAGCTCAGCCTCCCCTGCTTACGGTCGTGGCTCCCCGTAAACAGATATTTGTATCCAGACTTTCTGCAGACACGACTATTGAGTCAATTGCTGCATTTATCGCTACCAAAACCCCTGGTAGCGTCTCTATTTCCAAATTTAATTTCTCTGAGCCCAGAGAGATCTCATCGTTTAAGATTAGTGTGTCCCCTGATCTGTTCCCTATCATATGTGACCCAAAGTTTTGGCCTCCTCATATGATTGTTCACGAGTTTAAGCAGAAGACTAGAACTCGTTCAAATCCTGTCACCTTTTCGACTAATGGTCCTCAAGCGGCCTCAGTCATAGCCTCAAAAAACTAGACTCTGACCAACTTTTCATTCTATATCAGAATGTATGGGGTCTGGGGTCTAAGTTAAAACAGTTACATAAGAATAGTTTCTCTTTTGACACCGATATTATTGCATTCTCAGAGACTTGGCTTAATTCCAGTATATCTGATAATGAAATAATGTCGTCAAAATATAATATCTTTAGGCGCGATCGTCCTAATCGACGTGGTGGTGGTGTCCTTATTTCAGTAAAATCCTCCCTTAATGCTGAAATAATTGATGTTTCACCAATGGATGATGTTGAAATTGTTGCCGTTAAGGTTACTTTTTCGTCTTTTGCGCTGTATGTAACCTGTTCTTATATTCCTCCATCCTCTGAAATGTCTATTTACTCTCAGCATTTCAATTTCATCAAAGAAGTATTTAGTCACATTCGTGATTGTGATTTCTTTGTGAAACTGGGTGATTTTAACTTGCCAAACGTTTCCTGGACGCTTTTCAACCAGTTTAATGTCACTCCCACAACTAATAATGACTTTTTAGATAGTTTGATTGATCTTTCTCTTTTTCAAGTCAATCATGTATCTAATCGTTTAAACCGGATGCTGGATCTCATCTTTGTAAGTGATTCATCCAGTGCCGTTGTCACTAGATCTTCTCCTGTAGTGGTACCTGAAGATTCTTTTCATCCTACCCTTGGACTGTCTTTGTCTATCCCTAACTCAACCCATTTACCTCATTCTTTCTCTTCCAACTCGCGCCGTTGCTTTCGCAAAGGAAGTTTTTCTTTGCTTAACCAACTGATTCTTGCTACTGACTGGTCTGTACTTTACGGCATGAAAGATATTAACATAGCTGTCGAGTATTTTTACAACATTTTAAATTCATTCTTTGATGTCTGCATCCCTAGTGTTGTAAAGTCCGTTTCACATAAACCGCCTTGGTTCTCACCAAGATTATCAAACTTAAAAAATAAAAAATCTAAATATTTTAAAAGGTTTAAGCAGACAGGCTCTAACTTAGACTTTTTAAATTATTCTAAAGTTAAAGCAGCCTTTACCCTTCTTAATTCTCAATGCTATGAAAATTATCTTGTTCGTTGCAAGACTCAATAAGAGTCGGTCGACTTCGACCAATCTATTAGAATTTACCTCTTTTGTTAATGAGGCATTCCTTAATAGAATGCAAACTGATGTCATATACACTGACTTTAGTAAAGCATTTGACTCTGTTAATCATAACCTTCTTTTACATAAATTTAGTATCCTAGGTTTTCCACCCACCCTTCTTCTGTGGATATCATCATATCTAACAGGTAGGACCCAAAGGGTTAGGCTTAGATCAGCAATGTCAAAATCTGTTTTCGTTACTTCTGGAGTTCCCCAGGGTAGTCACCTAGGCCCATTGTTTTTTAATCTTTTTATAAACGACCTTCCCTCTTCGCTATCCCATTGTCGCATACTTATGTATGCAGATGACGTGAAATTATTATTAGCTTACAAAGACCCCCAGGATCATGCGTTACTACAAGATGATTTAAACACAATGCATAACTGGTGCATAACTAATCACTTGAAACTAAATTTTTCTAAATGCCTGTTTATGACTTTTAACAGGGTTACTCCTTACTTAGCCAATTACTATATTGACAATGTACTCTTAACTCGTATACTGTCAGTTGAAGACCTTGGTATTCTTTTTGATAATAAATTAAGTTTCACACATCATATCTCCTCAATTGTTAATAAAGCCAAGGGCACTCTTGGATTTATTAAACGCTGGTCTAAAGAATTTAACGATCCCTTCGTCACAAAACTTCTTTATACATCCCTTGTCCGCCCCATTCTCGAATATTGTTCATGTGTCTGGTCGCCTCAACATGCTCATACTCAAGATTTAATTGAGTCAGTGCAGAAGCAGTTTTTACTATTTGCACTTCGAGGCCTTAATTGAGACCCCAATCTTCGCATTCCTTCCTACTCCAATAGGCTCTTACTCCTTAATCTTCCGTCCCTTCTTAATCGTAGGAGAGTTCTTGGAGTTATTTTCCTTCACAAGCTTATAGTTGGTGATATCTTCTCCCCATCTCTTTTAGAACGCCTTAATTTCAACATTCCAACCAGGGCAACCAGGTACTACATCCCTTTATTTCTTCCCACATGCACTACTGACTACGCTTTGCACAATCGTTTTCGGGTATTATGCGCTCAATATAACGAATACTATAGAATTATTGATACATCTCTTTCTCTTTCCCATCTTCAAGCTTCACTTTACAGCCAACTCCGTTAAATCTCTGATCTTTAGGGGCAGTATGTTTGGCATTTTAGCCATTCACGCGTTCCTTTAAATCAGAAATCTTTCGTGATTGTTTTGGCATACATTTGCATTGATCTGGTTGGGTTTTTCTGGGTTTTCCCAATCCTTGCAACAAATGTTGGATCAACTTCTTTACTTTTTTCCCAGATTAACGATAAACTATTAATAATTTAATTAACTAAATTCTAAATTCTTTTAATATTTTCAGTTAAAATATATTTTTATCTTTTATAGTCATAAATATTAATTTTAAATATAAATATAAACTTTATATTTTGGTTTACTGGCGACTGCATTTAGTCTGCGTTAATAAATAAATAAACTCCTGGAGTTCTAAGTAACAACGAAACTTTTCAATTGCTAATATCACCGCTAAACATTCGCGTTCTGTAACACTATAGTTACTTTGGGCTCTACTCAGTTTTTTGGACATGAATACGACTGGTTTCTCTTCCTTTTCGGGAAACAGCTGTACTAAGACGGCACCAATTCCATAATCACTGGCATCGCAATGAAAAAAGAATTTTTCATCAAAATTTGGATTTTGTCGCACTGGTGAAGACGTTAGGACCGACTTCAGTTTTTCCATGGCCACTTGAGCATCCGGGGTCCAAACAAACTTTTTCTTGGACGACAAAACATCGGTTATTGGACAAGCTAAATCAGCAAAATTATTTATAAAGCGACGATACCAACCACAAACGCCTAAAAAACCTCTTAATTGTTTAAGATTTCTTGGAGATGGCCAATTCTGAATACACGCAACCTTATCAGGATCGGTACATATCCCTCCGCTACCAATTACATAACCGAGATAGTTAACTTTAGTAACGGCAAAATGGCTTTTTGCGACATTTAACGTCAAGTTGGCTTTTCTTAACTGTTCGGCTATTCTAATCAATATAGATGAGTAAAAAATTCTTCTGAAACTATACAAAGATCATCTAGATAACCAAATACGCAGCCTACACATGGTTGAGGGTGCATTGCACAGACCAAATGGCATGACCTTAAATTGATAAAGCGGCCTTCCTGGAACAGTAAATGCAGTGAGGGGCTATGATTCCTTCGAAAGTTCAATCTGCCAATAAGCATCTTTCAGATCAAGTTTTGAAATAATATTTGCCTTCGGCAGCCTAGAAAATATACCATCGATGCTTGGCAGTGGATAGGCATCTTTCTTGGTTGCATCATTAAGTTTTCGCGGGTCCAAACAAAGTAGAACTTTATTCGGCTTTACACCAAGCCTCATTGGAGAACTCCAAGCGCTGGTGGATGGCTCGATGACACCAAGATCTAACATACGATCGATTTCTGCATACAACAGTTTTTCTACGGCTGGACTTACGGGATAAAAGCGTTGTTTAACCGGCATAGCGTCTCCTACATCAATATGGTGAAGTATTAAAGCAGTACGTCCCAATTTTTGAGCAGCATCTGGAAACAGTTGCTTTACTGCGTTAAGTTGATGCAATTGAGCGCTACTTAACGGATTTTTATCTGGGTCGCCCAAATCTATATTATTTGTATCGACCTCCAAAGTATTAATGGTGTTTGGAGCTAAAGCGAATATTTTCCAAAAATCATGCCCAAGAATTAAGTCTTGCTTGATTGTGGGTATGACATGCAATGTCATGGGTTTAGAAATAGATTGGTATTTCATATCAATTATTAAAATTCCAATTACTGATTGAATATTACCATCAGCAGTTTTCGCACTCGATTTGATAGGCTTAAAGAAAGGACAATTAGAAAAATCGGTTTGTGCCAATGTAGATCCTATACAACTTATATTTGCACCAGTATCTAACAAACCTAATTTGGTATATTCCAAAAACGATACTTCTGCATAGGTGCGCATATCTTTGGGATCACTAAAGATAGTAGAAACTAACAAATTACGACTTTTCTTAATGTTACTATAATAATTTTCCAACCTCATAATCCGCTTATTTTTTACAGAACCTACTTTATTAAATATTCTGTTTCTTACATCTAAATATTTTTCAAGTTTTTCTTCAGGACGAAGAAAACGTAAATCTACTCTAGGGGTGCCTTGTTCATTGGAACACGTTCCCTTTTTAGCAGTGCTATGTTTGAAACAAACTTTTTCTGTCACTGTTTCTACACCTTTGGGGGCATCCGACTGTTGTTGGATGCTCCCTTCTGTCGGTTTTCCGTCTGCCTACGGATACATTACACTGTGGCTTATATACATTGGGAGTACCACATCCATAACAAAACACTCTTCTATTTTGGAGACAGTTTTCTCAAAAATGCCCTTTTTCTTCACAATTCCAGCATGTAAAGTTTGCATGGGCTTTCTGTAAATCGGCAATTTCGGATTCATATAAATCTGAATAATCCTCTACATTTATTTCAGGACAAGCGATTTCTAACTCGCATACTTGACGACGAAGAGCGACAGGCTTTGCACGAGAAAAATTTTCCTGACGACAATTTAAATCCTTTGTTAAGTTTTCGCTCATTTGAACTAAACGGGCAACAGGTTATTTTGTAAAATCTCGACTAACTCTCCTTCCTCGATTTTGAGACCATACTTGTCTATCAAGGATGCTACCGAGTCATGAAACTGTACAAAGTTTCTCCCAGTTTTTGCTTTCTAGCTCTGACTATTTCTTTACTCATAAACTCAGAACGATAGTCCTTATCTTGCTGACGAAGAGCAGCACAAAATTCTGACCAAACAATACGATCAACCTGCTTGTGAAATCTCCAAAACCAATCTCGGGCTTTACCAATAAACAAGATATGCAAATGCTTACAAAGGCCCATAAAATCGCTGTCCAAAGTTTCCTCAGTTAGAACTTTGACCCGGTAAACAAATTCTTCAACTCCAAGTCCTTCGGGGGATCCATCAAAGTGTAAATTCCACTTTTGGATAATGTCAGCCGTTTTGCGGTTGTGAATCGTCGAACTATTGGGCGAATACGCAACGGGAGTTGTGGCGAAAGATCGTTGTTCATTTATTGTAGGGCGAGAATTGATTCGCAAAGACGCTCTAACTCGTGTGACTGTTTGTTCGATCATTTGTTGAATAGCAGAGAAATCCACGACAGGATATTGACTAGCGTTGGCAGATCGAATCGGCCTACCTCTACGACGAGTATTATTATTTCTGGGAGGAGCATTGCCATTTTGATTAGAACTATGACTTGCATCTAACCCAGAAATCACTACATCACTACCTCCCATTGACCTTTCAGGGGGATTAGGAATGATAACGTTACGATTTTGGTTCAAGGATTTGGATAAATTTCGGGTAACCATTCTTGAACTTGATGGCGCTGCTGATGCAGCAGTTTGCTTTGGAGCCGGCGAGCAGTTGCCGATAACCAATTTTATATTTGCAGGATTTATTTCTGCTTTACACTCAGGACATTCTAAATGGTGTTTAAGCTACTGTTCCAAACAAAGTTTATGGAAGTTATGTGTACAAGGCGTGCAATAACACTGCTGAGTGTTGTTCATGTCTTGCTCACAAATTCGACATAAGCTTGTAGATTTCTCCACTGACTGAGAGTTTGGTGGACTTCGAGAAATTAGAGACATTATTCTTTTTCAAAAAAAAAAAGAAATTACTTTCTTAAGTTCCTTGTGTGACTTATATGTTAATATAAAGGGGTGAAAGCTATTTGATTTCAAAAACAATAAGAAGGTGTTTAAATTGGGCTATTGATACTAAAATGGCTAAAGAATTATTATGAGAAAATGTTTCATACGACATAATTAATCGGCAAGGATACGCAACTTTCGGCATATGCACAAGTTCCAGATAAAAATTCTATCATACTTTACAACTTTACTCAAACAATCCTATTAAAACCACAGGGTATGACTTGAAAGCTTTTATGGATCATTTCGATTGTGGAAGCAACATCTTTCCGATATTGCAGCTGGGCCAAATATTCAGTATTCTGAAATTGTATCTGACAGATTCACCAACGACAATTTAAATAAATACAAAATACTAAAAACCATACGAAAAACAAAAATGAGCCTGGGTGTGGAGCATAACATATCCTTATATATCTGATCTTAGCGCTATATTCTATTATTTTTATTTTTTTACCATTCATTTATAATTAGTAAAGTGCAGGATGGAAAGTTCGGCATGGAATTCTTTCTTAGAATCTCCAGCATCGTTAACCTGTAAACAGACTTAAACCATTGTATTACTATATGCGGAAGACCGATCAAATCAATCAGTTCAAAATCAGCATAAGCATTACAAAACAAGTAAGAAAGGCTACAGTCGATCGAGCCGACTGTAAAAGACCCCGTACTCCCATAGTATTCCATTTTATTTAAATTAAAATTTTCAAATGAAATTTAAAAAATTAAAATTAAATATTTACATTTTGAATTAAAATTAAAAAATAAATAAATTAACAACTGTCATAGTCAGCACTCGAACCCGAGATCCATGCGAAGGTTCCACATTGCGCCGCAACTCTACCAGTTGCACCACACTCCTCTTCTATCATTCTTCCGATTATTTGCAAATATGTATGTGTGCTCATACATATGTGTGTATGTATAGCATTGGTCGGCGCGGCCAGCGGCTCCGGGCAGCGCTGCCGCCAGCAGGTAGAGAAAACGTTCGAACATATGTTTGTATGTTTCTGTGTTTGTTTGTATGTGTTGCGCGCATGCAGTGATTTTGCTTTAAAATAACTTCGACTTTGAACCGTAATTTCTCTGTTGTTTGACATAGGATTTTGATGCCACTTTCAGGAAAGTTAGAAATAGTAATTCTCTAAGCATATGTTAAATTACAACACTGTACTATTTGATTTAATGCCTGAACAAAGGCGTTGAAGCTGGAGAGTCTTTTATTTCTGATGAGCAAAGGGGGCGTGGCAGCTCAAAATTTTTAATGGCGTTATATTAAGGCTGTCTCTAGGAACCTGTATACCAAAATTTGTGCTCCTAAGTGCTATAGTTACTGAGATATTCGCCTAAAACACAATTTTTTTCGAGGTGTGTCTGGTTTTTTGTTCATTGCGGGGGCGGTAAGGGGCGTGGCAACAATTTGAAATAAACTTGATCTGCTCGAGAAAATAACGGACTTGCATTCCAAATTTGGTGTCTCTAGCTCTTGTAGTTTAAAAGATCCAGGTGTTCATACGGACGGACGGACAGACGGACAGACGGACAGACGGACATTGCTATATCGACTCGGCTGTTGATGCTGATCAAGAATATATATACTTTATGGGGTCGGCCACGCCTCCTTCTGCCTGTTACGCACATCTCGCTTCTGACAAACTTAATAGACCCCCTTTACTCTTTTTTAAAGAGTACGGGGTCTAAAAATAAAGTAAATATCACTCAAAGGGAAGTTAAACTAACTCACGTTGCAGCTAACTGCAATTCAGTAAGTTAAAAAAAAAGAACCTCATAACTAGACCCAATCAATGCGAAAATTTTAACTAATGCTCAATGCTAAGCATTAAAATGGATGTTATGTTAAGCTGCCCCACGTTGGGCGCCAAAAATTTATGTAACCTTCGACCATTTATATTTTGAACGACGTTCAAGACGTACAATAAACAAACATCGTCCGAGGTTCGGGCGAGAGCGGTAGCGGGGCAGGATCCTCTGGTTCCCTAGCTCATTCCGGAGTGCGGGGGGGTTCGTTGCTACTTCTCGTCCTTGATACATAAAGTTTAAGTTAGGATCCCTACAAAAGTAAAAGAGGAGCTCTACTCCCAAACATGGCAAAAATCACCATGGCCAAACAAAAAAAAAAGGAAAACCCATCCTATTGCTAAAAGAGGCGAGGTCTATGGTGTCAGTTGACACTCGCATTCTCTACCCTACCCAACCATGATCCTTTCAAGACAGTTGAGAAAGATCCCCAAAGAGAAAGGCTTTCTACCCCATCACGTTAACAAGTCACAGGAACGTAAAAATCTAACACATCATACAATTCATCGCAGAACAGAATAAAGGCAGAATGATTTGCAAAACATTATAATCTTGAATTTGTTACTAATTTTAAATGAGAAACAAGGGAGCCTTCGAAAGGGAATTCTATAGCGTTATCATCGCTGATTTATCTTTCTTTCAGATTACATTTTTAGACCCCGTACTCTTTAAAAAAGAGTAAAGGGGGTCTATTAAGTTTGTCAGAAGCGAGATGTGCGTAACAGGCAGAAGGAGGCGTGGCCGACCCCATAAAGTATATATATTCTTGATCAGCATCAACAGCCGAGTCGATATAGCAATGTCCGTCTGTCCGTCTGTCCGTCTGTCCGTCTGTCCGTCCGTCCGTATGAACACCTGGATCTTTTAAACTACAAGAGCTAGAGACACCAAATTTGGAATGCAAGTCCGTTATTTTCTCGAGCAGATCAAGTTTATTTCAAATTGTTGCCACGCCCCTTACCGCCCCCGCAATGAACAAAAAACCAGACACACCTCGAAAAAAATTGTGTTTTAGGCGAATATCTCAGTAACTATAGCACTTAGGAGCACAAATTTTGGTATACAGGTTCCTAGAGACAGCCTTAATATAACGCCATTAAAAATTTTGAGCTGCCACGCCCCCTTTGCTCATCAGAAATAAAAGACTCTCCAGCTTCAACGCCTTTGTTCAGGCATTAAATCAAATAGTACAGTGTTGTAATTTAACATATGCTTAGAGAATTACTATTTCTAACTTTCCTGAAAGTGGCATCAAAATCCTATGTCAAACAACAGAGAAATTACGGTTCAAAGTCGAAGTTATTTTAAAGCAAAATCACTGCATGCGCGCAACACATACAAACAAACACAGAAACATACAAACATATGTTCGAACGTTTTCTCTACCTGCTGGCGGCAGCGCTGCCCGGAGCCGCTGGCCGCGCCGACCAATGCTATACATACACACATATGTATGAGCACACATACATATTTGCAAATAATCGGAAGAATGATAGAAGAGGAGTGTGGTGCAACTGGTAGAGTTGCGGCGCAATGTGGAACCTTCGCATGGATCTCGGGTTCGAGTGCTGACTATGACAGTTGTTAATTTATTTATTTTTTAATTTTAATTCAAAATGTAAATATTTAATTTTAATTTTTTAAATTTCATTTGAAAATTTTAATTTAAATAAAATGGAATACTATGGGAGTACGGGGTCTTTTACAGTCGGCTCGATCGACTGTAGCCTTTCTTACTTGTTTTTCTTAAGAATTCATTGTGTTGTTTCGTATTTGTTTTCTATATATATCAACGCTAATTATTTATACATACATATAAGTTTTGTTTTTAGTTTATGACATTAATTCTTATTCAATTTTTTTAGACCCCGTACTCTTTAAAAAAGAGTAAAGGGGGTCTATTAAGTTTGTCAGAAGCGAGATGTGCGTAACAGGCAGAAGGAGGCGTGGCCGACCCCATAAAGTATATATATTCTTGATCAGCATCAACAGCCGAGTCGATATAGCAATGTCCGTCTGTCCGTCTGTCCGTCCGTCTGTATGAACACCTGGATCTTTTAAACTACAAAAGCTAGAGACACCAAATTTGGAATGAAAGTCCGTTTATGATGTACGCAGATCAAGTTTATTTCAAATTGTTGCCACGCCCCCTACCGCCCCCGCAATAAGTAAAAACCAGACACGCCTCGAAAAAATTTGTGTTTTAAGCGAATAACTCA
This sequence comes from Drosophila acutilabella, assembly GCA_035046005.1. Classification (NCBI taxonomy): domain Eukaryota; kingdom Metazoa; phylum Arthropoda; class Insecta; order Diptera; family Drosophilidae; genus Drosophila; species Drosophila acutilabella. The sequence goes on from JAWNOK010000068.1 coordinate 11,099,368, forward strand.
ATAGTTATGGCACTTAGGAGCACCAATTTTGGTACGCAGGTTCCCAGAGACAGCCTAAATGCCATGTCATTTAAAGTTTTGAGCTGCCACGCCCCCTTTGCTCATAGGAACTAAAACACTCTCCAATTTCAGTGCCTTTCTGCAGGCATTAAATCAAATAGTACAGTGTTGTAATTTAACATACGCTTGGAGACTTACTATTTCTAACTTTCCTGAAAGTGGCATAAAATCCTATGTCAAACAAGAGAGAAATTTCGGTTCAAAGTTCACGTTATTTTACTGCAAAATCACTGCATGCGCGCAACACATACAAACAAACACAGAAACATACAAACATATGTTCGAACGTTTTCTCTACCTGTTTTGGCGGTAGCCGCTGGCCGCGCCGAACAATGCTATACATACACACATATGTATGAGCACACATGCATATTTGCAAATAATCGGAAGAATGATAGAAGAGGGTCGTGGTGCAACTGGTAGAGTTGCGGCGCAATGTGGAACCTTCGCATGGATCGCAGGTTCGAGTGCTGACGATGACAGTTGTTAATATATTTATTTTTTAATTTTAATTCAATATGTAAATATTTCATTTTAATTTTTTTAATTTCATTTTTAAATTTTTATTTTAATAAAATGGGCACTACTATGGGAGTACGGGGTCTTTTACAGTCGGCTCGATCGACTGTAGCCTTTCTTACTTGTTTTTTTCCGAAAAGTTTACAATAGATTTAATTCAATTGCACTGAATGGTTGTTTACTTTAACAAAGCTTTAAATTAAATTTTTTTTTCCAGTAAAATGAATGTGTCTTAAAATGTTTGTTTTATGTTCTTTCTAATTTCTACATATTTTTGTTTCCTTTCTTTACTGCATTTAATTTTCTTTTGTTTTATCGGTGCATAATAAGTTTTATTTTCTTTTTGTATATTTATGTATTTTTCCTAAATTTTTACAATTTTTTGATTAAAAGAGAATTTTTTTCTTAGTTCAATTTTCTTTGTGCACTGTGTTCGAATAGTTTTCATTACATTTTAGTTTTTGTTTTTCTTTTAATTCTGCACTATGTTACTTTTTATATCTTTACAAAAATATCGCTTGTAAGTTAGTACTCAATATTGGAAAAGATTAGCAAGGTGACTTAGGTTAAGTCCACAGGTATTTCAGATTCAATGAAATCATTTTTTATGCACTTACATGACAAAATTCCAACGTTGAAAGGCCTTCCATCGGTGGTGTCGTTTGATTTAGCAGGTTAGGTTAGTATGTTGTATTTAAATGTACATGCGATATTGCAGAATGGTTCGGCGCACAAAGAACACTTGATTTTATAATATTATATAATTTTGTTTCAATTTTCTTTTTTTAGACAAACATTTCAAGCAAAATTCAATTCAACTAACTTTAATTAATCTTTTTTTTCAATTACTTTTCGTTTCTTTCTATCATTTTACGTTAACAGGTGGCACCAATATATGCAAAATTTTTGCTATGTCAGTTTTTCCCAGTTTAGGGTTATTGCCAAACTTAAGGCGGTTCGTTTAGATTGTCTTTCTTGTAATTTTTTTTTTATCTATTGGGTTAAAGCACTAGCACGACACTTGGAGCTTCGATCGATGGTACGGGCTTCACAAGACGTCTCATTTTTCTTGGAGGCACTTTAAAGGGGACAAGCCTGTCCTTGGAGTCACTGTGCACTCCAAGATCGGGTTCCGCATCAGATATCCAAGACAGACAATGGTGCGCGTATAACGCACTCCAAAGAAATAATTATGCCCGCACCAATTGCTGGCAATATCACGCTTTGATTGCCAAAAGCAATGATGCGGGAGGGGGGAACGTATTATGCTAAACCCCCGGCTGAGAAACGAAAAACCGATAAATATGACTGATATTTGCTAAAGAAATATTCAATCAATGGCATACCTTTTATTAAGCAAAATTCACTATGCTTAAATTGTGGGCCTCCTAAGGTCCAAGTACGTCGATGGCTGCGGATTACTCCAACGCAGCTTACAGATTGGATTGCACCAATCTAACCTTTAATACCCGACTTCGAACTTTAATGACGACACTAGCACTGACTTGGCTGGCTTCAAAGGTGGAAAAGAACGATTTTGGCCACCAATTAGAATTTATAGAGTCCAATTCCAATGAAAAAATACAAAACTCTCTCACCAATGTGCAAAGTTGTCTGCACTGCTTAGCAACATAATTAGCATGCGTGCGCAGCTTAGAAGCTTTTATGCAGCAGCCAAAGCTTATGCTGCGGTTGCAGAACTTGGTCAAAGCTCTCGGATAAAGCTTTCGGATAATGTGCAGCGAAATCAAAGCTTTTGATAATTATTGCTATTGATCAATCGTTTTGCATGTTTTGTATCTATAGGTTGCATCTTTGAAATTCTTTGACTATATGACGACCATTACACCACCCGATAATATACCACCGTTAGACAGAATATTAGCGGGAAATCGCTTTGCTTTCTAAAATTGTTTTATTGCTTTATATCTTTAGTATGGAAAGTACCAACTTCACGACCTTGTAAATCCTCCAGTAAATAAAAGGAACTACCTAGTTTCTTTTTAACTCTACACTTTACAAATTGAGGTGCAAGCTTAGCATTACTTTACTGAGTGTAAAGTTGCGGCGGACCTTCTGTAAAAAAGCGCAAATTATATTGTCATTCATTTCGTTCATGAGCCTTTTTAATATTAGATTGGATGTCCTTCCTTAACAAAGCAAGGCTATCCGATCTAAATAGGGTACTAGAGGTTCTTCCAATAGGGACGTTTGCTTTAAGAGTTTATAGGCGGAACCATGGGTAATCATATCCAATTCAAAAAGACACAACAATTGTTTCGGGGACACCAAAGCTGTGAAAAATCTGTTTAAGCAAGAATTCTCTAACAGCATCAGAGGTGAACTTTTTCAAAGGCTGCAGCCAATAAAATTTGCTAAAATGATCTAGCACGATCAACAATCCAACATGACCTTGCTTACTCCTTGGATACGGTCCTAACAAGTCTATGTATAATCTCTGGAAAGGTCTTAAAGTAGGACTTTGAGATCCCATCGGAGGGCGAAGTGTATAGTTTGGAGCTTTGGACTCTTTACAAACAACACAGTTTCGAACATAATCTCGCACCTCTTTAGCTAAACCAGGCCAGAACAAATTTCTGCCCAATTTTTCAATTGTCTTTAGCATACCCGAATGGGCGGACGTCAGACTATCATGCGCTTGTTTCAGCACGTCGGCTTTATGTTGATCAGGCACCAAAAGTTTCCATGACAATTTCTCTTGTACTTCGTCTCCTGACGAATGTACAGGTATGAGTCAATAATTTTTATATCCGGAAATCTGGCAGTTTTGCTGAAATTTGTTTTTCAGGAGTTCATAACTTTCGTCCTGAAAAGCAGTGGACTTCAAATCAATTACAGGGCTCATCTCTAATGATGCTATTTCGTTTTCTGGCAATCTAGATAAAGCGTCGGGCACTATGTGTTCTTTGCCTTTGCGGTGCGAAATTGCAAACTTAAACTGCTGCAACCGAAAAATCCAGCGGGCTAAGCGGCCTGAAACATTTTGTTGTCTCATCAACCAAAGAAGGCTCAAATGATCCGTTACAACTTCGAACTCCTGGAGTTCTAAGTAACAACGAAACTTTTCAATTGCTAATATCACCGCTAAACATTCGCGTTTTGTAACACTATAGTTACTTTGGGCTCTACTCAGTTTTTTGGACATGAATACGACTGGTTTCTCTTCCTTTTCGGGAGACAGCTGTACTAAGACGGCACCAATTCCATAATCACTGGCATCGCAACGCAAAAAGAATTTTTCATCAAAATTTGGATTTTGTCGCACTGGCTTCAGTTTTTCCATGGCCACTTGAGCTTCCGGGGTCCAAACAAACTTTTTCTTGGACGACAAAACATCGGTTATTGGACAAGCTAAATCAGCAAAATTATTTATAAAGCGACGATACCAACCACAAACGCCTAAAAAACCTCTTACTTGTTTAAGATTTCTTGGAGATGGCCAATTCTGAATACACGCAACCTTATCAGGATCGGTTCATATCCCTCCGCTACCAATTACATAACCGAGATAGTTAACTTTAGTAACGGCAAAATGGCTTTTTGCGACATTTAACGTCAAGTTGGATTTTCTTAACTGTTCGGCTATTCTAATCAATATCGATAGATGACTAAAAAATTCTTCTGAAACTATACAAAGATCATCTAGATAACCAAATACGCAGTGTCGAAGATCTGGCGGAATTATTTCATCAATTAGCCTACACATGGTTGAGGGTGCATTGCACAGACCAAATGGCATGACCTTAAATTGATAAAGCGGCCTTCCTGGAACAGTAAATGCAGTGAGGGGCTATGATTCCTCCGAAAGTTCAATCTGCCAATAAGCATCTTTCAGATCAAGTTTTGAAATAATATTTGCCTTCGGCAGCCTAGAAAATATACCATCGAGGCTTAGCAGTGGATAGGCATCTTTCTTGGTTGCATCATTAAGTTTTCGCGGGTCCAAACAAAGTAGAACTTTATTCGGCTTTACAACAAGCCTCATTGGAGAACTCCAAGCGCTGGTGGATGGCTCGATGACACCAAGATCTAACATACGATCGATTTCTGCATACAACAGTTTTTCTACGTCTGGACTTACGGGATAAAAGCGTTGTTTAACCGGCATAGCGTCTCCTACATCAATATGGTGAAGTATTAAAGCAGTACGTCCCAATTTTTGAGCAGCATCTGGAAACAGTTGCTTTACTGCGTTAAGTTGATGCAATTGAGCGCTACTTAACGGATTTTGAACTGACTGCCTTTTCGTTTCTCTGCCCCGCACCGAACCACACTCGAAGACAGCGTTGTAGCGCTGTCGTCGCGCTAAAACGGAACTTCTTAAAGCGACATAATTCCAACAACCAATCAGAGCATAATTAGCGGCTGATGCAATATTACAAACATAATGAAATTATGATTCTGGTGAAATGCGCCAAACCAGAATACCCATACACACATAAAGTATGCAGCAACATAGTTTGCTTCGACACGGCCATCCTGACTTTGACACGTCCTCGTGTAATATGCCAAACATTAACTTCAAAAATGTCTCTGTAATAGATTTCAATAATTCATCGTCTCTTTTAGACGGATATCCAACCAATAATCATCGTTTCTCTTAGATGGATAACCATCTGATAAAATATTCTGTTCAACATTTCTATCATACAAACTTAACATTTATTCTTAATTAAAACATTTGAAAACATATTTCTTTTAATTCAATTCAATAGCTTCACCTATGCAGGTTAAAAAAATAAAACATGATGCTTGTTTTCGTTACATAATATTTTGCCAATTTGTCGATTTTACATTTTCTTTAACTAAAATTCCAAATTTAATTCAAAAAGAAACAATCATCGTCTCACTTGGACGGATAACCTTCGTCTCACTTGGACGGCTCACCATCGTCTCACTTGGACGGTTCACTCTCAGCTTCTATCAGACCATTTGACGGGCCTGGATCTTCATCATCAATGTCCAGCTCATTGGGCACATTTCCCTCTGGAAGTTTTCTTGTGTCCTCGTGACAGTATTTATATAATCGTTTACTCGATAACGACTTTAACATGTATCTGTCACCGTCTAGTTTTGTCTGGTGTCTCTCCTCGTTCTTGAGAAGGACATTTCTAAGGGACTGGCCTCAGTTGCCCGATTTGTTGTGCAGTTTAAAGCTAGCTGCACCTCGCCGAGAGCATCTTGCTATGGCCTTTGACTTAATTCGACTGCAGTTAATAGGTTCTTGAGCGTGCTCATAACGCGCTCAACTTGTCCATTAGCACGACTTGCCCCAGTCGCGATTAAATGAAGTTTCATTGTTTTTGAACAGCAAATTCAGAAAACTGCGCGCTTGAAAACATCTACCCTGATCAGCTCTAATGCGTGTTGGTGCACCAAGCAAGGAAGTTTAAGACTTTATGGCCCTGATACAACTCTCTATTTTGAGAGTGTGGTAAAGGCGTACGAATTTGGTGAAGCTGTCAATTTGAACAATGATATATTCCTTTAGATCACTTTTACCACTTAATTTGCCAGTAATGTCCATATGGACAGTGTGCCAAGGGATGCTAACTTTTGGTATAGGATGTAATTCTGCTTGAACTTTGCCGGAATGTGACTTTGCTGTCCTGCAGGTTATACAATTGTCAACAAATTTACGGACATATTTGTTCATTTTCTCAAACCAGTAAAACTGGTAAACTTTGTCAAGTGTTTTTTTGCCATTCAAGGTGCATGATTGACTCATGTACCTGGTTAACTACTGACCATCTGAAATTTCGGGACACAACTAGCAAGCATCGTGTCTTACCATTTTTTTGGATTTTTCGAAACAACATCCGTTTTCTGAAATCATATGTTTTAGTTATTTCATCTAGTAGCTCATTAGAATTCAGTTTACTGACAAGGGCAACAATATCCGGGTCCAATTGCTGTTCCGCAAACAACCAATTATTTGAGATTTCTGCTATGTTTATTCGATTTTCGGGAAAAAGTCGACATGTGCCATACGTTTTCCTTCTCTGTACTGTATGTCAAACTTGAAAAATTGTAATTAAGACCACTAACGATGAACTCTAGGAGTTAGGTCTATTTTGGTTCGCGATGCCTTTAACTAGTTACAATCTGTATAAACCACAAATTCTCTGCCAAGCAAGTAGTGACGGAAATGTTTAACGGATGCAAATACTGCCAGAGTTTCAAGCTCATACGAGTGGTACCTAGACTCGGCTGGCGAAGTTGTTTTGCTAAAATATTCTACAACGTGAAGCTTATTGTTAATCCGATGTAAAAGCATGGCACCAAATCCGATTGAGCTAGCGTCGGTGTGTAATTCTATAGGGTATTGCGGGTCGAATATTACCAGAACTGGTTCATTTGTAAGAATAGTCACAATTTTCTTGCGAATGCTTTCCAACTCAGTAGTCCACGCAAAACTTTCCCTTCCTGATGTTAGGGAATACAACGGTTTTATGACTTGAGAGAATCCGGGAACGAATTTGCGAAAATAGGATGCAAGACCAATAAACAGTCGTACACCAAAAACCGTCTGTGGCGGTGGCAACGATGTTAACGCAACAATCTTTCGCGAGTTTGGTCGAATTTCCCCTGCTTTTACCTCATATCCCAGATATTGAACGACTGTTTTTAAAAAGCTACATTTGTTCACATTAAAAATGAATCCAGCATCTGTGCGAATGTCTAGTACTGTTTTTAACCTTTCCAATCCTAACTCGACTGTGGGTGTCACGATCATGATATCGTCCATGCAAACAATCACGTATGAATAGGCCAAGTCACCCAAGGCACTCATGACTGCCCGTTGGAAAACGGATGGCGCATTTTTGAGTCCGAACAGCATGGTCAGGAACTTATATTGACCATCCGGGGTCACAAATGCAGTGTATTCTATCGAATCAGGGTGAATAGGAATTTGGTGGAAACCACTCGCCATATCAAGACATTTGAAGTAATTTGCGCCACGCAGCCTAGCGATCTGGTCGCTAATGAGCGGCAAAGGGTACCTGTCTGCGATTGTGTTAGAGTTTAACTCTCGGTAGTCGACACAAAGTCGGTCTGTACCATTTTTCTTCTTGACAAGCAGCATAGAACTAGCAAAAGGGGAGCAGCTGGGTCGAATGATGTTGCATTTAAGTAACTCACTTAACTTTTCTCGGACAATGTCTCTATCATCAGGGCTAAGTCTAAAGGGCCGGCGTTGTAAAGTTTTGGTTGGGTCAATCAAGCGAATGTTCATTTCCCCTGTCGTGACTCGTGTGGATGGTGCCCCCTTTACAAGAGAAGTGGAGTAATTCTCAAGCATTTTTATTAGTTTATTTTTATCAGTTCCGCACAATTCGGTATCAAGATTTGTAAGGTCAGCTGGTTCCCTATCTATTGAGCAAATATTTACCGCTTTGGCTTTTGCTACTTCAAACTTGTTTTGTGATACAGTGACAATAAATCCTTGTTTAAGAATTAAGAAGTGCGCTCTCATTTATGGTGACTTGGCTTAATATTTGTAAGGTGCTATATATGCCAGCATCGCCTATACCTTTTAGCATGATAGTACTGTTAAAACGCTTACCAGCTAGCTTACTACATATTTTCTCTTCAATGAGTGAACACTCTGCGCCAGAATCAAAAGAAATTGGGTAAGTCTCACCGAGCTGCATCATCACTCCAGTTGGCTCTGGTACAAAACACTGGTTCACAGTCTTCCGTTGGAATGCTTCCTGTGTACTCGCTAGTTCCTTTTTCGAGCATTGATTTGCGAATTGTCCAGGCTGGCAGCACTTGAAGCAAGTAACAGTTGGCTTGTCTCGCTGAGATGTCCCGTCGCCCTTTTGTCGCATTTTGGCTCTGCACTCAGCAATTTTATGTCCTGGTTTGCCGCAGAAATCGCACACTATCTTCAATATACTTCTCTTCTTGGCGTCAGGTCCAGTTCCGGAGTCGTCATCACGATCGGCATTACGATGTTTTTTAAAGGAGAATGCGCATAGTTCGGATTGCAAGTCACTTCTAGTTTGAACTTTTGACGTGAACACAATCCGTTCCAAGCGGTTATCCACATTGGCTAAATGCGCGAGAACAATTGACACAGCAATTTCTTCGATGTTTTTGTTTTACCAATTGGAAGTTAGAGTGGTCACCAAACGGCTAGCATAAACCGCAAGACATTCGCCGTTAGTTGGGCGACTGTTTAGTAGATTTAGAAACATTGCCGACGGCGTTTCACTATTTTATGCGGCGGAGGAATAATTCCTTAAATTCAATCCACTTAATGCCGGGATATGCAATTTGAGTTAGCCACTGTGAGGCACTGCCTACCATAGCTTCACTTAGTGCTATGATGAGTCTGCTTCCATCTAGGGGCTGCTCCGTTAATATAATTTCAGCTGTGATGGACCACTTTGACGCATCTGCACCGGCAGTGTCAGAGAAAAATTTTGGCAAAGGGATGCCACGAGTCTGCTGTTGCTCGCGTGTTGACGCTTGCATGGTTCTTGCAAGCTCCAGCAGATTCTGGTTCTGCGTCGTTATTATTCTCCATGGCTTTAACTAATAGCGCAGCGAGTTTCGGTGCGCAGGCTTCACGATCAAGAATTGAACTGACTGCCTTTTCGTTTCTCTGCCCCGCACCGAACCTCACTCGACGACAGCGTTGTAGCGCTGTCGTCGCGCTAAAAGGGAACTTCTTAAAGCGACATAATTCCAACAACCAATCAGAGCATAATAAGCGGCTGATGCAATATTACAAACATAATGAAATTATGATTCTGGTGAAATGCGCAAAACCAGAATACCCATACACACATACAACATAGTTTGCTTCGACAAATACAAATTGATTTATCATAAAACGTTTTGTATTTAACAAATCAGTTTTTTAAGAAAAAAAAAAAAAAATTCTTGATTTAAAAGGAACATAAATTAAACATCTTAATTAAAATGACATTCAAAATAATTAAAATTTGCAAGTAATTACATTATGTATTATTTTAAACAATTAGAAAATAATTTTAATGCTGTTTAGTACATTATCATGCCCTATAACAGCTAGAATTAGCCACCAAAAGGCTTAGCTGGCAGCACTGATTCTAAGCGCTGTCTGCTTTGCTTAGCGGCCGCCAAAAGTGTAGCCATAGCAATAAGTACATAGCAATAAGTAATACATGTAGAATAAGGAATAGACAATAAGATAAGATACACATAATACACATGATCCACATAATATATATACACATAATTATAAGCAAGAAGAACAAAAAGAGAATCAATAAAGATCATTCTGTGTTTGGCATTAAACAAGAGAACATCGTGTGTGACTACAAACTTCGGAAGTGGGATTAAAGACAAAGAAAACCACAAAAACGCCTTAAAACAATAAAAATTAATGTTTTGTCTTGAAACAAACGAAACAACATTTGCAACTGCCTTAAATAACTAATATCACGACGAATTAGGCCATGTGGGAGTAGATAAAAGGACGGATATAATTTTAAGAAATTAATGGTTTCCAAAAATTAGGTTAGAAGCAAAAATGCACATTAGTAATTGTCTAAAATGTATTGCTTATTCGGCAAAACATGGAAAACAAGAAGGCTTTTTACACAATATACCTAAGGGATCAGTTCCTTTTGAAGTTATTCACATTGACCATTTTTGTCCAGTTGACAAGGGCAGATCTAATAAACACATTTTTTTTATTGTGGACGCATTTAGTAAGTTTGTTAGGCTTTATGCGACAAAAACCACAAACACGAAGGAAGTAATAAATGCATTATCAGATTATTTTAGAGAATATAGCCGACCAAAGTGTATTATATCCGACAGAGGCAGTTCCTTTACATCGAAAGATTTTGAAGATTTTATGCATGAAAATGAAATAAGGCCCGCAAAGGTAGCAACTGGTTACCTCAAGCAAATGGGCAAGTTGAAAGAATCAACCGGAGTTAAGGGTCGATGATAGCAAAAATGGTAGATACAGAGAAAAATTTACATTGGGATATAGTTCTTGATGTAGTGGAACATGTTCTTATTTATTTATTTATTTATTAACGCAGACTAAATGCAGTCGCGAGCAAACCAAAATATAAAGTTTATATTTATAATTAAAATTAATATTTATGACTATAAAAGATAAAAATATATTTTAACTGAAAATATTAAAAGAATTTAGAATTTAGTTAATTAAATTATTAATAGTTTATCGTTAATCTGGGAAAAAAGTAAAGAAGTTGATCCAACATTTGTTGCAAGGATTGGGAAAACCCAGAAAAACCCAACCAGATCAATGCAAATGTATGCCAAAACAATCACGAAAGATTTCTGATTTAAAGGAACGCGTGAATGGCTAAAATGCCAAACATACTGCCCCAAAAGATCAGGGATTTAACGGAGTTGGCTGTAAAGTGAAGCTTTAAGATGGGAAAGAGAAAGAGATGTATCAATAATTCTATAGTATTCGTTATATTGAGCGCATAATACCCGAAAACGATTGTGCAAAGCGTAGTCAGTAGTGCATGTGGGAAGAAGTAAAGGGATGTAGTACCTGGTTGCCCTGGTTGGAATGTTGAAATTAAGGCGTTCTAAAAGAGATGGGGAGCAGATATCACCAACTATAAGCTTGTGAAGGAAAATAACTCCAAGAACTCTCCTACGATTAAGAAGGGACGGAAGATTAAGGAGTAAGAGCCTATTGGAGTAGGAAGGAATGCGAAGATTGGGGTCTCAATTAAGGCCTCGAAGTGCAAATAGTAAAAACTGCTTCTGCACTGACTCAATTAAATCTTGAGTATGAGCATGTTGAGGCGACCAGACACATGAACAATATTCGAGAATGGGGCGGACAAGGGATGTATAAAGAAGTTTTGTGACGAAGGGATCGTTAAATTCTTTAGACCAGCGTTTAATAAATCCAAGAGTGCCCTTGGCTTTATTAACAATTGAGGAGATATGATGTGTGAAACTTAATTTATTATCAAAAAGAATACCAAGGTCTTCAACTGACAGTATACGAGTTAAGAGTACATTGTCAATATAGTAATTGGCTAAGTAAGGAGTAACCCTGTTAAAAGTCATAAACAGGCATTTAGAAAAATTTAGTTTCAAGTTATGCACCAGTTATGCATTGTGTTTAAATCATCTTGTAGTAACGCATGATCCTGGGGGTCTTTGTAAGATAACAATAATATCACGTCATCTGCATACATAAGTATGCGACAATGGGATAGCGAAGAGGGAAGGTCGTTTATAAAAAGATTAAAAAACAATGGTTCCCTGGGGAACTCCAGAAGTAACGAAAACAGATTTTGACATTGCTGATCTAAGCATAACCCTTTGGGTCCTACCTGTTAGATATGAAGATATCCACAGAAGAAGGGTGGGTGGAAAACCTAGGATACTAAATTTATGTAAAAGAAGGTTATGATTAACAGAGTCAAATGCTTTACTAAAGTCAGTATATATGACATCAGTTTGCATTCTATTAAGGAATGCCCCATTAACAAAAGAGGTAAATTCTAATAGATTGGTCGAAGTCGACCGACTCTTAACAAACCCGTGTTGGGCGGGAGAGATAATTGACTTTCAGAGGTGTTGCAAAGTCGATGTTACTATTTTTTCAAAGATCTTAGGGATTGCTGACAACTTCGCAATTCCCCTGTAGTTGGATATATCCGACTTGCACCCTTTTTTATGCAGTGGGATAATGTAAGATTCTTTCCATAAGGTAGGAAAGATAGAGGATTCTAAAGAAAGGTTAAACAGAATTAATAGAGGTTTTATTATAGAAGAACAGCACTCCTTAAAAACACAACTTGGAGTGTTGTCGGGGCCAGGAGAGAAGGAAGATTTTAAGGTGTTAATTGAAGAGAGTATGCAACTATAGGTAATATGCGGAAGAAAAACAGAATTAGAGGATGGGAGTTTATAGGGGTAAGAGAAGTTAGTAGACAAACTAGAGGTGTAAGTAGATTAAAAAAAGTTAGCAAAGAGATCGGAAGCGGCCGAGTCCTCACTTACTTTACTGGAATTAAAAAAGAAAGAATAGGGTAAAGTACTAGATTTACGTTTAGAATTAACAAAGTAATAGAGTTGTTTAGGATCACGCGCAAATTGAGTCTTGCAACGAACAAGATAATTAGACCCCGTACTCTTTAAAAAAGAGTAAAGGGGGTCTATTAAGTTTGTCAGAAGCGAGATGTGCGTAACAGGCAGAAGGAGGCGTGGCCGACCCCATAAAGTATATATATTCTTGATCAGCATCAACAGCCGAGTCGATATAGCAATGTCCGTCTGTCCGTCTGTCCGTCTGTCCGTCCGTCCGTCCGTCCGTATGAACACCTGGATCTTTTAAACTACAAGAGCTAGAGACACCAAATTTGGAATGTAAGTCCGTTATTTTCGCGAGCAGATCAAGTTTATTTCAAATTGTTGCCACGCCCCTTACCGCCCCCGCAATGAGTAAAAAACCAGACACACCTCGAAAAAATTTGTGTTTTAGCCGAATATCTCAGTAACTATAGCACTTAGGAGCACAAATTTTGGTACACAGGTTCTTAGAGACAGCCTTAGTATAATGTCATTCAAAATTTTGAGCTGCCACGCCCCCTTTGCTCATCAAAAATAAAAGACTCTCCAGCTTCAATGCCTTGTTTCAGGCATTAAATCAAATAGTACAGTGTTGTAATTTAACATACGCTTAGAGAATTACTATTTCTAACTTTCCTGAAAGTGGCATCAAAATCCTATGTCAAACAACAGAGAAATTACGGTTCAAAGTCGAAGTTATTTTAAAGCAAAATCACTGCATGCGCGCAACACATACAAACAAACACAGAAACATACAAACATATGTTCGAACGTTTTCTCTACCTGCTGGCGGCAGCGCTGCCCGGAGCCGCTGGCCGCGCCGACCAATGCTATACATACACACATATGTATGTGTGCACATACTTATATGAAAATAATCGGAAGAATGATAGAAGAGGGGTGTGGTGCAACTGATAGAGTTGCGGCGCAATGTGGAACCTTCGCATGGATCGCGGGTTCGAGTGCTGACGATGACGATTGTTAATTTATTTACTTTTTAATTTTAATTCAAAATGTAAATATTTCATTTTAATTTTTTTAATTTCATTTTTAAATTTTAATTTTAAGAAAGTGGGCACTACTATGGGAGTACGGGGTCTTTTACAGTCGGCTCGATCGACTGTAGCCTTTCTTACTTGTTTTCATAGCATTGAGAATTAAGAAGGGTAAAGGCTGCTTTAACTTTAGAATAATTTAAAAAGTCTAAGTTAGAGCCTGTCTGCTTAAACCTTTTAAAATATTTAGATTTTTTATTTTTTAAGTTTGATAATCTTGGTGAGAACCAAGGCGGTTTATGTGAAACGGACTTTACAACACTAGGGATGCAGACATCAAAGAATGAATTTAAAATGTTGTAAAAATACTCGACAGCTATGTTAATATCTTTCATGCCGTAAAGTACAGACCAGTCAGTAGCAAGAATCAGTTGGTTAAGCAAAGAAAAATTTCCTTTGCGAAAGCAACGGCGCGAGTTGGAAGAGAAAGAATGAGGTAAATGGGTTGAGTTAGGGATAGACAAAGACAGTCCAAGGGTAGGATGAAAAGAATCTTCAGGAATCTTCAGGTACCTAAACAACACTTTACAAAGAACAATTAACCAATATCCGAGTAAAATGTTGTTCGGAGTCATACAGAGAGGGAAGACAACAGATTCATTGGTAGAGGCATTAGAATAATTAAATTATATAGAAGAGATTAGGAACATAGAAGAAATTAGAGAAAAAGCAAAAAATAGTCAAAATAAAGTACAGGAATATAATAAAACAAGTAAGAAAGGCTACAGTCGATCGAGCCGACTGTAAAAGACCCCGTACTCCCATAGTAGTGCCCATTTTATCAAAGTAAAAATTTTAAAATGAAATTAAAAAAATTAAAATGAAATATTTATATTTTGAATTGAAATTAAAAAGTAAATAAATTAACAATCGTCATTGTCAGCATTCGAACCCGCGATCCATACGAATGTTCCATATTGCGTCGCAACTCTACCAGTTGCACCACGACCCTCTTCTATCATTCTTCTGATTATTTGCAAATATGTATGTGTGCTCATACATATGTGTGTATGCATAGCATTGTTCGGCGCGGCCAGCGGCTCCGGGCAGCTGCCGCCAGCAGGTAGCGAAAACGTTCGAACATATGTTTGTATGTTTCTGTGTTTGTTTGTATGTGTTGCGCGCGTGCAGTGATTTTGCTTTAAAATAACTTCGACTTTGAACCGTAATTTCTCTGTTGTTTGACATAGGATTTTGATGCCACTTTCAGGAAAGTTAGAAATAGTAATTCTCTAAGCGTATGTTAAATTACAACACTGTACTATTTGATTTAATGCCTTAGAAAAAGGCATTGAAATTGGAGAGTTTTTTAGTTCCTATGAGCAAAGGGGGCGTGGCAGCTCAAAACTTTAAATGACATTGCATTTAGGCTGTCTCTGGGAACCTGCGTACCAAAATTGGTGCTCTTAAGTGCCATAACTATTGAGTTATTCGCTTAAAACACAAATTTTTTCGAGGTGTGTCTGGTTTTTTGCTTATTGCGGGGGCGGTAGGGGGCGTGGCAACAATTTGAAATAAATTTGATCTGCTCTAGAAAATAACGGACTTACATTCCAAATTTGGTGTCTCTAGCTCTTGTAGTTTAAAAGATCCAGGTGTTCATACGGACGGACAGACGGACAGACGGACATTGCTATATCGACTCGGCTGTTGATGCTGATCAAGAATATATATACTTTATGGGGTCGGCCACGCCTCCTTCTGCCTGTTACGCACATCTCGCTTCTGACAAACTTAATAGACCCCCTTTACTCTTTTTTAAAGAGTACGGGGTCTAAAAAATGGTAGATATAAAAAGACAAGCACCACACACATATAAAGATGGGGACTTAGTAATGATCAAAAATTTTGACACTCACGTAGGAATTTGTAAAAAACTGATACCCAAATTCAAAGGACCCTTTAAAATTGCAAAAGTTTTACGAATTGACAGATATGTTGTTGAAGACGTAGATGGTTTTCAACAATCGAGAATCCCTTACAAAGAAGTTTGGGCAGTAGCAAACATGAAACCCTGGCTTGGAAATAACAGAAAAAATTAAAACGAATACTAATGATGATATTGTATACATAAATTAAGACTCTTACACACATAGAAAAAACTATTTATTTTCAAAAAGTAAAGCATATTGTAAGGAGTCCTGGAGTCCTCCAGTCAGGATAGGCCGAATTGTAGCCATTACATAGCAATAAGTACATAGCAATAAGTAATACATGTAGAATAAGGAATAGACAATAAGATAAGATACACATAATACACATGATCCACATAATATATATACACATAATTATAAGCAAGAAGAACAAAAAGAGAATCAATAAAGATCATTCTGAGTTTGGCATTAAACAAGAGAACATCGTGTGTGACTACAAAAGTAACGACTTTTACCGATACTCCAAACTATTTGTCTCTCTCAATTCTGCATGCGTATGTTTGTGTGAGAAGCAATGCATAGAATCAAAGCAATAGAACAAAAACATTAACAAAAAAAAACCAGAGAGAGCGAAATGAGAATATTTCTATTATAATTGTTTTTGTCTTCTTCGCCAATGTTATTGTTTTGATCTGGTTGATAATCAGCTGTGAAATAGGGTTTGTTGATATGCATTAAAATAGAAGTAGCCAAAACAATGAGACATATCAAAAGAAAACAAGATTTGTTATGTTTACTTTTGAACTATATTCAATGTTTGGGCATATAAAAGCATTAGATGAAGTAAAGAGGAAAGGTCATAATTTAGAAAAATAATAAACAATATATATATATAGTAACATATGTAGAGACATATGTACCCACACAAAACGCCTAGCTCGCACTTTTCATTTATATTACGCATCCCATTCCCACAGAGTTAAACTAAACATTATAAAATAATCAAGTGGTGACAATAACAATTCTGGCTTCCCACGAACTTATCGAATATCATAAACAATTCGCCAGAATCGCTATTCCCACCATTGGGGTTGAAACTGCTGACGTTGCACAAATCCTGGCCGACAGAATTCTCTCAATCTCAATTCTCTCAATCTCTTCAAGATCGAGATCACTTTGTTTACATAAGAGCCAAAAGCTCCAAAAGTCTAAAGTCCAAAGCATAAAAGCTCAAAGCCGAGGTTTGTTATACGTCTGCAGAACATAGCATAAGTTAGTCTAGATTTACATCTGTACTCCGTAGCTTCGGTTTAATAAAAATAAATTATATTTTTTTGAACAACCAACTACCAAACTACGTTATTGGCGCAGCCGGTAGGATATCGTAAATTATCCTTGTAACAGTAATCGGTCCTTTTCGATCCGTTTAAAGAAATCCTTGTACGACCAAGTGATCTCCTACGATTGAGCACGCGAATTTGCCGCAAAAAGTGATCCGGTTCGAGAACATTACACTTTTGGAAACAATTTATTGATATCCGCCAAAGAATCAACGCGTGTGAAAATAAACTCAAATACCCAATTATCAATCGTGGCCCACAGTTAAAGTGCGACCGCCATCGAAAAAATAATTGCTATATTTAGAAAAACCGCGTAAAAAAAACTTGCAATTCACCAAACAGTGTTCTACTAATAAATAGATTCTTTGAACTATTTTGAACAACTGTAAATAAGGACTTATTCCTGGGCTTTACACATCATTAAATTGATCCCTGTAAACATAAGATCCTTTTAATCCAACTAAACTAAAACAACCTGAAGTGACTATTAAAACAAATTTTTTTTTTGTGAAAAACATAAATTGGACAAATTGAAAAAAAAAATTTTTACAAATCAAAACAACATGACAACAACAGCAACGATGGAACTTTCCGAGATGCACCTAAAACAAGCACTAGGACAGATACGTCAAGTGCCCATCTTCGATGGAAAAACAGTGGAACTGACAGCCTTTGTAAGGAGAATCGACTTTATTATGCAACTCTACCCAACCCAAGACGTAAGACAGCACAGCGTTCTATTCCGAGCAATAGAAATGCAAACATCTGGAGCAGCCCAACGAGTTTCACAAATGACAGCAGCCACCAACTGGAGAGACCTGAGGAGTGCCCTGATCGAAGAGTTTAAGACGCAGACACCATATGAGGAAC
This sequence comes from Drosophila acutilabella, assembly GCA_035046005.1. Classification (NCBI taxonomy): domain Eukaryota; kingdom Metazoa; phylum Arthropoda; class Insecta; order Diptera; family Drosophilidae; genus Drosophila; species Drosophila acutilabella. The sequence continues at coordinate 11,117,185 of JAWNOK010000068.1, forward strand.
TACTGAGACGACTATACAACACAAACTACAATAATAGTATCCGTAAGTTCATAGAAGAATTAGAATATAAGAGTTTTGTTATATCGAATAAGCTTATGTTGGAAAACCAACCACAGAACACAATTCTTTATACAAATGCAATGAATAACACAATCAAAGACGTAATTACAAAGAAACTACCCGACAGAATATTTATGACTTTAGCGAGACATGACATTACAACCGTTTCAAAATTAAAACAAGTAGCTCAACGCGAAGGACTTTTCGAAAATGGTTATACTGAACGTTCTAACCAAAATAATGACAATTCAAAGTACCAGAAACCCAATTATAACGACAACCGTGGAAAGGGAACCAATCAAAATTATTATCCAAGCCCAAATTACTTAAACTACTCTAAACCAACCTATAAACCAAAAGAAAATGCTGAAAGTGATCAAGCATTATTCAAAGAATTCAAACAAAATCTTGATCAAGGTAGATCACAAAACCATATGAATTACCACAATCAAAACCAAAGACCTTCGAATCCTCCTGTTAAGAGACAGCGAGAAAGCACAAGTGGTCACTCCAAAATGGAAATTTCCGAAAATTTTCATCAAGGAGCCTCGGACCAAGAAGAATGAATCCTTTCATTCGAATAATTATGAATGGACAGCATTTTAACTGTGTAATTGACACAGGTTCGTCCATCAATTTAATAAAACGTAATTTCCTAAATTTTCCAATAAAAAATTGCCAATTAAATGTGCAAACAATAAATGGCACTATTCAATTAAAGAATTCCGTGTCATTTGCACCAAGTAAACTTTGTCCCACTCACCAAACATTTTACATACACGACTTCTCAGATAATTACGATATTCTACTAGGAAGAGAATATCTAGAATCATGCGAAGCAAAAATCGATTACAAAAATAAAACAGTTATCCTAAATGAACATTCATTTCAAATGAGATATGATCGTGAGGGTTCTGTTAAGGACAAGACTGCATCTCAATGCCTTGATCCGCCCCGTACAAATGATATAGCTGTTAATTACGCTATAAACAACGATCTAAATGAAACAAACCAATTTAGATTAAATCATCTGAACGATGAAGAAAAATCTAAGCTTACCAAAGTTCTTTATGAGTTTAGTGACATTCAGTACAAAGAAAGTGAAAATTTGACTTTCACCAGTACAATTAAGCATGTCATCCAAACTAAACACGAAGATCCAATCCAAAAGCGACCATATAAGTATGCGCAAACATTCGACAAAGAAGTCGACAAACAAATCAAAGAAATGATTGAACAAGGTATCATTCGCAAATCAAACTCGCCTTATTGCTCACCAATTTGGATTGTGCCAAAGAAACGTGATGCATCAGGTAAAGAAAAGTTTCGTATAGTTATCGACTATCGAAACCTTAATGAAATAACAATTGATGATAAATATCCTATTCCGGTCATGGATGAAATATTAGACAAACTTGGAAAATGTCAGTATTTTACCACCATTGACCTTGCAAAAGGATTTCATCAGATTCAAATGGACCCACAAAGTATACCAAAAACAGCTTTTTCAACTAAAAACGGACATTACGAATACACTCGAATACCTTTTGGGTTGAAAAATGCCCCCGCAACATTTCAACGTTGCATGAACAATCTGTTAGAAGATTTAATCTTCAAAGATTGCCTCGTATACATGGACGACATAATAGTGTATTCCACTTCATTGGAAGAACATCTATTATCGTTAAAAAGGGTATTCTCAAAACTACGAGAAGCTAATTTGAAATTACAACTAGACAAATGCGAATTTATGAAAAAGGAAACCGAATTCCTTGGACACATAATTACAACAGAGGGAATTAAAGCAAATCCAACAAAAATCTCTGCCATACAAAAATTTCCAATACCAAAAACAACAAAAGAAATAAAATCATTTTTAGGCCTTTGTGGTTATTATAGAAAATTCATTCCAAACTTCGCACACGTTGTAAAACCAATGACTCTAAAATTAAAGAAAGGTGCAACAATAAACACAAACGAACCAAATTACATTTCTGCTTTTGAAAAATTAAAAGTACTCATAACGTCCGATCCAATATTAGTTTATCCAAATTTCGAGAAACCATTTTGTCTCACAACTGATGCCAGCAACATTGCCATTGGAGCTGTTCTGTCTCAAAATCAAAAACCCATATGTTTCGCAAGTAGAACTCTAAATGAACATGAAATTAATTATGCAGCAATTGAAAAAGAACTTTTAGCCATCGTTTGGGCAACTAAATATTTCCGATCTTATCTCTACGGCAGAAAATTCGAGATCCTCAGTGATCATAAACCACTTGTTTGGCTTAATAATATTAAAGAACCAAACATGAAATTGCAACGATGGAAAATCAAATTAAATGAATTTGATTATCACATTAAATATGTACCAGGCAAAGAGAATTATGTTGCAGACGCTTTATCCAGAATTAAAATTGAAGAAAACTTGTTAGGAGAAACTCCTGACGTAACAGTAGCAACAATACATAGCGCCCAAGAGGACAACCAGTCCCACATTTCACCAAGACCAATAAATTATTTTAAAAGACAAATAGAATTTGAAAAAAGTAACATAAATAACGTATCCGTAACTAACTATTTTCATAAAACAAAAATTTTAATAAAATATGTTGATATGACACCTTATCATGCTAAAGAATTAATTAAAGAATACTTATGTTCTAAGAAAAGTGTCATATATTTCAGCAACGAAGCCGATTTTCTTACTTTCCAAAATGCTTTCGTTGAAATAATAAGTCCCGATAATATAACAAAAGTAATGAGATCTACTAACAAACTAATAGACCTCCAAACGTACGCCGAATTTAAAGAATTCATAATAAATACACATCAAAAGTTATTACATCCAGGAATAGAAAAAATGACATTATTATTTAAAGAAAAATATTATTATCCAGATTACCAAAACTTAATACAGAATATAATTAATGAATGTAAAGTTTGTAACATAGCAAAAACAGAACATAGAAACACTAAATTAGCTTTTGAATTAACTCCAGAAACCCATAATCCCAGAGAAAAATATGTCATTGATTTCTACATGGTAGACAACAAACAATTTCTATCTTGCATAGACCTATATTCCAAATACGCAACTTTAATAGAAGTAAATGGTCGAGATTGGCTAGAAGCTAAAAGAGCTCTTTTAAAAGTATTTAATGACATGGGTAAACCAATCGAAATAAAAGCAGATAAAGACTCAGCATTTTTGTGCACCGCACTACAAATTTGGTTAAAATCAGAAGACGTAAATATAACAATCACAACTAGTAAAAACGGCATTTCAGATATAGAAAGATTTCATAAAACAGTGAACGAAAAATTAAGAATTGTCAATTCTGACACAAATCAGGAAGATAAGCTAACTAGATTCGAAATAATACTTTACACTTATAATCATAAAACTAAACATAATACGACTGGTAGAACACCAGCAGATATTTTCATTTACGCAGGAACTCCTGAGTATGAAACACAACTTAACAAGAAAAACAAAATAGAAAGACTTAATGAAAATAGAGCCGAATTTGAAATAGACACTAGATATAGAGAATCACCATTAGTAAGATCTAAATCGACAAACCCTTTTAAACAAACAGGAAAAATAACACAAATAGATGATAAACATTATGAAGAAGTAAACAGAGGTAGAAAGATAACTCATTATAAATCAAAATATAAAAAGAAGAAAGTAACTAATAAAAGTAAATACGATAATTCCAGATCAACCAATAACCCGAATCAAGATAATAACACTTCATAACTTATCAACCCTAAATAACTAAAATATGACTCACTCTCACATTTAAACGCTGAAAAAATAATAAATATTAAAACATCAACTTGGCTAAAAACAACTACTAATGAAATGTTGATCATTTTCCATATACCACGCGAAATTACAAATACCGCACTATACGACATTATTCCATACCCTGACGAAAATAAAAACATTTTAACTGAAACTATACATGACACTTACTACTTACAAGATAATAAAGCATTTACCGCAACAAATAAAGATTTAGTTATGAACAAATGTATTATTGGAATATTAAAACAAAATAAAACAGAATGCAGATATGCAAAAACACATAAAAACTATGAAATCAAATATGTAGAACCAAGTATTATGTTAACATGGAACTTACCGAAAACTGTATTAAATCAAAATTGTATCAATAGAGAAATAATTATTGAAGGAAATAATATGATAAAAGCCCTAAATTGTTCACTCCAACTAGATGAAATATTAATAACCAACACTATGTTAGATTACACACAAACAGTTTATATAAATAATAACGTAACTAAATTAGAACCATTGTCATACGTCCAAACCAAAGAAATTATATTACAGCAAACAAAATTGTATAACATGTTCCAAATAATAACAATTACAGCATTAATAATAATTTTTATTGCATTAATATTGTACACTATCTTTAAATATAAGAATATTCCAAGAAAAATTATTGTAAATTATAAGAACAAAAACCAATCAACCCCAAACATACAATTAAACATTCAAAAAGATACAGAGTTAAGTCAAAATGAAACTGAACTTGAAGAAATTGTATTAGATCCAACATTATATCCAAAATTAACCGCCTGAGGACAGGCTCATTTCTTAAGGATGGGGAAGTAACATATGTAGAGACATATGTACCCACACAAAACGCCTAGCTCGCACTTTTCATTTATATTACGCATCCCATTCCCACAGAGTTAAACTAAACATTATAAAATAATCAAGTGGTGACAATAACAATTCTGGCTTCCCACGAACTTATCGAATATCATAAACAATTCGCCAGAATCGCTATTCCCACCATTGGGGTTGAAACTGCTGACGTTGCACAAATCCTGGCCGACAGAATTCTCTCAATCTCAATTCTCTCAATCTCTTCAAGATCGAGATCACTTTGTTTACATAAGAGCCAAAAGCTCCAAAAGTCTAAAGTCCAAAGCATAAAAGCTCAAAGCCGAGGTTTGTTATACGTCTGCAGAACATAGCATAAGTTAGTCTAGATTTACATCTGTACTCCGTAGCTTCGGTTTAATAAAAATAAATTATATTTTTTTGAACAACCAACTACCAAACTACGTTATTATATATATATACATATTACATATCATGTGTACATACATACGTTTACGTTGCATGCGTGACGGCAGCGTTGACGTGCTTGCAATACGCAAGTTGCGTATTCGTACTACATATGTATTATGTACATATATGTATATACGAATTATATATTTATATATACGATTATACATAATACATTAATCACGGCCTATTAATACACAAGCTCAATCTTTTGGATCTTTCCTATAACTTTACTCTTTGGATTTCAAATTACTTAAGTTCTAGAATACAACAGGTTTATTTTAAAGACACTTTGTCTAAATCTGTTCTAGTTACTTCGGGTGTTCCACAAGGAAGTCATCTCGGTCCTTTGTTATTTATATTGTTCATAAATGATCTGCCATCTGCGATCAGTTACTCACGTGTGCTCATGTATGCCGACGACGTTAAAGTCTGTGTTTCGACTGCTGATTCTGTTCTTGGGATCAGGTAACAATTTGATCTATGTAGTTAACAAACCTGGTGTCAAGCTAATTTATTAAATCTTGACTTAAGTAAGTGTAACGAAATGTCCTTCAGTAGGCGCCTTTCCTCTCAAAATAATATCATTCTGAATGGCAGCTCTCTTAAAAGAATTGAGTCGCTGATTTGGGTATCCTTATGGATCCTAAGCTCAAGTTCGATAAGCATGTATTGTCAATTACTAGTCGTGCTTTTAGTGTCCTGGTGAAATAGTCAATGGTGAAATTGATTCTTCCAAATTCTCAGACAGATTAGTTTTGCTGTTCCGATTAGAGCAAAAGGAAACTCTTTTCCAATTTCCCTTCAACTTTGTTCTACCAACTTTGCCATTCATAATCATTTTTGAGTCCGATGTGGTAATTACAATAAACTTTGTCGAGTAGGCAGTTCTACTTCGACCACCTTAATTAGAACTTCTCTTTTTTGTCACCTGTATCGATCATAATTAAATTAGTTTAATAATTTAAGACGTATTGTATTTCGTTTTTATTTATTTTATGTTCTAAAAAATGAATTCGTTTCGCGTTTATCAACGTCCAATAAGTAAAGCAAAAGCAATATACATACATTCGAATGCCGATTAAGTGCAAGCCTTTCAAGTGTTGTTGGTCGATCTATTCGTTAACTACATACGTAGGTATTGTGATTTTCAATAGATCGATAATAAGGTGATAACTAGTGAACATTCGCTTGCGCGTCTGAGTGACAATTGTATTGTTGTTGCTATTAGCTATTACATATTGTGCATGCGCGTGCGTATTTTTAGACCACGTACTCTTTAAAAAAGAGTAAAGGGGGTCTATTAAGTTTGTCAGAAGCGAGATGTGCGTAACAGGCAGAAGGAGGCGTGGCCGACCCCATAAAGTATATATATTCTTGATCAGCATCAACAGCCGAGTCGATATAGCAATGCCCGTCTGTCCGTCCGTCCGTATGAACACCTGGATCTTTTAAACCACAAGAGCTAGAGACACCAAATTTGGAAGGTAAGTCCGTTATTTTCGCGAGCAGATCAAGTTTATTTCAAATTGTTGCCACGCCCCTTACCGCCCCCGCAATGAGCAAAAAACCAGACACACCTCGAAAAAATTTGTGTTTTAGACGAATATCTCAGTAACTATAGCACTTAGGAGCACAAATTTTGGTATACAGGTTCTTAGAGACAGTCTTAGTATAATGTCACTCAACATATTGAGCTGCCACGCCCCCTTTTCTCATAAAAACTAAAAAACTCTCCAACTTCAATGCGTTTCTAAGGCATTAAATCAAATAGTACAGTGTTGTAATTTAACATACGCTTAGAGACTTACTATTTCTAACTTTCCTGAAAGTGGCATCAAAATCCTATGTCAAACAAGAGAGAAATTTCGGTTCAAAGTGCATGTTATTTTACTGCAAAATCACTGCATGCGCGCAACACATACAAACAAACACAGAAAATTACAAACATATGTTCGAACGTTTTCTCTACCTGCTTTGGCGGCAGCGCTACCCGGAGCCGCTGGCCGCGCCGAACAATGCTATGCATACACACATATGTATGAGCACACATACATATTTGCAAATAATCAGAAGAATGATAGAAGAGGAGCGTGGTGCAACTGGTAGAGTTGCGGCGCAATATGGAACCTTCGTATGGATCGCGGGTTCGAATGCTGACAATGACGATTGTTAATTTAATTACTTTTTAATTTTAATTCAAAATGTAAATATTTCATTTTAATTTTTTTAATTTCATTTTAAAATTTTAATTTTAATAAAATGGGCACTACTATGGGAGTACGGGGTCTTTTACAGTCTGCTCGATCGACTGTAGCCTTTCTTAAGTTCATACATTTCAAAAGCTATAGTTTTGCAGTCAAAGATCGATGAAATAGATCCTGACAATATTAGCCGCGCAACTTGTATTCTCTATTGATCGTCATACATGTCTGCCTAAAGTGCGTACCACTCTTCTGAAACCGTACCTCCAGCTTCTCACCACTTTCACCTGCCCAAACTAAAGTTGCCCATATTCAGTAGTAAACAATTTATCGATCTGTTTAGAAGTTTACTAGATTCAGATCGCTCGCTGTCAAATATTGAGAAATTCAACTATTTGATATCGAGTCAAAGTCGAGTATACGACAACAAATGCTCGATCTTTTTCAACACTCTCGCCCAGTTAATCGACATTGAACCGATGTCCAAGCCATCGGCAATTGAAATTCGAACAGTGGTTGACTCGGTATCGCCAATTTATTTATTCTCTAATGTCGGTTGCGAATGAGGAAGATTTCTGAAACGCAGTTTTAATACACTTAGTCAAGTTACAGGTAAATTCTCATACGAAATCGAAGAATGAGGAACAACTAGACTATAACAAATTGCTGATATGGGTCAATTTCGATGTTACTTTGAACAGTCGATATCAGCATTTATCCGCTGAAGAAAGTTCACAGTCCAGGATGAAGCACAAATACGAATTGAAACATTAAAAAAATTCGTCATTTGCGTGCACGAATGTCAAAACGTAGAAACCAAATGTAATTTTTGCAGTGCCAACCATATGATTGGGAACTGCCATGAATTCGCAGGATTGCCAGTTGACGTAAGATTCAATTTCGTGAAATCCAGTCTACTCATCCTTTCCAAGTTAGTCACGTGGCTAGCGAAGTCGATCAGGTGTTCCGAGCAACGGCACTTGGGACAGTGATAGACAGATTCGGTCAGAATCTGAGTGCCATAGCGGATGGAAAGTCTGGTCGAAGCTTTTCGGCTTCAACAGAACACAGTGCAGAAGATGGTAGATCAGAAACTCTGGTAGACAGTCTCTGGGAGCTGGAAGCTATCCCAGAGACAAATGAGTTGACCATATATTCTGCAGAGCACAACAGGACACTTTAAGGTTAGCCTGAGTGCCTGAGTTTTATGAACGAGTATCCCGACCTTGGTCACATGTCCGTTTTAGGTACAGGATTTCCACCAGGACCACACTACGTCATTCCACACCAGTGCGTCCTGAGACCTAAAAGTAGTTCAACAAAACACTCGCTCTGAATGAATTGCTCATGGTAGGTCATACTATTCAGAGGGATCTAATTTTATCTCTTCTAAGGTTCCGTCTGAGGCGATATGCCCTAACGCAGACATTAAAAATATGTATCGTCAAGTGAGCATATCCCATGACTATCGACGATTTCAGCTAATTGTTTGGCTTGAAAATCCATCAGATGAGCTTTGAATTTATCAATGGAACACGGTAACTTATGGAACTGCGTTTATGTCCATCGGTTTTTTTGTAAGAGCTAGGTATTAGAGTTGTATCGTATCGTTCAGAATAAGTTCGATTGAACAAATCACTTAAGTGAACGAACGAACTATGTTCCAGATTGTAGTTCAGTAGTTTAGTTCGTTGGTCTTGGTCCCATTCTAGTTCGTTCGTTCGTTCGTTGGCTTAGGTCTTGGTCCCATTCTAGTTCGTTCGTTCGTTGATCTTGGTCGATCGCTTATGCCTCAAACTGTCTGTTGGCTGTTTGATGTTTAATTTAATACTCAAAGGTTTGAATTTAAAATTATGTAAGGTTTTTAGGAACAAAAATAATAAAACTTATCCTTATCTATTTCTTTTAATACATCATTTTTGATGTTTACATTATATGAATATTTTATATGCATGCTTTATATTGCAACAATACTTTAAGTAATTAAAATAATTTAATAAAAAAATAAATCAACTCTTATATGAAGTATACATATTACTTCAAACTTGCCTAAAAAAGAAAATGTTATTAAATAATAAGAAACAACAAGATCTAGAATGGGACCGTGACCTAAGCCAACGAACGAACGAACGAACGAACGAACTAGAATGGGACCAAGAGCTAGACCAACGAACGAACGAACGAACTAGATGGGACCAAGACCTAAACCAACGAACGAACTAAATGACCGATATAGTTCGTTCGTTGAAAATTGAACTCCTGAACTACTTCCTTCAATTGAACTACGATGTACAACTCTACTAGGTATGAGACATAAGGACAGCCACGACATTATTAATGATTTCTACGTCGATGATATGCTCACCCAAGCTGATGAACTTGAATCATTGAAAAATATTTGCAAACAAGTTCCCAAAAAAATCGAATTGTGGAGTTTCCATTGGCAAAATGGCTTTCGAACTTAAGTTTAAATAATGCCGATTCGACTAAAACGCTAAGGATGAGGTGGACACCAAGATTGGATACTTTCCAGCATCACTTGGATGACAGCTTTACAAAGTTAAGTCCCACCAAACGCAATATTCTGTAAGTTGTTGCGCGCATGTTTGTTCCACTTGGCTTGTTGTGCCCAATTATCATAAGTGCAAGAGTTCTGCTTCAATAGCTATGGCGCATGCAGTTCCGTATGATGACACAATACCCATAGAACTGAATAGCAAATGGGACAAGTTCTAGGAAAATCTCTTGGAACTAGATCACTTTAAAATCCCAAGATACGCTCATGCCAGCTCCGATACAAGCATATAAGTGCACAAAATTGTGGACGCATTCAGTCAAGCTTATGGGTACTGCATATACATTCGGGCTAACGATGGTATCAGAACCTTCTGCCGGCTGTTAACGGCAAAGGCAAAAGTCGCTCCACTCAAACCAAGTCCCAGACTTGAAATGTGTGCGGCGTTTGTGTTAGCTCAACTATGGTCCTTCATAAAGCATATTTTGGACCAATGTCGAATAGAGAGTGTGAATTTCTGGACTGATTCAGAAATCACACTATGTTGAGGCATAGATTAAGTTTGGTAGTTTAAGAGAGAATATTGAATTTGTAGTTTAAGTGGATAAGAGAGCACAATGTCACAAGTCATAGTATAAGTAGCTTAAGAACATGAATTTTCTCTTATATTTAAGTTAGCATAAGCGCTCTGCGCAAGTGTAAGCGCAGAGCAGAGATTTAGTGTCGTTCTGCTTTTGATATCGGTCACTTAGCAACCAATTAGCCTTTCCGTCAAACCGCTGTCCAGTAGTACGTAAAGAATAAATTGTAATTATAAATCGAATTACAATTTGGTTTTATTTTCATTCCTTTCGAGATTTTTCATTGGAGCCCGAGCAGGGACTTTCGGTTACGGTCTTAGTTTAAATAGTATTTGAACATTTTTCAAGGCGTGTTCGTATTCGTATCCGGTTTATTCGTGTCCGGTTTTCTTCCAGTGTTTCTGCTGTTCGGCGCTGGACTTAGAAGTCGAAGACTGTGCCGGTGCTATTCTTCACAGATGATGATCGAGGAAATGAGCGACACTTCTGACGACCAGGTAACAGTGCCCAAACGAGTCAGTGCATAAATTCAGTGCAGTTATATGTAACCACGTACATACATACATACTTGTATGTAGTCGCACCCTAAAAAAAAAGAACCAAAAATAACCTTAATTGTTGGCACAAGTGACATTTCGTTTCGGCACTGAATTAATGAATTTTGTAGTGAATAGTTTGAAGCAAAACTGCAAAATAATAAATAAATTAAATCTTATTCGTGCATTATTTATTTATCAATAATTCGCAACATTTGATGTGGCTTATAACGGCGTACATACATACATACATACATATGTGCACTTGCCGTTCTTTTCCGTTCCGCTATTCTCTCATCCGTTGAATTCGGTGGTGATTTTTGACCCTTGTGTTGCTATGCACGCGCACATACATACATACATATATATGTGCACTTGCCGTTCTCTCTCGTTCCGCTATTCGCTTATACTTTGAATTCGGTGGTGGTTTTTGTTGACCGTTGTGTTTTGCTAGGCACGTTACATGCATACATACATATATTCAAGCAAGCAAGCGCTTAACACACGCACATACGATCTTGTTGGCGTTGGTTCGCACTCAATTCTCTATACATATTCTATATTCGAGCGCCAACTGACATAGGCATACATCTAAACATATTTATGTACATGCACACGTACGCAAAATAACTGCGCGATTCGCTAGTTTTTTGTGTTGTTGTTATCGCGATCTTGCTTATTCATTTTGCGTTTATTTTGTTTGCGTGATTTGGAGTTTTGATGAACTCGGACGCTGTTTTATATTTATACCCAGTGCAAGAGTATATTGGGTTTGACCAGTTGAATGATTATTGGTTCAGTGAGGAGTAACTCGCTTAGTATTTAATCATTGTTGGTCCGTGCTCAAGTAACCTTTAGGCGTACTGGTTTAATCAGCCGATTACTTTCTTCAATGTTGGTGTTTTGAGTTGTATAGACATACATCTACTTTGGTAAAGGGAATCTTGGTAATAATTCAATATGGAAAACAAAAGAGATTTCAATGAGACGGTTGGAGATGTCGAAGAAAATTGCCTTAGTACGCGTTTAACGCAATTGTTCTCACAACTAGAGAAAGTTGAGGTGGACATCAGCGGATGTCATTAGCTAATAAAATGGTGAATCATAGTAAGTTCGAAATACAGTTCCGACTTGATTTACTAAATACATAAATTTCGAAAGCAATGGAGTTGCAGTCCCAAATTGACGTGATGGACCCAAACAATGATAGCCGAGCAATGCTGGAAGAAACGTGCATTCTTGCACGGTCTTTATATATGGCTGCTCTTAGCAAATTTGAAGTTGCCGACCGGGTTCCAGTGTCTCATCACTCGCACTTACCCAACTGAAGTGGCCTAGTTTCAGCGGCAAGCATTCAGAATATAAGCAATTTATCAGCCTTTTTGAAAGTTTGGTAGACTCGGATCGTTCTTTATAGAATATCGAAAAGTTCAATCACTTAATATCGTGTCTATCAGACGAGACTCTGGGAACGATAAAGGCTTATCAGGACTCTGATGCAAATTATTCAAAAGCATTAGAGAGTCTGAAGCGGGTCTACGACAATAAATGCCTTATCTTCTTTGACACACTCTCCTAGTTATTTGACATTGAGCGGATGAATAAACCATCGGCTCTAGGGATCCGCACGATCATTGATTCAGGGTCTGCGATTTTCGAATCATTGATGTCAATTGGAGATGAGAAAGACTTTGCCAATGTAGTAACATGTCTATTGGTATAGCTCGTTAATACGTTTATTAATGTTTGCCCATCACAGCGATGTTCAAAGCTATTATGTGCCTGCGTTCCTCAAGTCGATACTCAGTCAAAAGTAGACCCAAGCACGAGGACGAAATATGAGGAGCAGCTAGATTAAAACTCATTACCGCAATGGTCCGATTGTGTTGTAGCGCTGAACAGGCGATATCAGCATCTGTCCGCTGAAGAAAGCTCCAAACCCAGGTTGAAATTCAAATCAGACCTAAAGGCTGCCAAAGGCGGGAAGTCATCCAATACGCTGATACACAAGTGGAACACAGCTGCAAACCAAACAAGGCCAACCATCTAATTGTCAAAGTTTTGCTTTGCAAGCGTAGTTGCAAAAAGCAAGGTTGCAACTGTAGTGTCGTCTCGCGTGAACGCTCACAAGTTCAGCGCCGAGTTCTGGGTGTTGAAGTCCATTTCGAGTAGACAGCGGGACCATGACCTTCCAATTAATCGCTGGAAGGTTCCAACGAATGTCTCCAGAGATGGAGAATTGAAAGAAATGTACACAAGTTTCATGAAAGAGTATATCGAACTTGGTCACATGTCCGCCATAGGTACAGAATTTCCACCAGGACCACACTATGTCATTCCACACCAGTGCGTCCTGTGACCTGAAAGTAGTTCAACCAAGCTCAGAGTGATATTTGATGCGTCTTGTAAGACAACTTCGTCGCAATCGTTGAATGATTTGCTCATGGTGGGACCCACTATTCAGAGGGATCTTATGTTGTCTCTTCTTCGGTTCCGTCTGCCCTCGATATACCCTTACGGCAGCTATAAAAAAAAATGCCGCGAAAGCCCGTCAGATGAGCTAATGATATATAGATTGAATACGGTAACTTACGGTACTGCATCCGCACCGTTTCTAGCCATCCGATGCCTGCAGGAACTGGGATTGCGTCATAAAGACACCCATGTTCTTGGTTCTAAAGTCATTTGTAATGACTTTTATGTCGATGACATGCTGACTGGGGCTGACGATATAACTACATTAAAAGAAATATGTACCCAAGTGCCCGAAATTCTGGAATCGGGCGGGTTTTAGTTGGCGAAATGGTTTTCGAACCATCCAAATGTAATGAAAGACAGTGGTTCTGCTAAACTTTTGAGTTTCAATGATGCCGATTCGACGAAAACGCTTGGCATGAGGTGGACACGAAAGTTGGATACGTTTCAGTATCACTTGGATGATAGTTTCACCCAATTAGTTCCGACCAAGCGAAACATATTGTCAGTGGCTGCACGCATGTTTGACCCACTTGGCTTGTTAAGTCCGATTATCTGGAAAAAATGGTTAAACCAAGTTTTCAGTCGCTGACTCCATTCATACACAAGTCTGACGTGTTCGGAAGACAAATTTCAGTGATTCGAGTAGGAGGGAGGTTACTAAACGCGCCGTTAGAATACGATGCTAGATTCCCGATTTTGGTGCGCAAGAATTCTCTGGTGGCGGGTTTGTACTTGCGAGAGCTGCATATTAACAATTGTCATTCGGGGGCTAAGACAATGATTGCATTACTGAGGCCGCGCATGTGGCTCGTTAATGCTCGTCGTGAGTGCAGTCAGATAATGCGAAAATGCGTCGACTGTTTCAGATACAAGCCAAAGCTGATGGAGCAAGTAATGGGTAACTTGCCGGCCTTTCCGGCGTTCGCCCGTTTAATGTTTGTGGGGTGGATTTCTGCGGGCTTATAAATGTTTTGTGCGAATTAGAGGAAGAGGACCATTAAAGATGTACATTGCAGTTTTTGTGTGTTTTGCTTCAAAGGCTGTTCATTTGGAACTGGTGCCGGATTTATCCACTAATGTATTTATTTGTACCCTTAACAGTTACATCGCGCGGGGTGGCGTTCCAGTCCGAGACAACGGGACCAATTTCGTAGGAGCGAGCAACCTAGTGAAGGAGTTTCATCAAACGTTTAGCAGCCAGCACACGAAGCTGCAATCGTACGCAGAAGAACGGGGGATGGAGTGGACTTTCATCCCCCCAAGAGCGCCCACTTCGGAGGCCTGTGGGACGCCGCCGTGCAATCCGCAAAACATCTGCTCCTGCGGCAGATCGGCAGCGCGTCACTCACCGAAAGCGAGGTCAGAGAGCACCTGACCGACGTGGAGGCCATCCTCAACTCGCGGCCGTTGACGCCGCTCAGCAGCGATCCGAACGACGCGGAGGCTCTAACTCCCGGGCATTTCATTGTCGGAGCTGGACACGTCAAGCAGCGAAATTCCGAGCTGTCGCAGGTGGTAAATGTTGCACACGCTCAAACAGCGCTTTTGGCAAGCGTGGTCGAAGGACTACGTCCAGAGCCTGCAGCAGCGAGGGAAATGGGCGGAGGATCGCCCGATTTAGTACTCATCCACGAGGACAACACTCCGCCCCAGCGATGGATAATAGGGAGAGTCACCAACACAATGCCAGGCAAAGATGGTCGCGTCAGGGTGGCCGGCGTTAAGACTGCAATGGGCGTCCTTAAGCACCCAATCCCAATCCACGAGGCTGCCAGTGTATTGAAGGCAAGGCATAGATTTAGTTTGGTAGTTTAAGAGAGAATATTGAATTTGTTGTTTAAGTAGATAAGAGAGCACAATGGAAGTCATAGAATAAGTAGCTTAAGAACATGAATTTTATCTTATATTTAAGTTATCACAAGCGCTCTGCACAAGTGTAAGCGCAGAGCAGAGTTTTAGTGTCGTTTTGCTTTTGATATCGGTCACTTGCCACCAATTAGCCTTTCCGTCAAACCGCTGTCCAGTAGTACGTAAAGAATTAATTGTAATTATAAATCGAATTACAATTTGGTTATATTTTCATTCGTTTCGAGATTTTTTAGACTACGTAGCCAATCGAGTTGCATTCCTCCAACAGATGACACCTAATGTATCTTGGAGACATGTACCCACATCAAGCAATCCAGCTGATATGGCGTCCAGAGGGAGTGACGTTCAGGAACTCCAACAGTCTATTTGGTTCGAAGGCCCAGCATTTCTTTGCGAACATGAAAAGCAATGGCCACACAATGAACATTTTGATATATCGAAGGAGTTGAAAGAGGGTGAGTCTAAATAATCATCACTCGTCTGCTTGGTTAGCATATCGAGTTGGTTATTTGAGTTTATATCCCGGTTTTCGTCTTGTCGGATAATGGTACGAATAATTGCGTACATGCACAGATTCGTGGCAAAATTACTCCGTCGAGTTGGGACAAAAGGAGTTAAACTTGACTTTTTTGAAATTGCTGGAGCTATTTTAGCTAGCAGAATTTAAGGCAGGGTCGTGAAGGTAACGGTTGGAGGCGACTGATGACGCTTCAAAGTGGCCGGTGTTAAGCCATAGCATAAGTTAGTTTAAGAGAATAATGAACTATTAGTTAAGAGACTCAACATTAAGTTCGTAGCCGTAGATAATTTTAATTGATTCTCTTATACTTAAGCTAGCATGTATAATTGAATTGAATACTGGAGTGCAGCTGTCGGGAGCGAGAGTAAGTTTGTAATTCCCTCAACGCTTTTGAAAATTTCAATAAACTTAACGTTTTTGAAACTTGCAATTGTTTTATTAAATTAAAATTGTTTCCGATTTATCGACTGTTCGCACGTCTCGATCGCTCCTACGAAATTATCGAATGTTCCGACAGCAAACGAACAAAAGGAAAAATAGAATATTGTGACCTGCTTACAAGTTATAATTTTTGCAAATTAACTAATTAACATTTCGACAAGGTTCAGCGAGAAATTTGGTTATGTGTGTGTTGAAGAACTAAGGAAAAGTTTTTTGTGAAGGAACTTAGAAAACACGACCAAATCAAATTAAAATGAAGTAGAGAAAGGAATGAATTTTAAATTTTTTTGTTTTTTTTTTGGTTTATCTGCTCTTTTTGTCCACAATCGTGAAACCCAACGCAAATCAGTCACGATGGAACTATTTGAGTCCCCGAACACAGTGGTAGGAGTGCGGTGAGTGCACCATAGTGGCGATTGCATAAGAGTTCGGCATGGATATTGAATGCTGCGTCGATGAATTGCGAAAGCATATTTCGTCCTGCATATAGGGAGGCGGTCACAGTCGGGACATCTGGGACAGTCTTGGCTAGCAGCGGCCCACTATGCCAAGCTAGTCGAGCCCTTCACAAGTGAACTCGGCGGGTGGCCACACCAAAAAGTCGAGCAAGATTTACGGCGATCGCACCTGTACAAGCAAACCCAACCAGAATCATGGAAGACTCCATAGTGAGTGTCGTAACGCCCAGGGTGTTGTCTGCCGCATTTGCGAGCGAGCGGTGTCGGGAACCGACTCGTTTTATACAGACATCTGAGACATAGGAGCGATGATGAAGACTTCATTCCCTGGAAATTATGCGTGCTGAAGGACCAAAATGGGTATTGCAAGAATGCCACGACGCCCCGGCTGCCGGGCACTAAGAGAAAAAAAAGATAGCGTCGAGACTGACACAACGTTACTACTAGGCGAGGATGTCCAGGGAGGTAATAAGGTATGCCAAACAAGACGAAACACAGGAAGCCGGCTGACCTGACAGATGTCGGAGTCAATGGCGCTGATGTGACAATACTTCCTTCCCTTTCCCAAGTTGGCATCGACGGACCGTTCTGTGGTCCTCCAACGTTGCCCATAATGCGTGCGAGTGTCGTTGTGGTTTTGGACGCCTTTGCCTCTGTGTGCTCCAGATGATGCTTAAAACACAGCCTGTGGTCCAGCCGCAAAACCAAGTATTTGATTACCGACTTCGAATCTGTCTCGCATCCTGAGACGTCAATCGTGGCCGTCTCACGATTTTTCTACCGCTAATTAGCACAGCTTCTGTTTTGTGGGCTGCTATAGAGAGGGAGTTGCTTTCCAGCCATTGTACTACTTGCCTGATGGTCAAGTTCGTGATTGCCTTCATGTCCTTGAGTTCCTTAACTACCGCTACTATTGCAATGTCATCTGCAAAGCCGATTATTCGGGTACCTTGTGGAGTTGGTAGCCGAAGTACCGTGTCATACATAACGTTCCGCTGAGGTGGTCCGAGGACAGAACCATGATTAACGCCGCGTGTTATATGGTGTTGCCTTCGACCAGCTGATGTGTCGTAAAGTAAGATCCTGTCCTTGAAGTATTTGACCACCAAGTTCGGGATATATTCCAGTACTTGATGTTGTTGTAACGCTCTCATTATTGACGGTTAGCTGCAGAATTGAACGCATTGCGCACGTCAAGCGTCGTGACTGTTTTTTGCCACCTTTCCATCTTTATCCATCTATGGCCTTAGTGGCTATGCAGACGGCGGCTATGATGGCATCCAGAGGGCTGTGCTTCTTCCAAAAACCGAACTGCCAGTCCGACAGTCCTCGTCGTGCTTCCACCTCCTCTTTTCCAACGATGTCCAACACGCACAGAGGTCTATAGAGCAAAGGGTCATCTATGCAGATCCCTTTTGGCAGAAGTACCAGACGCTGAACTTTTCATCTCTTCCGTACTGTCCTTTGTCTGATGCTTGTATTAAACAGTTGAGCAAAAAGTGTTGGGTATTTTGCAACTATTTATTTCACCGCAGCGGGGGGAACCACATCTGGTCCTGGTGCCTTGACCGTTTGCAGTCGAGCTGCAGCCTCCTGGATCTTGCCTGGGTTCGTGTACTTTGGGGTCCCTAGTACCGAAGACGCCATAGTGAAAATGTTGGTGCTGTGGAGCTCCGGAAATATTGCCGTTACTATCTTATGGCGCTTGTCCGGGTCCGCTGACATTGCGTAATTTTATGGCCTTGGTCCGGATGCTACCACCGTCGGTTGCCCGGGCATTAAAATCTCCAGCGATGATTACGGGGGAATGATTCATCACATGAAGTGTAAGGTCATCTAATATTTCCGCGAATTCTCGTATTGCGATGTTGGGTGCTATGTAGCAGCTATATATGTAGACTCCAGCTCATTTGCATAGTATGCAGCTATGTTTTTTAGTGCAGGCCTTGGCGCATGATCGTTGCCACCGCAGTTAAAGCTTTTTTTCGCTGCATCATGCTTGCTTCTGCATCGTGCTAGCGTATGTCCAAATTCAAGGCACACGAAACATATCCGCGCCTCTATTTTTTTGCGGACGGAGCACAGAGCCCATCCTATCCTGATCGTGCACATACATATCTCTGTATGTGTACCATTAGGCCGCACAACTAGCGCAGCTCTGCCACCACACAGGCAGCAAAAACGTTCGAACATACGTGTTCTTTTATGTTACGTGTTTTCTTTTATGTTAAATGATAGATTTTTATGCTGATCAAGAAAATATTTACTCTGCAACGCCTCCATCTGCCTTGTCACGCCCTATAATAAGGCGCACAATAATGGTACTGGCCGAAAACTGCCAGTACCTACGTTTGAGTATTTAAAACGGGCACCGTCCTATTACTGCCAGCCGGCAGTGTACGGCAAGAAGAGAAGAGCAAAGTAAGCAGCACAAGACAGCGTGTTGGCTTACTCTAACGACAGCGCGATCATCAGTAGCAGCGCCGATACATGCGCAGTGCGGGGAACAACAACGCTGGATCACAAGAGAAGAGAGACGACACATGAGCAGTGGAATGCAGAGAGCGACGTCGGGGAGACCAGCACAGCATTGCTCGCAACACACGCACACACGCAACGAAATCAACGATGCGTAGCAACGAAGCTGGCTGCAAGTCATAGAACATTCTGGAAGCGTGCCTAAGCGCTGCCTACAGCGCCGAAAATGCGACGAGCAGCAGCGGCAGAGAAGAGAGAGAAGCAGCGCTGCCGGCCTTACCAACATTAAGTCAATGGCTGGATATACGCTGCCGGTGCTGACAACGTTGACGTCGACTCAGGCGGAAGATAATTAGGCGACGTTTGGCATGCTGGCAGAATTTTGGCACGCGTCAGTTGATCTTCTGCCAGCAAAACAACAAGTGCGAAATTTCGACAAAGAAAAAGTAAAAGGCCACGCGGCGGAAAAAACAACACGTTCGAGACACCACGTTTGGATATATAAAGGGATTAATACACACGACGACCACAGGAACGATACTGGACACGCACGCGACATCAAGAACCAGGAACAACAAGCAAACTGAGCGATCACCATTGCCAACGAGGTGAGCCACGAGAGTCCCTGAAGGGTTTTATGTGTGGTTAGGGACAACATACCAATTTACAAATAGTAATCAAGAAAATAGCGAAATAAAAACAACAGTAAAAGAAACACGTGCGACAGATAAAAATAAAAGGCAAAGTCTTGCAAGGATCCCCCCACATGTCCGCCGGGCCCGCCAGTTGCTATTTTGGCTATCGGCCGTTTGGCAGTTGTTGGACCCGGGCCGGCCTAGGGTGTGCCCGCTTCCTAGGTCGTAGCGTCTGCTGGCTGCGGAGGTGGAGTGCATCTGACCATACGACACCAGGTTTGGACAGTTTCGGCCGTTGTACGAGTCAGCGCCGACACAGGGGGTGTTCCGTCTTCCTAGGCCGTAGCGTCTGCTGGCCACAGAAAGCGGAATGCTCAGATCAGTCCGACGCGGAGTCGAATCCCAACGTTCATGTGCATTGCTAGGAAATTTCTCTGTTTTGTCCAAGGAAGCATCGAACGCCCCTTTTATTTTGCGCCCTATTTTTCTCTACTAGTGTTTCTTTGCACAAATATAAGTTTCTGTAAAAGACAGCCCTGGCCGGACTGAGACATACTCAGGCCTAAGATTTGAGTCGTTACAGCCTATTACATACATTTGCATAAGCCCAATATACTGTTGCAGAGGGTATAAAAACACAATAGTGATAATCACCGGTGAGGACACGGCCTATGCAGAGAATGCGGAGAGCAACGGCACAAAGCTACGAAGTAAAGAACATAAGTCTCGTGACACAAGGCTGGAATGGTCGGCATTCGAGAAGTAAGACGGAACAGACACGGGGAAGAGCGACGAGGCGCCACCCGATCTCCGTCGCGACGTCTTCGAGACAACGGAGAGTCCGGACGACAATGATCCTCGTACACATGCCGATGATGCGCCAGACTTCCCCGTATTATGAGGAGCCGCCATCACCTGAACCACTCCGGGCGGTAGGGTCGACAAGCCGAGTCAGGCGCAACCGGCTGAGCAGTCAACAAGGTCGGAAGAAGGTACACATTGCAGAGAGCGAGAAAGTCGATCGCCAACGTGCTAGTGGGCAGGACGGCCTCACCGTATTCCGGCCACCCATAGATGCAAGCGACGACCAATCGGAGGGATTAGCACCAAGCTCTTCCAACGGACAGGCGGTGGAGCGTAATGGTGACGAGCGGAGAACGCAAGTGTTTGATCACGATTTTGGCCAGAGCCGCCGTATCTGTGACACTGGTAGAGAAAGGAGGGGGTGTAAGGCGAGGCCTGTAAAGCCCACCTTACATTTTTGGAAGATTATATGAGATTATGGTTTATAGAATTTGATGTAAGAGAAAACCATAAAGATTTGGTACCTCGTAAGCATAAGTTGTTTATAATATTTGATTTAAGAGAAATCCATGAATTTTTATTCTAAGTTATCGATTCCAGCATCGGTATAAATTTAGATATTGCAGGCGACGCCGAGTTTCGGCAGTGCGAACAGCGGTCGCATGCAACTCTGCACGAAAACTCCGTGTTGAAGAGAGAGTTTTCGTGTTGGAGTTGTATCGCCCGGTTTAACCATAGATTAGATGGAAAGAAAAGTCCTTAATGTGCATGTAGCTAACCGATTAAGCTAAACCAGTACTATTAATGTCAGACAAGACGGCGCATTTTCCAGTAGATCTAAATTAAAACACATCAAGCACAGGTATTTCAGACTGTCGAATCTTTATTTCTCCTGTAGTAACATGTCTATTGGTATAGCTCGTTAATACGTTTATTAATGTTTGCCCATCACAGCGATGTTCAAAGCTATTATGTGCCTGCGTTCCTCAAGTCGATACTCAGTCAAAATTTTGTCGGCAGTCGAGAACCATTTAGAAGCTGGGTTTGGATTGTATTTTTTGAGCATGACGATACATGCTTGCTGCTGCTCGCTCTTCGATGCTTCCAATTTTTTTATCTAGTCGAATATGTTACGTTTTGCAATTCCATGATTTCGGTGAAGGCATTCCGACTTGTCATGTTGATGTAGTTACTTCGCTTATATTTACATTTTTTCGCAGTTGCTTTCGTTTTGAAATATTATTCAGAATATCTCAAATTTTAGATTACTGAACTTGCAGTGCAGTTAGTTATCGTCTTCCTTGATTTTCTTTCCCCATATATAGACAGCTTACGTTTTTGCTTGACAGCGCCACACTCTTTGACTCTTATCGACAAATATCACCCCATTGACAGATCAATAAATCTACTTTTCATCAATACTATGCAACACTTATAGCCACTTTGGTAATAATTCATACATATAAGTCCAAATCAGTTTTGTTTCGACATATATATCCATTTTCTAACCATCTTTGCTTGTAGTTAGACTGCATATTTTTTTAAATATTTCTTCTACCTAAAAGACCTATAGAGAAAGAAAGGAGCTTGAGTATACTGCCAGTACTGGATTTTTTGTGTCCATTGTCGTAACCCAATGGTGTGATTTAATAATTTGCAAAACTCGCCGAAATTCTATAATACATCAAGGAATGCGCAACCATATATTGAACCTGTCGTTAGTAGTAGAAACAGCAATCGCTTGTATAATTTGCTACACCCCTGGAATGAAAAAGGCACTTCGCATGTACCCTGTGAGGTAGGTCACACTAAACCGATATACCAATTACTAATCAAACGATATTTTAGATTAATTTGGTGGATATACGCAGTTCCCTTTGGAATCCTTATAATATTATTTGATGAAGGGAGGCGGTACCTCATTCGTAGAAATCCGGGAGGCTGGGTGGAACAGGAAACATACTATTGAAATCTACATACTAAAAATACATTACCAGATTCATACGTTATATTATAATATATTAAATCCTTATCAAAAAAAAAAAACAAAAAACCATAGTCAAAATTGAAAAATGTAATAACACTTTTTTCTTATCAATTTGGTTAATAAAATTGCATCATCATATGAAAAAAATTAAGTTGTGGATGCACATGTCGGGGTGTTGGTCTTCGCTTGAAGATGGGCGATGAGAAGCAGCAGTGCATGATTTCCTTACTGGGAAGACAGCCAGCCTGGATGACATTCGGATAAATGTCACCCCAAGTATTATTTACACGACAGCCGTCTGGTAGAATTGCTGATAAGCAAGTACCAAATTGACGAACTGGTTCAGTGCGATATCGAAGGCATTTCGCACAGAGGTGTGGATCGGTAAGTTCTCAGCTCTCAAAACGATTTTTCAACGGAAGTCAGACACCCATGGAGATTCCAGGATGACCATAGCATTGTCCGTCTGTCCGTCTGTCCGTCCGTCCGTATGAACACCTGGATCTTTTAAACTACAAGAGCCAGAGACACCAAATTTGGAATGAAAGTCCGTTATTTTCGCGAGCAGATCAAGTTTATTTCAAATTTTGTGCAGCCCCGCCCCCTGTTCTCATAAGAACTAAAAAACTCTCCAACTTCAATGCCGTTTTTAAGGCATTAAATCAAATAGTACAATGTTGTAATTTAACATTTATCATAACAGCGCATAACTATCCTGAAAGTGGCATCAAAATCCTATGTAAAACAAGAAAGTTATCACGGTTCAAAGTTTATGTTATTTTACTGCAAAATCACTGTATGAGCGCAACACATACAAACAAACACAGAAACATACAAACATATGTTCGAACGTTTTCTCTACCTGCTTTGCGGCAGCGCTGCCCGCAGCCGCTGGCCGCGCCGACCAATGCTATACATACACACATATATATGAGTACACATACATATTTGCAAATAATCGGAAGAATGATAGGAGAGTGTCGTGGTGCAACTGGTAGAGTTGCGGCGCAATATGGAACCTTCGTATGGATCGCGGGTTCGAATGCTGACAATGACAATTGTTAATTTATTTATTTCTCAATTTTAATTCAAAATGTAAAATTTTAATTTAAAAAAATTTTTTTTTTAAATTTTTATTAAAATAAAATGCAAATGGGCACTACTATGGGAGTACGGGGTCTTTTACAGTCGGCACGATCGACTGTAGCCTTTCTTACTTGTTATATTTGGTAAATGTTTATTTCACTTGTTCTTAAATAAATTCGAAAATTTTGATCACTTATCACTCATATCTCTTGTAAATGATTTTGTGTACCCTTATTTCTTAAACTAGCTTTTTTAAAAATCAATCTGCTTCGACTTCAAATACAAATCTTTAATTAAAATTTATGAAATAATCCGATTTCCTCTTTTAAGTAAATACTTAAAATGATTAATTTTTTATTTGGCTCATATAATTTTTAATGCAATTTAATTTTTACATCTGCGCAGATTTTCTCCCGTCTTTTTGATGATCATGTCTGTACTATCCATCTATCTCCATCCGCAACATGGTTGTCCTGCCCCTTGAGGTAAATTGTAAATTGAAACTCTTCTAATCTTATCTCAGTCTTGAAGTATGATTCTTCATTGAGAATAAGTATACTAGTGGTCTGTTTTTACAACAAAATGCCCTCCATAAATATAGGTTAAGAAATGTTCTATTGCCTAATGTATTGCTGCTATTTCTTGTTCTGTAGTCAATTTATTACTTTCTCCCTATGTTAGAGATCTCGGCGCATATGCAATTGGTAGTTAGACTGCATATTTTTTTAAATATTTCTTCTACCTAAAAGACCTATAGAGAAAGAAAGGAGCTTGAGTATACTGCCAGTACTGGATTTTTTGTGTCCATTGTCGTAACCCAATGGTGTGATTTAATAATTTGCAAAACTCGCCGAAATTCTATAATACATCAAGGAATGCGCAACCATATATTGAACCTGTCGTTAGTAGTAGAAACAGCAATCGCTTGTATAATTTGCTACACCCCTGGAATGAAAAAGGCACTTCGCATGTACCCTGTGAGGTAGGTCACACTAAACCGATATACCAATTACTAATCAAACGATATTTTAGATTAATTTGGTGGATATACGCAGTTCCCTTTGGAATCCTTATAATATTATTTGATGAAGGGAGGCGGTACCTCATTCGTAGAAATCCGGGAGGCTGGGTGGAACAGGAAACATACTATTGAAATCTACATACTAAAAATACATTACCAGATTCATACGTTATATTATAATATATTAAATCCTTATCAAAAAAAAAAACAAAAAACCATAGTCAAAATTGAAAAATGTAATAACACTTTTTTCTTATCAATTTGGTTAATAAAATTGCATCATCATATGAAAAAAATTAAGTTGTGGATGCACATGTCGGGGTGTTGGTCTTCGCTTGAAGATGGGCGATGAGAAGCAGCAGTGCATGATTTCCTTACTGGGAAGACAGCCAGCCTGGATGACATTCGGATAAATGTCACCCCAAGTATTATTTACACGACAGCCGTCTGGTAGAATTGCTGATAAGCAAGTACCAAATTGACGAACTGGTTCAGTGCGATATCGAAGGCATTTCGCACAGAGGTGTGGATCGGTAAGTTCTCAGCTCTCAAAACGATTTTTCAACGGAAGTCAGACACCCATGGAGATTCCAGGATGACCATACAAGCACGTTAGCATACAACGCAGGTATCGGATAATCACAACGCCATGGCAAAGGACTTATTAATGCTGCTCTAGGGTGCGCACACATCCAATAATGCGCTTGAATTTTGTTTTTTGAAATTGTTTTTGGCCGTTGCCAACTTGAGAAAGGAGGTCTGAATTTGCGGTATGGATGTGTCGATCTGGATGCTATGGACGGTTGCAACCGAGCTTTATTTCTTGAGAACTGTGCCAAGGCAATCGACCTGGAATGAACTAGCTTAATGCTTTGCGGAGCTTCGGTGAAACATCGGATCGGCGAATTGGAGATTTGGTAGATTTTTGAGTACACCGTCGGAAACTGAAGTGGACGGGTGAGCCTCGTCCCAAATTGTCATAATTGGGTCTTAGCGAACTGGCAGGATCTCCAAGGCAAGTATCTACAAGGCAGTCTAAAAAGGTTATTACATTATTTATTTTAGTTTCTGTCTACTTGTAACACCTATTGTAACAGGGCAATTTTTATATTTTGTAAATGTTTATTTCACTTGTTTTTAAATAAATTTGAAA
This sequence comes from Drosophila acutilabella, assembly GCA_035046005.1. Lineage (NCBI taxonomy): Eukaryota > Metazoa > Arthropoda > Insecta > Diptera > Drosophilidae > Drosophila > Drosophila acutilabella. The sequence continues at coordinate 11,143,124 of JAWNOK010000068.1, forward strand.
ATGTTAATCACTTATCACTCATATCGTTCGTCATTTCTGTCTACTTGTAACACCTATTGTAACAGCGCAATTTTTTGACCCCGTACTCTTTAAAAAAGAGTAAAGGAATCTATTAAGTTTGTCAGAAGCGAGATGTGCGTAACAGGCAGAAGGAGGCGTGGCCGACCCATAAAGTATATATAATCTTGATCAGCATTAACAGCCGAGTCGATATAGCAATGTCCGTCTGTCCGTCCGTCCGTATGAACACCTGGATCTTTTAAACTACAAGAGCCAGAGACACCAAATTTGGAATGAAAGTCCGTTATTTTCGCGAGCAGATCAAGTTTAATTCAAATTGTTGCAATGCCCATTACCGCCAAAGCAGATCAAGTTTATTTCAAATTGTAGCCATGCCCCTTACCGCCAAAGCAATGAGCAAAAAACCAGACACACCTCGAAAAAATGTATATTTGAGACGAATATTTCAGTATCAATTTTGACATCTAGGTTCCTATAGACGCACGCAGACGCTGGCCGTGCCGACCAATGCTATACATTAGACATCTTCCTGAATGTATTCATTTCAAAATTCTTTTTTAGAAAAATTTATAGAAAAAGTTCAGTTTCATTTAGTCCGAGTGAGTCAAGAAAAATGTTGTGCTCACTATTATTGACACAATAAATCCACTGTACAGCAAAATAACAAAAAAAAATGACATTCAAACAGATGTCTAATACAAACATATATAGTGACCCCGTACTCCTATAGAAGTGAGCATTTTAATTTAATTTCAATTAAAATTTTTAAATGAAATTTTAAAAACAAGAATTAACATTTTGAGCTGAGATTTAAAAATAAAATTAACAATTCTCATGTCAGCATTCCAACCTGCGATCATAGATGCAGGTTCTGCCTGTTACGCACATTTCGTTTTTGACAAAGAGGGGTCTATCCTCTACTCTTTTTTAGAGTTTGGGCAGTGAAAATGATGAAATATTTCTAAATTTGTCTTCCAATTCTGTTAGACCACGTTCTTTATACGTGGCTTCGATCGTTTAGCAGTTTAAGGGTTCGCGTCGATATCGGGTGTATTCCGTTCAGGCAACCTTAGCGTCTGCTGGTTGCCGAAACGAAATACATCTGAGCCAATCCATGCAGAATATATCGAGGCTTCTCCACGTGTCCGACGGGCCCTCCAATTGCTATATTCGTTATCGGCCGTTAAACAATTGTTTTACCCGTGTCGGTCTCAAGTGTATTCGCTTCCTAAGTCGTACCGTCTGTTGGCTGCGGTAGAGGAGTGCATCTTAATGTACGACACCGGTTTCTGACAGTCTTCCCCGACCCCACAACACCTACAGTAGCTGCGGCTAAGTAGTTGCTGTAACCACACCATTACCTATTTTTGAGATATTTTCGTTGGCACCGGGAGGGAAATATAGGAAAAGATCGCGAATTTCGTCCGAAAACAACACCCGAAGCTTGTGTCGGGCATAGATACGCTATAAAAAAATCCGAGCAAAACGAGCATCGTGGGGGCAGTCGTCAATGATCTACTCATGGAGTGACATCAACTAGCATTGAAAGCAGAACAGCCGTCAACGATCTACTCAACGAGTCACATCAACAGTCAAGGAGCACTTCAAGGACAACGCCGGATAATCGCTACTCAAGGAACATCAAGCAAAATGATTCACTGGAGTTCACAGGAACAGTTCCTGTGCTTTTTGTCAACGAAGGACAATGTGGGATAACATTCAATATTTTTGGGTTTATTTTGCAAAGGATGCTTGGGGAACAATTGTAATTTTGTGGATTTATTTTGCACCGGATACCAGCCGCTTTGGAACATTTGTCGTTTGTATTTAGTTCGAGCTAGCAGCCCAGGATATCCACCTGCACGGATTACAACATGGGAGTTCAATAGATTTCATATCGTCGCAAGAACGAACTGCAAGAATTTGGCCACGATACCGAAGGCACAGTGGAGGAGCTACAAATCCGCCTCTCGGCTTTCGCAAGCCAACCTGAGTTACCCAAGGAGTCACCCAAAGGCTAGCCGAGCTGGAGCTCACGCTAGGGGTAGCTCCATCACCGGAGAGTAAGCCTCGTACACGGAGGACCAGGAGTTGAGCAGAATCTACGAGAATCTGCTGCCAGAATATCAAGTGTACACTAGGAGACACGAATTTACAACACTGGCCCAGTTGACGAGGTTTATAACTGCTTATGAGAAAGTCAAGGCGTGGGAAGTCGAGCACACCTGAAGTGGAACGAACAGTACGCTCAAGCACAAATGCCGAGATAAATAATCAACGGGTACAATGCGGCTTCTTCCAGAAGATCCTTGTCTACTTGGGACACGACGTCAAAGAAAAGGGAATCCACACCGACCCAACAAAGATTAAAGCGATACAGGAGTTGCTGCCACCTACCAATGTAAAGGAGCTTCGCCGATGACTGGGTATTACGTCATAATATCGGCGCTTCGTACTCAAATTCATCAGCATTGTGCAGCCGATATGCAAGTTGCTGCATAAAGGAGGAGGCCCTCCTGAAGGCCCGACTCACCAGTCCGGACTTCACGGATCGCTTTATACTACAGACGGATGCCAGCAACTATGGACTGGGTGCCGTGCTTAAAGGGACGGAACGAATCATCGCATATGTCAGTCGACGGTTATCATCGGCCAAACAATACTACTCGACTACCGTGAAAGAGTGACTCGCCATCGTCAGCAAGTCCGGAAGAAAACTGGACGTGAAGGGAAATCTTCAAGATGGCTAAGGGTGCTGGTGCTGCTGCGAAAACATAATCTGTCGAAAGGTGCCGATAGATTTGCTATAATCATTTCTGTTTGCAGACCAAAATGAAGCCTACCCCGAAGAGCAGCCGCCCGAAGACAACCTTGGCCAGTTCGCCAAGCGAACGACATCCGAGAGCTTTTCTTATTTGTTATATTTGGTAAATGTTTATTTCACTTGTTTTTAAATAAATTCGAAAATTTTGATCACTTATCACTCATATCTTGCTAATGATTTTGTGTATCCTCATTTCGTAAATTAGCCTTTTTAAAAATCAATCTGCTTCGACTTTTTAATAGAATACAAATTTTTAATTGAAATTTATGAAATAACCCGGTTTTAAGTAAATACTTAAAATGATTAATTTTTTATTTGGCTCATATAATTTTTAATGCAATTTAATTTTTACATCTGCGCAGATTTTCTCCCGTCTTTTTGATGATCTTGTCTGTACTATCGTCGGGAACATCAGCGAACGAGGAGAAGACCTTGACGGTCAACGAGGTCACCGTCGAAGAGGAGGATGGTGAAGACGAGAATAACAACGAAGGCGAAGATAATGACGACGAAAATATTCGGACGCTCATCGGCAAAGTCGAGCCTAGAACCTCGGAGCCCCGGAGCCCCACGCGGAGCTATAAGCAACGAAGGGCAACGTAGTACTTCCGGCGTCGCTCTTGGAGACGTTCATTTTATATTTGTGCAAAGAAACACTAGTAAAGAACGTTAGGGCTCAAAAGAAAAGTACGTTCGATGCTTTCTTGGACAAACAGATATCCGGCTCCGCGTCGTACGGATCTGTATATTCTGCCTTCCTTGGCCAGCAGATGATACGATGTGTGATGTGATGTGTCGGCGCTGACTCGTACAGCAAATACTTAGCCGCAGCTACTGTAGGTGTTGTGGGGTCGGCCGAGGTTGTCCGAAACCCGTATTTTATTGTCAGATTCACTCAACTTTCGTAGCCAGCAGACGCTACGACTTAGGAAGCGAATACACATTAGATCGACCCGGGTCCAACAATTGCTAAACGGCCAATAACCAAAATAGCTTTTGGGGAAGAATCGATATTTTCTGCCTGGATTGGCTCAGATGTATTCCGTTTCGGCAACCATCAGACGCTACGGTTGCAGGAACGGAACACACGATATCGACACGAATCCTTCAACAGCTAAACGATCGAAGCCACAACAGCGATTGGTGGGCCGGTCGATCCTGGAGACAGGCACAGGAACGATTTGCACCGCAGTCACTATCGGTGTATTCCGTCTCAGCAGCCAGCAGACGGTACGGCCACAGATACGAAACATACGCAATATCGGTGTGGACGCACGCGTCGTTCATGCATACGGTCGCCTAATTATTTTTCCCTGGCCGAACATTCTTTGGCAGATGGGGCGTTGGCCATCAATTCATACAAGTGTAGGTACTGGCAATTTTCGGCCATTATCACAGTAGCTCGGTGCTGGGTCATCCACCCATGACCCGTACTCGCTTTCCTCGGCCCATGTTGCTCCCACGGCCTCTATGAATGGCCGAGAGGAGGGGTAACCGACCGGTGGGCGACGATAAGGAATCGTCCATCGTCCATAGGGACGTCCGACTCATCTTCTGACGTCTCTGATTCCGACTCCGTAGGAGTCTCCTCCTCCGACCTGTTTAGCCGATGCTCGCGGCGGATAGCTAACTGGTAGGCTCGTCGATGCGTAGACCCGTCCATGTTGGCTTCGTTACCCTTACATTTTCGTTGCTGGAAGAAACACTTGTTTTAGTTGATGGTGCCTATAAGTCTATGGATTGAATAAGGTTAGTGGAATTAGTCGTGCTCTTGGTCCCGTGCTGGACAACCCCCTTGCTATTTATGCTATGTTCAGCGCAGTGGTCGGCAACGATGAGGATCTCAATAAGGTTGAGAAATTCCAGCACATGCGTGCTTGCCTGGAAGGCGCTGCGCTAAACACGATAAAATCGTTGGAACCCTCTAATACCAATTATGACAAGGCGTTAGAGTTTCTTATTCAAAGATTCGATAATAAACTGATAATTGAGCGACGGAATTAATTCACATCTTCGAGCAATTGCTACCATGGCATCAACGACTGAGCTTGCCGATGGATTGCTCATACAGATCATCGGCCGAAAGCTGGATCAAAGCACGCAGAAGAAGTGGGAAGAATCCATGCACACGGACAAACTACCAAAATGGACTGATATGGCCAAATTTCTGTAAAAGTTATGCCGAATGTTGGAAAATGTGGAATACGCCACAAGCAAAAATTACAATCCGCAGGTGAGCAAGCATGCATTAAAATCGTCCGATTTTCACAGATCAATATTGCCATCTCCGGAATTGGGGAGTCATCACTATCCTTGGATCAAACTTTTGGTGTCACTGCTCAGTCGCATGACAAGGTGTTCAAGTTTTTGTTTTCTGCGTTGTTAACTCAAACAATAACGGATTTCCAGCCGCATTTTAATTTAAACATTGAAAGGTGGAATATACCCAAAAACCTCAAGCTAGCTGATCCGTCATTCTTTGAATCGCAACGTATTGATCTACTTTTTGTTACTTTTCTTTGATCTCATCTGCGTTGGGCAAATTCGCATTGCTGACAACTTGCCTTACCTTCAAAAGACTAAGCTTGGCTGGATCATTTCTGGTGGCTATTCTCACCAGTCAAATAAGCATTCAGCTCTAGCTGTACTAGATTAAATACAGGTCAATATTCGGTTCGGCTTCCAACTAAAACAAATGCCAATACGCTAGATGATTCCTCTTTGAGTGCTTTAAGAACTTCCAGCATTGGAGGCCGAGCTTGAACGGACCCCGCAATTAAAGGAGCATTATTCAACTTTCCTCCAGGAATACATTGATCTAGGTCATATGTCACAAGCAACAAGGGAGCATAATCTACCTCAGTATTTCCTTCCTCATCATTGTGTACAGACACCTGACAGCAGAACAACAAAGTTGCGAGCTTCATAAAACGACATACTTTTAACTGGTCCCAAAATACGGCGCAAGGCCTGCCGCTTTTTGGCCATCCGTGCAATGCATCAGCTTGCAAGCGACGAAGAGGATTCTTTCCCATTGGCAGCTAAAACGTTATATGGGATTTTTACGTCGATGACCTTATCACAGAAGGTAACTCTGTTGATGAGGTCTCTCGAATTCGTATGCACATCAAGGCTTTACTTCTCAAAGGCGGTTTCGCAATCCGCAAGTGTTCCTCAAACGAGTGAGGAGACAGATCACGAGAAACTTATGAAGTTCCACTATGGATTCACGATGGAGGCATTTGGTTTGGCTTGGGATCCGAGCTCAGATGAACTGCTGTTCAATTTTGCCAATATCGCTCTAAGCGCAAGAGGGAAGAAAAGGAGCATTTTGTCAACAATCGCCAAGTTCAAAGACACTCCTCGTGAGCATCTCCCAAAGCTTTCAGTTCAAATGTATTGTAAGGAAGTTTCTCAGGCCGAAGTATGTCTCAGTCCGGACAGGGCTAACTACAGAAAATTTATTAGGCTGAGACGTCTGGTGAAAAGAAGCAGTGGCGCGATGATGGGCTGGCCACTGATGATTGGGGAAGTGAACGAGAGTTCTTGGGTTCAATGGGGCTCGTGATTCGGAAACAACAACCGAGTATCGGCTACGGTTGATGGCTCCGGATTCGCGGTGTTCGGGATTTCAGTTCAGTAGGTGGAGTACAGGCTACCACTACTGAACCTCAAGCTCGTGCTCCCACGGGACAGAAATGCCAACGATGAATCACGACTTCTATGCGATAGGAGAGTACAGGCTACTCCCATCGAATGGAAGTCGCGAGTATCAAGCGTTGCACTGGCACGTGAATGACTAAGGCGACTGCTACTGTAAGTGGTGAGGAAGCGAGCGATGAGTCACGACTTTTACGCGATAGGAGAGTACAGGCTACTCCCATTGGGTATCAGTCATGAGTATAGCACGCTGTCTATGTACGGGCACGTGCACTGCTGAGATGATCGGTGCCAGAGGGGTAACAATGCATGCGATGAATCGCGGATTCTACGCGATAGGAGAGTACAGGCTGCTCTTATTGCGTAGAAGTCCGGATCACTAACACAAGCACACACCACCACGAGAGGCTACCAGATTGTGGTCTTGGCAGTCGCCGGCGTGGAGTTACTCACGTATGCACTGCACGGAACACCCTGTGTACTATTGCGCGTCACTGTTGTTTTATTTAATTAATTTGCTTGTCGTCGTTGGTTAATATGGCTTCTTGCGTTTCTTTTATTTATTTAATATCTTTTTATTCCTATGCCTATTCGCACACGCATAGTTTTATTTTAATTAATCTTTTATTATTTTAAGATCACTACGTGGACTCTTATGGTGGGCTCCCTAGCTTCGCTGTTCCAATTTGTTGTTGTTGTCAATTTCCTGATCGTGTGGGGGGTCTTCGTTATCCTTGTCTTTCCGTAGTCCTGTTAATCATTTGCGTATCCCGATATCTCCTGTTGTTTCCACTTGTAGTTTTTCCACGTGTTCCACTTGTGTGTTTTCCGCAACTTGGTACTGTGCATTAGATGCGTCCACTCCATTGTCCTCTGCCGACGTCGCTTCTTTTCGCTGCTCTGCCCTTGTCACATATATTTTGTGCACAGATGCAGCGGTGCTTTTCCCGGCGTTGATCGCATTTGCCTACAATTAGATGCTAGAAAGCGCTGCTTACGCCTCTGCTCATCTTTGTCGCGTGCCAAACTCCTAAGTCGACGCAGGCGGCCGCTTGCCGTCTCTTGTTCTCTGGCGCTATCGCCTCTGCTGCACTGCTCTGACGTAGCGGCTTACGCTGTGTGCTTGTAATTCGTTTTCGTTGCTGTGACGTCAGCCATGCACTTGTATGTGTGCGCTCTGTAGTGACCGTTGTCTCTCGCTCTCTCCGCCCTGACGTAGCGGCTTGCTATGTGTGCTTGCTTTTCGTCCGTCGCTGTGACTTCAGCCATGCACATGTATGTGTGCGCTAGGTAGTGGCCGCTCTCGCTCTCTCTCTGCCCAGCCTCTGTCGATCCATGCACTGCACTGCGCATGTGTCGTCGCTCTTTGTTTTCGGTTCTTTATCTCCGATCCCGCTGTGTGTGTTTGCGAAAAGTGTACATTGTTCTCAGTCTAGCTGCCGTATTGACTGGCTGCTTCCAGTGAGAACACTAATCGCCGCTTCTCTTCGTACACTGCCTGCTGGCAGTTATGGGACTGTGACCGTTTTTAATCAAACCGTGCGCACTGGCAGTTTTCAGCCAGTGCGCTAAAAATTATAGTGCGCTCATTTATGGGGCGTCACAGTCGTTATTATTTGTCCAAGGCATTTCGTTTCTTTTTTAAGAAATTCGCATTTGTCTAATTAGACCCCGTACTCTTTAAAAAAGAGTAAAGGGGGTCTATTAAGTTTGTCAGAAGCGAGATGTGCGTAACAGGCAGAAGGAGGCGTGGCCGACCCCATAAAGTATATATATTCTTGATCAGCATCAACAGCCGAGTCGATATAGCAATGTCCGTCTGTCCGTCTGTCCGTCCGTATGAACACCTGGATCTTTTAAACTACAAGAGCTAGAGACACCAAATTTGGAATGTAAGTCCGTTATTTTGTAGAGCAGATCAAGTTTATTTCAAATTGTTGCCACGCCCCTTACCGCCCCCGCAATGAGCAAATAACCAGACACACCTCGAAAAAAAATTGTGTTTTAGGTGAATATCTCAGTAACTATAGCACTTACGAGCACAAATTTTGGTATACAGGTTCTTAGAGACAGCCTTAGTATAATGTCATTAAAAATTTTGAGCTGCCACGCCCCCTTTGCTCATCAGAAATAAAAGACTCTCCAGCTTCAATGCCTTGTTTCAGGCATTAAATCAAATAGTACAGTGTTGTAATTTAACATACGCTTAGAGAATTACTATTTCTAACTTTCCTGAAAGTGGCATCAAAATCCTATGTCAAACAACAGAGAAATTACGGTTCAAAGTCGAAGTTATTTTAAAGCAAAATCACTGCATGCGCGCAACACATACAAACAAACACAGAAACATACAAACATATGTTCGAACGTTTTCTCTACCTGCTGGCGGCAGCGCTGCCCGGAGCCGCTGGCCGCGCCGACCAATGCTATACATACACACATATGTATGTGTGCACATACTTATATGGAAATAATCGGAAGAATGATAGAAGAGGGGTGTGGTGCAACTGATAGAGTTGCGGCGCAATGTGGAACCTTCGCATGGATCGCGGGTTCGAGTGCTGACGATGACAGTTGTTGATTTATTTATTTTTTAATTTTAATTCAAAATGTAAATATTTAATTTTAATTTTTTAAATTTCATTTGAAAATTTTAATTTAAATAAAATGCAATACTATGGGAGTACGGGGTCTTTTACAGTCGGCTCGATCGACTGTAGCCTTTCTTACTTGTTGTAATTTTAGGTTTGCTTCACGAATTTTTGTGAAAATCTTTTTTAATGATTAAAGGTGTTCTTCCAACGAAGTGGAATACACTATAATATCATCCATGTATACAAGGCAATCTTTAAAGATTAGATCTTCTAACAGATTGTTCATGCAACGTTGAAATGTTGCTGGGCCATTTTTCAACCCAAAAGGCATTCGAGTGTATTCGTAATGTCCATTTTTAGTTCAAAAAGCTGTTTTTGGTATACTTAGTGGGTCCATTTGGTTTTGTGATCTAGCTTGATTAAGATTTTGTTTGAATTCTTTATATAATGTTTGATCATATACAGCATTTTCTTTCGGATTAGTTCCCTTTCCACGGTTGTCATTATTAGGTTTCTTGTATTTTGAATTTTCGTTACTTTGGTTAGTACGTTCGTTAAAGCCATTTTCGTAAAGTCCTTCGCGTTGATCTGCTTGTTTAAGTTTTAAAACAGTGGTAATGTCATGTCTAGCTAAGGTCATGAATATTCTGTCAGGTAGTTTCCTGGTGATAACGTATTTAATAGTATTGTTTATTGCGTTTGTGTATAATATTGTGTTTTGTGGTTGGTTTTCTAACATTAGCTTATTAGATATTACAAAAGACTTATACTCTAATTCTTCTACAAACTTACGGATACTATTATCATAATTGGTGTTGTATAGCCGTCTCAATAATTCCTCATACGGTATTTGTGTCTTAAATTCATCGATCAAGGCACTCCTCAGGTCTCTCCAGTTGGTGGCTGCTGACAATTGCGAAACACGTTGGTCTGCTCCAGATGTCTGCATTTCTATTGCTCCGAATAGAACGCTGTGCTGTCTTACATCTTGGGTCGGGTACAGTTGCATAATGAAATCAATCCTTCTTATAAAGGCAGTGAGTTACACCGTTTTTCCATCGAAGATGGGCACTAAACGTATCTGTCCCAGTGCTTGTTAGAGGTGCATCTCAGAAATTTCCATCGTTGCATGGGGGAGGGGGAACCAATAGAGAACTGACTGCTAGGGTAAACAGAACGCATACGATGAATCACGACTTTCACTCAATAGAAGAGTACAGGCTGCCCCTATTGAGTGGAAATCCGGATCACCAACGAGCACGCCCCACGAGAGGCTACCAGATTGGGGTCTTGGTAGTCGCCTGCGCAGAGTTGCTCACGTATGCACTGCGTGGAAAACCAACCGAGAGAAAACAAGTGCTAGAGTGAACACGATGCATACGATGAATCGCGGCTTCTACGCGATAGGAGAGTACATGCTGCTCTTATTGCGTAGAAGTCCGGATCACTAACACAAGCACACACCACCACGAGAGGCTGCCAGATTTTGGTCTTGGCAGTCACCGGCGTGGAGTTACTCACGTATGCACTGCACGGAACACCCTGTTTACTATTGCGCGTCACTGTCGTTTTATTTAATTAATTTGCTTGTCGTCGTTGGTTAATATGGCTTCTTGCGTTTCTTTTATTTATTCAATATATATCTTTTAATATGTATGTAGGAACTGAATCTGAACCAGAAGAGCAAGTGTTAGAGAACTCACGAGAGACACGTAGTGGTCTCCGTTATTGAACACTAAAATGAACTAGTTATTAAGTTGAGGCAGATGAACCAAATGAATGAACAAAGTCAGTCGATGCCAAGATCTTGTTGAAGACACACGCAGAAGCAAGTCGTGAAAAACTTACACACATAAGCTAAAACTCTGTTAATTATTTAAAGCTAAAATATAATACCAATAAACTACATATAATAATATAAACTATCGTGGTTACTGATAATTATCACATCACTGCGGATTATCGGGACCCACAATTTTGGGGGCTCAACCAGGATTGAATTTCACAATTGTGCTGGATGAATTTCACAATTTTGGAAATTCGGCCTTTAAATAAAAGAACATTGAAGTAAAAACAATAATTGGTGTGTGTGTAAATGTGCGAATTGCTTGCTGTCGTGTTGTGTGTTTTGTCGGCAATTAAAGAGCCTAAAAACAGAAACTTGCAAGGCGCCAGACGAAGGCCGAGAAGTAACGGTGGTTGCAGATTGTACGCAGCAGAAAGGCACGACGAAGACGAGAAAGGCAGAAACTCATAGCGGCTAGAGTTTAGCGTCGAAGAAGAGGAAGACGAGAGAAGCAGAAGCCGAGAATAGTGACGTGCGTGCGACAAGAGAGGCACGGGAGAAAAAACCCAACGAGTGAACGAGAGCTGAAAGCCGAGTAAAGCAACGAGATCATATGCGAAATCAGAAAAGAAGACGTGCGTGCACAGACGAGAGAGGCAAATAGCTGGTGGCGAGTTTGTGAGACAAGTTCGGTGCGACGACGAAAATTATTTCTGGATGGGGATGTGTGAGTTGCAGAGAATCGAAAGAAGCTGAGTAATCGTTGTAAAAGAAAAATTTTGTATGAATAACATTGAAGTGACTGTTTACAGTTTGAAAATCGTAACGTAAAGTTTGAGAGTCACTGTTTAAGATTGAATTTGTTGCAAAAGCGAAATTACACTAACGATTTGTAAAATCTTTGTTTACATTTACATTTACATATTTAATTTTAAAAGTTTTGATACATTTAAACAGGAAAATTGTAAAGATGAATAGAAACGAGATTTTGGCATTGATAGTGACCGATTTGCGGAAAAAATTAATGGAACTTGGAATTCAATCAAGCGGAAGAAAAGTAGAGTTACAAAATCGATTGCTTGCTCACTATGGTTTGGAAAACGAAGAGGAAAATGATCAGGACAGTGTTCATGAGGAAAATGAAGTAACTTTTGTATCAGTTTCAGAAAATACATCAGGTGAGAATGATGATAGAGAACATGGGGAGAATGAAGCTCAAAGCAGACAACAACAGTTCGGTAGTAGACAGATGGAAAATCCGACGTTCGTTAAATCATGGTTTACATTAAAAGATGTAGAAGGTAGTGTTTCGCAGTTTGATGGTTCAAATGCGTTGGATGTTAATTATTGGATAGAAGAACTTGAGGAATGCGCGTTGACAGTAGAATGGACTCAGTTACAGATATTCGTGTATGCAAAGCAGTTGCTGAAGGGTGCAGCAAAATTATTTGTACGCAGCCAGCGTAATATTCGTGATTGGAGTGCATTGAAAGTTGCACTAGTCAATGAGTTTGGTGTCAAAGTATCTTCAGCGGAAATACATCGTAGACTTGGTAGGCGTCACCAGAATAAAAATGAAACATTGCAAGAATACTTGTACGCTCTAATGGAGATTGCAAAACCAATAGACTTGGAAGATGAGAGTCTAATAGAATATTTTGTGAATGGTATACCAGATTCTAGATCGAATAAAGCACTACTTTATCAAGCTAGGACAATAAGTCAGCTCAAGATAAAGATGGAGGCATACCAGAAGATGAGAGGACCGATAAAGTCGTTCAATAAGATAGGTTCACAGTCAAACTTAGATGAGAATGACAATAATAAGACATCGGGAAGAAATAAAAAATGCTATAAGTGTGGAAATGAGAATCACATTCAAAAGGATTGTCCGAAAAAGGAGTTTGTATGTTTTAAGTGTAATCAACCAGGACATAGAGCTAATCAGTGCAGAGTTGAAGTTCAAGTCAAGCAAGAAAAGCTGACAAACGTAGTTCAGGATGTGGTAACAAAACCATCAAGTAAAGTCATCAATTCTGAATTAGAGTTGAAGGTTGTTAAGCATGCTAAAATTTATTTCAAAGGACTTGTTGACACGGGATCAGATCTTTGTTTGATGCGCAGAAGTATTTTCAAAAGGTTAGGCATTAACAAACTAACAGGTGTCGAAAAATGTTTGACAGGTATTGGTGAAAGTCAGATTGTAACTTTTGGCAGTGTAACAGTTCCTGTGCAGATCGACGAAATCAACATGTTGATTGAGTTTCATATCGTCTCTGATGAAGACATCGCATTTGAAGCAATTTTGGGTAGGACTATTTTAAAAGACGTTAATTTGAAAGTTACTGAAGTTGGCACAGAGTTTACTCGTAAGCTTCCAGATGTGCAAGAGAATTGTAGTTCTGATACATTGAAAAGTCAAGAGCCGTTGACAGAATTGTTTGAAGAATTTGGAAACTTGTGCATGATGAGTACTGAAGGGAAAGAAGTTGTTGTAGATTTGTCACACTTGACTAAAGAAGAGTCAATCAAAACAAAAACTTTGATAGATTCGTACAAGCCACAACGAAATGTGAACAGCAAAGTAGAAATGACGATTGTGGTGAAAGATGAGTTGCCAGTTTTTCAACATCCGCGACGATTGTCTTATAGTGAGCAGAGTGTGGTAGATTCTCAGATCCAGGAGTGGATAGCTGAAGGAATCATAAGACCAAGCACCTCTGAATATGCTTCGCCAATAGTGTTGGTGACGAAGAAAAATGGTACCAAACGGCTATGCTGTGACTATCGAAAGTTAAACGAAAAGATAGTTAGGGATAATTTTCCAATGGTACAGATGGACAGCGTGATCGAAAAGTTGCAAGGAGCAATGGTGTTCACTACTTTGGATTTGACGAATGGTTACTTTCATGTACCTGTTGCAGAAAAGTCACAAAAGTATACAGCATTTGTGACGCAGAATGGACAGTATGAGTTTAGATTTGTACCATTTGGTATATCTAATTCGCCGGCTGTATTTATGCGTTTTATAATGTCTGTCATGCGTGAGTTGATACAGAAAGGTGATGCTGTAGTGTACATGGATGACATAATCATCCCAAGTATTGATGTTGAAGAGGGATTCGGCAAATTAAAGAGAGTGTTGGAGGTTGCAGAGAGAAATGGCCTAAGAATTAATTGGAGTAAATGCCAGGTTTTACAGAAAAAAGTTGAATTTTTGGGGTACATTGTGGAAAATGGTTCGATTAGACCTAGCGAACATAAAAGTGAAGCCGTAGCCAATTTTCCGACACCTAAGGATAAGAAAGCAGTTCAACGTTTTCTCGGGTTGACATCGTATTTCAGAAGATTTATTGACGGATATGCAGTAGTCGCCAAACCATTGTCTGATTTGTTACGAAAAGATTCTGAGTTCGAATTCAAAGAGTTGCAAGAGGTGGCGTTCAACCAGTTGAAAGCAGAGTTGATGAAGAAACCAGTGTTGCATCTTTATAATCCACAGGCTGAGACAGAAATTCATACGGATGCATCAAAGTATGGATTTGGAGCTGTTTTGCTGCAAAAAGATTCAGTTGATGGGATGTTACACCCTGTAATGTACATGAGTAAGAAAACAAAGCCATGTGAGGAGAAGTACCACTCATACGAACTGGAAGTATTAGCAGTGATAGGAGCATTAACAAAGTGGCGAATATATGTCTTGGGAATAAAGTTCAAGATCATCACAGATTGTAACGCCTTTGCTATGACCATGAAGAAGAAGGAAGTGCCATTAAGAGTTGCTAGATGGGCCATGTATCTTCAGGATTTTGATTATGAAATAGAGCACAGGTCTGGCACAAAAATGAGACACGTAGATGCGTTAAGCAGAGTTGCATGTTACTTGATAACGGACAGAATGGTACATAGATTGAGAGAAGCTCAGATGTCCGATGATTGGACGAAAGCAGTAAAGAAAATCGTCGAGAGTGGGATGTATGAAGATTTTTATATATCAAATGAGATTCTATTCAAAGACCCTGCTCGAGAACTGATAGTGGTGCCGTCTCTAATGGAAACAGAAATCATCAAGATTGCGCACAGGCAGGGACATTTTTCAGCAAAGAAGACTCAAGATTTGGTGGAAAAGTCTTATTTCATACCAAAGCTGGCAGAAAAAGTGGTGAAAGTTGTGAGTAACTGTGTCGAGTGCATTTTGGTAAATGCAAAGATGGGAAAGCAGGAAGGTTATTTATCGCCAATAGATAAAGGTGATAAGCCGCTCAACCACGTATCACATCGATCATGTTGGACCAATGGAAATCACGAAGAAACGATATAATCACATCTTAGTAATCGTTGATGCTTTTTCAAAGTATGTTTGGCTTTATCCAACTCGTAGTACAGGAGTGGAAGAAGTGATTAGTTGTTTGGAGAGACAGGCTGTTAATTTTGGAAACCCTTGCAGGATTGTGTCAGATAGAGGTACTGCGTTTACAGCAAATTTGTTTAAAGAATACTGTGAACAACGGAAGATACAGCATTGTTTGATAACGACAGGTGTGCCACGCGGCAACGGACAGGTGGAACGAATGCATAGAATTGTTGTACCGATGTTGTCGAAACTTAGCATTGAGAATCCAGGGATGTGGTATAAGCATGTAGGCATCGTGCAACAAGCGATAAATAATATTGAACCGAGGAGTACAAAGGTAGCTCCATTTAAAATATTAACCGGAATCGACATGCGTTGTACTAATGACATTAAACTCAAAGACTTGGTGCAGCAATCACTGCTAGACGAGTTAAACGATGAACGAGATATATTACGTTCAGAAGCTCGTGAGAATATTAGAGCACTGCAAGAAGAAAACCAGCGTACATTTAATAAGAAAAGAAAGATAGAAAAGGAGTATAAAGTTAATGATTTAGTAGCTATTAAGCGTACTCAGTACGGGGTGGGATTAAAACTAAAAGGAAAGTATCTGGGACCTTATAAAGTTACGAAAGTGCTTAAACACGGACGTTATAATGTAGAGAAAGTGGGAGAAGGAGAAGGTCCATATAAGACGTCCACGGTGGCAGAGTTTATGAAAGAATTCGGGTCGAATCCTACGTCAGGAGGGCCGAATGTAGGAACTGAATCTGAACCAGAAGAGCAAGTGTTAGAGAACTCACGAGAGACACGTAGTGGTCTCCGTTATTGAACACTAAAATGAACTAGTTATTAAGTTGAGGCAGATGAACCAAATGAATGAACAAAGTCAGTCGATGCCAAGATCTTGTTGAAGACACACGCAGAAGCAAGTCGTGAAAAACTTACACACATAAGCTAAAACTCTGTTAATTATTTAAAGCTAAAATATAATACCAATAAACTACATATAATAATATAAACTATCGTGGTTACTGATAATTATCACATCACTGCGGATTATCGGGACCCACATGTATATCAGTTAAACGAATGCCTATCCGCACACGCATAGTATTATTTTTATTAATCTTTTATTTTGTTAAGCTCACCCCGTGGACTCTTCCTGATCGTGTGGGGGGAACTTCGTTGTCTTTGTCTTTCTGTAGTCCTGTAAATCCTTTGCGTATCCCGATGTCTCCTGTTGTATTCGCTTGTAGTTTTCCCATGTGTTCCACTTGTCTTTGTTTTCGCGACTTTTCACTGTGCGTTGGATGCATCCACTCGTAAGCCCGTTGAAAAACTAAACTCCCGTCCCAATTAATGTAAGCGTCGATTGCCAAAAGTGTCCTCTGCCGACGTCGCTTCTTTTCGCTGCTCTGCCCTTGTCACATATATTTTGTGCACAGATGCAGCGGTGCTTTTCCCGGCGTTGATCGCATTTGCCTACAATTAGATGCTCTGGCGCTATCGCCTCTGCTGCACTGCTCTGACGTAGCGGCTTACGCTGTGTGCTTGTAATTCGTTTTCGTTGCTGTGACGTCAGCCATGCACTTGTATGTGTGCGCTCTGTAGTGACCGTTGTCTCTCGCTCTCTCCGCCCTGACGTAGCGGCTTGCTATGTGTGCTTGCTTTTCGTCCGTCGCTGTGACTTCAGCCATGCACATGTATGTGTGCGCTAGGTAGTGGCCGCTCTCGTTCTCTCTCTGCCCAGCCTCTGTCGATCCATGCACTGCACTGCGCATGTGTCGTCGCTCTTTGTTTTCGGTTCTTTATCTCCGATCCCGCTGTGTGTGTTTGCGAAAAGTGTACATTGTTCTCAGTCTAGCTGCCGTATTGACTGGCTGCTTCCAGTGAGAACACTAATCGCCGCTTCTCTTCGTACACTGCCTGCTGGCAGTTATGGGACTGTGACCGTTTTTAATCAAACCGTGCGCACTGGCAGTTTTCGGCCAGTGCGCTAAAAATTATAGTGCGCTCATTTATGGGGCGTCACAGTCGTTATTATGTGTCCAAGGCATTTCGTTTCTTTTTTAAGAAATTCGCATTTGTCTAATTGTAATTTTAGGTTTGCTTCACGAAGTTTTGTGAAAATCTTTTTTAATGATTAAAGGTGTTCTTCCAACGAAGTGGAATACACTATAATATCATCCATGTATACAAGGCAATCTTTAAAGATTAGATCTTCTAACAGATTGTTCATGCAACGTTGAAATGTTGCTGGGCCATTTTTCAACCCAAAAGGCATTCGAGTGTATTCGTAATGTCCATTTTTAGTTCAAAAAGCTGTTTTTGGTATACTTAGTGGGTCCATTTGGTTTTGTGATCTAGCTTGATTAAGATTTTGTTTGAATTCTTTATATAATGTTAAATCATTTACAGCATTTTCTTTCGGTTTATTGCTTGGGTTTGAATGGTTGGGAAAATTAGGAATTGAATAATAAATTTGGTTAGTTCCCTTTCCACGGTTGTCATTATTAGGTTTGTTGTATTTTGAATTTTCGTTACTTTGGTTAGTACGTTCGTTAAAGCCATTTTCGTAAAGTCCTTCGCGTTGATCTGCTTGTTTAAGTTTTAAAACAGTGGTAATGTCATGTCTAGCTAAGGTCATGAATATTCTGTCAGGTAGTTTCCTGGTGATAACGTATTTAATAGTATTGTTTATTGCGTTTGTGTATAATATTGTGTTTTGTGGTTGGTTTTCTAACATTAGCTTATTAGATATTACAAAAGACTTATACTCTAATTCTTCTACAAACTTACGGATACTATTATCATAATTGGTGTTGTATAGCCGTCTCAATAATTCCTCATACGGTGTTTGTGTCTTAAATTCATCGATCAAGGCACTCCTCAGGTCTCTCCAGTTGGTGGCTGCTGACAATTGCGAAACACGTTGGTCTGCTCCAGATGTCTGCATTTCTATTGCTCCGAATAGAACGCTGTGCTGTCTTACATCTTGGGTCGGGTACAGTTGCATAATGAAATCAATCCTTCTTATAAAGGCAGTGAGTTACACCGTTTTTCCATCGAAGATGGGCACTAAACGTATCTGTCCCAGTGCTTGTTAGAGGTGCATCTCAGAAATTTCCATCGTTGCATGGGGGAGGGGGAACCAATAGAGAACTGACTGCTAGGGTAAACAGAACGCATACGATGAATCACGTCTTTCACTCAATAGAAGAGTACAGGCTGCCCCTATTGAGTGGAAATCCGGATCACCAACGAGCACGCCCCACGAGAGGCTACCAGATTGGGGTCTTGGTAGTCGCCTGCGCAGAGTTGCTCACGTATGCACTGCGTGGAAAACCAACCGAGAGAAAACAAGTGCTAGAGTGAACACGATGCATACGATGAATCGCGGCTTCTACGCGATAGGAGAGAACATGCTGCTCTTATTGCGTAGAAGTCCGGATCACTAACACAAGCACACACCACCACGAGAGGCTGCCAGATTTTGGTCTTGGCAGTCACCGGCGTGGAGTTACTCACGTATGCACTGCACGGAACACCCTGTTTACTATTGCGCGTCACTGTCGTTTTATTTAATTAATTTGCTTGTCGTCGTTGGTTAATATGGCTTCTTGCGTTTCTTTTATTTATTCAATATATATCTATTAATATGTATATCAGTTAAACGAATGCCTATCCGCACACGCATAGTATTATTTTTATTAATCTTTTATTTTGTTAAGCTCACCCCGTGGACTCTTCCTGATCATGTGGGGGGAACTTCGTTGTCCTTGTCTTTCTGTAGTCCTGTAAATCCTTTGCGTATCCCGATGTCTCCTGTTGTATTCGCTTGTAGTTTTCCCATGTGTTCCACTTGTCTTTGTTTTCGCGACTTTTCACTGTGCGTTGGATGCATCCACTCGTAAGCCCGTTGAAAAACTAAACTCCCGTCCCAATTAATGTAAGCGTCGATTGCCAAAATTGTCCTCTGCCGACGTCGCTTCTTTTCGCTGCTCTGTCCTTGACACACATATTTTGTGCACAGATGCAGCGGTGCTTTTCCCGGCGTTGATCGCATTTGCCTGACGTAGCGGCTTGCTCTGTGTGCTTGTAATCCGTTTTCGTTGCTGTGACGTCAGCCATGCACTTGTATGCGTGCGCTGTGCAGTGGTCGCTCTCGCTCTCCCTCTCTGCCCAGCCTCTGGCGATCCATGCATGTGTCGTCGCTCTTTGTTTTCGGTTCTTTATCTCCGATCCC
The DNA here is from genome assembly GCA_035046005.1 of Drosophila acutilabella. Taxonomy (NCBI): domain Eukaryota; kingdom Metazoa; phylum Arthropoda; class Insecta; order Diptera; family Drosophilidae; genus Drosophila; species Drosophila acutilabella. The sequence continues at coordinate 11,162,612 of JAWNOK010000068.1, forward strand.
GCTGTGTGTATGTATGCGACAAGTGAACATTGTTCTTTGTCTAGCTGCCGTACTGACTGGCTGCTTCCAGTGAGAACATTAATCGCCGCTTCTCTTCGTACACTGCCTGCTGGCAGTTATAGGACTGTGCGCGTTTTTAATCAAACCGTGCGCACTGGCAGTTTTCGGCCAGTGCGCTAAAAATTATTGTGCGCCCATTTATGGGGCGTCACAGTACATTTTATTGTTGGTCTGATTTAACGGTGGCTCTAGCCTGGATACGCGAAACACCATCAAATTTTAATGTTTTTGTATCCAACAGTGTCTCGCAGATGCAAGAGCGAACAAAGGGAATGATCTGGAAGCATGTTCCCTCGCAGATGAACCGAGCCGACTTTCAATCAAGAGGATGTACACCAGCAGAGCTGTCTAACTGCAATCTTTGGCTTCAAGGTCCTTAATTTTTATGTCAAATTAGCAGCGAATGGCCACAATCAGTGGATTGTCCGATTGAACTTCAAGAACGACGGCACATGGTTTTAGGATCTTCGGCTACATCGGATGTATCAACAAACTGTAAATTCGAAAACTCGTTTGAACGTCTTCAGGGTGTTTTTGCATACGTTTACCGATTCATCGGCTTCCTGCGCTAGTGGCACAATCAAAGCAAAGGACAGAATTCTAAGATCTCAGTTTCTGGCCCATTGGAGGACTTAAAGTGGTAGCATCAGTCATCAACAAGTTCATTCGCTTCAGGCTACGCCCTAAATTGCGCGAGCATGTCATGACTTTTCACGTCACTGGCATAGATTTTTGTGGGCCATTTTACGGACGTCAGAAACAGGAAACCAGTAAAATGCTACATCAGCGTGTTTGTCTGCTTCGCTACCAAGGCAACCCATTTGGAGCTAGTCGAGGATTTATCCTATTTGTACCGCGTCGTTGCAAACTGCGTACTCAATTTTCATGAGTTGCGCCCTTTGGTATGCCAAATTTCTGAATTTTTAATTCCAGACCCCTCTGGCCTGTAACAGATTATCCAAGTGATTTGCAAGCAATGACTCCTGGACACTTTTTGTGGGTCTAATCCAATGTCACCATAGATGAGCCTGACGTTACACACTTGAAGATCGGATGCTTAAGTCGTTGGCAGCATGTTTGCAGGATACAGCAGAATTTTTGGAGAAGCTGGAGCTCTAGCTATCCATCTTTATTACAGGAAAGAAGAAAGTGGAATTCTACACAGCCCAATCTGCAACCTGGCGATATGGTCCTTCTAAAGGAGGAAAATCAAACCCCACTAAAATGGTCTCTTGGACGAGTCCATAGCACAATTCCTGGAGACGACAGAGTTGTGCGAGTCGCCATCGTACAAATAAGCAATGGCCTTGTCAGGAGAGCCGTAAAGATGGTCGCTGTTCTGCTGATCGAGACCACGTCTGTTGAAAGCCTTCAGCTCAAAAAAAGGGGGGAGGATGCTCGCAGCAGAACAACGTTAATGCCCACTGGACTTAGGTTATATCGATATGTCGATCAACTTTACGATAGTTTTCTTCTCCCTAAAAAAGGTTACAAATATGGTCGTCGGCATTGGACAATTTTATGAATGCAATAAAGGCAAATAGTGAATTTGATAAGTGAATAAGCGTCTTTTGTTTGGTTCGTTTTCAATTATTTTGATATCGAGCAAAGAGATTTTTCCTAAGAGGTGTCAACCGATAAGTCGTTCAAACACCTTTTCAAGGAAGGATGATAGACTTATTGGACTAAAGTCCTCCAGGTTGCAGTGAGATTGAGTATACCTTTAAAAATCATTTAGAGCCAAGAGGTCGCTATGTCACCCGCATGTATGAGATGGGCGGGAATGATACCATCCGGGCCTGGGGCTTTAAAAGGTTTGAAGATTTTTATAGCCAATAGGATGTTAGAAATGGGTCCAAGCAGTAGTTCCAGTGACTCATGTCCAGACGTAGTCCAGGAGGTGTCACTTCTCTTAAGAAAGCCCGTGGAGGACATAGTTTGCGATAGTACCTTAATTATACTCGCTGCCTCTGAGGTACTGTCGATGTCGGACAGAAATTTCGCCAGGAGTTCCTTTTGGCTCTGCGGATCTCTTTATTGTATGACGAGAGGGCTCGTTTGTACGTATATGAGTTTAGGTTTGATGGGGCCAGAGAGTATCTGGGCGGATTAGACGCTCCAGATGGGAAGAGAAAATGTTCCAATCTGTCTTTTCATATTTCGAGCGGGACCTACTTGAGGAATGTCAAGTAGTAATTTGGTTTCGATATAGCGATGGTCAGAGATGGAATGTTCGTTTAGGACTATTCAGGAATGAATGCGAGATTCAAGCGAACTGGAGACAAGAATAAGGTCTAGTACTTCCTGTCTATTTTTAATAATGAAGGTTGGCTCGTTACCACTTTTACAGATAACGAGCTTAGTTGTGAGTATCTATTTAAAAATTAATCCACCCCTACTGTATGTGTCAGTGATTCCCCACAGATGATGGTGGGCGTTGTCCTTGTTCATACTGTCGCAGGCCTCCAGAGTGTCTCGGAGTATTTGTGGCGGAGGGTTGTCCTGTTCGTCGCTCATGTAAGTTGAGCAGAGCATTACTGGTCGTCCTGTGCGTTCAATACACACTGTAGTACTGTCTAAATTGCTGAAATTGTGAAGTAAGAAGATTAACAGATCTTTACTTGCTAATATACAGGTACGAGCTTTACCTGATACATCTGCAGCATTCATACTTCTGGAGTGCTCAACCCAGAAATACGGCCTGTATATTCGACGGCTGACGGCCAAAGCTGGCACTAAATATGCTGAGCTGTATCTGCTGCTGTCCGAGTGGCTAGAGTTGATTGCCAGATTGAGCTAAGGTAACAAGTCATCCCAATTCCTCTGCTCTCCATCCAGATATTGCGCATTCATGGTCTTCACTGTCCTGTTAGCTCGTTCGGTACTGTACTGCTACTGCGTATGCGGTGCTGTTTCCCATCTGTTTGAATCCTCGACTGGCGAACTGTGTGCCACGAAGGTCAGTGGGACTCCAAACCGTGCTAAGATACGTTTCCGAGATGCCTTTTCCAACGTAGCCGTCGTCGACTTAGAAAGTGGGACTAGTTCTACGAACTTACTGAAGTGGTCGAAGAAAACCAGGAACATCGTGTGTCCTTGCTTGGATCGGGGCAACGGTCCTACGAAGTCGGCGCAAAGGATCTCGAACGGCTCCTGTACGACTCGAGTGTGCATCGCTCTTGGCGGTTTTGCTTGGCTCACCTTGTACCGTTGTCACGTTTCTCATCTCCTCACGTTCTTAGCCACATTTCGGAACATACCTGGCCAATAGTACCGCTGGGTGACTCAGTGAATTTTTTTCCGTTACACTTGGTGTCCGGCGGAAGGCTGGTCATGGCATTCGGCCAAGACCCTCGAACGTTGCTCCTTGGATTCGCACAGTTTCCATGGCACTTGTTCCTCGTCGTCCGTCCATCTCGTCGATGGTCGATACAGTTGCTGGTTCTCCATGACATAATCTGGATATCTCTTCGGTTCCTTTAGCACTACTTCAAACATCCACTCCATCCACCTGAAACTGGAATGCTCCTGTGTCGCCTGCTGCAGCGTTTCCAGCGGCTGTCTGGTCAAAACGTCGGCGACGTCGTTTTGACTTGCTCGTCGATAGTGCACCACGAAGCGATATTGTTGGAGTCCCAATGCCCATCGAGCAATCCGTCCAGTGCGGTTATCAAAGGAGGTGGTTGAACTCTTTCAGCGCGAGATGATCTGTGACGACATCGAACTCATATCCCTCCAAGTAGCAACGGAATTTGCGGATCGCCCAGACAATGGAGAGGCACTCCTCTGTTGTGGAATAGTTTTCTTCGGAGGCTGATAGGCGTCGACTGGCATAGGCGATGCCTGGTTTCGTTCCTTGTATACGCTGCATGAGTACAGCGCAGAGGCCATAAACGCTTGCATCCGGCGAAGTTTGGTACAAAGCGCAGGAACCATGACGCAATGTCCAAACAATGACAAAGGTCCTACAAGTTCGTAGGCGACAGCAGCTCCCCGGTTGCCTCGATTTTGGCCGGGTCGGTATGGATCCCAGCTTCACTGACGACGTGTATTTGCCAATACCCGTTCTTGAGATCCAACGTCGATATATACTTCGCGTTCCGCAGTTTTTCCAGGATATGGTTATTCCTCGGTAGGGAATACGCGTGGGTATGGACTGAGCGTTCAATCGCCTGTAGTCGATGCACATCCGCAAGTCTCCCGTCTTCTCTCCTACGACCACGACGGGTGCACTATGGAACTCCGTGAGCGCTCGATCCGTCTATCCCGGAGTAACTCGTCCACCTGGTCGGTGATGATTCTCTGCATTGCCGTATTTTTGCGGTAGTATCTCTGCTTAATAAGACGGTTGTCCTTAAGTACGATACGATGCTCCGCGATGTCGGTGGCTCATGTGATCTCGTGAATCTTAGCCAACTCTCCCTCTTTAACCCATTCGCGTTCCCCATCCGGCACTTGGTCTCCAGTAAGCGTTGCCAAGCTGATTCTCTCGTTGTAGTTTTCTTCGGTAGTCGTCTGCGGTGGATTCCTGAAAGGATTGTTTCTCCTGGCGACCTCGCAGATCCCAGGCAATACAGGATTTCCTTGCCTATCGTTGGCCTCGAGATTGGGCTGCTAGCTTTAGACATCAAGCGTGGTCATCGTTGTCATCTTCGGTGGTAACCGCAGCTGTAGCTGCCCACACTCCATGCTCATCTCTGCGCCGCAAAGAAAATTCATTCCCAGAATAACGTCATCGAAGATCGTCGGCAATACGAGCATCTGAAGACTGAGTTGTCGCTGTCCCAGCTGGAAGTACCAGGGCGGCAAGATAAATTCCAGGAGTCCTTTCTAAACTCCCGCCAAGTTCCTTCGTGCATCTTGGTGACCCTGACCCAGTCGGCGGCTGACCCCGTCAATAGCACTTGCACTGGGACGACTGCTACTGAAGGCGGCACAACGCAAACGATGAATCACGTCTTCTACTCACTAGAAGAGTACAGGTGAGTAGAAGTTACGATCACCAACACTAGAATACACCACCCCAAAAGGGGCTACCGGATCGTTTGCACTTGCAACGGAACATCCAGTATACTAAGGAAAGAATACACACTACCAACTAATGTCGCGCGTCACTTTTGTTTTACTTTTTCTCGTTAAAACACTGATTCCATTACATCATCTAATAAAACCTGCATATTAATACAACTTTAATGCCTTTAGGTCTATGAACCTGAGATTCACCAATATTCAAAAACTAAAAAATAAGTTAGAAGCTAAACTCCAAGCCAAGAACGCTGTGTAAGTAAAGATATTTGAAAGACAAAAGAAATAAATTAAAAGCAAAGAAAAATTGTTTAGATTGATTAATAATAAAAAGAAAATTAATGTAAATTTACAAAAATAATTCATTCATGCCAAACTTAAAATGAATTAACAAAATGCAGTATCAATTGCGAAATGGAGTCGAGTCAAAATTACTTAAAAAAAGTTAAATAAAATTAAAATTTAAAAAAAGGAAGTTTGAAAGAAATACTGTAGTTTTAAGAAATTGTGTAAAACTACATTTAGTTAAAAAAAATGTTAATTTGAGGCACAACCAACCTTATTACTAGTATACATTTATGTCGTAGTCGGAGTAAATATCTCAAATATTTGTATCTCCCATATGAAGTCAGAGCTTTCACTTAAATAAGATGTGTAAGGGTGCACCGAATAGGTAAGGCAGAGAAGAACTCCGACAAACCGATGATGTAGTGACGAGAATAGCGAGAGTGCGCATTTCTTAGCCTCCTATATATGTAATATGTAATATGTAATATGTAATATGTAATATGTAATATGTAATATGTAATATGTAATATGTAATATGTAATATGTAATATGTAATATGTAATATGTAATATGTAATTTGTAATATGTAATATGTAATATGTAATATGTAATATGTAATATGTAATATGTGATATGTGATATGTAATATGTAATAGGTAATATGTAATATGTATAATGTACGCTCCAGATAGCATTGTCCAACAAGTCCATCAATTGGTAATAAAGCACACCAGTACACTAAAATACATACGTATAATTTGAAACTAATTTGTATGTGCATGTAATTTTTTATTTTTTTTCAAAGTTCTAATACAAATTCTACTCATTGTAAAACCTAGATATCCATTAAATTAAATTAATCGGGAATAAATAATAAATTTCAAATTCCAAATGTGTATAAAATAGTGTCATATTTTTAGACCCCGTACTATTTAAAAAGGTGTATAGGGGTCTATTAAGTTTGTCAGAAGCGAGATGTGCGTAACGGGCAGAAGGTGGCGTGGCCTAGATCTTGTAAACTACAAAAGCTAGAACCATCAAATTCACAATGAAAGTCCGTTATTATGTCAGGCAGATCAAGTTTATTTCAAATTGTTGCCACGCCCCCTACCGCCCCCGCAATGAGCAAAAAACCAGACAAACCTCGAAAAATTTTGTGTTTTAAGCGAATATCTCAGTAACTATAGCACTTAGGAGCACCAATTTTGATATACAGGTTCCTAGAGACAGCCTTAATATGATTGTGATTTAACATTCGCTTAGAGACTTATCATATCTAACTATCCTGAAAGTTATATCAAAATCCTATGTCAAACAAGAAAGTTATCACGGTTCAAAATTTATGGTATTTATTTGCAAAATCACTGTCTGCGCGCAACACATACAAACAAACACAGAAACATACAAACATATGTTCGAACGTTTTCTCTACCTGCTTGGCGGCAGCGCTGCGCGGAGCCGCTGGCCGCGCCGACGAATGCTATACATATACACATATATATGTGCTCACATATATATATATATGTGGGTTGGTGAATAGATCCCTAGACAACAAAAACAACAACGAGCATACCAACAACACCAACGTAACCGGCAATATCCAGAAATCGGATGAAGACAGCGAATTCATTCAAGAGGCGAATTCGCAACAATAATAATGAACACGATAAACAGATGAACATTAAGAAAACATACGAAATGAATCCGAGGAGTCAGTTGAAATTCGGCAGCAGACGGCATGGTTGAATTTAGCTCAGATGACGAAACATCATTTACTTCTTTTGTATTTCACCATTACTTATTATTTAGTCAAAATCCAAATAAAAACTCCCAAATATATGCAAATAATCGGAAGAATGATAGAAGAGGGGTGTGGTGAAACTGGTAGAGTTGCGCCGCAATGTGGAACCTTCGTATGGATCGCGGGCTCGAATGCTGACAATGACAATTGTTAATTTATTTATTTTGTAATTCTAATTCAAAATGTAAATATTTAATATTAATTTTTTAAATTTCATTTTTAAATTTTAAATTAAATAAAATGCAAATGCGCACTACTATGGGAGTACGGGGTCTTTTACAGTCGGGTCGATCGATTGATTTGTTTGGAACATAGAGCAATGGGCTGATATATTCCAATAAAAATGGTTCGACTAGGCCTTCTTTTATTCATTTTCTACCTATCTAATTATTTATTAATTTATTTATTGTCAGACTATGAACAGTCGACATAAAAGGAGATATAAATTAACTTAAATATTAAATTTTTTAAAATTAAGGTTAAAATTAAATTTAAAAATAATAAATATTATAATTATTAAAATTTCAAATTAGCGTTAACGCAAACAGGGGGAGTATAGCATAATTAAAAATATTAAAAACGGTCCAACGGCCACTAAGGGCAAAAAAAAAGAAGTTGTTTTTCTACAGCTTCTATTCTGTCCGAATGTATCGTGTATTGAGAAAACCATACACACGATCCTTATTCAAGAATAGGGCGTACAAGTGATGAATAAAGAGTTTTTGTTGGAGATGAATCATCAAACTCATTTGATTAACGCTTTATGAAACCCAAGAAACCAAAAGCTCGATTAGCAGCGGAAGAGATGTGCTTATCAACCTTAAGTTTAGGATCGCAAAGATACCGAAATTATTAACCGACTTTATTCTCTGAAGAGGTTGGCCGTTAAGAGTGTAGTAATAATTGATAGGTATTCTCCTACTATAGGACAATACATTACATTTATTGAAGTTTAGATATAGTAAGTTAACTTTACACCAGGCTTGAAATGTGTCGAGATTACTTTGCAGTCAGTGACTCAGGCAAGAATCTATGCGTGATAAACAAAGCTTTACATCATCGGCGTACATAAGAATCCGGGATTTAGATATTGCAGAAGGCAAATCATTGATTAATAACGAAAAAAGTAAATGCCCAGGATGGCTTCCTTGGGGAACCCCAGAGGTAGCTCGGACAGCCTACAGGAACCACTAGAATATCCCGATCAGAACATAGATAAGAGACAGATTAAATAGCACAGAAATGTTCAATATAAACAAAAGTGTTAGATGAAGAAGGAATATACGAACAAATAATAAAAATTAAAATATTCATCTTCAGCTTAACAGCAATAAATTCCAAGTCTGCGGAAATATCCAGATTAACTACTTCGGAGGAAATATCATCATCAACAGGAATCATTACACCACCAAATAGACGAGATATTCGGTTTTTACTTTAAAGGGAAAAGTTGTTGAAAATCTCAGTACAGGCAATGACATGAAAAGGAAAAAAAAGCTAGGTAAGTAAATGCTGGAAATACATATTGATCTGGCAACACACATCTGGAAACCTGTACGCTATCGTTTAACTTTACGATAGTACTCGCTGTAAAATACTCTTGAAGAGAAGCTTAAACGCAGCGTCACAACCAAAATGTAATACACTCTTTATTTTCCAATATTCCAATAAAATCTAACTCTACTGAACAAAAAATTACATCAGTATATGTTTCTAAATTTGCTAGAAAGACCTCTTACTTTTCGTGGTCCGATTTCGTTTTTTGCGGTATATTGTTTCACTACTTGACGGCCCATCCAGAACTCTTTACAGCATATTTTATTTCTTTTAAATTACGAAATTTATCGATGGTATGAAACGCAGCATTTTTCCGGCGTAATTTTGGCAACAGATTTGGCCTGAATAAAGGCCTTCAAATCAGCAGATGTAGTATGAGGGGCAAGACATAAGACAAAGATTTGTATCGTTGGTGGAATGCCTATATGAGTCTTATTATTGTCAACCACTGCTTTATCGTCACTCGAGGGAATTAAAGTTATCCTTCCTACAGACTATACTAGTTGGAATTAAGGAAGAAAAATTAATAAGCGACGGGTCGCAATGTAGTAAGATATGATGAGGAACTAAAATTTCATCTGGACCAATTGACAAACTAAGATAGGCTTTTCATTTTCGGAAATCATTCAAAAGCTTCATTTACTTCAAATCTTTATCCAAAGAGGTGAAACTATCAAGTTGATTCTTGACATACAGTCTTGACTCAGAAGGAATTAAAAGTAATAATTTTTACAAACAAAAACTAAGATTAGCAGACAAACCTCCAGTAAACATTAAAAACTAGGAAAAGCAGAAGCATAAAAGCCTGAAATAAAGTCTGATTAATTCCAATTCAGGTATAAAATGGACATGTGAGTATTGTAGGGACGAAGAGAAGGAAATCAAGGTCTTCATGAGGCAAACAAAAAGATGCTTTGGAGAACTATTTGGCAAATTTACTTAAGACTTCATTTGTTTTATTGTTAAAATATTTAATTTCGTAAATTTGAACGGATTTAAATTAAATGTTTGGACTTTTAATGTTTATATTTTTGCTTGATGAATTGAAGATACAAACTATTGCACTATTACTTATTACTATGCTATAAGTATACCCGGATGAATTTCTTGATTTACTATTAAAACTTTACATTCATTTGTCTAAGGTATGATTTTTCTCAAAACTTCTGATCTTACTAGTGATAATATTGAACAATCAACATCATAATTTAATAATAATACATGTATTTGCTATTTACGTGATTGTTGTTCTAATCTATTATGCAATTAAATTTTCTAATCAAGTTAAATCTCAGAATTCCTCCACATGGTTCAGGATATTTATTATGGACTATTTGGAAGTCGTGACTAGTCAAATTGCTTTTGTTCTTCCCTGACCAATTCCTGTAATATTTGTTTTTAAGTTGATATTTTTTTTCAGAACATCTTTATCTATTAGTAAAGTTAATTGTTTTTCTTATTGTCTATTTTTATAATAATAACTAAAAAAAAAACTTAGCGTTATTTTGAAGACTTGAAAGTCCAATCAATCAAAGCTTAATGCCGAGGTTTCCTAAACGTCTCCAGAACATAGCATACGTTAGTCTAGATTTGTATATCTACTCCGTTGTGTTGTTTTGTTACATAAAGTTATATTTTTTTAAATAACGAATCTCTTAACTACGTTACTATATATATGTCGGATCGAGTTTGTCTAATTATAGTGACAGTGTTGTTAAGCAGGACTATTTTAAGGCAGTACATATTTTGATAAATACGCCTAGTGTTGCGCATTCTGAGGTGGTATTTCTGTGAGTACGTCAAGAGCCACCCTTTCGGAGTAGAGTATCGTTAGATGGGAATAAGGGAATACTAAAAAGTATATACCAGCAGACACCGACTCACTACATTAAGTCTGTGTTAAACATTAATCGTTTGGCCAAAACTACAAACGTCAACTAGAAACATCAAAGGGCAGACAATATCGAGTCAAACTCGCCTATATCAGAAATACGATCTAACTAACGGATGGTTTAACACAAGTTTCATTCGGAGGCGGCCGTCGTCCATGCAATGTAAATATTTGAGGAAAATCCGCTTCAGCGTAGCTCGTTAATTAAGAGTATATCGCATAAGTTGTCCGGAAAGAAAACAAATGATGTCATATCGATTAATGGTATTGGCAATTTAGCTTTGTCTGTTCATTACAAATAATAATGTCATGATAATTGCAAATTGTATCGAAGCAGTATTTTATGTGCTGTAACAAATTGCGAATACGATTTTAATAACTTTATAACCAAAGTAGAGAGAGAATATACAATTCAATTATTAAGATGCAAAGCCTTCAAAATCATTTGTTTAGGGAGCTCCTGTAACTCATGTTAATACAGGTGAAATGACTATTCGCTTAGTAGAACTTACAAAGACTGTACAGTGGCGACCTTACAGATTCAGTCCCAGCGAAATATTTATCGTAATTAGACCGAGTAACTCGCCTTATGCTAGTCCAACACTTTTAGTAAAAAAGAAAAATTGACTTTTCATTGCCGGTAAGTTTCCATTACCGATAATTTCTGATCAGATAGAAAGATTGCGTGCAGCTAAACACTTCACTTGCTTGGACATGGTGTGTGGTTATTATCAGGTTCCTCGGCAACCTGATTCCGTGTACTATACAGCGTTTGTTACTGATAGCCAATAAGAGTTTCTTGCAGTGACGTTTTGTTTAAAGGACACACCGTTGGCTTTCCAAAGAGCCGTAATGAAGGCGATATCATGATTGTCGCTCCGACTAAGAAAATGGCTTTCGAAAGACTCAAAACAGTTTGGAATGTCTTGATCTCTGCTGGATTTACTTTCAATGTAGATAAATGTCCATTTTTGAGGGACTCAGTCGAGTATTTGCGATATGAAAATACAGGCGGGAGAATTTCGTCGCAACGAAATATCGAAGCATTAAGCTCATTGCCACCAAATAAATCGAACAAATAACAACATTAACTTCGATTGCAAGATGGAACACGAAATGGATAGCCAGCGAATTGTTAAAATTCTAACAAATTAGCCGGTTTTAGTGATATACGATCTAGAGTATCCCATTGAATTGTACACAAATGCAAGTGCTGTGGGCTATTTAGCCATACTTTTACATCGAATTCAACACCAACCATATAGTGTCCAATATTTCAGTAAGACTACCAGTACGGGAAGGCAAACGTATGGATCTCGTGCAATTTTTTGGGACTAATCTTTTGTCTTATGTAAATGTGGTAGATAAAAGTAAAGTTATTGAAAATCACGTTGAATAAATGAAAAACTCGGAAAATTGGATTCAAGCCGAACAACGACGTAACCAGGACATTTTGAAAACCATTATTCAAACAAATAATGGTGATATGCCTTATACCTTAGCTGTCTGATACCTTAGCTGCCTTTTAACCCTTTTAGCCTTGCAAGCCAAACGAACTGATCTAGTTTCTGAACACCACACCCTCTTGACGAAAAATCGGTTGGAATTGATGTCACCCAACCAAGCAAAGCCTCTGTAGTAACGGTCCACCCTTCGCCAGTCGAATTTTTCCATTACAAAGCATTTCGAAAATGGTGTTGGCTCCCAGAAGCATATCCATTTACTGGGGCTTATAGAATTAAGGGTCAGCGAGTTCGACGTTTGCTGTAGTCTTCCACTGATTAATGGGAAGATCACAATCAGGCTGCCTACTACCACCATTCGTGCTAGCAAATAACGCTATTTTTTGCAATTTTCATATCGGATTTCTTCTTCATCCTGGATTTTGAAATTTCTTCAGCAGATCGGTGCTGATATCGTTAATTTGTTATATTCTAGTTGCTTTTCATACTTCGATTTCATATGAGGATCCACCATTGACTTGACTATGTGTATTAAAACTGCGTTAGCGGAATCTTGCTCATATCCAACCGACATTAGTGAATCAAAAATTGCCGATACTGAGTCAACCATTGTTTATATTTGTTTACATCGAAGCAATCTTGTGCACTCTTTTTATACTCTCTGCAAGAGTACATTGGGTTTGTGAAAATGTATTTAACAGGCAGAATGAGGCGTGGCAGACCCCATAAAGTATATATATCTTGATCAGCATCTTAAGCCGAGTCGATATAGCCATGTCCGTCTGTCCGTCTGTCTGTCCGTATGAACATGTGATTTCAGAGATGGTAAGAGCTACAAGTTAGAGCTTGGTCTCAATTGATCACATATTTAGTCAGTCAATAAAAGAATTTTTTTTTTTTCGATGCCACGCCCCATTTGCCCACAATGAGCAAAAAACTAGACCCACCTCGGAAAAAATTGTTGTTTTGGGCGAATATCTCAATAACTATTGCACCTAGGATCACAAATTTTGGTATGGAGGTTCCTAACGACAGCGTAAATGCATTGACATTTATATTGTTGGACTGCCACGCCCCGTTTTCCCACAATTAATAAAAGTAATTCTCAACTTTCGCTCCGCTTTTAGGCATTCTTTAATATCGTACAGTATTGTAATTTATAATTCGAATGAAGACTAACTATATCAAACTATCCTGAAAGGCGCATTGAAATCGCACTATAAACAAGAAAACTAGAAGCGTTGCAATATTGATAACCGAATGCAATATCATGTATGAGTGCAAGTGAGACAGAAACATACAAGCACATGTGACGGCAGCGCTGCCGCATTCATATCAATGTATGAGTGCAAGCGAGACAGGAACATACAAGCACATGTTTGAATGTTTTCGTTGTTTGCATGGCGGCAGCGCTGCCCGCAGTCGCTGGCCGCGCTGAATACACCCATACATACATACATGTTTATGCATCATATATTGGCTTTCGTATGGGTATTCCCATACAGACAAACAGGTGTATGTGTGATTATGCTTAGATTGTTTTTGTTTCAAAGTGTTTTGATGCAAGTACTACACATTGTAATATCTCTACACCGATTTTATTCATTAAATCGCGAAAAAATGCAGAGAGTATTTTACGGTCGGGCGTGCTCGACTGTACTTTTCTTACTTGTTTTTCTTGTTGCTCTCTATTAAAAGAGCTGATTTTGAGTGAAATGACCTGCTGCAAAAACAATTGCTATTATGGTTCAACTCGTGACAGTGACCAACCGAATTAAGACACTGTTGGCTATGTCACAACGTTATGAATATAAAATGTGCTGGTCTAACTGGTAGTGAATTCGAAAAAATTATTTCCCCTGCAAAATTAGGTAGTGGTGGTTTGCGATGGTCATGTCCAGTGTGTATTAAGTTGCAAGGTGATTTTTCACGTATGTACTATATAATAATGTGAGTAGTTAGAATATAGGCAACCGGGAATTTCCCTCCCCCCTCCGGCGGTAAAGCGGCATCTAGCGGTGAGTAGAAAATCAGGGAAATTTGTTGGCGCCGTCTAGCGGTGAGTAGAAATTTAGGTAAATTTGGAAATTTATTAGCCATGGTTTGTGTCCAAAATTAAAATTGGGGTGGTTTCCTGGTGATTAGAGAAACTGACATATGGTTTGTGTCCTACATAAATAGTGAGGATCCAGTTGATTTAACCGGGGAACATCAGGCGTAACAAATATTCTGTGATTCAGCTTGGCCAATTTAATATCAGAGTCTCATCCCGGTTGCATATATTCTAACTACTTGTTCTCCCTCTCTTTTTTTCTTTTTTTCCTTTTTTTCTCTCTCTTTTAGTGCTCCGCGCTAAAATTTTTTAACAAGCGAACAAATCTAACTCTACGAAAATGAATCTAATTTCACTCTGCTTTTTATTTTCTATTGATAAATATAAATGTAATCCGGTTGCGCACACCGGGAGGGTGGGTAAACCAGTTACTGTATACAGGTACTGTATACGTGCAGCCCACCTGAATTAGGGGTGAGTTTTACAAGCAGCCATACAGCTCGAATATCTGAGGACAAAACATGTGTGCCAGTACCGATCATTTTCAATTGAGTCCGCTGTCAATCGTTGTTAACACATTTTATTGCCTTTCTTTACGAAGGTCAGTTGTGATCCTTTTGTATATCGGTCCCTTTTCTTTATCACTCATAAGTGTTCTAGGGTTAATGAGCATTTCCAAGTATCACGTCGTGAAGTCTGGTGGTCTGTGGGTTTTTTCTCATCAATGAGTTTATTGCCGGTTACACCAAAGCCGGCGCATACAAACAAGAATTCCTGGTTGCCTATATTCTAACTACTTTAAGGCATAAGCTGAGGCTAAGGCAATTAATTTTCGTTTGCTTAAATCTCTTTCTCTTAAAAATGGAGTCTAAACATGTCTGAACATGTTGAATGTGTTACAGGTGTCTTCTGTTCAACCCCAAAATTAATTCTATATCCATGTCATTGATTTTATGACTACTGTCACTTTTAACTAATTTTCATTTTTTAACACTGAATACTAATTACCTTTCTTTGGCTCAAATCAGTTTCTTTTATAAATCGGGTCTAAATATGTTTGAACATGTTGAATGTCTTGCAGGTGTTCCCGGTTCAACCCCAAATTTAGTTCTCGATCCACATGCTGAGTATGTCCCATGTCTTTGATTTTATTACTACTGTCGCATTTAATGTGTTTTCTATAATCTACAGAGAATACTAATCAAATTGATTTTCTAAAGATCCCCTCACCCCCATCCCTCTGCTGATGGACTCGTCTGAACATGTTGAAGAAAGAATTAGTTTAATATGCTTTGTGTCTACTATCCTTTTAGCCCCCATCCCCCAAAAATTAGGGATCGATAGGCTCAACAGATACCCCTTGTCGGTGATTTAATTTCTTCGAACATTTTCTCAAAGTTTCCTTTTTTCCTTTAATGTATGTCACCTGCATAAAAATTAAATACTAGGGTCAACCAATAATGATTTTCGGATACCTCTGAAAAACAACCCTGATTGAACTTGTTGACGAACCAATGGTATACAGCGTACCCCCCCAAAGAAATACTCAGTTTACTTTTAGTTATTTTCATTTATATTTTACTTTGCTTTCTTATTTCTAAAGTTATGCTTAGAAAGAACATGCTTTTTTAAACCGGATTTTGTAACATATAGTTTTTTATATAAACATAATTTACAAGGAAATTTATATTTTCGTTTTTCAAAACTAAAGTTGAGTTTCTTGAGAATGTGTTTCTTGAATCCACATTTACTTTGAAATGTTTTTAAGCTGGTACATAAACTACAAAAGTACTAAACCATCTTGCTTACTGAGGTTTACTAAATCCCAACACAAGACAAAGAAGGATTATATTTATTTAAAAATCAAGTTTTTAAGGGGTAGCCGCATAAGTAAGAAAAAGATGAATAAAAATAGAATGAGAGAATGATGGAATCCAATGATTTGATTGGATACTGCATTAGTCACCATTTGCTGTTTCATTCTAATTGGTTATTGAATCGCGTGTAAATTTCCATAAAAAGCGGACGTATTCCATTCTATTCTTTAGTTCTTACAGTTTTCAGTCTAAGTGAACATTAAAGAGTTTGAAAATAAATAGCACCATGGTATGTGTTAGTAACATATAATCATTTATAACTAAATAACGTTTACATTCTCAGGCTTTCTTCGAATCAATAAATGATGTGACAGGCCATGTAGGACAAGGACTGGGAGCCTCACGATTGGTTATGAGTATACTATTACAGATTGTCAACTAAAGAAAACAGTCTACGGAGAGAAAATTGCTCTTTACATAACTGATGCCGACGCCAAACCCCTTTGGATTTTTAGACCCCGTACTCTTTAAAAAAGAGTAAAGGGGATCTATTAAGTTTGTCAGAAGCGAGATGTGCGTAACAGGCAGAAGGAGGCGTGGCCGACCCCATAAAGTATATATATTCTTAATCAGCATCAACAGCCGAGTCGATATAGCAATGTCCGTCTGTCCGTCTGTCCGTCCTTCTGTATGAACACCTGGATCTTTTAAACTACAAGAGCTAGAGACACCAAATTTGGAATGAAATTCCGTTTATGATGTACGCAGATCAAGTTTATTTCAAATTGTTGCCACGCACCCTACCGCCCCCGCAATGAGCAAAAAAACCAGACAAACCTCGAGAAAATTTTTGTTTTAGGCGATTATCTCAGAAACTATAGCACTTAGGAGCACCAATTTTGTTATACTGGTTCCTAGAGACAGCCCTAATATAACGCCATTCAAAATTTTGAGCTCCCACGCCCCCTTTGTTCATACGAACTAAAAAACTCTCCACCTTCAATGCCGTTTTTAAGGCATTAAATCAAATAGTACAGTGTTGTAATTTAACATTCGCTTGGAGACTTACTATATCTAACTTTCCTGAAAGTGGCATCAAAATCCTATGTCAAACAAGAGAGAAAAAATCGTTCAAAGTGCATGTTATTTTACTGCAAAATCACTGCATGCGCGCAACACATACAAACAAACACAGAAACATACAAACATATGTTCGAACGTTTTCTCTACCTGCTTTGGCGGCAGCGCTGCCCGGAGCTGCTGGCCGCGCCGAACAATGCTATACATACACACATATGTATGAGCACACATACATATTTTCAAATAATCGGAAGAATGATAGAAGAGGGTCGTGGTGTAACTGGAAGAGTTGCGGCGCAATATGGAACCTTCACATGGATCGCGGGTTCGAATGCTGACAATGACAATTGTTAATTTATTTATTTTTTAATTTTAATTCAAAATGTAAATATTTAATTTTAATTTTTTAAATTTCATTTTAAAATTTTAATTTAAATAAAATGCACTACTATGGGAGTACGGGGTCTTTTACAGTCGGCTCGATCGACTGTAGCCTTTCTTACTTGTTTCCTTTAATGTATGTCTCCTGCATAACAATTAAATACTAGGGTCAACCAATAATGATTTTCGGATACCTCTGGAAAACAACCCTGATTTTACTTGTTGACGAACCAATGGTACAAAGGTAAAAATCGCCTGCTGTAGGAGTTCAGTTGGTGCTACGTTCAGAACCGATAACCGTGTTTTTAAAATCTTTCGAACTCTTTTTAAACAAAAACAGCAATCTCCTATAAACAAATTCAAAATTTTAAACATAAAATTGCTAACAATTTTAAGTTACCCGCGTTCGTCAGTGGAAACTATTTTGTTTAAAATCGAACATTTATTTATTAACAAAAAACATTTGTTGTTAAAATTTCATACAAAACTAAAAACAAAAAAATAATTAAAAAATGTGCTCCAAAATTGTGTGTGATATGTGCAACCGTGCTTTTGACGGGGTGGATGCTTTCGTTGTGCATTATAGCAAGTGCACCGGACCTGTAAACGTTTTTAGAATAATGATGGAGGCGTCAAGGAACCAAGATTCGAGTGATCGTCCCTCTTCAACATCAACTTTAGACGCCAAACCTACTGCCAGAGCCTTGAAAAGAGCAGGAGCTATAATTAATCAACCCGCTAAGAAAATGAAAAGCGATGATATTCATTGTCAAGTATGCAACGTTTCAATTAAAAGAAGTGCATATAAAATGCACTTGCGCACTGATACGCATAAAAATGCGCAACTTGCTCAAATAGTGAGAAACACTAATGTAGTATTAATTTCAACAGAAACCAAATTCCCTGTTGAAACATATCGTGTTTTTAATGAAAATGAAAATGTAATTATTCTTCGTGATTTTTACAATCAAGTAAAAAGAAACATTTTCGAAATAATTGAACTCTGATTAGCCAAATATACCGCCATAAAAATTTCGATTAAACTTTATGGCACATATATAAAGCAAACAGATGATGGAGAATTAATTGAATCAACTAAGCATTTTGTAACATCATATCATTGTCTCTATGATTTAGAAACAGCTGATGATGTTTTGGAAACCAAAATCGATTATTTAAATTTATTAACTAGTGAGTTCCAAGAAAAAGATAGTGGATGGGCTATCCAATCATTTAACTATTGTGATTTAACAATAGTTAAACTGGAACATATTCCTTCTGGAGGATACTGTGAAATGCCCGAAACGATTAGAAAGAGGAATGCAACTGTCAATATTAAAAACAACGATGTTTTTTGTTTTAAATGATGCATACTGGCATCCCAGTCAACTCAAAAGGGGTCAAGCTTTTTGAAAAACTAAATCCCCAATTTAGTATAAATTTATACGAAATTGACGGTAGCAGAAAGAAACAAGAGATGATTGTTGGACCCACAATTCGAGCAGACAGTCTACGGGAAAAACATATAAGTCTCCTGGGTATATACAATGAGGCTGAAATGATAATGCATTACGCCTACATAACAAATATGTCTACATTGGCTAAATCTCAATTTACTAAGAACCATACGCCAGGAGACTTTTGTCATAACTGTTTGCAATGGTATACTTGCAATAGTAAAATGCATACCAAAAGTTGCGGCAAAGTTGTATCTACTTTTCCTAAAGTGGGTTCATATGCCAGCTTCTAAAACTGTCATAAAAAACTTTCTCCACCGGTAACCATCTACGCTGATATTGAAGCTGTCTTGGAAACTTTTCATCGAGCACAAAATGACCCAAAGATGTCGTCAACTACGAAGGCTCAAAAACATACCGCTTGTGCAGTTTCATTTTACGTTGCACATAAATATAGTCCCGAGCTAAACGAAATGTGGACTTACGAAGGTAAATTACCATTATGCTTTTAATCTATTAAAATACATACTTATTATTTTTCATTACTTTTGCTAATAGGGATCGATTGCATCAAAAAGTTTTGCCAAGCCCTTGATGAGAAAACAAGAATGCTTTACAATAAATATTGGAAAGCATTCAAAGCCCCCAACCATTTGCTGGACATTGACGAAGAGTGTATGCAGGAATACAACAAATGTACGGCCTGTGAAGACGTGATCGATGATGCTGAAAAGGATAAATTCTTTAATTTCTTTACCGGAAAATATGAGGGTCCAATACATAAGAAATGTAAGTTAACTTATAAGTTTAGATTTCCAGTAATACCTGTTGTGTTTCATAACTTAACTAAATATGACGTACATATATTTATAACTGAGCTTGGTGGGGACTTAAGTATAATTCCTTGCAATAAGGAATTATATATATCCATTAAAAAACTAAAAAAGGCACAATAGACAAAAAATATTTATACAATATTCAGTTTATTGACTCTAATAGATTTTTAAACTCTAGTTTAGAAAAACTTTCTAGCTATCTTAACTTTAAGTAGAAAGTTTGAAGGTGTACAATTTAAGCAAATGCGTCGGAAGGGAGTTTTCCCTTATGACTATCTAGATAGTTTTTCTAAACTAGCCGCGAGACAACTCCCATGTAGAGAACTTTTTTATAATGCTCTAAACGATGAGGAGTGAAGTATTAAAAACTATGAGTTTGCACAACAGGTATAGGATAGTTTTAAGTGGCAAACACTGTCAGACTACTTAAAACTATAACTGGAAAGTGATGTAATTATTCTGGCAGATGTTTTTGAAAATTTTACAGCCATCTGTCATAAAATTTATAAGTTAGACCCAATTAATTACGTAACGGCTCCTCCAATCTCTTGGGATGCAATGCTTAAGTTTACCAAAGTTAAACTCGAGCTGATTAGTGACCCTGACACTTATAATTTTCTTAAATTAGCTGTTCGTGGAGGTTTGACACAATGTAGTCAACGTATTTCAGTTGCTAATAATCTCATCAAAAAGATTTTAATCCTAACCTTGACACAAACTATCTTTAATATATAGATGCAAACAATTTATATGGGTGGGCAATGTGTCAAGTGCCATTAGAAAATTTTAAATTCTTATCTGAAGATGAAATATCAAAACTCTCTTTGGCAAATATTTCAGTTCATGATGATGTAGGATATATTTAAGAAGTAGATTTGCAATATCCTCAAGAGATTCATGACAAACATAATTGTCTACCATTCTGTCCAGAAAATAAAGTTCCACCTGGAGGAAAACAAATTAAATTAATTGCTGACTTAAATAATAAAACCAATCATATTATTCATTTAAAGCAATTGCAACTCTGCATGCAACAATGATTAAAATTATTAAAAATTCATAGAGTTTTGTCTTTTACGCAACGACGTTGGCTTGAGCCATACATTAACTTGAACAATTCTCATAGAAAATCAGCAAAAAAATGAGTTTCAAAAAAATTTTTTCAAGTTGATGAATAATGCCGTTTACGGCAAAACTATGGAAAACGTAGAGAAAAGACGTTCAATACGACTAGTTACTGATTACCACTCCAAGCAAAATTCTCCTGGCTTCAGAAAGTTAGTCGCAATGAACAATTTCCATAGCATGAACATTTTACCACTCCAAGCAAAATTCTCCTGGCTTCAGAAAGTTAGTCGCAATGAACAATTTCCATAGCATGAACATTTTCGGTAATGACTTAGCAGCACTTGAGCATACAACATCGCTCATTCATTATGATAAACCAGTCTATATTGGAGTAACTGTCTTAGAATTGTCAAAATGGCTTATGTATGATTATTATTATAATTTCTTAAGCATAAAAAGTCCCTCGACTAAGATTATTTATATGGACACTGATTCGTTTATTACATCCTCTGTTGAAGATATATATAACCTTATAAAAACAAATCCAGAACGTTTTGATACCTCCGATTATAACTCTATGTATCCATATAACATAATTCCAGCAAACAATAAAGAGTTAGGTTTATTTAAAGATGAAAATGCAGGAAAAATTATGAAATCTTTTGCAGGCTTAAAAGCAAAAGCTTATTCCTACAAGGTAGAAAGCAGTGAAGGGACCACCGGCAAAGAAATTAAGAAAATTAAAGGTGTCAAAGAAAGCGTTGTTCAAAAAAAGTCTCCCACTCGGACTATATTGAATGTATCCGAAAACGAAAAACTTATTATGGTGAACAGAGGATAAAAGGAAGTAGAGACCATGACCTGTTTACAGAAATAGTTAATAAAATTTCATTGAATTATAAAGATGATAAAAAGATTTGGAACATCAAATTCAATAACCACACTGGCTTGTGGGCATTATAAAATTAGTTTGAACAGAGAAAATTTGTAAAATATGTAAAAACATTTTATTCAAAGATAAGACTTATTATATAACACTTGTAAATATATATAGTGCTTGTAAATTTTTTGTTAATTTGACGATAGTCTATTACTAATCGCCATCGTTTTTCATTTGAACCTGGTAAACCTTTCTTTGGCACCAGTAGTATTGGACTGTTATATTCTGATACTGAGGGCTCTACTATTTGGTCGAGAATGAGTTTATGAACTTGTCTGTTGATTTCGTCTTTGTGAGCGTGTGGTATTCTATAGTTTTTTATATATACTGGTTCAGTGTCTTTTAGTCTCAGCTCTTGTTTGTAAAAATTATTAGTGGTTATTGATTCGGTTTCTAGTCCGAATATATCTGTGTACTTGGTGCAAAGATTTTTTAATACAGGCTTAAATAATGGTGGAAAGTTCTGAATTAGTTTTTTCATGACAGTATTTTGTCTTTCTATGTTAGTTTCTCGGACTATCTCGTAGTCACTTAGTGTTTCAATTTTAATTTTATCAAGGTTTACTATTTTGATTGAATCAGTTGTGTTTAGTATTCGGACAAATGTATATTGTTCGTTGGAAATTGTATTTCCAATGAAAATTCCTTCCTCAATTTCTTGATTTGGAATGAGAACATTTTGTTCTTTTGAAGCTATGTTAATTTGACGGACTACTTCAGCACGAGCTGGAAGTATTGTGGCATTATTATCACAAGTGTGAATAATTGGTATTTTTAATGAATAGTTTAGATTATCTGGCCGTAGTATTAGACAATCACTTAATTGTGTGAAGTCTAATTGGCAATTGTATTTTTTAATGAAGTCTATTCCAATAATGCCATTGCTTGGTATTGGGAAGTCTTTATCGACTAAATGGAAATCATGTGGTATTACATGGTTTCCTGTAGATAATTCTACGAAGGCTAAACCTTTTGAAAAAACTGAACCTTTACCAATGCCTGTTATTTGGGTTGAAATGTTTGTATTTACATTTTCAAACATGTCTATGTTTTCTTTTAGGACTGAAATGTCTGCACCAGTGTCTATTAATAAGGTATAAATTTTACCTGTATTTTCATTATTAATTTTTATAAAAATGCTGAGACTGAGATTTATAGTATATATTTTGTTTTCTAATTGCTCTGAGTATCTGAAGGGTTCTGTCCGTTTCCCGAATTAGTTTGGGCAACTCGGACATTGTTATTGCTATTGGTTTGGTAGTTTTGGTTATGATAATTGCCTCGGTTGGAGTTATTCCTTCCTCGGTTGTAACCTCTACCTCTACCATAGTTTCTGTTGTTATTGTTGTTTGAATTATTAGAGTGATAGTTACCGCGGCCATTGCCTCTACCTCTTTGGTATCGATAACCACCTCCTCTATTGTTACGGCTTCGCTGGAATAATACAGTGCTAGAACTTCCAGTCATTTCAGTGCTGCAATGGATATATTTACCCATTACATCATTGAAAGTAACAAAGTTACCTGCTTCTAGTATTATTTTAAGTTTTTCATGCTCACAGTTCTTTACCATGGCAGATATGGATTCTTTCGTTGAGAACTTTTCCGCATTATCAGGGTCTAGTCCATCGTCGATATAAGCAGCTTCTAGTTGCTTTCGCAAACTATCAATATCTGCTGTATATTGCGATGCCGTTTTGCCTTTTTGTTTAATGTTTAACAATTTGGCTTTTAGTACGTCAGTAGATTCGCCTTTGACGTTACCCTTGAGCTTATTTATAATGCCCGATATAGTCGTTTCATCTTGTACCTTGTACAAGATTGTACCGGTTATTTTTGATTTAATAACCTCAACTGCTATATCTTCTTGGTCACCTTTGGTTCTTTCTACTATTCTCAAGGCTGTTAAGAACCGATTCAATGATAACTTTTTACCATCGAATTCAGGAATGGAAGAGGATACCTGCTTCACATATTCCCTGTCTAAGGAGACCTGGTTTGCCATGTCTGTTTCAAGGCTTTCTATATTTTCATCTAGTGATTCTATTTCGCTGTTTGGATCGATCATAGGCTTGGATTCATCTAGACCCTGAAGCTGGTTTTTGTTGAACTCAGCTAGTAGGTTTAGTTCATCTGGAACATATATTTCAATGTTTCGCCTAATGCCAATGTTTTTCAATCTTACATTTACAGATTGTATTAATTTGTGGCATCTATTAGTATGATCACTAGAGAGTTTTTGATCCCATTTATTAACTGTGTTTACAATATTATTATATTGCTCAGTTAATATGGTGATGTGGTGTATAAGCGTGTCTGTTTTTAGAACAGCACTTTTGTTAACACATTTGTAAGATTTTTCGAATTTATCTTTGTATGTATTGATCTTTTTTGCTATTACACTCCATCCCATAGTTTTTATTATGATCACATGCCATTTATCGATGCAATCGCGCCAATAATATGGTTGTTGATCCCAATATGGGGTTTTCTTCTATCTGGGTTTTTATTAATACATAAGGTAATGTGCTAAGCACTATTCCTTTTTCAAATTTTGTATAGTGTATTAATGGACTGGCTATTTTATTGAATGTTTGAATGTATTGGGTCATTAATGAAGGTTTGGCTGATTTGGTAGGAATACGTGTTTTATATTTGGTCTATACTGTTGTGTAGCTTATAAGAGTGAATTTATTTTTATTTCAGAATCGGATTTTGTTCATGAAATTGATCGAATGTAATGTAAATCAAAATTTACTCTATCATTTCTTGAAAAAATAAATGTTTTATAATTTTATTTTATCATTTTTTTTTGAGTGTGCGTTATTTTAGATTTTGTCTAAATCGTTAGCTTGGCTTAAGGCCCTTTTCCTTATACACTTATTGTGCAAAATGTAAGCTTTATAAATGACATACGCACACAAGATAAAAACGATTACAGACAATAATATGTTTGTTAGCTGTAAGTCAGCGCTTGATGATTCTATTTTGTTAATTACATTTGCAGTGGAATCCACTGTTTTAGTGTCAATTAAACCCATATTGGGTGTTAGTATATATATCTCATCAAATTTACTTATACTATTTGTATGAATATTCATATGTATATTATTACTTTCATATATATACTAATTGCAACTGGTTAATAACCAGTGCCAGAGACGTGGAAATGTTATTTTTTTTTTTTTTTATATATATATATATATATATGTGGTTGGCTCACAAGTCACAACAATTCAGAGAAAAAAAAATTCTCCAACCACATTGTTAGTAAAAAGCCTAACAGAAGTTAGTAATTTTGAATTGCACTTTCGTGCTTCAATTCATTTAGAGGCTTAATTTATTTGCAAGTTAAGGCTTGCGCATTTCTGCGGCCCTCTTGCTCTGCTTTGATCTCCCACGAAGTTCCTTTTTAATCTCTTGTATACGCTCTAGGCAGCGTTGTCGGTCTTCTGGTGTTGTGATGAATTTGAAAGACTCTTCTTCAAGCCTTTTTATTTGCAGAAGTTTCCTCACTTGTCCTCCGCGTTTAGTTTTCTTTTTGGCCTTTTTCTCCTGGCGTGCCCGGTACTCAGCTATTGTGAGTGGGCGTGGTCCATCGTTTGGAAACACCTCAAGGTGCTCCTGAAGTGAAGGTGCTTCCCTTTGCTCAATAGGAGCAGTATCGGAGCTGTCGTCATTCATTGGCTAGACTTGGCGCGTCTAGCGGTGCCGGTGCTGGTCTTCGCACAGGCTGCATCCATTTGCAAAAAATTTTTTTTTTTCAATTTTATTTTATATAAATGACTTTCACTTGTGGCGCTTAACACCTCAGCACCTCTTACGGTCTGAAGCCGTCAGTTCATCCAATCATATGCAATACTATGGGTCTGTTGCGTTGTTGTTGTATATTTCAGTTATTATATATAATATAATTTCATAATTATATATTTTTTTTTTGGTGGAAATTAATTTGTGGATGTTTCTATCTTTTCACTTTTTGTTGTTGTTTGTAGTAATTAGCTGGAAGTGGTTTGTTTTTGTTTGTACTTTTTAAGTAGTTTTCTCCATTCGATATCTGACATAATTCAATAAGTGTTTTTTACACTGTCACGGTCGCCATGTAATGACCCGATTATTAAATGAAAAGAGTTTCTACACAAACGTTGTGTTTAGATGGTTGTCAGATTTGAACTGATTTCTTTATTCCAAGATACATTTAACTTAAGCTAAGTATATAAGGAGTTCTGCCGTCGAGAGCGTCGGCAGAACGGGAGTATGTACTACGTTGTATATATGTACGAATATGCAGAAGGCATTTCGACTACATTGTATATATGTACGAATATGCAGAAGGCATTTCGTTAGGATTAGGTTTCCGGCCACTTGACTGTAAACATCAAAAGTGCTTACAGTGCAGTTCTCACGCTGCAGGCCTCTCCATATATAAGTGACCGATCTTCACGAGTCACTTATGAGTGGTTTTGTTATTTAAACAATTCGACAGAAGTGTCGAATGACAACTTCATATTGTATACTCTACAATACGATGGGCATATGCTTATATTATATACAACATACTACAGTATAACTAATAAAAAAAAAAATATTCTAAATATATATAAATATTATAAATATAATAAATAATTAAAATAAAAATAAAAAAAGTCTTTTATTTAATTATATCTTTTTTATTAATCCAGGAATTATGTGACTCATCAAAGCCTAACCACTTAATAAAAACTTTATTTTTTCCAGATTTTATAATTTTTCAATCAAGTTGCGTTTTTATCTCTAACTCGTTGAAGTTCTTCTTCATAGAATGAACCCTTTATGCGTTCATTTTTATAATCTTTTAATAAATAAGTGACTGGATCTGTTGATTGAATTTTTATAATTCTAAATATTTCAGTTGTCCAATTTGGTTCATATCCTTTAGCGAAAACACCTTTACATTTACTTATTCGAACAAAATCGTTAACAGAGTATTTGTGTTTAGGAAAAATTTTAGAATGATTGTACACCGACTTTAAAATAAATTTTTCATTCTTTCTGTCTACTTCACTGGGTTTCATTTTTATAGTACGGTGATATGTATTGTTGTAAGTTTTTAGTAATTGCTACAACTTGGACACCCAAATGTAATTTCCATGGTAGCTAAACATTTTTTACATTAGATTCTTAAGGGTAAATGAGTATAGGTGTGATAATGATTTATTTCCAATTTATTCATTAGTTGAAGAAATTCCTTATTAAAAAATTCTTTACCCTGATCCCTCTGAATATTTTTAGGTATTTTCTTTGCAGTTTCAAATACTTTTTTAATTGCTAAAACTATATCTGTAGCTGATTTATTCTTTACAGGCTCTGCATATGAATATTTTGAGAAAGTATCAATCACTGTCAGTAGATATCGATAACCTACATTTTGTTTATGAAATGGAATCATTTCAACTAAATCTATTTGCCAAGTATCATTTATTCCTTACTGTACGAAACTACGCCTTCTAAAATTTTTTCTAGACTGCTTATGAATTTCTGTTACAACCTGTAATTTACTCATTATGTTTATTATTACAATCCTGATGGTTTTGATAATACTAACTGTTTAAATTGAGTTACGTCGTTTTTAATTTCTTTTCGCATCTTCTTTGAAATCTCAAAACACAAACGAGTTAAGTCAATCTCAACGTCAGACTCATACGATGCTTCTAAATCTGTAAGTCGTATTTCATATTTATTCATTTGGGCACACTTAGGTATGATATGTTTATAATAGATATTTGTTATTTGTTTTTTAAGAATTGTGTCGTAAAAGCGCACGCCAAGATTCACTGTCAAATTCAATTTGGTTACCATTCTGGCTTAAAGTAACTATACACTGTTTATCGACTTTTCTATATTTAAAATGACATTTAACTGAACTAAGCAAAGGGTGGTCAATTATAGTATCAAGCATTAAAAAGTCGTACTGGTCAAGCTTAAGTTGAATATATTCCTTATATGTTTACACTTGAATCCAGTCCTCCATATCAAACCCAATTAAATTATGTTTGTTTTGCTGCATCCAAATCATTGGGGTAAATTTTCTACTAGTTAAAAAACCACACTTTAATTTTAAATTGTGATATACATAATATTCAAGGCCAAAAATAATTTCATGATCTTGTGTTTTTCTAAAAGCCTTTGTCCTTTTTAACTGGAATATATCCATCTTGGCTGAGTATCTTTTTCAAACTAACTGTTATATGCTAACTGTGGCGCTATATAAACGGTATCTTATATAAACTCAAACGACAATGATCAAAATTGATAGAAATTCCGCTGTTTTGGTTGATTTCCAATACATAGTTGGAAATAATAGACAAATCTTTGTAAAGGAATTGGCATTTATGCAAGCGGCCTCTGTTATACCGAACTTCTTTCATTTTCTACCCCCATATCATGTTAAAGAATTAGATGATTGTATAAGGAATATTCAACACACCACAAAAAGAAATATAAATGGATTGGATTGGTCTGAGGGTGACATTCCATATTTGAGTCTAAGTGAAATACTAACTCCTTTAAATAGTTTCGCTACAGTAATTGTCCGAGGAGAGGCAAAGAAACAATTTTTAAAGAAGTACTTAGCAACAAATGTAATCGATGTGGAAATTGAACAAAGTTTAACATGTTATCCAAACTACTTTACTAACTGTCGAATACATAAAAAACTTGGAGATAGATGTGCTCTTAATAACCTATTTAAGCTTTTTGTAATATTGGAAAATTTAAATTACGAAGTATATGGCAAATAAAACAAATTCTTCTAAATAAATCAACAATGTTTGTACAATTTTTTTATCCATTTACAATGCTTATATATGGACCCTCTGGATCAGGAAAAACCAACGTTCCTGGAAAATCATTTGAACAATCAAAATACACTTATTAATGAAGATATAAAAAGGATCATTTGGTGTTATGATGAAGAACACGCAAAACCTAGTTTTACAGGACATGAATATCATAAAGGTGTACCAGAAATAATTGAAAATGATCTTAATGATCCTATCCTCATAGTATTAGATGATCTAATGATGGGAGCATTTAACAAAAGCGTTTGTGAATTATTTACAAAAGGTTCTCATCATCGGAACTTATCTGTAATAGTAGTAACTCAGAATATATTTCATAAAGCATCACATACTAGAGATATATCGTTAAATACAAAGTACATTGTCGTTTTTAAAAACCCTAGAGATAAACTTCAATTCCATTGTTTGGCTCGACAAATTTATCCTGAAAATCCTAGTGAATTGATGCGCATATATAAAGAAGTAACCGAAGAACCCCATGATTACTTGTTAATTGATCTTACCCAAAGGATAAACGATCTTTAACGTTTTCGTTCAAATATTTTTAATTCAACATACTCAAATTGTTATTGCAACGAAAATGGTTTACAAAAAGAGTCTAAAACGGTTGATGGCGAACAAACATTTATTATATGTTCTGAAAAGAGCTAGTACCAAGTTACGAAAAGCTATTATAAGCAATAGTGATGATGATCTGGTTAAGTCATTAATTGAGATTGTATTAAATACCTTACAAGGCAATCATCAAGTAACAAGGAAACAGCTTACACTACTTAAACGGTATAAAAATGTACTGCGTACAATTTCATCTTCAAAGCGCACCATAAAATCAACGAGGAAAGTTCTTGTTCAAAAAGGTGGATTTCTTCCAATTCGAATTTCATCATTATTGGCCGGAGTATTTGGAAAAATATTAAAAAATCCATAACTCTAAAAGTAATTTAATTAAAGTTATTTTAATGCAACCAAACGAATATCATAAGTTAATATCAAATAATAGATGTTAAGATTTGACTAACCAAAAGTTTTTATCAATAATATGTAATGGTAGACTAAGTGATTTCGATAAATGGATTAAAATTCGTCAAGAACTTAACTACTTTCTGCACAAAAGAAAAAAATATTCTGATAACAAAAATCAGTTCAATGTTTTATCATCAAGAAGTTCAACACAGACATTTGAAGAGTGGCCTACCAGTTCAAAAAGAGAAGCAGATAATCAAAACAAAGAGTTTATGAAAAATATAAATGTTAAAGCACATAAGAGTATGAACATTACAAAAAAACATGCAGACGAAATACCAAATAATTCTAAGGAAGACTTATTTGCTGATTCTCAAAATCAAGACGACAACCCTAAGCGGGCATTCTCTGAAATCGATGATGATATAGGTATGATTGAGCCAACTCCTAAAAGGAGATACATTGAACGTCAAATTAAGTCACCAGAAAAAAAGAGAAAAAATAATCATATTATTCAATCAGAAGTCAATTTAAGAAACCTCAATTACATTGCAGGAAGGGAAAAACTAAGACGATCATCTCGACAAGCAAAAAAATCTGGGTCTAAATCAACAAGAATTAGCACAAGATCTACGAATAGAGCCAAACCATATCAAATTGTAAAAAATAAAATTAATTGGATTTCTTTAATATAAAAAACTTTTGAAATGAGTAATTTAGAGTCATTTTATGTTACTTTATTTAGCAACAATTCTTTAAATGTTTTTCCCGATAATGTACAGTCTGCGTTTACAAACATTGTGAGTTTCTAACAAAATATAGATTAAAAGTGGGAAGTTGGAATATCTGAACTATGTTTAAACGATCTTCCCCACCATGAAGTAACTGACATAATAAAGCCTAGATGTGTTGGAGACAAAAGAACGCGATGTCTAAAAGTTCTTAGGCATAATGGAGTTTCGAAAATGATTCAATTCAAAAACATTGAGTACTATCCCGTTAAGAATTGTGAAGTAAGAGACATATCAATTTTAATATCTGACTCAAGAGGATATAAGGTGCCCTTTAAACCTTTAGCCACTCCCATATACATTACGTTGCATTTTAGGCAGAAACGTTGTATGCTATAAATATTGCAACTTAGTTAATACATTTTTCATATAGATATTAACCGGCATGGAGAAACTTTACCAAGAGTATTATCTAAATCAAAGTGGAGGAGGATTAAATCACATTGGTTCCCTTAATGCAACACCTCAAATAATACAGCAAGGAAGGGGTATTGGAAACTTTTTTAGTGGACTTTTTAAGTACATTAAACCACTTTTCTTAAGTGGACTAAACGCCGTTAATAATTAAGCAGTTGAATCAGGGAAAGCAGTCATAAGTGACTTGGGACGAAAACCTTAGGAGAATATTATCCAAGAACTGAGCAAAATTGCACTCCAAAATTTATCTAATAAAGTAATAGATAAAATGTCTCAGGGAGGCTCAGGTAGAAAGAATAAAAGGAAGCGATTTACTTCTAGAAGAGCTCATTATAAAACTAAACATTCAAATGAGCATACAAAGAAAAAGCTTCAAAAACGTCCGAAATCAAAAAAACTAGCTAAGAAAATCGCAGATATTTTTTCTACAAAACGATGACCAATCACATTGAATGCATGAAAAGTGAACTGGATTTGTTTGAGCCACATACGACACAAAGCAGTATTTTACGCACTGAAGAAGTAACATACAATCCTATAGCATCATTGGATGGAGCCAGCTCAATTGAATTTGTATGTTTGGGAAATGGCGAATCATACAGAGATCTATCAAGCGTATATTTAAGATTAGTAGTACAGCTAAAGGGTCAGGACAACAATAATATAACAAATAATGCTGTTAGCGTTGTAAACAATATATTATATTCTATTTTTAGAAGTTCCTCAGTATATTTAAATAACACATTAGTTTCTCAGAACGACAATAATTTCCACTATCGGTCTTATTTACAAACTATTTTTAATTATGGAAGTGATGCTAGTGAAAGCCATTTAGCAACCCAGGGATTTTTTGCGAGTTTAATTAAATGTTATGTTGACGAAACTTTACCTGTAAAAAACATATTTCGAAGAAGTAATAAGGTGGAGCTCTTTGGAAAAGTACATGGAGATATTTTTAATCAACATAAGCTTCTAATAAATAATGTTGATTTAAAAATAACATTTAATATTGAAAAAACAATTTTATTTGATGGAGACTCAAACTGAATCAACTTTAAAAGTTTTAGAATCACAACTCTTTATGAATCATGTTATAGTCAATCCAAGTATTTTGTTAGCACATCATCGCGTATTGCAATCTAAAAACGCTTTATATCCATATAATAAAGTTGAAGTTAAGTCTTTTACTCTATATCTAGGTAACACTACACTTTCAATTGACAATGTTGTAATTGGACAATTACCTATTTTTATCTCATTTTGCATGGTTAAAAACCGAGCATACTCAGGTAATAGAGAACTGGATCCATATAACTTTGAACATTTTAAAATACAACGATTTAATATTTTAGTTAATGGAGTACAAGTACCGTCTCAAGCGCTAGAGTTTGTTTTTACAAACCCCGAAAACATTCAGAGCTCTCGGGGATATAATACGCTATTTAGAGCAAATGGTATAAAACATTTTGATAGGGGGTTGCAAATCACTAAGGAAATGTTTGATAAGAACTGTTTTATATTATCGTTTGACTTAACTGCAGATCATTCGAATTCTTCCGTATGTTCAAATTTAATTAATCAAGGAACAATTCGTATTGAGGGTCGATTTGCTGAACCACTTACCGAAGCTGTCACATGCCTTGTATATTGTGAATATGATTCCATGATTGATATTGACAAACATAGAAATATTAGAGTTTTACTTTAAAAATGAATACATTACAAATTGAAAAACTTATGCTTAGTAAGCGCAGCACCAAATATATATTTAAAGGTGTGTTCCCATCTGATAAATTACCTATTAAAATACGTACATATCCTACAATAATAATTGCGAATACAGACTCATCTGACAAACCTGGTTCACACTGGGTAGCATTATATTTTAAAAATGCTTTAAATGCAGAGTTTTTTGATTCCTATGGACAATATCCTCAAAACAAATATTTTTTAAGTCTATTAAAAAATAATTCCAAAAGGTTTACGTATAATAAACAGCAAGTCCATGGTTACTTTTCAAATACCTGTGGACATTATTGCACCCTATTTAGTATTTATAAGAGTAAAAAACAATCAACAAAATGTTTTTTAAATGTCTTTAAGAAAAATGACTATATTTATAATGATGAGCTTGTTCTGAAATGATTTAAAACAAGTAAGAAAGGCTACAGTCGATCGAGCCGACTGTAAAAGACCCCGTACTCCCATAGTAGTGCATTTTAATTAAAATTTTAAAATGAAATTAAAAAAATTAAAATTAAATATTTACATTTTGAATTTAAATTAAAAAATAAATAAATTAACAATTGTCATTGTCAGCATTCGAACCCGCGATCCATACGAAGGTTCCACATTGCGCCGCAACTCTACCAGTTGCACCACGACCCTTTTCTATCATTCTTCCGATTATTTGCAAATATGTAAGTGTGCTCATACATATGTGTGTATGTATAACATTGTTCGGCGCGGCCAGCAGCTCCGGGCAGCGCTGCCGCCAAAGCAGGTAGAGAAAACGTTCGAACATATGTTTGTAATTTTCTGTGTTTGTTTGTATGTGTTGCGCGCATGCAGTGATTTTGCAGTAAAATAACATGCACTTTGAACGATTTTTTCTCTCTTGTTTGACATAGGATTTTGATGCCACTTTCAGGAAAGTTAGATATAGTAAGTCTCCAAGCGAATGTTAAATTACAACACTGTACTATTTGATTTAATGCCTTAGAAACGGCATTGAATTTTGAGAGTTTTTAAGTTCTTATCAGAAAAGGGGGCGTGGCAGCTTAAAACTTTAAATGACATTGCATTTAGGCTGTCTCTGGGAACCTGCGTACCAAAATTGGTGCTCCTAAGTGCCATTACTTTTGAGTTATTCGCTTAAAACACAAATTTTTTCGAGGAGTGTCTGGTTTTTTGCTTATTGCGGGGGCGGTAGGGGGCGTGGCGACAATTTAAAATAAACTTGATCTGCCTGACATAATAACGGACTTTCATTGTGAATTTGATGGTTCTAGCTTTTGTAGTTTAAAATATCCAGGTGTTCATGCGGACAGACGGACAGACGGACAGACAGACAGACGAGCAGACGGACAGACGGACATTGCTATATCGACTCGGCTGTTTATGCTGATCAAGAATATATATACTTGATGTGGTCGGCCACGCCTCCTTCTGCCTGTTACGCACATCTCGCTTCTGACAAACTTAATAGACCCCCTTTACTCTTTTTTAAAGAGTACGGGGTCTAATGACAAACTTATTAGATCCCCTTTACTCTTTTTTAAAGAGTACGGGGTCTAAAAATCCAAAGGGGTTTGGCGTCGGCATCAGTTATGTAAAGAGCAATTTTCTCTCCGTAGACTGTTTTCTTTAGTTGACAATCTGTTATACTCATAACCAATCGTGAGGCTCCCAGTTTTTGTATATCCTTGTCCTACATGGCCTGTCACATCATTTATTGATTCGAAGAAAGCCTGAGAATGTAAACGTTATTTAGTTATAAATGATTATATGTTACTAACACATACCATGGTGCTATTTATTTTCAAACTCTTTAATGTTCACCTAGACTGAAAACTGTAAGAACTAAAGAATAGAATGGAATACGTCCGCTTTTTATGGAAATTTACACGCGATTCAATAACCAATTAGAATGAAACAGCAAATGGTGACTAATGCAGTATCCAATCAAATCATTGGATTCCATCATTCTCTCATTCTATTTTTATTCATCTTTTTCTTACTTATGCGGCTACCCCTTAAAAACTTGATTTTTAAATAAATATAATCCTTCTTTGTCTTGTGTAGGGATTTAGTAAACCTCAGTAAGCAAGATGGTTTAGTACTTTTGTAGTTTATGTACCAGCTTAAAAACATTTCAAAGTAAATGTGGATTCAAGAAACACAACTTTAGTTTTGAAAAACGAAAATATAAATTTCCTTGTAAATTATGTTTATATAAAAAACTATATGTTACAAAATCCGGTTTAAAAAAGCTTGTTCTTTCTAAGCATAACTTTAGAAATAAGAAAGCAAAGTAAAATATAAATGAAAATAACTAAAAGTAAACTGAGTATTTCTTTGGGGGGGTACGCTGTATACCATTGGTTCGTCAACAAGTTCAATCAGGGTTGTTTTTCAGAGGTATCCGAAAATCATTATTGGTTGACCCTAGTATTTAATTTTTATGCAGGTGACATACATTAAAGGAAACAAGTAAGAAAGGCTACAGTCGATCGAGCCGACTGTAAAAGACCCCGTACTCCCATAGTATTGCATTTTATTTAAATTAAAATTTTCAAATGAAATTTAAAAAATTAAAATTAAATATTTACATTTTGAATTAAAATTAAAAAATAAATAAATTAACAACTGTCATCGTCAGCACTCGAACCCGCGATCCATGCGAAGGTTCCACATTGCGCCGCAACTCTATCAGTTGCACCACACCCCTCTTCTATCATTCTTCCGATTATTTCCATATAAGTATGTGCACACATACATATGTGTGTATGTATAGCATTGGTCGGCGCGGCCAGCGGCTCCGGGCAGCGCTGCCGCGAGCAGGTAGAGAAAACGTTCGAACATATGTTTGTATGTTTCTGTGTTTGTTTGTATGTGTTGCGCGCATGCAGTGATTTTGCTTTAAAATAACTTCGACTTTGAACCGTAATTTCTCTGTTGTTTGACATAGGATTGTGATGCTACTTTCAGGAAAGTTAGAAATAGTAATTCTCTAAGCGTATGTTAAATTACAACACTGTACTATTTGATTTAATGCCTGAAACAAGGCATTGAAGCTGGAGAGTCTTTTATTTCTGATGAGCAAAGGGGGCGTGGCAGCTCAAAATTTTTAATGACATTATACTAAGGCTGTCTCTAAGAACCTGTATACCAAAATTTGTGCTCCTAAGTGCTATAGTTACTGAGATATTCACCTAAAACACAAATTTTTTCGAGGTGTGTCTGGTTATTTTCTCATTGCGGGGGCGGTAAGGGGCGTGGCAACAATTTGAAATAAACTTGATCTGCTCTACAAAATAACGGACTTACATTCCAAATTTGGTGTCTCTAGCTCTTGTAGTTTAAAAGATCCAGGTGTTCATACGGACGGACAGACGGACAGACGGACGGACGGACAGACGGACAGACGGACAGACGGACATGGCTATATCGACTCGGCTGTTGATGCTGATCAAGAATATATATACTTTATGGGGTCGGCCACGCCTCCTTCTGCCTGTTACGCACAGCTCGCTTCTGACAAACTTAATAGACCCCCTTTACTCTTTTTTAAAGAGTACGGGGTCTAAAAAGGAAACTTTGAGAAAATGTTCGGAGAAATTAAATCACCGACAAGGGGTATCTGTTGAGCCTATCGATACCTAATTTTTGGGGGATGAGGGCTAAAAGGATAGTAGACACAAAGCATACTAAACTAATTCTTTCTTCAACATGTTCAGACGTATCCATCAGCAGAGGGATGGGGGTGAGGGGATCTTTACAAAATCAATTTGATTAGTATTCTCTGTAGATTATAGAAAACACATTAAATGTGACAGTAGTAATAAAATCAATGACATGGGACATACTCAGCATGTGGATCGAGAACTAAATTTGGCGTTGAATAGGGAACACCTGAAAGACATTCAACATGTTCAAACATGTT
Source organism: Drosophila acutilabella (assembly GCA_035046005.1). Lineage (NCBI taxonomy): Eukaryota > Metazoa > Arthropoda > Insecta > Diptera > Drosophilidae > Drosophila > Drosophila acutilabella. Next base: position 11,199,003 of record JAWNOK010000068.1, read on the forward strand.
AAGACCCGATTTATAAAAGAAACTGATTTGAGCCAAAGAAAGGTAATTAGTATTCAGTGTTAAAAAATGAAAATTAGTTAAAAATGACAGTAGTCATAAAATCAATGACATGGATATAGAATTAATTTTGGGGTCGAACAGAAGACACCTGTAACACATTCAACATGTTCAGACATGTTTAGACTCCGTTTTTAAGACAAAGAGAATTAAGCAAACGAAAATTAATTGCCTTAGCCTCAGCTTATGCCTTAAAGTAGTTAGAATATAGGCAACCAGGAATTCTTGTTTGTATGCGCCGGCTTTGGTGTAACCGGCAATAAACTCATTGATAAGAAAAAACCCACAGACCACCAGACTTCACGACGTGATACTTGGAAATGCTCATTAACCCTAGAACACTTATTAGTGATAAAGAAAAGGGACCGATATACAAAAGGATCACAACTGACCTTCGTAAAGAAAGGCAATAAAATGTGTTAACAACGATTGACAGCGGACTCAATTGAAAATGATCGGTACTGGCACACTTGTTTTGTCCTCAGATATTCGAGCTGTATGGCTGCTTGTAAAACTCACCCCTAATACAGGTGGGCTGCACGTATACAGTACCTGTATACAGTAACTGGTTTACCCACCCTCCCGGTGTGCGCAGCCGGATTACATTTATATTTATCAATAGAAAATAAAAAGCAGAGTGAAATTAGATTCATTTTCGTAGAGTTAATTTTGTTCGCTTGTTAAAAAATTTTCGTGCGGAGCGCAAAAAAGAGAGAGAACAAAAGGAAAAAAAGAAAAAAAGAGAGGGAGATCAAATAGTTAGAATATAGGCAACCGGGAATTTCCCTCCCCCTCCGGCGGTAAAGCGCCATCTAGCGGTGAGTAGAAAATCAGGGAAATTTGGAAATTTATTAGCCATGGTTTGTGGCCTGTCTTTTCTTTTTTTCCTTTTTTTCTCTCTCTTTTTTGCGCTCCGCACGAAAATTTTTTAACAAGCGAACAAAATTAACTCTACGAAAATGAATCTAATTTCACTCTGCTTTTTATTTTCTATTGATAAATATAAATGTAATCCGGCTGCGCACACCGGGAGGGTGGGTAAACCAGTTACTGTATACAGGTACTGTATACGTGCAGCCCACCTGTATTAGGGGTGAGTTTTACAAGCAGCCATACAGCTCGAATATCTGAGGACAAAACAAGTGTGCCAGTACCGATCATTTTCAATTGAGTCCGCTGTCAATCGTTGTTAACACATTTTATTGCCTTTCTTTACGAAGGTCAGTTGTGATCCTTTTGTATATCGGTCCTCTTTCTTTATCACTCATTAGAGTTCTAGGGTTAGGGTGGGTTTTTTCTCATCAATGTGTTTATTGCCGGTTACACCAAAGCCGGCGCATACAAACAAGTATTCCTGGTTGCCTATACTCTAACTACTACTGTGAAAAAGCAATTCCTAAAGTTGCGCTCACTCGCTAAGAAGCTTAACACTGATTATGACAGTTTCCCTTACCTCTTCCGCCTGGTTCACTTCCCACGTCACCATTGCATAATGGGGCTCCTCTTTTATCCTTTTCTCCCTCTCACCGTAACTCTTCACCACCCAATTCACATATTCTTCCTGCAACATCTACATGTACCATACCGACCTTCATGTGCCAACGTTGCTTTCACGGCACTGCCTGTCCCCCCGTAACCGCTTCATCACTCGTTATGATCAAGTCGGTGACTGTTAATGGAGTTATGGCATCGAACAAAAACTCGAAGAGTCCCCCTATTCGGCGTAACAGACGCCCTATTGCCACCACCGCTGTGCCACCTTCACCCCCTAATATAATTGTGGTACCTGGGAATTTCACTAATGTCATTCCGTTGCTACTCCCATTGTACCTCAGCCTCCCCTGCTTACGGTCGGGTCTCCTCGTAAGCCGATATTTATATCTATCGCTACTAAATGGTAGGGTTTCTAATTCAAAATTTAATTTCTCTGAGCCTAGAAAGATCTCGTCTATTAAGATGAGAGTCTCCCCTGAACTGTTTTTTGTCATATGTGATCCAAAGTTTTGACTTCCTCATATGATTGTTCACGAGCTTAAACAGAAGAATAATGGTCCTTCTCAAGCGGCCTCGGTCATAGCCTCAAAAAACTAGACTCTGAACAACTTTCAGAATGTAAGCGGTCTGGGGTCTAAGTTAAAAAATGTACATAAGAATAGTTTATCTTTTGACTCCGATATTTTTGAATTTTGAGAGTCTAATTAAATTATCTTTCGCCGCCATCGTCCTAATCGACCTGGAGAACTTATTTCAGTAAACTCTAAAACTCTTAGTAAACTCTTAACGCTGAAATAATAGAAATGTCTATTTTTTTACAGCATTTCAATTTCATCAAAGAAATATTTAGTCACATTCGTGATTGTGATTTCTTTGTGACATTTGGTGATTTTATTTTGCCAAATGTTTCCTGGGGTTTTCAACAAATTTAATTCCATTCCCACAACAATGACTTTTTAGATAGTTTGATTGATCTTCCTTTTTTCCAAGTCAATGATGTATCTAATCGTTTAAACGGGATGCTGGATCTCATCTTTGTAAGTGATTCATCCAGTGCCGTTGTCACTAGATCTTCTCCTGTAGTTGTACCTGCACTCCCTAACTCAACCCATTAACCTCATTTTTTTTCTTACAAGTCGCGCAGTGGCTTTCGCAAAAAAAATTTTTCTTTGCTAAATCAACTGTTTCTTGCTACCGACTGGTCTGAACTATACAGTATTTTTGCAACATTTTAAATTTAATCTTTGTCTGCATTTCTTATAGTGTTGTAAAGTCGGCTTCACATAAACCGCTTTGGTTCTCACCAAGATTATCCAACTTAAAAAATAAAAAATCTAATTACTTTAAAAGGTTTAAGCAGACAGGTTCTAACTTAGACTTAATAAATTACCCTTCTTAATTCTAAATGCTATGAAAATTATCTTGTTCGTTGCAAGACTCAATTTGCGCGTGATCCTAAACTATTCTATAACTTTGTTAATTCTAAACGTAAATCTAGTACTTTACCATATTCTTTCTTTTTTAATTCCAGTAAAGTAAGTGAGGACTCGGCCGCTTCCGATCTGTTTGCTAACTTTTTCCAATCTACTTATACCTCTAGTTTGCCTACTAACTTTTCTTACCCCTAAAAACTACCATCCTCTAATTTGGTTTTTTTTCCCCATATTACCGATAGTTGCATGCTTTCTTTAATTAATAGCTTAAACAACATTCCAAGTTGTGGGCTTAAGGAGTGCTGTTCTTCTATAATAAAACGTCGATTAATTCTTTTTAACCTTTCTTTAGAATCCACTGTGTTCCCTAGCTTATATAAAGAATCTTGCATTATCCCACTGCATAAAAAATGGTGCAAGTCGGATATATCCAAGTCAATTGTCTCCCACGCTCAACACGGGCTTGTTAAGAGTCGGTCTTCGGTCTTCGACCAATCTATTTGAATTTACCTCTTTTGTTAATGAGGCATTCCTTATTAGAATGCAAACTGATGTCATATACACTGATTTTAGTGAAGCGTTTGACTCTGTATCCATAACCTTATTTTACATAAACTCTTTTTCTGTGGATATCAACATATCTAACAGGTAGGACCCAAAGCTTAGACCAGCAATATCTAAATCAGTTTTCTTTACTTCTGGAGTTCCCCAGCATTTATCAAGGCCCATTATTTTAAATCTTTTTATAAACGACCTTCGCTCATCGCTAACCCACTGTCGCATAGTTATGTATGCAGATGATTTGAAATTATTATTATCTTACAATGACCCCCAGGATCATGCGTTACTACAAGATGATTTAAACACAATGCATAACTGGTGCATAACTGATCCCTTGAAACTAAATTTTTCTAAATGCCTGTTTATGACTTTTAACAGGGTTACTCATTACTTAGCCAATTACTATATTGACAATGTACTCTTAAATCGTATACAGACAGTTGATAACCTTGGTGTTCTTTTTGATAATAAATTAAGTTTCACACATCATATCTCCACAATTGTTAATAAAGCCAAGGGCACTCTTGGATTTATAAGACGCTGGTCTAAAGAATTTAATGATCCCTTCGTCACTAAACTTCTTTACCCATCCCTTGTCCGCCCCATTTGTGAATATGGTTCAAGTGTGTGGTCTCTTCAACATGCTCATACTCAATATTTAATTGAGTCAGTGCAGAAACAGTTTTTACTCTTCGCACTTCGAGGTCTTAATTGGGACCCTAATCTTCGGCTTCCATCCCACACCAATAGGCACTTACTCTTCTTACTCATAAATCTTTCGTCTTTTTATAACCGTAGAAGAGTTCTTGGAGTTTTTTTCCTTCATAAGCTTATAGTTGGTGATATCTGCTCCCCATCCCTTTAAGATCGCCTTAATTTCAATATTCTGATGTTAATACAACTTTAGTTCCGTAGCTAAAACTAATATAATATCTAATATCTCTACAGCCTCCAGCTCGCTGATTTGTTGGCAACTGTATTGTACTGCTTAGTGGGACGACCACGTTTGTCAGTGCGCACTTTTCTAGGTCTCCCTGAACTAAATCGCGGATGAGGTTCTTCTTCTGCATTTAAGAAGTCCTCACTGCTGTTACATTCTTCATTACTGTCACCGTGGACTTCGTCAATCGGGTCCAAGATGTTTTTTGCATCTTCGATGACTACCCCGTTTTCGTTATCGTTCTTTTCAAAAAGATATTCTTCAATTCCGAGTGATATGAACTTTTCAAATCACTGCTATCTTTCTTATCAAACTGTACATCTCTTCTCTCGATTAATTGTTCGCTGCTCGGATCGTAGAGACGGTACCCTTTTTCAGTTCTTGAGCCCACCATGTAGTACTCTTCAGTTTTAAGGAATACACTTACTATTTTAAATTCCAACTATCTGGCAACCCTTCACCCTAAATTTCTTCTTATTTTCGATGGTGTGGCGATGCATCGAAAGAAGACAAACAATATGCTGGAAAACACCAGTTAATTACTCGTCAGATTGCACAAATTGGAAGCCAATTTGGCACGTAGGCAATCATAGAAAATTTTCTCGTACACTTGGCTGACTCGAAAGAAGATAAGCGCGTTGCGGCAAAATTGCGAAACCCTAATAAGCCTAGTTGCTAAGTGCAAAAGTACAGTGCACACAACCTCAAAATATGTACGTGCATGTGTATTAACATAGTCGTTCCCTAAAGTTTGTCATTCTGGCCGTTGTTCTGTACCCTTATGGTTATCATCATTGTCCTAATCCAACGCTGTCTACAATTTTAGTTATGTGGCACAGCAGCTTACTAGGAGGCAAAGTACCCACCCCACTTTCCCTGAGCTTTACTCGACCCCGTAGGCAGAGTACACATCCAGTCTGCTGCACACTTCATGTGTTCGTTACAATATATTAAAGTGGTGCAAGAAGATCCGCAACGTAGGAGTCAGTGGGCTAGAAAAAAAGTGATAATAAATCGACAGAATGGTTTCGCATGTAGTTAAAGAGTTTTTGTGTTAACAGGAGTGCCCAATCTGAAATTTCTGCAGTGTAGCCGACCGATCTAGGACCTGCCCTTTCGCGCGTTTTTGGTGCAAATTATTTGCGGACGGTCGGCAAATGTTTGGTACACGCATAACACCTGACGTGGACTCAGCGTGACCTGGCAATCTGCGCATGGCAGTAGCAAATGTACTTTAGCGACACCTCCATAACTCCAAGCAGCTGTTCTCGCAGAACCGTTCCAAATTTTGACGTGGTTGCTACGTTTGTATAATTTTTGAATTTTAGCACGAAAAATGCAAAGTCCCTAGACGGAAAAAGGGCAAATCTGGTGCCAATCCACATGGCGATCTGACATCGTTTGATGATCGCCAACGTTTGTAACATATAATGAGTTTGTAATTTTAATTAAATATTAAATATTTAACTAATTGATCTAAAATTCGTTCTTAGATAATAGAAACGATTTATTGCATTTAAACAAGACATTTGATGAAATTATATAACTATAAAAAAGGAAAAAAAGAAAAGACAGGCCACAAACCATGGCTAATAAATTTCCAAATTTCCCTGATTTTCTACTCACCGCTAGATGGCGCTTTACCGCCGGAGGGGGAGGGAAATTCCCGGTTGCCTATATTCTAACTATTTGTTCTCCCTCTCTTTTTTTCTTTTTTTCCTTTTGTTCTCTCTCTTTTTTGCGCTCCGCACGAAAATTTTTTAACAAGCGAACAAAATTAACTCTACGAAAATGAATCTAATTTCACTCTGCTTTTTATTTTCTATTGATAAATATAAATGTAATCCGGCTGCGCACACCGGGAGGGTGGGTAAACCAGTTACTGTATACAGGTACTGTATACGTGCAGCCCACCTGTATTAGGGGTGAGTTTTACAAGCAGCCATACAGCTCATTTTCAATTGAGTCCGCTGTCAATCGTTGTTAACACATTTTATTGCCTTTCTTTACGAAGGTCAGTTGTGATCCTTTTGTATATCGGTCCCTTTTCTTTATCACTAATAAGTGTTCTAGGGTTAATGAGCATTTCCAAGTATCACGTCGTAAAGTCTGGTGGTCTGTGGGTTTTTCTTATCAATGAGTTTATTGCCGGTTACACCAAAGCCGGCGCATACAAACAAGAATTCCTGGTTGCCTATATTCTAACTACTTTAAGGCATAAGCTGAGGCTAAGGCAATTAATTTTCGTTTGCTTAATTCTCTTTGTCTTAAAAACGGAGTCTAAACATGTCTGAACATGTTGAATGTGTTACAGGTGTCTTCTGTTCAACCCCAAAATTAATTCTATATCCATGTCATTGATTTTATGACTACTGTCATTTTTAACTAATTTTCATTTTTTAACACTGAATACTAATTACCTTTCTTTGGCTCAAATCAGTTTCTTTTATAAATCGGGTCTTAACATGTTTAAACATGTTGAATGTCTTTCAGGTGTTCCCTATTCAACGCCAAATTTAGTTCTCGATCCACATGCTGAGTATGTCCCATGTCATTGATTTTATTACTACTGTCACATTTAATGTGTTTTCTATAATCTACAGAGAATACTAATCAAATTGATTTTGTAAAGATCCCCTCACCCCCATCCCTCTGCTGATGAATACGTCTGAACATGTTGAAGAAAGAATTAGTTTAGTATGCTTTGTGTTTACTATCCTTTTAGCCCTCATCCCCCAAAAATTAGGTATCGATAGGCTCAACAGATACCCCTTGTCGGTGATTTAATTTCTCCGAACATTTTCTCAAAGTTTCCTTTTTTCCTTTAATGTATGTCACCTGCATAAAAATTAAATACTAGGGTCAACCAATAATGATTTTCGGATACCTCTGAAAAACAACCCTGATTGAACTTGTTGACGAACCAATGGTATACAGCGTACCCCCCCAAAGAAATACTCAGTTTACTTTTAGTTATTATACCCGTTACTCGTAGAGTACAAGGGTATATTGTAATCGTTGGAATGTATGTAACAGGCAGAAGGAGGCGTGGCAGACCCCATAAAGTATATATATTCTTGATCAGCATCAATAGCCGAGTCGATATAGCCATGTCCGTCTGCCCGTCCGTCCGTCTGTCCGTCTGTATGAACAAAAGGATCTCAGAGACTATAAGAGCTAGAAAGGTGAAAGGGGTCGCAAATGAAAGGTACAATACCCAAGCAGTACGAGTTTGTTTTTGTTTTTTGACACGCCCACTTTAGGGCGTTCTATCTTCATATAAAGGTAAATGTACAGATAAAACTAGAATGTTTTAGTATAGAAAACTTTGTAAGCAATGCTATCGGATCCAAATTTACACGGAGACTACATGTCTATGAAGTTCATGTACTGACCAAGTTTGATCGAAATCGGACAACTATATCGTATAGCTCCCATAGGGACAATAGGTCAAAAATTTGCATTTAGTATGAATTTGTATGAAAATTTTCTGTATTTACCAAGCTTTCTTAATGAAACAGACACAGAATAAATTTATCAATAACATAAATGTACTGGCCAAGTTTCATTCAAATCGGACTACTATATCGTATAGCTCACATAGGAACAATCGGTCGAACACTGAGTAACGGGTATCCTAAAGTCGCGGGGCGACTGTAGCATTCTTTTTTGTTTTCATTTATATTTTACTTTGCTTTCTTATTTCTAAAGTTATGCTTAGAAAGAACAAGCTTTTTTAAACCGGATTTTGTAACATATAGTTTTTTATATAAACATAATTTACAAGGAAATTTATATTTTCGTTTTTCAAAACTAAAGTTGTGTTTCTTGAATCCACATTTACTTTGAAATGTTTTTAAGCTGGTACATAAACTACAAAAGTACTAAACCATCTTGCTTACTGAGGTTTACTAAATCCCTACACAAGACAAAGAAGGATTATATTTATTTAAAAATCAAGTTTTTAAGGGGTAGCCGCATAAGTAAGAAAAAGATGAATAAAAATAGAATGAGAGAATGATGGAATCCAATGATTTGATTGGATACTGCATTAGTCACCATTTGCTGTTTCATTCTAATTGGTTATTGAATCGCGTGTAAATTTGCATAAAAAGAAGACGTATTCCATTCTTTTCTTTAGTTCTTACAGTTTTCAGTCTAAGTGAACATTAAAGAGTTTGAAAATAAATAGCACCATGGTATGTGTTAGTAACATATAATCATTTATAACTAAATAACGTTTACATTCTCAGGCTTTCTTCGAATCAATAAATGATGTGACAGGCCATGTAGGACAAGGATATACAAAAACTGGGAGCCTCACGATTGGTTATGAGTATACTATTACAGATTGTCAACTAAAGAAAACAGTCTACGGAGAGAAAATTGCTCTTTACATAACTGATGCCGACGCCAAACCCCTTTGGATTTTTAGACCCCGTACTCTTTAAAAAAGAGTAAAGGGGATCTATTAAGTTTGTCAGAAGCGAGATGTGCGTAACAGGCAGAAGGAGGCGTGGCCGACCCCATAAAGTATATATATTCTTGATCAGCATCAACAGCCGAGTCGATATAGCAATGTCCGTATGTCCGTCTGTCCGTCTGTCCGTCCGTCTGTATGAACACCTGGATCTTTTAAACTACAAGAGCTAGAGACACCAAATTTGGAATGAAAGTCCGTTTATGATGTACGCAGATCAAGTTTATTTCAAATTGTTGCCACGCCCCCTACCGCCCCCGCAATGAGCAAAAAAACCAGACAAACCTCGAGAAAATTTTTGTTTTAGGCGATTATCTCAGTAACTATAGCACTTAGGAGCACCAATTTTGTTATACAGGTTCCCCTTTGTTCATACGAACTAAAAAACTCTCCACCTTCAATGCCGTTTTTAAGGCATTAAATCAAATAGTACAGTGTTGTAATTTAACATTCGCTTGGAGACTTACTATATCTAACTTTCCTAAAAGTGGCATCAAAATCCTATGTCAAACAAGAGAGAAAAAACCGTTCAAAGTGCATGTTATTTTACTGCAAAATCACTGCATGCGCGCAATACATACAAACAAACACAGAAACATACAAACATATGTTCGAACGTTTTCTCTACCTGCTTTGGCGGCAGCGCTGCCCGGAGCTGCTGGCCGCGCCGAACAATGCTATACATACACAAATATGTATGAGCACACATACATATTTTCAAATAATCGGAAGAATGATAGAAGAGGGTCGTGGTGTAACTGGTAGAGTTGCGGCGCAATATGGAACATTCACATGGATCGCGGGTTCGAATGCTGACCATGACAATTGTTAATTTATTTATTTTTTAATTTTAATTCAAAATGTAAATATTTAATTTTAATTTTTTAAATTTCATTTTAAAATTTTAATTAAAATGCACTACTATGGGAGTACGGGGTCTTTTACAGTCGGCTCGATCGACTGTAGCCTTTCTTACTTGTTTACAATGCAGCGGAAGATATTGACAATGAATCCATACCAGAGACAATCTTCTTCTTAATCAAGTCGGACAGACTCCGTTAGTTTAAATGTCCCTATCGTTTGTGCCATAAAGTTCCATTTGCGCTGACTGCAAAGCACTGTGTTTTCTTTCCTTCTCAAGTGCAAAGGTTTCCATCCTTTTTGGCCTCCAAAATGAATTCACCTTGCTGAAAGATTTTTGCACTTTTGCCTTCAAAGTGAACAACATTTCCCTTTTTCTAATCTTTCTATTTCCGTACTTTTGCTCCGGCAATTTGCCTTTATATGGAAACGCTTGTCATCTATGCTTCCTTCTTCCTGTATTTTTACTCAAATGATGTCTCTTAATATACACCAGTTGCGATACCTTGACGCTTAGTGTGATTGTAGCCAAAGCATTGCTATCGTGGCCAATCATGTCGTAATGTTCACCAACGTCCTCCTGCTTTAATGCCCCCGATGCGAAGTTCTTAATCCAGCATGTACCAAAACGCTGCGCGTGTGTATGCTCCAGAATTCGTAATTTCCTTCTTCCAGCTTTTTAATTTGGTATAAGCTAGTCATTTTGCTCAGTATACATTTAAGAGGGTTCGAATAAAAGAAACATATATATTCCACTTATTTCATTACAACGACGAACTGACCATGTCTAGGCCCATAACCTATTTGTGTTAGAGATAGAGTTGCAGAGGGTTCGTGGGAGAATAAAATACGCAGTAGTGAAAATAATAGACCGGCTTCAAGTTTTATTCGCAACTGAATCTTGTGAAATTCATAGAGTATGTATACTGACGCTCTACGACAGTGTTAAACAAAATCATAAAACTATCGGTATAAAATACCGATTAATAAGTATGTATACATTGGCTATTTTCAACATAAATTTTTTATTTTCTTTGTAAAATGATTATAAAATAATTAATAGCAATTACACTTATAAATATAAATTTATATTTTGGATAATACTCGCGACTGCACTTAGTCTGCGTTAATAAATAAATAATCAGCCGATCAACAAACTTGGCTGATGAAAATATTCAAATGATTAAAAATATTCAGTTGATTAACAACAGTTGGCGATCAATATAATTTAAGATAACCAGAAGATGAAAAATATCAGCTAAGTAGACTTCTCGAGTAACAGAGATAATAGCAACTGAAGAAGAGCATGCGTAACAGATATCCGCTGACAACAAAATAACATTCTGCGCAATGCACAAGCGCCAACGATAATCAGCTGATTAGTAATATTCTCCTGATTCAGCTAATTCGACAACTATATGTCAATATGTTTATATGTATATTTATAATTATTTGTGCAGTTTTTTGCTTTAATGTGAATCAAATTGAGCAGTACTTTTCTATGTACGTTTATATGTATTATGTGCCGCTTCTATGATTGCACTTTCTATATTCTCCCCCACTGACTCGTTTGGGTACGGTTACCACTCCAAGAGGAGTGTCTTTAACTCCTGGCTGTTCAAGTCTAGAGAAATTAAATCTATAAATACACTAAGGTCAACAGCTCCAGGGAAACCCAACAACAAGTGCATCGATACCGAAACAAACTGTTGAGGCGTAGGTTGAGTTAGTCAGATTAAGAGAGCCCTAGTTGAATTTGTAGCTTAAGTAGGTTAAAGACGTCGATCAATTCGTTCTGACACCATCGCCTTTGCGCATACCCGATGTCCATTAAATTAAAAAAAAATATTTAATATTTAAATTAAATTACAATTTCGTTTTCTTTTATCAAAAAATCATTCCAGATTTTTCCAAAACCGCAATCCAAGCCCTAAAATGTGTTATAGATGCGAATGAAAGTCCCTGTTCGGGCGCCAAGGAAAAATCGAAACACGTGAAATAAAGTAAACAAATTGAAAGTTTAGAAATGTATTAACTTATGCTTGTGATATTTGAATTTGTTAAAAATTGCTTTAATTGTAGAGTGACAAAATCTGTATCAAGAAAAATGAACTAAATTCGATTTCCAAGATAGTCATACCTTAAGAGGTAAAATTGATCGCAAAGAATATCGTACAAATCGATAGATTTACGAAATATATTCATTTGTTTTACACTTATAAGCTGGACGCAAGCAGTTGTACCAGACTGTGGTGTTGAGAAGAATATGAGATAATAGTTGTCGATGCCACGTTGTGGTGCCTGACCTAGAATTCTTAAAAAGCAAACTTGAATTATAAAGAAATCAGAAAAATTGTGTATAAAAATGTCTATTAAAACAAAAAAAAAAAAAAAAAAAAAATAAAAGAAGTATGTCGAAGTGTTAAAGAATTGAAAATGAAAGGCATAGAATATAATGTTTATATAAGTTTTGAGAATTAAGATAATGTACATCGAGAAATTATGTTAAAAATAAGTTAAATCGAAATTTTATCTTTAATATTGAAATTAAAATAAATTAGGATAAATATGTTGAACAATTAGGGGTTACGTAGCAGAATTTTGAAATTATAATGAAATTGGATTTTTTTTAATTTGTTCGATAAAGTAGGATAAATATGTTAAACAATTAGGGGTTACGTAACTGCATACGGAAGGACGTGTATTTTCTCAGGATGACCGTGTTGAAGCGAGTTTGACTAATTATAATGACAGTACTTTTTACACTGATATTTTATTTATTTATTTATTAACGCAGACTAAATGCAGTCGCGAGTAAACCAAAATATAAAGTTTATATTTATAATTAAAATTAATATTTATGACTATAAAAGATAAAAATATATTTTAACTGAAAATATTAAAAGAATTTAGAATTTAGTTAATTAAATTATTAATAGTTTATCGTTAATCTGGGAAAAAAGTAAAGAAGTTGATCCAACATTTGTTGCAAGGATTGGGAAAACCCAGAAAAACCCAACCAGATCAATGCAAATGTATGCCAAAACAATCACGAAAGATTTCTGATTTAAAGGAACGCGTGAATGGCTAAAATGCCAAACATACTGCCCCTAAAGATCAGAGATTTAACGGAGTTGGCTGTAAAGTGAAGCTTTAAGATGGGAAAGAGAAAGAGATGTATCAATAATTCTATAGTATTCGTTATATTGAGCGCATAATACCCGAAAACGATTGTGCAAAGCGTAGTCAGTAGTGCATGTGGGAAGAAATAAAGGGATGTAGTACCTGGTTGCCCTGGTTGGAATGTTGAAATTAAGGCGTTCTAAAAGAGATGGGGAGCAGATATCACCAACTATAAGCTTGTGAAGGAAAATAACTCCAAGAACTCTCCTACGATTAAGAAGGGACGGAAGATTAAGGAGTAAGAGCCTATTGGAGTAGGAAGGAAGGCGAAGATTGGGGTCCCAATTAAGACCTCGAAGTGCAAATAGTAAAAACTGCTTCTGCACTGACTCAATTAAATCTTGAGTATGAGCATGTTGAGGCGACCAGACACATGAACAATATTCGAGAATGGGGCGGACAAGGGATGTATAAAGAAGTTTTGTGACGAAGGGATCGTTAAATTCTTTAGACCAGCGTTTAATAAATCCAAGAGTGCCCTTGGCTTTATTAACAATTGAGGAGATATGATGTGTGAAACTTAATTTATTATCAAAAAGAACACCAAGGTCTTCAACTGACAGTATACGATTTAAGAGTACATTGTCAATATAGTAATTGGCTAAGTAAGGAGTAACCCTGTTAAAAGTCATAAACAGGCATTTAGAAAAATTTAGTTTCAAGTGATTAGTTATGCACCAGTTATGCATTGTGTTTAAATCATCTTGTAGTAACGCATGATCCTGGGGGTCTTTGTAAGATAATAATAATTTCACGTCATCTGCATACATAAGTATGCGACAATGGGATAGCGAAGAGGGAAGGTCGTTTATAAAAAGATTAAAAAACAATGGGCCTAGGTGACTACCCTGGGGAACTCCAGAAGTAACGAAAACAGATTTAGACATTGCTGATCTAAGCATAACCCTTTGGGTCCTACCTGTTAGATATGATGATATCCACAGAAGAAGGGTGGGTGGAAAACCTAGGATACTAAATTTATGTAAAAGAAGGTTATGATTAACAGAGTCAAATGCTTTACTAAAGTCAGTGTATATGACATCAGTTTGCATTCTATTAAGGAATGCCTCATTAACAAAAGAGGTAAATTCTAATAGATTGGTCGAAGTCGACCGACTCTTAACAAACCCGTGTTGGGCGGGAGAGATAATTGACTTGCAGAGGTGTTGCAAAGTCGATGTTACTATTTTTTCAAAGAGCTTAGGGATTGCTGACAACTTCGCAATTCCCCTGTAGTTGGATATATCCGACTTGCACCCTTTTTTATGCAGTGGGATAATGTAAGATTCTTTCCATAAGGTAGGAAAGATAGAGGATTCTAAAGAAAGGTTAAACAGAATTAATAGAGGTTTTATTATAGAAGAACAGCACTCCTTAAGCACACAACTTGGAGTGTTGTCGGGGCCAGGAGAGAAGGAAGATTTTAAGGTGTTAATTGAAGAGAGTATGCAACTATAGGTAATATGCGGAAGAAAAACAGAATTAGAGGATGGGAGTTTATAGGGGTAAGAGAAGTTAGTAGACAAACTAGAGGTGTAAGTAGATTGAAAAAAGTTAGCAAAGAGATCGGAAGCGGCCGAGTCCTCACTTACTTTACTGGAATTAAAAAAGAAAGAATAGGGTAAAGTACTAGATTTACGTTTAGAATTAACAAAGTTATAGAATTGTTTAGGATCACGCGCAAATTGAGTCTTGCAACGAACAAGATAATTTTCATAGCATTGAGAATTAAGAAGGGTAAAGGCTGCTTTAACTTTAGAATAATTTAAAAAGTCTAAGTTAGAGCCTGTCTGCTTAAACCTTTTAAAGTATTTAGATTTTTTATTTTTTAAGTTTGATAATCTTGGTGAGAACCAAGGCGGTTTATGTGAAACGGACTTTACAACACTAGGGATGCAGACATCAAAGAATGAATTTAAAATGTTGTAAAAATACTCGACAGCTATGTTAATATCTTTCATGCCGTAAAGTACAGACCAGTCAGTAGCAAGAATCAGTTGGTTAAGCAAAGAAAAATTTCCTTTGCGAAAGCAACGGCGCGAGTTGGAAGAGAAAGAATGAGGTAAATGGGTTGAGTTAGGGATAGACAAAGACAGTCCAAGGGTAGGATGAAAAGAATCTTCAGGTACCACTACAGGAGAAGATCTAGTGACAACGGCACTGGATGAATCACTTACAAAGATGAGATCCAGCATCCGGTTTAAACGATTAGATACATGATTGACTTGAAAAAGAGAAAGATCAATCAAACTATCTAAAAAGTCATTATTAGTTGTGGGAGTGACATTAAACTGGTTGAAAAGCGTCCAGGAAACGTTTGGCAAGTTAAAATCACCAAGTGTCACAAAGAAATCACAATCACGAATGTGACTAAATACTTCTTTGATGAAATTGAAATGCTGAGAGTAAATAGACATTTCAGAGGATGGAGGAATATAAGAACAGGTTACATACAGCGCAAAAGACGAAAAAGTAACCTTAACGGCAACAATTTCAACATCATCCATTGGTGAAACATCAATTATTTCAGCATTAAGGGAGGATTTTACTGAAATAAGGACACCACCACCACGTCGATTAGGACGATCGCGCCTAAAGATATTATATTTTGACGACATTATTTCATTATCAGATATACTGGAATTAAGCCAAGTCTCTGAGAATGCAATAATATCGGTGTCAAAAGAGAAACTATTCTTATGTAACTGTTTTAACTTAGACCCCAGACCCCTTACATTCTGATATAGAATGAAAAGTTGGTCAGAGTCTAGTTTTTTGAGGCTATGACTGAGGCCGCTTGAGGACCATTAGTCGAAAAGGTGACAGGATTTGAACGAGTTCTTGTCTTCTGCTTAAACTCGTGAACAATCATATGAGGAGGCCAAAACTTTGGGTCACATATGATAGGGAACAGATCAGGGGACACACTAATCTTAAACGATGAGATCTCTCTGGGCTCAGAGAAATTAAATTTGGAAATAGAGACGCTACCAGGGGTTTTGGTAGCGATAAATGCAGCAATTGACTCAATAGTCGTGTCTGCAGAAAGTCTGGATACAAATATCTGTTTACGGGGAGCCACGACCGTAAGCAGGGGAGGCTGAGCTACAATGGGAGTAGCAATCGGATGACTGTTACGTCGACTTGGGGGGCTTTTAGAGCTAGAAGAATTGGCATTGGGGGAATTTCCAGGAACAACAATTATATTAGGGGGTGAAGGGGGAACTGCGGGGGTGGCAGTAGAACGACTGTTACGTCGAATAGGGGAACTTTTCGAGTTTTTACTTGAGGCCTTAGCTCCATTAATAGTCACCGATTTGATCATAATGGGTGACGAGGTGGTTACGGGGGGAACAGGCAGTGCCGGGGAAGCAACGTTGGCACATGAGGGTCGGTCAGGTAAAGGAGATGTTGCCGGAGGATTATGTGAATTGGGAGGTGAAGAGTTGCGGGGAGAGGGAGAAAAGGATAAAAGGGGAGGCCCATTATGCACTGGTGACGTGAGGAGCGAACCAGGCGGAAGAGGTAAGGGAAGCTGCTGCTGAGAACTCAACACCTTGTCAGGTGGAGTCTCAAACTTATAACCACTAAGCAAGTCAGCACTAATATCAAAATCGGTGCTTAGCTTCTTAGCGAGTGAGCTCAATTTTAAGAATTGCTTTCTCACAGTATTATACATACGTGAAAAATCAACTTGCAATTCAATACACACTGGGCATGACCATCGCAAACCACCACTGCCTAATTTGGCAGAGGAGATGAACTTTTCAAATTCACGCCCAGTAAGACCAGCACATTTTATATGCATAATATTGTCACATAGCCAACAGTGCACATAATTTGGTTGGTCACTGTCACGAGCTGGACCGTAATTGCAATTGTTTTTGCAGCAGGCCATTTCACTCAAAATAAACAAGATAAACAAGAGAGCAAACAAGAAAAAATTTGAGAGTGCGCAAGATTACTTCGAATGTAAACAAATATGCTCGAAAACAGAATTCGCTAAAATGCAAAAACAAATGTTAACGAAACAGTTATGACAACAAAGCAATGCGTGGGCGCAAGCACAAAACAGAAATTGAGTGTAAGCGAACAAACACACAAACTTATTATCGCTCAGCAGAGCAACGAAGAGGGAGCAAAGGTCGCAACAAAAACGGGCACAAACAAAAACACAGCTGAGACGCTGTATTAATAAAAATGTATAGTTTTGCTAAAAATGCACACTAAAAACGACTTTGTACAAACCAGATTTAGGGTAACACTTTGCTCAAGTAAAATATTTGATAATTTCAAATTAAAATTCGCGAATTAAGGCAGAAATAATAAAATAGACGGAGCGTTGAAAAAACACGACCGGCACAGCTGATAATCTCTTTCTCTTTCTATTGTTGTAAACCAGGACTGTTGTGTGGCGGTATTTCGAAAAATACGCCGAGTGTGGCTTTAGGAAACTAAATGAAACACCATCGCAGATAAGTGTCCAACCCCCAAGCATCTTTAAAAAAGCGATAGACGACGTGTTGCGTGAACAAGTTGGAAAATCTTGTTATGTTTACGTAGACCACGTGATAATTTTTTCTGAAAATTAAAAGGATCATGTAAAGCACATAGATTGGGTTCTAAAGAGCCTATGCGATGCCAACATGAAAGTTTCAAAAGAAACAAGAAAAAAGGTTATCTTCGGCTAGCCGAAGATTATATACCCTTGCAGTCGTGCACATTGCGTTAATTTTTTTTCAATGACCGAGTTTTCCTATGGCAGCTATATGATATAGTATTTCGATCTAGATGAAATTTGGTGTACACATAGGATTTTATGCCAAATGCATATGTAGCGAATTTGGTTCAAAAAGAAAATTTTCATACTAAGCATTTTCAACCGATTTTTCCTATGGCAGCTATATGATATAGTTGTACGATCCGGATAAAATTGTCGGCTGATGGATAATGATAACAAATGCGTATTGCGTGAATTTGGTTCAAATCGTACAAGAGACACAGAAAATTTTCATACCAAGCATTTTCACCAGTTTTAACCGATTGTTCCTATGGCAGCTATATGATATAGTTGTCCGATCTGGACGATTTTAACAAATGTTCTGCGTGCAAAGGGAAAACACATCTGTGCCAAGTTTCATCAAGATAGCTTTAAAACTAAGAGACTAGTTCGGACAGACGGACAGAATATATATACTTTATGGGGTCGGAAACGTCTCCTTCAATGCGTTACAAACTTCGTGACAAAAACAATATATCCTCTGCAAGGGTATAAAAACCAATTTTTTCAAAACCATCGTAGAATACTTAGGGTTCATCGTGACTCTGGGTGGCGCTAAAACAGACCCGGAAAAGGTAAGGACTACACAAGAAAATCCAGAACCGAAATCCCTGTATGAGCTTAGGTCATTCTTAAGATCGGCCAGCTACTACAGATGTTTTGTAAAAGACTTTGCAGCAAAGGCCAATGAGTGCTCTGCAAATGAAGTAATATCCGATGCAGCAACAATTTATAGTGATTTATCTGTAACTTATACAATAGAAGCTACTGAGAAACCTTCGAATTGTTTCAGAATCCAAACTTCATATTCTTTGGCGAAAAAACACGCAACAAAATTCACTTTACTGATAGAAACGAAATCCTAAAAGAAGTTAACGCAGTAGTTATTCCTAGTGTGGTCAATGCTATACACTGTGATCTGCCGCCGCTGGCATTCACACAGGGGAACATCAATCAAATTTTAGAATAGTATTAATTTTAGAAAATGACCAGGCTGGCTAAGGAAGTTGTGGCCAACTGACCTTTTCTCGACCAATAAGAAACAACTTCTGACATATGTCAAACAATTTTCTAAATTCGCAATAGTGCAACCAATAATATCACGCACCATAACAATGTGAAAGGCCCTATCATCCAAATTAAAAAGCTTTTTCCCAAAACAAATGTTGAGAATTGTGATAATGAGGCAGCATTTAATTCCGAAACCGTTACTTTCCTGTGTAAGGCGGGGTTCCAATCCCGTCTTACATAGCGTTTAATAGTAATAAGGAAAATGAATTTAATAGGACTAAGAATATATATATTATAAGTTTATTAATAGCAATAAGAAAACGAATTTGTTTATTAGGATTAAGAACATGAATCAGTATTTAGTTATTTAGAGACAATGAAGTCAAATTGTAAGTTAAATCAACAACGTATTTTTAATTAGAAATCGAATAGATAAGCAATCGATAGGAGTTAGGCGATGTCTGCAGCGCCCTCTGTCAGGAGCGTAAGGAGCGGCTTGATGCAACTCTGGACGAAAGCTCTGTGGTGAAGAGAGAGCTTTCGTGGTGGAGTTGTGTCAAGGCAGCTTCAACGCTCTTAGATCGAGAGCGCTGCAGACACTTTTGCGATCGACCAGCGAACGAATAAGACGTAAGTCCGCGAGACCAAGGAAAGGGAAAAAGTACGTGAGTAAAGAACCGTTATCGCCAGTGCGACGATAGGGCGATAGCCAAACTGTGCATAAGAAGAAAGAGAAATAAAAGAGAGAATAGAAGAAAGAAAAGCCAGCCACGTGTTGTCAGTGGGCTGGACGAATCCAGGTAGTGAATTCTTCGTGGCCATATCCCTACTCCTGTTCCCTTTCCGTTTCACTCGAGAACAGCAGCGACTCTACGGCGCTCCTAGAGTTGCAGCTTACTCTTGTGAACCAACGCCGTCTTTCGCTGGGTATGCTCGTGGTCTCTTGGCGCCCCAGAGCCACGATCACATACTCGCAAGACGTGTCTTTCCCTCGTGTGCAACGACTCGCGGAGATCAACGGCGGCGCCCCCCGTTTGGATCTCGCGTCTGCGCATCTCCTATCCGTTCGCACACTCTTCGCTAGAGAACAGCGGCGTTCGCCAGAGTACCTCGGCGTCCCGCTTCGATCTCGCAGAGCGTCGCATCGCATCGCATCGCTGAGAACAACGGCGGCGCCCCCCGTTTAGATCTCGCATGCGACTACCCCATACCCTGTAGTGCCCCTCGCACATGACCGGCGGCGGCTGCCAGAGTACCTCGGCGCCTCGCCTCGATCTCGTGGAGCATTGCAACAGCTTGCGCGGAACGACGGTGGCATCCCCACCTCGCTCTCGCGTCTTGCATTCCCCCCTCCTCCGCTAATCTCATCTCTGCTGGCACGTTTTTCCCCGTCTGCAGCGTCTCCGCGAATATTACAAATTTCTTGTAAGATTCGAGCCCTGGACAGACTGAGATCTGTACCCCGGCTAGAACGCTTCCTTACAAGTGGCGCCCGAGCAGGGACCCTGGAGACGTGGGGGAGTGCAGCACCATTGCAAAATAAAACCCGCAAGTGCGCACTAACGCCAGTCGGGAGTTTTGGTTTTGTTGCTCAGGAGAACAGTTTGAGTACAGTCAGTTTAAATATTTGGTCATTTTTTCCGTCCCATTTTGCACGCCTCATAGAACGTGGCCAACGGCCACATACCGGTTTAATATTTGTTTAAGAAAAAAAAAAAGTGCGACTCCGCCGCCTAATATACCCGACGATACCCTAACCCAAAGCGTGGGCAAGGGGAAAGTAAAACGGGCGGGTGGACGTGTGGTACAGTTTCGACGCGCGCTGGTACCGGCTAGTGCACGTGTGCTAAGCATTGGCGGAATTTGGCACAGCGACAAACGCCGATTAAGGAGAGCGCGCGCAGTGTAAAGACAAAGAAAACAAAGAAACGAAAAAACGGTTCGGTGGCTAGCGCGGCAAACGCGGCGGACAGAAAAGTGAGAACGAAAACAAGTGCATGCGTGTGACGTCACTGGCGCGTGCCCGCTCACACTCACACACAAACGGTTTGGTGGTGGGTTCGACACGCACAAGCGTAAAAACGGAAGAGAGCGCGCGACATCAGTGTGTGTGTGTCGGGAGCGAGAACGACAGTGGGCCACGGGCCACATAATAGTGGACAAAAATACAGTGGGCCGAAGACCACTCAATAGTGAACAAAATTTTTTTTTGTTTTGAGGAACAGTGGGCCCGAGGCCATATATAAGCGGTAAAAATTTACAGTAGGCCTGAAGCCACGCAAAAGCGAACAGAACACAGTGGGCCGCAGACCACTCAATTGTGAAAAAAAAATATATATAAATAACATTTTTTTTCTTTGAGAAACGTTGGGCTGAGGCCATATATAAGCAGTGAAAAGCCACAGTGGGCCGGCTAAAATATATAAATAAATTTTTTTTTTTTTAAAAGAAACGGTGGGCCTGAGGCCATACATAAACAAAGAAAAATTGACAGTGGGCCGAGGCCATAGAAAATCGAACCAAAAATACAGTGGGCCGCGGGCCACTCATAAGGGTAAAAAAAAAAAAAAAATGGAAAGCTCGTCGAGCCCCCCACTGGCGAGTTTGGACGGCCACTCCAAAAATCGGAGCCAGACTTGCGGAGGCCGCACCTATACGAACAGGCCCCGCCAGCGGCACGGAAGCCCCATCAGACAATCACGAAGTGCCCGAAGATTCGGGTGGAAGACAAGCCAGCGACAATATACACGCACGCAGACGAGGCCCGAGCTCAAAGGGGAGTGGCGGACCAAGTGCGCAAATGGGGATTGAGGTACGGCGGCCAAGAGGATCCGCTGGGATTCTTAGAAATCCTCGAGCAGCGGGCCGCGACGTTCAGAATCGACCTGAATGACATGCCAGCGGCCATGAGCGAGGCGATGGTCGACCAGGCAGGCAGCTGGTTTGTGGAACGCGTCATGGGCAGCGTTTCGGAAGGACTTTCTAGACTTCTTCCTGCCGCCCCATTACTTCGAGCGTATGGAGGACCAGATACGCTCACACCGGCAGCGCCCGAATGAGAAGTTCAAGGACTACCTGGTGAACTTGCGGGTGCTGATGAGACGCGCGGGATACAGTACGGCGCAGGAGCTGTACAGAATCTACGAAAACGCGGCCCCGGACTATCGATTGCACGTGCGCAGGCACGATTTTGCAACACTGGCGCAACTGACGCAGATGGCATCCGAGTATGAAAGTCTCCGCGAACAGGATGCGGAGTACTCTCGGGCGCGGACGAGAATCAAGGGTGAGTCGACTTTTGCAGCGGCTAGTACTAGGCCACCAAACCCATTCCGGCCCGAAATGGGAGGCCCACAAGCATCAGGTCCGTCAACGGTGGTACGCCAGGCCACAGGGCACCCGACAACGCCCCGTGAGGCGCCAGCGAACAGCGCCGGGAGTTTTGACCAAAGGAGAGCATGCCACAGATGCGGGCAGAGCGGACACTTCGCTCGGGAGTGTTCCAACGTGCCGGTGCTATTTTGCCGAACTTGCGGCAAACAAGGACGAAGCAGCAAGGAATGCTGCGACCAAACGAGGTCGGGAAACGACACGAGGCGCCCCTCAGGCCAGGAGGAGGATCGCGCCGCGAACCCCAACTCCAGGCGATAAACTCACCGATGATTATAAATAGAGGGAAGATCGTGGCACGAGTGACGATCGGCGGCCACGAAACGACGGCGACGATCGACACCGGAGCCACACGCAGCTTCGTAAGCGAGCAGTGGCTGCAGAAACAAAGCGTTAGAGGCAAAAGGCTCCCGGTGGAAACCAATATACGATTGGTTATCCAGTCCCTCGGATAAATCACATCCTGGAGAGGTTGCGACACGCCAAATACATCTCAACGCTGGACCTGAAGCAAGGATACTGGCAGATCCCGATGGCTGTTGATAGCCATGAATGCACAGCTTTCACCGTGCCGGGGAGAGGTCTATTCCAATGGCGAGTGACGCCATTTGGACTGCATTCGGCAGGAGCGACATTCCAGAGAGCCTTGGACACGGTTATAGGACCAGAGATGGAGCCCCACGCATTCGCATACCTCGATGACATCGTGGTAACAGGAGAGACGAGGGAGCAGCACATCGAGAACCTGAGGGAGGTGTTCCGGCGATTGCGGGCGGCGAACCTGAGGCTAAACAGAAAGAAGTGTCGTTTCTTCCAGAGGAGGCTGGCGTACCTAGGTCATGTGGTAAGCGGTGAAGGTATCTGTACCGATCCCGACAAAGTTGATGCGATCCGGAACCTTCAAGCTCCCCACAACCTAAAAACGCTGCGCCAATGCCTAGGAATGGCATCATGGTACAGGAGGTTCGTACCAAACTTCGCGACGCTCGTCGAACCGATGACATCCCTCCTAAGGAAAGGCCAAAAGTGGGCCTGGGGAGAGGCACAGGAGAAGGCGTTGCAGGAGCTGAAAGAGAAGCTGACGACGGCACCGGTGTTGGCATGCCCCGACTTCTCAGTCAAGTTCTCGCTGCAAACCGATGCAAGCGACTACGGCATAGGAGCCGTACTGACGCAGACGATCAACGAGGACGAAAGGGTGATAGCATACGCCAGCCGGAAATTGATAGCCGCCGAAAGGAACTATTCAGCCACGGAAAAGGAGTGCCTGGCGATAGTATGGGCCATCAGGAAGATGCAATGCTACCTGGAGGGCTATCGCTTCGAAGTGGTGACGGACCACTTGGCTCTAAAATGGCTTAACTCCATTGAAAGTCCATCTGGAAGGATAGCGAGGTGGGCCCTGGAGTTGCAGCAGTTCCAATTCGATATAAAGTACCGAAAGGGTAAGTTAAACGCAGTGGCTGACGCGCTCTCCCGGCAGCCCCTGGACTCGTACCAGCAGGTGGCAGCCGAGGGCCCCCTTTGCGGTTGAATAGCGAAGATGCGAGAGAGGATCAGGACTCAACCAGAGAAATTCCCGGACTACATCGAAGAGAACGGGCAATTGTATAGGAATCTAGGACAAAGGACAGACGACGAGGACTACATCCCCTGGAAGCTGTGTGTACCCAAAGACCAGAGGAAGCGGGTACTGGCAGAATGCCAAGGAGTGAGGAAGACAGCATCAAGATTGGCGCAGCGCTACTACTGGCCTGGCATGTTCAGAGAGGCGACCAGGTATGTCAAATTTTGTGAATGTTGTCAGAGATTCAAGACGGAGCAGAGAAAGCCGGCAGGACGAATGCTGACGCGACAGGTGGCAGAGCCGATGGCTGTCATGTGCGCAGACTTCGTTGGACCCCTCCCTCGCTCGAAACGCGGCAACACAATGCTGTTGGTTTTCCACGATGCCTTCTCCAAGTGGGTGGAACTGGTCCCGCTGAGGAGGGCGACCGCAGCGGCGTTGCAACAAGCGTTTCGCGAGAGGATACTGTGCCACTTCGGAGTACCCAGGACTTTTGTTTGCGACAATGGAGTCCAGTTCGCAAGCACAGCCTTCAAGAACTTCATGGAATCTTTGATAGTGACTCTGCAGTACACGGCTCCCTACTGCCCCCAAGAGAACCCTACGGAAAGGACCAACAGGACGGTGAAGACGATGATAGCCCAATTCATCGAAGGACATCAGAGTTCGTGGGATGAGTTGCTGCCCGAAATAGCGCTGGCGGTCAACTCTAGTGTGGCGGACTCGACAGGATTCAGCCCATCGTTCCTCGTGCAAGGCAGGGAACCCCGTCTTCCGGCAGCGTTGTATGACGAAGTAACCCCCGGATCGGCAACGAGTCACATAAGCCCACAGGACAAGGAGAGAAAGCTAAAGGAGGTATTCGAGATCGTGCGCAACAACCTACAGAAGGCGTCGATGGACCAAGGAAGGCACTACAACCTCCGGAGAAGAGAATGGCGACCGACGGTCGGAGCAGAGGTCATGGTGAGACAGCACCAGCTGTCCAACGCAGCAGAAGGTTTCGCGGCCAAGTTGGCCCCGAAATACGACGGGCCCTACAGGGTATCTTGCTTTATCTGCCCCAGCATCGTGCGTCTCACCCGCGAGGGCGAGAAGAAGGTCGGAGGTGGAGGAGTCGGAGTCCGAGGATCCAGAGCGTGAGTGGCAGGAGGGCTCAGTAGGTGAGGACCCGGAACAGGGAGAGTCGGGCGAAGAAGAGGCCCAGTACGAAGGGCAGGGATACGCAGACTGGGACGATGAGAGCGAGGGCGACGGCGACGGCGACGGTGCAGGCTTCCGGCACACCGTGTATGAGACAACGTCATACTCGTACGAGCGGCTGGCGGACGCGGTCCAAATGATGGAGATTCGCTCAACAACGATTTACGTCCACATGCCAGGGATGCGGCAGACCCCGCCGTATTACGAAGAACCGCCCTCACCGGAGCCACTGCCAGCATTGTTGCCACCAGCCCGAACCGAGCCCGAAGAAGAGGAGAAGGAGGCCGCAGAACACGAAGAGGAGGCCGCAGGGCCTGCAAAGGAGGCCACAGAGCCCGAGGAGGAGGCCGCAGAGCCTGGAAAAGAGGCCGCAGAGGCCCGAGGAGCCCGGCCAATCGCTGGATGCCGGCGACGACGCCCGAGACACCGAACACGTCGCCGAATGGCGCTCGACACGAGTGACGACCAGTCGGATGAGATCGCGCCGCACACAACGTCCAGCCGAGGAAACCCGAGGCCCGTCGAGACCGCAACCAGGACGGAGTATGTGGCCAGCTTCGAGCCCAGGAGCAGCGACGAGGAGGGCGGCCAGACGTGCCGACGCACTTTCAGCAGCAGCAGGTGCGAAGTCGATACAGCAAGTGTCTTCCCACGCGTCAGCATCCGGTTCTTGCCAGGCGTGGTGGAAAACACCAGAACTCCGAAACCGAGGAGGAAGCGTCGCCGCGGTCGTCAAGGGAGGCAACAGACGGCGTCAGAGCAGAGCCCCGACGGCAAAAGGCCGCAGCTGCGAGCGTCGCGCACTCCCCGCGAGCGCCAACTGGGCTCCTCCGAAACCCGGAAGGAGGCCCGCAGCTGTGACCCGAATAACAACACAATGCCGTCAGGGGACGCGGAACTGATGGCCGTGGAGGCGCAAGCGCCGCTGGACTCATCCGCAGAGGCGGAACTGATGGCCGAACTCGGCGAAGAGGAGATCGGTTGGACGCCAGACTTAGAGATTTTCGGCATGGTCGAGGCACAGGAGGATCTGTTGCCGCTAATCCCGGCGAACTGGACGATACGTCCAAGAGACATCTCGCTGGTCGCAGACACCGTGAGGCTCCTGAAAAAGGAGGTAGAGGAAGGCGGCAGACGGCACCGAAGGGCCCGATTCCGCGTCAGCAACGGAGGACGAGCCTTCTCCGTCACAATAACGGCTGAGGGGGCCGTGACTGTGACCCTGGTAGGAAAGGGGGGGGTGTAAGGCAGGGTTCCAATCCCGTCTTACATAACGTTTAATAGTAATAAGGAAAATGAATTTAATAGGACTAAGAATATATATATTATAAGTTTATTAATAGCAATAAGAAAACGAATTTGTTTATTAGGATGAATCAGTATTTAGTTATTTAGAGACAATGAAGTCAAATTGTAAGTTAAATCAACAACGTATTTTTATTTTTAATTAGAAATCGAATAGATAAGCAATCGATAGGAGTTAGGCGATGTCTGCAGCGCCCTCTGTCAGGAGCGTAAGGAGCGGCTTGATGCAACTCTGGACGAAAGCTCTGTGGTGAAGAGAGAGCTTTCGTGGTGGAGTTGTGTCAAGGCAGCTTCAACGCTCTTAGATCGAGAGCGCTGCAAACACTTTTGCGATCGACCAGCGAACGAATAAGACGTAAGTCCGCGAGACCAAGGAAAGGGAAAAAGTACGTGAGTAAAGAACCGTTATCGCCAGTGCGACGATAGGGCGATAGCCAAACTGTGCATAAGAAGAAAGAGAAATAAAAGAGAGAATAGAAGAAAGAAAAGCCAGCCACGTGTTGTCAGTGGGCTGGACGAATCCAGGTAGTGAATTCTTCGTGGCCATATCCCTACTCCTGTTCCCTTTCCGTTTCACTCGAGAACAGCAGCGACTCTACGGCGCTCCTAGAGTTGCAGCTTACTCTTGTGAACCAACGCCGTCTTTCGCTGGGTATGCTCGTGGTCTCTTGGCGCCCCAGAGCCACGAACACATATTCGCAAGACGTATCTTTCCCTCACGTGCAACGACTCGCGGAGATCAACGGCGGCGCCCCCCGTTTAGATCTCGCGTCTGCGCATCTCCTATCCGTTCGCACACTCTTCGCTAGAGAACAGCGGCGTTCGCTAGAGTACCTCGGCGTCCCGCTTCGATCTCGCAGAGCGTCGCATCGCATCGCATCGCTGAGAACAACGGCGGCGCCCCCCGTTTAGATCTCGCATGCGACTACCCCATACCCTGTAGTGCCCCTCGCACGTGACCGGCGGCGGCTGCCAGAGTACCTCGGCGCCTCGCCTCGATCTCGTGGAGCATTGCAACAGCTTGCGCGGAACGACGGTGGCATCCCCACCTCGCTCTCGCGTCTTGCATTCCCCCCCCTCCTCCGCTAATCTCATCCCCGCTGGCCCGTTTTTCCCCGTCTGCAGCGTCTCCGCGAATATTACAAATTTCTTGTAAGATTCGAGCCCTGGACAGACTGAGATCTGTACCCCGGCTAGAACGCTTCCTTACACCTGTTAAAGAACAACTTTGGGCCACCATTGCATAGTACTTCTAATGGCCAAGTGGAACGTTTCCACAGCACGTTGTCGGAAATTGCTAGATGCATTAAGCTGGAAAGAAAGATCGACGATACGATCGAAGTTATCATACTTACAATCTAGAGTACAACCGTTCACTGCATTTAGTGACAGGCAAGAAACCGATAGAAGTGATACATTCATCGACTGATGAATTTAGGGAAGCCATTAGAGCAAAGATTGAGAAAACTCAACAGATACAACTGGACAGAAACAATCCACACAGGCAGAAAAGGATATTTGAGGTAGGAGAAAAAGTCTTCATCAAATCCAACAAGAAATTGGGAAACAAGCTTACCCCCTTGTGCTCAGAAGAGGTAATACAAGCAGACCTAGGAACGTCTGTACTCACTCAGGGGAGGGTGGTCCACAAAAACAACATAAAATAGGAATTAGATTAACGATTATAAGATAGTATTAGAACTAACAAACACGAAAAATTGTCCGAGTACTTTCCACTGTCCCATGTGTGAAAACTATTGGAGGTAGATGTTAACCATACTAGAAGCCTTTTGTCCGTTTTAGAGGTACACCACAGAATTGCCAGAAGCTTGGATTTCCTTGGGACAGCACTTAGGGTAGTGGCCGGCACACCGGACGCTAAAGATTAAGAAACGATCAGAATGACCGAGAGAAGATTAATTGAATCAAACAACAAACAGGTAGTAATAAGCACAGAGACCCAGAAGCAGATAAACCAATTAACCCATACAGTAAATAAGATAATTAAAGCAAAGAAAAATAATCTAAAAGACACGCCACATTTGTACGGGGCATTATTGACCAGAAATACAATGTAAATAAATGAAGTCCAAAATTTAATGCTCACAATCACTCTTACAAATGCCAACATAATAAATCCAACAATCTTTGACCATGGTTATTTAAAATCTGTGCTTATTAAACATCCCGCAGAAGTTCTATAGTTAACCGGATGAATGCATTTAATATTTAGATTTTCCAGTCCGAAAATATTGTCCACATTTTAATCGAATATCCCGGTGATATTCCAAGATGACACCGTAGCTGAATGCGACAACGACGTTTTAGCGGTAACAAGCTGCAGCACAACAACTTACGGCGCAACAGTATCAGTCAACTGTACTTTCTTCATCGTATTCGAGCGCGTAGCTGTCATAAATGGAACAAAGTATTTGAGCCGGCGCGAAATCATAAGCAAGTCGCCGGGCATAGCAGCTTCGCCGGTATTGAAGATCAGTCCAGTCCAGTCCTGAGCATGCCTTAACGAGTACCCCTCGCTTATTGTTGTGTAACATAAACAAAAACAAAAATGTTAGCCAGCAGTTACGCTGAAGTTGCCGTCTCAGTGAAAGTTCAGTTCAGCGCCATAGATACGACGGTCAAACGACGGTAACCTAATATGTTGCATATGCTGCAAGATCAGAGTTATTACTTAGGCTCAGTCGGCTTGCCGGCTGTAGTTTTGTAGCTTTAAGTACATATATTTTGTAGCTTTGTATTTCTTAGCAACTAAGTTCTTTTGGTTTAGCTTACGCCCCAGCTTGCTGGTGGTTCCTAATTTAGTTTTGTTCTTACAACGAAAGCGAAAAGCTCGTTTAAAAAACTCTGCTCAGGCAACAAGCCGTAAACGCTTTGAAATAATTGCATTGCTAAGGCACAGGCCCAGTGATATGAGAGACAAGTAATCTCTCCACCATAATCATCCTAAAGAACGTAACCTTTACTCCCACATCAACAGCTGCCTCTCTGGAGATCGTCTACAGCAACGTGGGACAACACAACTATTTAATTGTGCGTATGTATGTGGGTATTTATGTTGCGGAATTTGCGAAATTTAAAGTGACGATTGTTACAAACAACTACAGAACACAAACACAGGATAAGTTCAACATCAACCTGTGGAACCTACGGGAAGGGTCAGGTATTGGAGAATATACAAATGTTGCAAAGTGCACAAGTCGCTACGGGAGAGCGGGATACCCTGCACTTTGCAATGTGTATGTAAGTAAACAATCACAAAAGCAGTACTTATCAGTATTTCCACCGATGCAAGCTGGAGCAGCAGAACGATCTCCGGCACGAAGGACCAAAATGTTTGTAGTAGGGCGGACACTGATCAAGTGTTGAATTGGCGGGCGCCAATATCTTCTGCTGTTGCTATTGCGGAAAGGTTGGTTTTGAATAAAAACCTGCGTTTAATGATTTTAAAAGAATTTAAAAAATTAAAATTAAATATTTACATTTTAAATTAAAATAAAAATTAATAAATTAACAATTGTCATTGTCAGCATTCGAACCCACGATCTCAGACGAAGGTTCCATATTGCGCCGATATTGTGCAAACACATATGTATGTGTGTATGTATAGTATAGCATTGGTCGGCGCGGCCAGGGGCTCCGGGCAGCGGTGCCGCCAAGCAGGTAGAGAAAACGTTCGAACATATGTTTGTATGTTTCTCGCTTGCGCTTATACAGTGATTTTGCAGTTAAATAACGTAAACTTTGAACCGTGATAGCTCTCTTGTTTGACATGGGATTTTGATATAACTTTCATGATAGTTAGAGTCTCAAAGTATCAAAGCGAATGTTAAATTACAACACTGTACCATTTGAATTAATGCCTTAAAAACGGTATTGAAGTTGGAAAGTTTTTTAGTTCTTATGAGAAAATTTTGAATGCCGTTATATTAAGGCCAACAAACAAAAGCGCAAATTGAACCGCTCAGGTACCACAGTCTCGGACCTTGAGAGCGTTCTGCGTTTTGCGCTCTGGTGCTAGGTACCAGCTCTCCGCGCAGGGAACGGCCTAAACGCACTGGGCAGGGGCAAAAGGCGAAAGCTCAGTACAAGGCGGCGCTCAAAATTCAGAGTCGGCTCCGTGACACAGCGAGTCTGTCCGAAGAGGACAAGTCTAAGCTAGCCTGGGCCGAGGAGAGAATTGCAGAGAGCCGCCGTCACTTTGCTCAACTGCCGCAGATGCAGGCGACATCGAGCGACTACGCCCATAAAATGGAGGAGATGCTGGCGGAGAAGAGGCAGCGCTCAGCCGACAGCAACAAGAGCCGTGAGGCCCCGACCAGCAAGCGGCCCAAAAGGACCGATCCACCGACGGCATAACAGACGAGCTGCGATGACGGATGTCGCCAAATTGCACCTCATCGTGGCTCTGATAGACAGAAGCGACAAGAACGGCAAGATCTCGGAGGACTGATGGATAACCGTCCACGAGAAGCTTGTCGAGAGGCTCATGAGCAAGATGGATGAGGATCTGGAGGCCCCCATGCCAACCTTCGATGGTGCGGGGTGGCTCAACGGATGCAAGATCTTCAAATGCCAAGATGACCCAACTCTGGCATGGCTAAGGGTAGTGGTCCCGGCACTGGGCGCGGTCTGGGAAGGAGCACAGCTGGAGGTGGTAGACAGGGAGAACATCCCGTCCAAACCTAATGTGTTGTACGCTGGTACCTTCTCCCCATCGGAAAAGGGCCAGAGTGTAATCCTCCAGATCAATAAAGAAGCGGAGGACATCCTGTATGCACGGTTCGGGAAGATGGCCTGAGGTGTGGGTAGTGTATACCTCCGCCTGAAGAAACGCCACCCCGAAGACAAGAACACACACGCTTGCAGTTGGGGAGGTGGAGAGAGACCTCGGTCTCGAATCGGTCCTCCAAGCCACCCAGTCATTGGACATCGCTTCAGAGGAGGAAGCGGACGAAGAGGACGGAGACCTCATATCTCAACGACAAGCAGACTAAGAACCTCCGTACTTGTACGGAATGGCCTACATGCTTATCTTATACCTAATTACAGCACTGAAGATCTAACAGCAGTCAGGCTGGAGAACGATTGGGTGCATCTCACCAAAGCATCCGGCTGCATGGCACATGACACGCCGGCCCCACCATCAGAACTGGTCAAACTGACAGAGGGAACGGGCCAACTCATTGTCGGAACGGAGGCCAACGCACATCACTGCGTATGGGGATCAACCAACACGAACGCAAGGGGTGAGTCGCTATTTGATTTTATCCTAACCACAAACCTAAGTATTGCTAACACGGGGGATGTACACACGTACGTAGGCCCCACCTCCTCTAATGTCCTCGATCTCACACTCGCAACAGGTGTAGATATAGATAACTGGCGGGTCTCAGACAGACCGTCCTTTTCAGACCACAAGTACATTCAATTCGAATGTAACTTTGGAAGTACTCCCACTAGAGGTAGACCTAGGAACCCAAGGAATACCGATTGGGTCTTTTTCGAGACACTTGTGTCCAGGGTACTAGGTAGACCTAGTGTTATTGAGTCGGTGGGCGACATTGAGAAGTCCCTCCAACTACTAAATACCACCCTCATAAACGCCTATAACAAGTCATGCCAACCATCTAGGCGGAAAGTGAGGTCTAAACCACTCTGGTGGAATGCCGAACTTTCCGTACTTAGATATGAGGCCAAGGCTCTGTTCAGGCTGGCCAGACTGACTGACACTCAAATGATTCAAGACGAATACAAGATTGCTCTCAGAGTATACAAGACCGCCATTTGGAGGGCCAAGAGGAGCTCCTGGAGGAACTTCTGTTCCAAACTGGAGTCAGTGCCAGAAACTGCCAGGCTGCTTAGACAGCAGCCGCCCATTCAAAGCCAATTGAAACTGGAAGACGGATAATGGACGGAGAGTAGTAAGGATACCCTAGAAGCTCTTATGTCCACCCATTTCCCGGGCTGTTCTGCACCGCCCACAGAGGAGGTGCGACAGTGCTCTGTGCGTCACGACCTCTCACTCCCAAGAGAACTATTCTCTTTATATAAAGTACTTTGGGAAATTAATTCCTTCTCAAGGATAAAGAGTCCGGGTATAGATAAAATCATACCGGTCATGCTGCAATCCACCAAAGACGTGGTCGTCCCATGGCTAGTTAAAATCTTCGAGGCGTGCCTCAAAACTGGGCACATTCCAACTCAATGGAGAACTGCGCGGGTGGTATTCCTAATTACCCAAAGCTGGTAAATGTGGCCACAGCAGCCCAAAGGACTACAGACCAATCACTCTCACATCCTTTATGCTGAAAACAATGGAAAAGCTGCTGGACCTCAGCATCAGAAATGTAGCTGAGGCCCGGCTGTCAGCACGCCTACACGAAGGGTAAATCCGTCGAAACGGCACTACACTCGCTCGTCGCCTCCGTCGAGAAGGCGCTGCACAGTAAAGAATATGCACTGGGAGTCTTCGTAGACATCTCAGGTGCCTTTAACAACGTCAGTACCAACGCCATCATCGATCGACTTAGGGCGATCGATACGCACCCAACCATTACGTACTGGATCAGCAATCTCCTAAGATGCAGGAGGGTCCAGTCGGAATGGGGTACAGCAACGATAACAAGAAGCACAAATAGAGGCACCCCCCAGGGAGGAGTCCTGTCTCCACTTCTGTGGAATCTTGTAGTTGACGACCTCATTAAGAGATTTGACGGAGGAGCCCTTAAAATAACTGCGCATGCGGATGAGATATGCATAAGAAGACATACCTTGCCTTAATGGAAAAGGCACAACGCCAAGCGCTCATATGCGTTACAGGCGCTCTCCGCACTACCCCAACCAAAGCTCTAGAGACCCTCCTGGGTATATCCCCCCTAGACCTACAAGCGAAACTAGTGGCAGCCAAATCAGCTCAGCGTCTCGTGGCGCTGGGGAGCATGTCACTACAAGGCTTTGGGCACAGCTCTATTGGAAGAGATTTGGCCACATGCTCCGATTACCTAAAACCCAACAACAGCCTAAGGGTCAGAACTCGAGTGCACCTTGGAACAACCCAACACTGGGCTCTCATACAAGCTACCCGATCACTGCAGTATATTCCAGGCAGAAGTATTTGCCATAAGAAAGGCTGCGTAGGTCGCGACTCTCCTCGGTACAGCCAGCCACACAATCAACCTTATGGTTGACAGTCAGGCAGCCATTAAGTCTATGATGTCGTCTTCACTCAGTTCCAAAACGGTCAAGGTGAGCAGGGAGGCATTAGATGATCTATGTACGACTAAGTCAGTACACATCTACTGGGTTCCAAGCCACCAGGGCATTCCAGGAAATGAAGAGGCAGACACTCTAGCAAAGGCAGGCGTTAAAATACCCGTAAATAGAACAGAGCGGGTGCCCACTTCTCTAAGATCGCTAAGATCCACTTTTCTTGGAAAGAGCACCAGCAAGCGTATTAAGCAAAGATGTCGGACCACCTCCTCTTGCAGAACAGCAAAATTAATGTGCAAAGAGCAAAATGCACTACTTAGCCGGTACTTACTGCACCTCTCTCGGAAAGACTGTAGGATGCTAGTCGGAGTATTCACAGGTCATTGCATGGCGGCCGAACATGTGGCTAAGCTTGGCATTACCACTAATACAAACTGCAGGAAATGCAATAACCCCAACACCACCGAATCGCTCGAACATCTACTTTGCCACTGCCACGCTCTGGAGCGAACAAGGCTAAGATGTCTTGGCGCACCGCAAGTTCCCTCAATGGCAGAGGTATCCAAGTGCCCTCCAAAAGGCCCACTAACGTTCGTGAAATGCTCCCAAATTCTCCAGGACTTTAAGTCTTGACAACCTCCACATCCGGACTACTAAGGGCCATTCCTGGCCTATGTTCAGTACCCGTGAGGACGTCCGGCTCAACCTAACCTAACATTTATTAAGGCTGTCTCTAGAAACTTGTATACCAAAATTGGTGCTCTTAAGTGCTATAGTTACTATTGAGGCGTAGATTTAGTTGTGTAGTTTAAGAGAGAATATATTGAATTTGTAGTTTAAGTATATAAGAGAGCACAATTGAAGTCGTAATATGAGTAGCTTAAGCACATGAAATTTCTCATATATTTAAGTTAGACTAAGCGCTCTGCGCAAGTGTAAGCGCAGCAGCAGAGTTCAGGTTCGTTTCGCTTTTAATTTCGTCCGCTTGCGTTTAGCCACCAATTCGCCTTTCCATCAACCGCTGTCCATTAGTATTTTAATAATAAATTATAATTGTAAATCGAGTAACTATTGGGTTTTATTTTATTCGTGTCGAGATTTTGCAGTTACTGAGATATTCGTCTAAAAAACAAATTTTTTCGAGGTATGTCTGGTTTTTTTTTTCTCTTTGCGGGGACGGTAAGGGGCGTGGCAACAATTTGAAATAAACTTGATCTGCTCACGAAGATAACGGACTTTCATTCCAAATTTGGTAGCTCTAGCTCTTGTAGTTTAAAAGATCCAGGTGTTCATACGGACGGGCGGACAGACGGACATTGCTATATCGACCCGGGTGTTGATGCTGATCAAAAATATATATACTTTATGAGGTCGGCCACGCTCCTTCTGCCTGTTACGCACATCTCGCTTCTGACAAACTTAATAGACCCCTCTTGATCAGCATCAATAGCCGAGTCGATATAGCCACGTCTATAAAGTACATGTACTGACCAAGTTTGATCGAAATCGGACAACTATATCGTATAGCTCCCATAGGGCCGATTGATGAAGAATATATATACTTTATGGGGTCTGCCACGCTTCCTTCTGCCTGTTACATACATTCCAACGATTACAATATACCCTTGTACTCTACGAGTAACGGGTATAATTAGTATGAAACAAGTAAGAAAAGTACAGTCGAGCACGCGCGACCGTAAAATACTCTCTGCCTTTTTTCCCGATTAAATTATTAAAATCGATATAGAGATATAACAATGTGTAGTACTTGCGTTAAAACACGTTGAAACAAAAACAATCTAAGCATAATCAAACATACATCTGTTTGTCTGTATGCGAATACACATACGATAGACAATATATGATGCGTATATGTATGTATGTGTGTATTCGGCGAGGCCAGCGACTGCGGGCAGCGCTGCCGCCACACAGGCAGCGAAAACATTCGAACATGTGCTTGTATGTTTCCGGCTCGCTTGCACTCATACATGGATATGAATGCGGCAGCGCTGCCGCTCAAGTGCTTGTATGTTACTATCTCGCTTGCACTCATACACGATATTGCATTCAGTTATCAATATTGTAATGCTTCTAGTTTCTTGTTTATAGTGCGATTTCAATGCGCCTTTCAGGATAGTTTGATATAGTTAGTCTGCACACGAATTATAAATTAGAATACTATACTATATTAACAAACGCCTAAAAACGGAACGAAACTTGTTTTTATCAATTGTTGGAAAAAGGGGCGTGTCAGACCAAAAATTTTGATGGCATGGCATTTACGCTATTTCTAGGAACCTCCATACCAAAATTGGTGATCCTAGGTGCCATAGTTACTGAGATATTCACCAAAAACACCGATTTTTTCCGAGGTGTGTCTAGTTTTTTGCTCATTGTGGGCGAATGGGGCGTGCCATCGAAAAAAAAAAGATTCTTGTATTGACTGACTAAATATCTGATCGATTGAGACGAACCTCTAGCTTGTAGCTCTTACCATCTCTGAAATCTGTTTGTTCATACGGACAGACAGACGGACAGACGGACATGGCTATATCGACTCGGCTTGTGATGCTGATCAAGAATATATATACTTTATGGGGTCTGCCATGCCTCCTTCTGCCTGTTACATACATTTCCACAAACCCAATATACTCTTGCAGAGAGTATAAAAATAAATTTATCAATAATATAAATATACTGACCAAGTTTCATACAAATCGGACAACTATATCGTATGTCTCCCATAGGAACAATCGGTCGAGCATTGAGTAACGGGTATCCTTAAGTCGCGGTCGACTGTAGCATTCTTTCTTGTTATATTTTGTAAATGCTTATTACCCCTATTTTTAATTCCATTTAATATGATAAATTTTAACATTTGTTCACTTTGTGACATCTGTAAATTAACAATTTTGTGTATCCGGTTCTGATATAAACAAAAGCTGCACGGGAGACCAGCAGAGAGAAACAATTGCTAGAGTGAACACGATGCATACGATGAATCGCGGCTATCACTCAATGGGAGAGTATGGGCTGCCCCTATTGAGTAGAAGTCTGGATTACCAACACGTGCAAACACCACCACGAGAGGCTACCAGATTGCGGTCTTGGCAGTCGCCGGCTTGGTGTTGCTCACGTATGCTTTGCACGGAAGACACTGTATGCCGTCGCGCGTCACCTTTTGTTTTTATTTTTTTTATTTGCTTTGTTGTCGTTGTATTTTTTTTTATTTATTTAATTTTTATTTATATATATAAGTTACAGAGGTATGCCCAAATGGCCTATCCGCACACACACAGTTTTATTTTTATTAATTTTGTTTTTATATTTTTTTAGCTCACCACGTGGACTTTTATTGTGGGCTCTGTATGCTCCGTATGTTCCAACCGTTGTTGTTCTTGTCAAATTCCTGGTCGTGTGGGGTGTTTTCGTTGTCCTTGTATATCCGAAGTCCTGTCAATCCTTATCGTGTGCTGATATATCCACTTGTGTGTTTTTCTTCCGGCGCGAATTACTTTGCACTCTTGCACTCTTGAACGTTAGCTCGAAATATAACTGCCTCCAGGGTCAATTAATTTGAACGTCGATTGCCAAAATTCTCCACTGCCGACGTCGCTTCTTTTCGCTGCTCTGCCCTTGACACACATATTTTCTGCACAAATGCAATGGTGCTTTTCCCAGCGTTGCCTACAATTAGATGCTAGGCAGCGCTGCTTACGCCTCTGCCCATCTTTGTCGCGTGCCAAAGTCCCAAGTCGACGCAGGCGGCCGCTTGCCGTCTTTTGCTCTCTGCCGCTATAGCCTCTGCTGCACTGCTCTGACGGACCGGCTTGCGCTGTGACGTCAGCCATACACTTGTATGTGTGCGCTGCGTAGTGGCCGCTGTCTCTCGCTCTCTCTGCCCAGCCTCTGCCGATCCATGTATTGCACTGCGCATATGTCGTGGCTCTTTGCTTTCGGTTCTCTATCTCCGATCTCGCTGTGCGTGTTTATCCGACAAGTGTACTTCGTTCTCTGTCTGGCTGCCGTATTGACTGGCTGTTTCCAGTGAGAACATTACTCGCCGCTTCTTTTCGTACACTGCCTGCTGACAGTTATGGGACTGTGCCCGTTTATAAATCAAACCGTGCGCATTGGCAGTTTTCTGTCAGTGCGCTAAGTGTGCCCTGATTTATGGGGCGTCACACACCCCCCTTTCTTCCAGGTTATGTGGCGTGATGGTGACCTGAGCCGAACAGTACTGTCTGCCTGAACCGCACCCGTTTCACTTGGTGGTTACGGAGCCTGGCGGTGAGCACTTCCACCAGGTCCAACGGAAGAAGTCGGTCCCCCGTGAATACCATCCAATTATCCAATTATTACCATGGGTATGTAACGAAATTGTAGACAGAGTTGGATTAGGACAATGATGATAACCATACGGGTACAGAACGGCCAGAATGACAAACTTTAAGGAAGGACTATGATGTTAAGGTCCATCTTCTTTACCCTCCCAACCTGTAAAGACAAAACAGCGAACATACATGCTTTAGGAATTTATAAATTTAAGCAAAGAAAGGTGCTGCAGTGTATGTTTGCTTTTAGATTTGTTTGGGTTTAGTATATATGATATATTACTGCTTAATATTTTCAATGTTGGATATCTGCCATATATAATTTAGTGTATTGTTTTAACTCACTCTGTTTTATTTTATTCTTACAAACGTTGATATAGCTGACAATACTTTATGGTAGTCGACAGGCCTGAAGACGACGATTTACTGTGGGGGACTTCAAACGGATTAGAATATATAACAGCTAATATTGGATATTATTTTATACATACCATACCAAGAAAATTTACAAAAGTCTTACATGAATAATAAATTTAAAAATTAAATGTTGGCTTTAAATAGTCATATTAATTATATAAAAATTAAAGATAGCATGAAATGGGATGAGACTCCGAACGAAAGAAATTCTCCAGATATACAATTTTGGCACACCGGACAAGGCAGAAATAAGTTGCGTTTGCGGAATGACGTTTTTCAATTCATTCCCCTTTTGTTTATTTTATTTTTCCGAAGTGGTTAGCTAATCATTATCAACAGTTCCTATTATCGTTTCTTATGAAAAGGTGCGCCGCTCAATTTAAATTGAACAAAGTTTTTGCGTAGAAATGGTCTCCGAGCAGTTTTATCGCGGCATCGGCGACTAGTCGTTGACTGTGCACGCTTGAGCAGACAGCCGTGTCCAAAAAAGTTCCAAAAAAAGGATGCGTCACGATCGATAGTTCACAGTGCATAATAATGCATACAAAAAAATAATTGTTATGTGTTGCATAAGTAAGGGCCCAACACCATAGGTTTGATCTTAGTCTGGACGACAAAGATAAAAGCTGAAATACATGAATTACCATATGCTCAGTGAGATGTTTTCCAATATTAGATCGAATGTTATAAAATTCGTTGGTCCTGTCCAATCGTTCAGTGCCATCACT
The DNA here is from genome assembly GCA_035046005.1 of Drosophila acutilabella. Lineage (NCBI taxonomy): Eukaryota > Metazoa > Arthropoda > Insecta > Diptera > Drosophilidae > Drosophila > Drosophila acutilabella. The sequence goes on from JAWNOK010000068.1 coordinate 11,237,977, forward strand.
GAGTATTTTAAGATTTTGCAGTAGCTTGTAATCATTATCATGCGTTATCATATGTTGTCCAAACACTATAAAGTACGGCGACATTCCTACGGATTGATGAATAAAATTTCTCAGTGCCGATTTGATACTGGGTAAGTAAATATCCCATAAGCGTTGATAGCGTACGTAGGCGTTTCCCATCGTGAATCATCAGCTTGAGCCAGCACTGCTCCAACACCACATAAGGAAGCATCGCACTGAATCACGAATGGCATTTCATAATTGGGATGGATAAGAAAGGGAGCAGAGCATAACCTACGCTTAATTTCATCGAAAGCAGATTGTGCCGAATCATTCCGTTCAAACGATTTGCCCCGTAATAATTATGAATTGGAAAGTCATTCACAGCTTGAATTTTGTTAGCGTTGATTTGGAGAGTACCTTCTCCTACAATATATCCCAAATAATCGACTTTACTTAGCTCAAACTGACTTTTTCTTACATCAAAAAATTGCAATTAGGGTCCAGCTCGTGACAGTGACCAACCGAATTATGTTCTCTATTGGCTATGTGACAATATTAAGCATATAAAATGTGCTGGTCTCACTGGACGTGAATTTGAAAAATTCATTTCGTCTGCCAATTTAGGCAGTTGTGGTTTGCGATGGTCATGCCCAGTGCTTATTGAGTTGCAAGGTGATTTTACACGTATGTATAATATTGTAAAAAAGCAATTCCTAAAATTGCGCTCACTCGCTAAGAAGCTAAGCACCGATTTTGTTATTAGTGCTGACTTGCTTAGTGATTATAAGTTTGAGACTCCACCTGACAAGGTGTTGAGTTCTCAGCAGCAGCTTCCCTTACCTCTTCCTCCTCCCCTTTTATCCTTTTCTCCCTCTCCCCGCAACTTTTCACCACCCAATTCACATATTCCTCCGGCAACATCTCCTGTACCTGACCGACACTCAGGCTTCATGTTGTTCAAATTTGCAAATTGGTATATCAAGTCGAAGTTATTATTAAAATATTGTGAAGTAAGACAATTGATTCGAAAAATGAAATCTTCTATGGGCAAGTCACTGGCGGAAATAGAAAATTTTACTTTCCAGGTGGATATAATACTAGATATTGTATCAGGTGTATCAATGGTGGCATAATCATTAGTATTGACACTAGCTGACGGTCTACGGTGCTCGTTCTCATTGTTTACTCGTGACTCCCTTAGTGGAATCTCGTTCTCCCATTCGAGCTGTGAATCGTCACGTGACTCTCTTCGTAAAGCAGACAAGCTTAAGTTGCGTAAAGCAGAACTGATCTGGTCAGAAACTGTTGCAGCAATTTCAGCTCTATGACTCGCTAACGAACTCGCTATAATTTGGTGAATACGATCATCTTTGTTGGCGGACGCACCTCTTCCGAACTCTGATCTTGGGGTTGCATTGTGTGCTTGACGCAAGTTTTGGATTTGTCGATTGTTTGACCTGGTTGTAGGTCGAGTTCTTGGGATAGTTCCCGTGGGATTAATGCCTGTGGCACCCCGGGGCTTTCCTATGGTAGCTCTGGGAACTGTGGTGGCTTCTTTTGACCGTTTCTCTGAACTCTGGGCAAGAGTACATGGTTGTCTGCAGATCGGACAAGTTGTATTATTTCTTAACCACTCTGGCAAACATGATTTGTGAAACTTATGTCTGCAACCGATTTCGGTAAAAACTGTATCTGATAAGGTATAATTGCACATAGAACAAGAGATTGAATCTTCTGCTGCGTTTACTAAGGTATTCATATCTGCTGTACTGCGTTAAACTGCCATTTTGATAATATTATAAGGTATCTTGTAATATGAGAATTAAAATTTAACAGATAGGTTATTCTTTCATATAAGGGAAACGATAATTTTCGAAAAGATATACGATATTGATTAGTTTGGGACTTATCCATTAATAAAATTGTTTCATTGATAATTTAAAGAATGCCATTCTGGGTTGTGTGTTTAAACGGACTCTACCATAATGTTAATAAACAAGTAAGAAAGGCTACAGTCGAGCGACTCCCATAGTAGTGCGCATAAAATTTTAAAAATACATTTTCAAAATTAAAATTTAATATTTACATTTTCAAATAAAATTTAAAATATCAAATTAACGATTGTCATTGTCAACATTCGAACCCGCGATCTCAGACGAAGGTTCCATATTGCGCCCCAACTCTACCAGTTGCACCACACTCCTCTTCTATTATTCTTCCGATTATTTGCATGTATGTATGTGTGCATATATATATATATGTGTGTATGTATAGCATTGGTCGGCGCGGCCAGCGGCTCCGAGCAGTGCTGCCGCCAAAGCAGGTAGAGAAAACGTTCGAACATATGTTTGTATGTTTGCGCATACAGTAATTTTGCAGTTAAATAACATCAACTTTGAACCGTGTAGCTCTCTTGTTTGACATAGGATTTTGATGTAACTTTCAGGATAGTTAGATATGATAAGTCTCTACACGAATGTCAAATTTCAACACTGTACTATTTGAACAAATGCTTTAAAAACGGCATTGAAGTTGGAAAGCTTTTTAGTTCTTATGAGAAAAGGGGGCGTGGCAGCTCAAAATTTTGAATGGCGTTATATTAAGGCTGTCTCTAGGAACCTGTAGACCAAAATTTGTGCTCCTAAGTGCTATAGTTACTGAGATATTCGCCTAAAACACAAATTTCTTCGAGGTATGTTTGGTTTTTTGCTCATTGCGCATTGAAATAAACTTGATCTGCTCGAGAAGATAATGAACTTTCATTCCAAATTTGGTATCTCTAGCTGTTGTAGTTTAAAAGATCCAGGTGTTCATACGGACGGCCAGACAGACAGACAGACATACATACGGACAGACGGACATTGCTAAATCGACTCGGCTGTTGATGCTGATCAAGAATATATATACTTTATGGGGTCGGCCACGCCTCCTTCTCCCTGTTACGCACATCTCGCTTTTGACAAACTTAATAGACCCCTCTACTCTTTTTTAAAGAGTACGGGGTCTAAAAATGAACTCGGAAAAGAGGAACTTGTCGGAACGATCCATCAAGAGCAATCTCCTTTTCCTTTCTTGCAAAATAAGGTATTGACGAACATTTATCTTTGAAACTAACTGGGAATAGCTAGTTAATAATTAAAAGAGCATATTTTAATTCATCAGGATTCGAGATATAAACTAGAAAGACAATCAATCGCTGAATTCAAAATTCACTTTTCTGGATAAGCTGCCTTTACAAAAAGGCTACTGAGTTCAGCTTATCGGTGACAAAAGGATTTCAACAGCGAACATACATGCTTTAGGAATTTATAAATTTAAGCAAAGAAAGTCGCTGCAGTGTATGTTTGCTTTTAGATTTGTTTGGGTTTAGTATATATGATATATTACTGCTTAATATTTTCAATGTTGGATAGCTGCCATATATAATTTAGTGTATTGTTTTAACTCACTCTGTTTTATTTTATTCTTACTAACGTTGATATAGCTGACAATACTTTATGGTAGTCGACAGGCCTGAAGACGACGATTTACTGTGGGGGACTTCAAACGGATTAGAATATATAACAGCTAATATTGGATATTATTTTATACACACCATACCAAGAAAATTTACAAAAGTCTTACATGAATAATGAATTTAAAAATTAAATGTTGGCTTTAAATAGTCATATTAATTATATAAAAATTAAAGATAGCATCAAATGGGATGAGAATCCGAACGAAAGAAATTCACCAGATATACAATTTGGCACACCGGACAAGTCAGAAATAAGTTGCGTTTGCGGAATGACGTTTGTCAATTCATTCCCCTTTTTTTTTATTTTATTTTTCCGAAGTGGTTAGTTAATCATTATCACCAGTCCCTTTTAGCGTTTCTTAGGAAAAGGTGCGCCGCTCAATTTAAATTGAACAAAGTTTTTGCGTAGAAATGGTCTCCGAGCAGTTTTATCGCGGCGTCGGCGACTAGTCGTTGACTGTGCACGCTTGAGCAGACACCCGTGTCCAAAAAAGTTCCAAAAAAAGGAACTTATGAGACTCGAGTCTGACACTGGTTAATCAACATACCTTTAGTAGAAAAATATTTTTCAAAATTCCTTAAATATGTGTGCGGACGCACGTCAAACGGGTTTTCACGCACTTTTGGTACCACAAAATATTTAACAAGAAAAAAAGGCTATCTTCGGCTAGCCGAAGATTATATACCCTTGCAGTCATGCACATTGCGTTAATTTTTTATACTCTCTGCAAGAGTATATTGGGTTTGTGAAAATGTATGTAACAGGCAGAAGGAGGCGTGGCAGACCCCATAAAGTATATATATTCTTGATGAGCATCACAAGCCGAGTCGATATAGCCATGTCCGTCTGTCCGTCTGTCTGTCCGTCTGTCCGTCTGTCTGTCCGTCTGTCTGTCCGTATGAACAAACAGATTTCAGAGATGGTAAGAGCTACAAGTTCGAGCTTGGTCTCAATCGATCACATATTTAGTCAGTCAATACAAGAATTTTTTTTTTTTCGATGCCACGCCCCATTCGCCCACAATGAGCAAAAAACCAAAGACACCTCGGAAAAAATCGGTGTTTTCGGCGAATATCTCAGTAACTATGGCACCTAGGATCACAAATTTTGGTATGGAGGTTCCTAGAGACTGAGTAAATATCATGCCATCAAAAATTTTGGGCTGCCACGCCCCCTTTTCCCATAGGAACTAAGACACTATTCAAAATTCAATAAATTTTTATGGCGTTTCTTCTTATCGTAGAGTATTCTAATTTATAATTCGTGTGGAGACTAACTATATCAAACTATCCTGATAGGTGCATTAAAATCGGACTATAAACAAGGAAACTAGAAGCGTTACAATATTGATAACTGAATGCAATATCGTGTATGAGTGCAAGCGAGATAGCAACATACAAGCACATGTTCGAATGTTTTCGCTGCCTGCGTGGCGGCAGCGCTGCTCACAGTTGCTGGCCGCGCCGAATACACACATACATATATGCATCATATATTGTCTTTCGTATATGTATTCGCATACAGACAAACAGCTGTATGTTTTATTATGCTTAGATTGTTTTTGTTTCAACGTGTTTTAATGCAAGTACTACACATTGTAATATCTCGATACCGATTTTAATAATATAATTCGTGGAAAATGCAGAGAGTATTATACGGTAGGGCGTGCTCGACCGTACTTATCTTACTTGTTTTAAATGACCGATTGTTCCTATGGCAGCTGTATGATATAGTAGTCCGATCTAGATGAAATTTGGTGTACACATAGGATTTTATGCCAAATGCATATGGAGCGAGTTTGGTTCAAATCGTACAAGAGACACAGAAAATTTTTTTATACTAAGCATTTTCAACTGATTGTTCCTATGGCAGCTATATGATATAGTTGTACGATCCGGATAAAATGGTCGGCAGATGGACAATGATAACAAATGCGTATTGCGTGAATTTGGCTCAAATCGTACAAGAGATACAGAAAATTTTCATACTAAGCATTTTCAGCATTTTTAACCGATTGTTCCTATGGCAGCTATATGATATAGTGATCCGATCTGGATGAAATTTGGTTTGCACACGGGATTTTATGCCAAATGCATATGGAGCGAATTTGGTTAACATAGCTCAAAAAAAATTTTTTTTTCGTCCGATTGTTCCTATGGGAGCTATATGATATAGTCATCCGATCTGGCCGAATTTAACAAATGTTCTGCGTGCAAAGGGAATACACATGTGTGCCAAGTTTCATCAAGAAAGCTTTAAAACTTAGAGACTAGTTCGCATAGAAACAGACGGACAGACAGACGGACAGACGGACATGGCTATATCGACTCGGCCGTTGATGCTGATCAAGAATATATATACTTTATGGGGTCGGAAACGTCTCCTTCAATGCGTTACAAACTTCGTGACAAAAACAATATACCCTCTGCAAGGGTATAAAAAATTGCAGGGCAACTTGGATGCGTCACGATTATTTTTTTAACACTTTCGTGACTCATTTGTGTTAAAAGAGACAATGTGGCTTTAAGACAAAGTAGAACTCGAGAAGAGCTTCTGCTCTTCTTGGCGGTTTGTTTTAGACTGTATTTTCAAAATCATTTTTAGTTTCCTTAAGTCTAATACATAGTGTTCTTTTTGCTATATGGTTGCTTATGTATGTATGCTGAAGGCATACATATAATCTGACCACTTGAGCTGCAAAGTGCACGCTCAGCATTTCCCACGCGATGCGATCTGCTTATACATAAGCGTCTGATCGCATTACATATGCGCTGGAATGTTTACGTAATTTAGTGTGGTCTTTAGAATGCTTGGGTACTGTTTATTTAATATGACAAAGTGTCACAATGTATTAATGAACTGTTGTACCCTTTAATTAATATGATGGTAGGGTAGATATGCTACACCTCCCTTTTAAAAGAAATGACGTAATACATGTAGTCATTTAAGTATTAATATATTGTGTTTGATTATTATTGTGTTTTCTTATTTTATAAGTGTATTTAAAGTGTAATAAAAATTTGTAGAAAAATGTCTTATCCCTATTTTAATGTTTTATTGATAAATTCTGCTATTATTAAACAAAATTTTTTTTTTTATATTTTTTTTTTGTTTTAAAAAATTTTTTTCATTATCCTCTATTTTCTCTACTATATATGGTCCTAAATATACTGTGTCTAATTTATGCCCTGTTTCATTCATAAGAAGAACCTTATCTCCTATATTTAATTCAAAATCTGAAACTTTCTTATCATAATTTTGTTTTCTCTAATCTAAACTTTATTTTCTTAGAGTAATCATCTATGTTATATAAAGGTGTTATAGTATTTATTTTATTAAAATCTATGAGCTGTCTTGGTATTCTACCAAAGACTAGTTCGTATGGACAATAATCATGAGTCGCCGAGGGTGTTGTGTTGAAACCATATGTGAAATATTGAATCCAAACATCCCAGTCGGTTTTGTCCTCAGATATGTATGAACGAACGTGTTCATTGAAAGTTCTATGACTTCGTTCTATTGTCCCTAATGTCTGGTGATGGTGTGAAGTAGATGTTATGTTGTCTATTTTTAAATATTTGCACAAGTCATTTATTATTGAATTTTTATACCCGTTACTCGTAGAGTACAAGGGTATATTGTAATCGTTTGAATGCATGTAACAGGCAGAAGGAGGCGTGGCAGACCCCATAAAGTATATATATTCTTGATCAGCATCAATAGCCGAGTCGATATAGCCATGTCCGTCTGTCCGTCCGTCCGTCTGTATGAACAAAAGGATCTCAGAGACTATAAGAGCTAGAAAGGTGAAAGGGGTCGCAAATGAAAGGTACAATACCCAAGCAGTACGAGTTTGTTTTTGTTTTTTGACACGCCCACTTTAGGGCGTTCTATCTTCATATAAAGGCAAATGTACAGATAAAACTTGAATGTTTTAGTATAGAAAACTTTTTTGTTAGCAATGCTATCTGATCCAAATTTACACGGAGACTACATGTCTATGAAGTTCATATACTGACCAAGTTTGATCGAATCGGACAACTATATCGTATAGCTCCCATAGGGACAATACGTCAAAAATTTGCATTTAGTATGAATTTGTATGAAAATTTTCTGTGTTTACCTAGCTATCTTAATGAAACTGATACTGAATAAATTTATCTATAACATAAATGTACTGACCAAGTTTCATACAGATCGTTTGACTATATCGTATAGCTCCCATAGGAACAATCGGTAGAACATTGAGTAACGGGTATCCTAAAGTCGCGAGGCGACTGTAGCATTCTTTCTTGTTATATTCTGTTCCCATGTCCGTAATGAACGTCTTCACTGGACCGTACTTCAGAATAAATTTTTCAAATATTGCTTTAGCAATAGTTGCTGCACTTTTGTTTGCAATTGGAATAGTTACTAAATACTTTGTTAAATCGCATATTAGCGTAACTGCGTATTCATTGACATTCTCTGAGCGTGGTAGTGGACCTATAGTGTCTACTATCACTCTGTCGAAAGCATGTATTGGTGTTTCTGTTATTATCAATGGGGTCTTCGTGTGTTTTGCTGTTTTTGAAGTAAGGCATTTTGGACATTTATTAATGTACTCTTTGATATTATGTGTCATATTTTTCCAATAATAATATCTTTTAACTTGGCGTGTAGTATTCTATAATTATTTAAATACACTGGTTTTGTGTCTTTTAATATCAGCTCTTGTTTGTAAAAATTGTTTGTGGTTATAGATTTGGTTTCTAGTCCGAATATGTCTGTGTATTTGGTGGAAAGATTTTTTAATACAGGTTTAAAAAATTGTGGAAAGTTCTGAACTAGTTAGTTTCTTGGACTACCTCGTAGTCACTTAGAGTTTCAATTTTTTTTTTATTAACCTTTAATATTTTGGTTGAACCAGTTGTTGGTTTGGTTGAAGTTGTTGTTGGAAATTGTATTTCCAATGAAAATTCCTTCCTCAATTTCTTGATTTGGTATAAGAAAATTTTGTTCTTTTGAAACTATGTTAATTTGACGGACAACTTCAGCACGAGCTGGAAATATTGTGGCATTATTATCACAAGTGTGATTAATTGGTTTATGTATTGTATAGTTTAGATTATTTGGCCGTAGTATTAGAGAATCACTTAATTGTGTGAAGACTAATTGGCAATTGTATTTTTTTATGAAGTCTATTCCAATAATGCCATCGCTTGGTGTGGGAAAGTCTTGATCGACTATATGGAAATCATGTGGTATTACATGTTTTCATGTGGATCATTCTACGAATGCTAAACCTTTTGAAAAAACTGAACCTTTACCAATGCCTGATATTTGTGTTGAAATGTATGTATTTACATTATCAAATATGTCTAATTTTTTTTAAAATCGAAATATCTGCAGCAGTGTCTATTAATAAGGTATAATTTTTACCTGTACTTTCATTCTTAATTTTTATAAAAATGCTGAAACTGAGATTGAGTGTATATATATGGTGAAGGTTAAGCAGCTTAGCAGTTATTACTTCTGCCGATCTCCTTGTACTTCTTTTGTTAATTGTGTAATGATTTCCGCAATTGTTTGCTCATTACTTATTAAATTTCTTTCTTCATTTTTTAAATTTGTTTTTATAAGGCTTACGGCTGTTAGCTTATGTTCGCCTTTTACGGTTTCCAATAGATTCAAAGCATCTATAAAACCTTGTAGATTATTAGGTTTCCCATCAAACTCTGGTATAATAGTTGTGGCTAGCTTAATAAATTCTACTTTTGTTTGAGCCATTTTGGTTTTTGCTATTAGCTTTTGTTTTGAATCGATTGATTCACTGGTTGTTTCTTCTAGTGATTCTATATCACTTTCAGATTCAACATCACTCGAGTGGATTGATTCGTTTAATTCTATTAATTGAATTGGGATTGAAATCTGCCAATTTGTTTAGACTTCCTGGCACATTGATTTGAATATGTCGCCATTTGGTGACGGAAATTAATCTTGTGTTTAGGGATTTTATAACCCTTAAACATTTTTCTCTATGCTCAGGTATTAGTTTAGTTTCGTACCTATTAACTATATCTACGATATTATTATATTCCTTAACTAATATTTCAATATGGTTCGTTAACGTTTCTGCCTTTATAATTGCATCTTTATTTATGCATTTATGCGATTTGTCAAATTTATTACGAGATGCGATTATATGATTTGCAATCTCGTTCCATTGCATTCTTTCTGGAATTATTACTTATGTAAACGAACTAACCACATTGTTGTTATACCTAATATTGAATGATCTTCTTTTACTGATTTTATTTTGACATATGGTAGTTTTGGAATACTATTGCCTTTCTACTTTGTCACAATATATTAGTGGACTGTTATTTTCACCGAAAGCTTCTATATAATCGTTTTGGAACTGATTAATGGATACGTACTCGCTATAAGAATGCAATAGTTTAATTGCATTTATGCGAAAGTTTAGACAGTTATCATAAACGAGGTTAATCTTTTTATCAGTCATTACTTAAATTCCGTTTAGGTTATTTGCCCTACTCATGTATCTTTTCTTAAGTATCTTGTTGTTCTTAACATAAAGTGTAAGCAAAAATTGTAAAATAAGTATGATTGTTATAACTAATAGAAGGATCCACAACGATTTTATATCGTCAGTATGAACAACTATTTTAACGTTGTTTACAACGTTGGCAGTATTATCATCTGCCTCACTTGAGTCACTAAACCATCCCATTGTGGTTTGAAAAAAAAACTTTTTTTTTCTATATATATTCAATAATGCGCTTATGGAGAAAAAAAAACAAATTTTATTTAGGAAAATTGTTTTTTTTTTTTTTTTTTTTGAATTTGTTTGCAGCTGAGTATAGATACTCAGCGCCAGAGACGTGGAAAAGTTATATTTTTTATGTGTTTGGCTCACAATTCACAACAAATCAGGGAGAAAAAAAAATTCTTCAACCACATTGTAAGTAAAAAGCCTAACAGAAGTTAATAATTTTGAACTGCACTTTCGTGCATCAATACTTTTTAGAGGCTTAATTTATTTGCAAGTTAAGGCTTGCGCATTTCTTCGGCCCTCTTGCTCTTCTTTGATCTCCCACGAAGTTCCTTATTTATCTCTTGTATACGCTCTAGGCAGCGTTGTCGGTCTTCTGGCGTTGTGATGAATTCGAGGGACTCTTCTTCTTTTGTTTGAAGAAGTTTCCACACTTGTCCTCCACGTTTAGTTTTTTTTTTTAGCCTTTTTCTCCTGGCGTGCCCGGTACTCAGCTTTTGTGAGTGGGCGTAGTCCATCGTTTGGAAACACCTCCAGGTACGTCTGAAGTGAAGGTGCTTCCCGTTGCTCAATAGGAGCAGTATCGGAGCTGTCGTCATTCATTGGCTAGACTTGGCGCGTCTAGCGGTGCCGGTGCTGGTCTTCGCACAGGCTGCATCCATTGCCAAAAATTAATTTTTTTTTTATGTTTTGTATTTAATTTTTTTTTTTTTTTTTAATTTTATTTTATGTAAATGATTTTTGCTTGTGGCGCTCAAAACCTCAGCACTTATTACGGTCTGTTGCTGTCAGTTCTCTTATGCAGTTAAAACTATGTCTTTCGTTTTCTTATCACTCAATCATATACATATATGTTATATGCAATATTATGGGTTTGTTTTGTTTTAGCGATGCACAATTTGTCGCGATTCGATTGTGAGTGTTTGTGTTGTTCAAGTAGTTTTCTCCATTCGATGTCTGACATAATTCAATAACTGTTTTTGAATTACACTGTCACGGTCGCCATGTGTTAAAAGAGTCAATGTGGTTTTAAGACAAAGTAGAACTCGAGAAGAGCTTCTGCTCTTGTTGGCGGTTTGGTTTAGACTGTATTTTTAAAATCATTTTTAGTTTCCTTAAGTCTAATACATAGTGTTCTTATTGCTATATGGTTGCTTATGTATGTATGCTGAAGGCATACATATGATCTGACCACTTGATCTGCAAAGTGCACGCTCAGCATTTCCCACGCGATGCGATCTGCTTATACATAAGCGTCTGATTGCATTACATATGCGCTGGAATGTTTACGTAATTTAGTGTGGTCTTTAGAATGCTTGGGTACTGTTTATTTAATATGACAAAGTGTCACAATGTATTAATGAACTATTGTACCCTTTAATTAATATGATGGTAGGGTAGATATGCTACACATTCATTCAATGGTCGCACAGGAAATAGGCCTATCGAGGAAGTCGACACCTACTCGAAATATCGCATGCACAAAGGTGATTTGCAAGCATTATCGATTGATCGCATGCATGGTTGGGTCCTGCCATCGATCGATATTTAACAGTGCGTTAACATAACAGCTGTTGCTATCGTGAAACTGTCGCGTCAAAAATAATGCATACAAAGAATAAATGTTATGTGTTGCATAAGTAAGGGCCCAACACCATAGGTTTGATCTTAGTCTGGACGACAAAGATAAAAGCTGAAATACATGAATTACCATATGCTCAGTGAGATGTTTTCCAATATTAGATCGAATGTTATAAAATTCGTTGGTCCTGTCCAATCGTTCAGTGCCATCACTGAGTATTTTAAGATTTCGCAGTAGCTTGTAATCATTACCATGCGTTATCATATGTTGTCCAAAGTACGGCGATATTCCTACGGATTGATGAAAAAAATTTCTCAGTGCCGATTTAATACTGGGTAAGTAAATATCATAAGCGTTGATAGCTGCGAACGTAGGCTCTTAAAAAAGCGTTTATGGAGCGATTAACTCTCTCTGCTGCATTGGACTGAGCTGCATATGCACCAGTACAAATGTGTTGAATACCATGCTTGGATATGAAATTAGCAAACTCATGGCTTTTAAATTGAGTGCCATTGTCACTAACAACGATTTCCGGTACCCCAAAGCATGAAATTATATCATCTCTGAAGTAATTTATTACAATCTGTGAGGTGAATTTCTTGACCGCTTTGAGAAAAGTAAACTTAGAAAAATGGTCGAGTATGATGAAAATTCCAATGTTGCCTTTCTTAGTTCGAGGAAAAGGACCAATGAAATCTACATATATTCTTTGAAACGGTCTTTCACTTGTTACTTGGCTTCCTATTAGGTGTTTTAACGCACATGTGGGATATTTTGTTGTCCTACAAGTATTACAAGAACTTATATAATTTCGCACTTCGACAACCATTCTTGGCCAGAAAAATCTTCGTCTTATTCGCTCTAGGCATTTGGCGGTACCACAATGACTAGAGGTCGGCTGATCGTGAGCGTCTTTGATGACTGACATGCGTAGTTCGTCTGGAACTAATAACTTCCAACCGTTATCAGAGTCTGCTGTAAGCATACAACGTCAATAGATAAATTTATCAATTACACGAAAATCAGGAAAATTTGCTGACTTATAACTCTCGCTAAGCTTACAATAATCAGTGGATTGAAACACATTAGAGTCTAAGTCAATTTCAGGGAACAATTCAACATCTAGTCTTCGATCGACCTTGAAAGCGCGTCGGCAACGTGGTGGTTTACGATGGTAATGCCCAGTGCGTATTAAGTTGCAAGATGATTTTTCACGTATGTATAATATTGTAAAAAAGCAATTCCTAAAATTGCGCTCACTCGCTAAGAAGCTAAGCACCGATTTTGATATTAGTGCTGACTTGCTTAGTGATTATAAGTTTGAGACTCCACCTGACAAGGTGTTGAGTTCTCAGCAGCAGCTTCCCTTACTTCATCCACCTGATTCGCTCCTCACGTCACCAGTGCATAATGGGCCTCCCCTTTTATCCTTTTCTCCCTCTCCCCTCAACTCTTCACCTCCCAATTCACATATTCCTCCGGCAACATCTCCTGTACCTGACCCCCGTAACCACCTCTTCACCCATTATGATAAAATCGGTGACTGTTAATGGAGCTAAGGCCACGAGTAAAAGCTCGAAAAGTCCCCCTATTCGACGTAACAGTCGTTCTACTGCCACCCCCGCAGTTCGCCCTTCACCCCCTAATATAATTGTGGTACCTGGAAATTCCCCCAATGCCAATTCTTCTAGCTCTAAAAGCCCCCCAAGTCGACGTAACAGTCATCCGATTGCTACTCCCATTGTAGCTCAGCCTCCCCTGCTTACGGTCGTGGCTCCCCGTAAACAGATATTTGTATCCAGACTTTCTGCAGACACGACTATTGAGTCAATTGCTGCATTTATCGCTACCAAAACCCCTGGTAGCGTCTCTATTTCCAAATTTAATTTCTCTGAGCCCAGAGAGATCTCATCGTTTAAGATTAGTGTGTCCCCTGATCTGTTCCCTATCATATGTGACCCAAAGTTTTGGCCTCCTCATATGATTGTTCACGAGTTTAAGCAGAAGACTAGAACTCGTTCAAATCCTGTCACCTTTTCGACTAATGGTCCTCAAGCGGCCTCAGTCATAGCCTCAAAAAACTAGACTCTGACCAACTTTTCATTCTATATCAGAATGTAAGGGGTCTGGGGTCTAAGCTAAAACAGTTACATAAGAATAGTTTCTCTTTTGACACCGATATTATTGCATTCTCAGAGACTTGGCTTAATTCCAGTATATCTGATAATGAAATAATGTCGTCAAAATATAATATCTTTAGGCGCGATCGTCCTAATCGACGTGGTGGTGGTGTCCTTATTTCAGTAAAATCCGCCCTTAATGCTGAAATAATTGATTGCCGTTAAGGTTACTTTTTCGTCTTTTGCGCTGTATGTAACCTGTTCTTATATTCCTCCATCCTCTGAAATGTCTATTTACTCTCAGCATTTCAATTTCATCAAAGAAGTATTTAGTCACATTCGTGATTGTGATTTCTTTGTGACACTTGGTGATTTTAACTTGCCAAACGTTTCCTGGCCGTTTTTCAACCAGTTTAATTTCATTCCCACAACCAACAATGACTTTTTAGATAGTTTGATTGATCTTTCTTTTTTTCAAGTCAATCATGTATCTAATCGTTAAAACCGGGTGCTGGATGTCATCTTTGTAAGTGATTTATCCACTGCCGTTGTCACTAGATCTTCTCCTGTAGTGGTACCTGAAGATTCTTTTCATTCTACCCTTGGACTGTCTGTGTCTATCCCAAACTCAACCCATTTACCTCATTCTTTCTCTTCCAAGTCGCACCGTTGCTTTCGCAAAGGAAATTTTTCTTTGCCAAATCAACTGATTGTTGCTACTGCCTGGTCTGTACTTTACGGCATGAAAGATATAGCTGAAACATAGCTGTCGAGTATTTTTACAACATTTTAAATTTATTCTTTGATGTCTGCATCCCTAGTGTTGTAAAATCCGTTTCACATAAACCGCCTTGGTTCTCACCAAGATTATCAAACTTAAAAAATAAAAAATACATATATTTGAAAAGGTTTAAGCAGACAGGCTCTAACTTAGACTTTTTAAATTATTCTAAAGTAAATGCAGCCACTACCCTTCTTAATTCTCAATGCTATGAAAATTATCTTGTTCGTTGCAAGACTCAATTTGCGCGTGATCCTAAACTATTCTATAACTTTGTTAATTCTAAACGTAAATCTAGTACTTTACCCTATTCTTTCTTTTTTAATTCTAGTAAAGTAAGTGAGGACTCGGCCGCTTCCGATCTCTTTGCTATCTTTTTTCAATCCACTTATACCTCTAGTTTGCCTACTAACTTCCCTTACCCCTAAAAACTCCCATCCTCTAATTCTGTTTTTCTTTCCGCATATTACATATAGTTGCATACTTTCTTCAATTAATACCTTAAAATCTTCCTTCTCTCTTGGCCCGACAACATTCCAAGTTGTGTCCTTAAGGATTGCTGTTCTTCTATAATAAAACCTCTATTAATTCTGTTTAACCTTTCTTTAGAATCCTCTATCTTTCCTACCTTATGGAAAGAATCTTACATTATCCCACTGCATAAAAAAGGGTGCAAGTCGGATATATCCAACTACAGGGGAATTGCGAAGTTGTCAGCAATCCCTAAGCTCTTCGAAAAAATAGTAACATCGACTTTGCAACACCTCTGCAAGTCAATTATCTCTCCCGCCCAACACGGGTTTATTAAAAGTCGTTCGACTTCGACCAATCTATTAGAATTTACCTCTTTTGTTAATGAGGCATTCCTTAGTAGAATGCAAACTGATGTCATATACACTGACTTTAGTAAAGCATTTGACTCTGTTAATCATAACCTTCTTTTACATAAATTTAGTATCTTAGGTTTCCCACCCACCCTGCTTCTGTGGATATCATCATATCTAACAGGTAGGACCCAAAGGGTTTGCTTAGATCAGCCATATCTAAATCTGTTTTCGTTACTTCTGGAGTTCCCCAGGGTAGTCATCTAGGCCCATTGCTTTTTAATCTATCTTACAAAGACCCCCAGGATGATGCGTTACTACAAGATGATTTAAACACAATGCATAACTGGTGCATAACTAATCACTTAAAACTAAATTTTTCTAAATGCTTGTTTATGATTTTTAACAGGGTTACTCCTTACTTAGCCAATTACTATATTGACAATGTACTCTTTAATCGTATACTGTCAGTTGAAGACCTTGGTGTTCTTTTTGATAATAAATTAAGTTTCACACATCATATCTCCTCAATTGTTAATTAAGCCAAGGGCACTCTTGGATTTATTAAACGCTGGTCTAAAGAATTAAATGATCCCTTCGTCCCTAAACTTCTTTATACATCCCATGCCCGCCCCATTCTTGAATATTGTTCAGGTGTCTGGTCTTCTCGACATGCTCATACTCAAAATTTAATTGAGTCAGTGCAGAAGCAGTTTTTACTCTTTGCACTTCGAGGTCTTAATTGGACCCTAATCTTCGTCTTTCATCCTACACCAATAGGCTCTTACTCCTTAATCTTCCGTCCCTTCTTAATCGTAGGAGAGTTCTTGGAGTTATTTTCCTTCACAAGCTTATAGTTGGTGATATCTGCTCCCCATCTCTTTTAGAACGCCTTAATTTCAACATTCCAACCAGGGCAACCAGGTACTACATCCCTTTATTTCTTCCCACATGCACTACTGACTACGCTTTGCACAATCGTTATCGGGTATTATGCGCTCAATATAACGAATACTATAGAATTATTGATACATCTCTCTTTCCCATCTTAAAGCTTCACTTTATAGCCAACTCCGTTAAATCTCTGATCTTTAGGGGCAGTATGTTTGGCATTTTAGCCATTCACGCGTTCCTTTAAATCAGAAATCTTTCGTGATTGTTTTGGCATACATTTGCATTGATCTGGTTGGGTTTTGCAACAAATGTTGGATCAACTTCTTTACTTTTTTCCCAGATTAACGATTAACGATAAACTATTAATAATTTAACTAACTAAATTCTAAATTCTTTTAATATTTTCAGTTAAAATATATTTTTATTATATCTTTTATAGTCCTAAATATTAATTTTAATTATAAATATAACTTTATATTTTGGTTTACTCGCGACTGCGTTAATAAATAAATAAAATAAAAAAACGATAGCTTTTACCCCTTTATGTTAACATTTAAATCACAAAATGAACTTAAAAAAATTATTTCTTTTTTTTGAAAATAAAATAATGTCTCTAGTTTCTCGAAGTTCACCAAACTCTCAATCAGTGGAGAAATCTACAAGCTTATGTCGAATTTGTCAGCATGACATGAACAACACTCAGCAGTGTTATTGCACGCCTTGTACACATAACTTTCATAAACAGATATAATTGAATCCGAAATTGACGATTTACAGCAAGCCCATGCAAACTTTACATGCTGGAATTGTGAAGAAAAGGGGCATATTTGGGAAAACTGTCTTTAAAATAGGAGAGTTTAGTGTTATGGATGTGGCGCTCGCAAAGTATATAAGCCACAATGTACAAAATGTATCCGTAGGCAGACGAAAAACCGACAAAAGGGAGCATCCAACAACAGTCGGATGCCCCCAAAGGTGTAGACACAGTGGCAGAAAAAATTTGTTTAAAAGATAAAACTGCTAAAAAGAGAACGTGTTCCAATGAACAAGGCACACCTAGAGTAGATTTACGTTTTCTTCGTACTGAAGAAAAACTTGAAAAATATTTAGATGTAAGAAACAGAGTTGAAAAATTATTATAGCAATTTAAAGAATAGTCGTAATTTGTTAGTAACTACTATCTTTAGTGATCCCAAAGATATGCGCACCTATGCAGAAGTATCGTTTTTGTAATTTACCAAATTAGGTTTGTTAGATACTGGTGCAAATATTAGTTGCATAGGGTCTACATTGGCCCAAACCGATTTTTCTTATTGTCTTTGCTTTAAGCCTATTAAATCGAGTGCGAAAACTGCTGATAGTAATATTCAGTCAGTAATTGAAATTTTAAAAATTGATATGACATACCAATCTATTTCCAAACCCATGACATTGTATGTCATACCCACAATCAATCAAGACTTAATTCTTGGGCATGATTTTTGGAAAATATTCGCCTTAGCTCAAACGTCATTAATACTTTGGAGGTCAATACAAATAAATTAGATTGTGTCGACTCAGATAAATATCCGTTAAGTAGCGCTCAATTGCAACAGCTTAATGCGGTTAAGCAACTGTTTCCAGATGCTGAGTCTTGTAAAGCCGAATAAAGTTCGACTTTGCTTAGACGCTTGAAAACTTAATGATGCAACCAAGAAAGATGCCTATCCACTGCCAAGCATCGAGGGTATATTTTCTAGGTTGCCGAAGGCAAATATCATTTCAAAGCTGGATCTGAAAGATGCTTATTGGCAGATTGAACTTTCGAAGGAATCAAAGCCCCTCACTGCATTTACTGTTCCAGGAAGGCCGCTTTATTAAAATCATGCCATTTGGTCTGTGTAATGCACCCTCAACCATGTGTAGGCTAATAAATGAAAAAAATCCCTAAATCTTCGACACTGCGTATTTAGTTATCTAGATGATCTTTGTATAGTTTCAGAAGAATTTTCGACTCATCTATCGATATTGATTAGAATAGTCGAACAGTTAATAAAAGCCAACCTGACGTTAAATGTCGCAAAAAGCCATTTTGCCGTTACTAAAGTTAACTATCTCGGTTATGTTATTGGTAGCGGAGGGATATGTACCGATCCTGATAAGGTTGGGTGGTTTCAGAATTGGCCATCTCCAAGAAATCTTAAACAAGTAAGAGGCTTTTTAGGCGTTTGTGGTTGGTATCGTCGCTTTATAAATAATTTTGCTGATTTAGCTTGTCCAATAACCGATGTTTTGTCGTCCAAGAAAAAGTTTGTTTGGACACCGGAAGCTCAAGTGGCCATGGAATAGCTGAAGTCGGTCTTAACGTCTTCATCAGTGCTACAAAATCCAAATTTTGCTGAAAAATTCTTTTTGCATTGCGATGCCAGAGATTAGGGAATTGGTGCCGTCTTAGTACAGCTGTCTCCCGAAAAGGAAGAGAAGCCAGTCGCATTCATGTCCAAAAAACTCAGTAGAGCCCAACGTAACTATAGTGTTACAGAACGCGAATGTTTAGCGGTGATATTATCAATTCAAAGTTTCGTTGTTAGTAGTTAGAATATAGGCACCCAGGAAATCTTGTTTGTAAGCGCCGGCTTTGGTGTAACCGTCAATACACTCATTGAAGAGAAAAACCCACAGACCACCAGACTTTACGACGTGATACTTGGAAATACTCATTAACCCTTGAACACTTAAGAGTAATAAAGAAAAGGGACCGGTATACAAAAGGATCTCAACTGACCTCCGTAAAGAAAGGCAATAAAATGTGTTAACAACGATTGACAGCGGACTCAATTGAAAACGATCGGTAGTGTCACACTTGTTTTGACCCTAGATATTCGAGCTGTATGGCCGCTTGTGAAAGTCACCCCTAAATCAGGTGCGCTGCACGTATACAGTACAGTAACTGGTTTACCCTCCCTCCCGGTGTGCTCAACAGGTTTACACTAATATTTATCAATAGAAAATAGAAATCCTAGTGAAATTAGATTCATTTTCGTAGAGTTAGTTCTGATCGCTTGGTAAAAAATTTTCGCGCGGAGCGCAAAAAAGAGAGGGAAAAAAAGAAAAAAAGGAAAAAAAGAGAGGGAGAACAAGTAGTTATAATATAGGCAACCGGGAATTTCCCTCCCCCTCCGGCGGTAAAGCGCCATCTAGCGGTGAGTAGAAATTTAGGGAAATTTGGGAATTTATTAGCGCCATCTAGCGGTGAGTAGAAATTTAGGGAAATTTTGGAATTTATTAGCTCCATGGTTTGTGTCCCAAATTAAAATTTGGGTGGTTTCCTGGTTGCATAACTAAATTTTGAGGATCCATTGGGGATCAAAAATAAAATTGGTGTGGTTTCCTGGGTTCATAACTAAATTTATTAGCTCCATGGTTTGTGTCCCAAAATAAAATTGGGGTGGTTTCCTGGTTTCATAACTAAATTTTGAGGATCCATTTGGGATCAAAAATAAAATTGGTGTGGTTTCCTGGTTTCATAACTAAATTTTGAGGATCTATTTGAGATCAAAAATAAAATTGGTGTGGTTTCCTGGTTTCATAACTAAATTTTGAGGATCCATTGGGGATCAAAAATAAAATTTATAGTTAGCGACATTTAGCGGAGATTAGAGAAACTGACATATGGTTTGTGTCCTACATAAATAGTGAGGATCCAGTTGATTTAACTGGGGAACATCAGGCGTAACAAATATTCTATGATTCAGTTTGGCCGATTTAATATCAGAGTCTCATCCCGGTTGCCTATATTATAACTACTTGTTCTCCCTCTCTTTTTTTCCTTTTTTTCCTTTTTTTCCCTCTCTTTTTTGCGCTCCGCGCGAAAATTTTTTACCAAGCGATCAGAACTAACTCTACGAAAATGAATCTAATTTCACTAGGATTTCTATTTTCTATTGATAAATATTAGTGTAAACCTGTTGAGCACACCGGGAGGGAGGGTAAACCAGTTACTGTACTGTATACGTGCAGCGCACCTGATTTAGGGGTGACTTTCACAAGCGGCCATACAGCTCGAATATCTAGGGTCAAAACAAGTGTGACACTACCGATCGTTTTCAATTGAGTCCGCTGTCAATCGTTGTTAACACATTTTATTGCCTTTCTTTACGGAGGTCAGTTGAGATCCTTTTGTATACCGGTCCCTTTTCTTTATTACTCTTAAGTGTTCAAGGGTTAATGAGTATTTCCAAGTATCACGTCGTAAAGTCTGGTGGCCTGTGGGTTTTTCTCTTCAATGAGTGTATTGACGGTTACACCAAAGCCGGCGCTTACAAACAAGATTTCCTGGGTGCCTATATTCTAACTACTTGAAGCCAATAGCTAAGGCTAAACATGTCTGAACATG
Organism: Drosophila acutilabella; assembly: GCA_035046005.1. Lineage (NCBI taxonomy): Eukaryota > Metazoa > Arthropoda > Insecta > Diptera > Drosophilidae > Drosophila > Drosophila acutilabella. The sequence goes on from JAWNOK010000068.1 coordinate 11,258,849, forward strand.
TTGAATGTGTTACAGGTGTCTTCTATTCAACCCCCAAAATAAATTCTCAATCCATGTCATTGATTTTATGACTACTGTCACTTTTAACTACTTTACCCTTTTTAACACTGAATACTTATTACCTTTCTTTTTGATCAAAACAGTTTCTTTTAAAACCGGGTCTAAACATGTTTGAACATGTTGAATGTTTTACAGGTGTCTCCGATTCAACCCCTCTCGATCGCCATGCTGAGTATGCCCCATGTCATTGATTTTATTACTACTGTCACATTTAATGTGTTTTTCTTTAATTTCTGGAAAATTCTAACCAAATTGCTGTGTTTGATATTGTAATGATCCCCCCATTCCTCAGCTGATACACACGTCTGAACATGTTGAAGAAAGAATTTGTTTAGTATGCTTGGTGTATACTATCCTTTTCACTCCCACCCTCAAAAATTAGGTAACGATTAACCCAACAGATAACCCTTGTCGGTGATTTAATTTCTCCGAACATTTTCCAACAGTTGCCCTTTTTCCTTTAATATATGTCACCTGCATAACAATTAAATACTAGGGTCAACCAATAATGATTTTCGGATACCTCTTGAAAACAACCCTGATTGAACTTGTTGACGATCCAATGGTATAAAGGTACAAATCGCCTGCTGTAGGAGTTCAGTTGGTGCTACTTTCAGAACCGATAACCGTGTGTTCAACGCTCTCTATTTAAAAACAAAAAACAAATCTCAAAAAACAAATTCAGATTTTCAAAAAATAAAATTGCTAACAATTTTTTTAAGTTACCCGCGTTTGCTCAGTGTAAACTATTTGCTTAAAATCGAACTCTTATTTATTAACACAAAACAATTGTTAATAATATTTTCATATAAACTACAAACAAACAAAAATAATAAAAAAAAAAATATGTGCTCCAAAATTGTGTGTGATATGTGCAACCGTGCTTTTGACGGAGTGGATGCCTTTACTGTGCATTATAGCAAGTGCACCGGACCGGTAAACGCCTTTCAAATAATGATGGAGGCGTCAAGGAATCAAGTTTCGGCTGATCGTCCCTCAACATCTTCAACTATCGACGCTGAGCCAACGACTTCTGCCAGAGCCTTGAAAAGAGCAGGAGATATGATCAACCAACCCGCTAAGAAAATGAAAAGCGATGATATTCACTGTCAAGTATGCAACATTTTAATTAAAGGAAATGCATATAAAATGCACTTGCGCACTGACAGGCATAAAAATGCGCATGTTGCTCAAATAGTGAGAAATACGAATGTCGTATTAATTTCAACAGAAACCAAATTTCCTGTTGAAACATATCGTGTTTTTAATGAAAATGAAAATGTAATTATTCTACGTGATTTTTACAATCAAATAAAAGAAAACATTTTCAAAATAATTGCACTTGGTTTAGCTAAATATACTGCCATAAAAATGTCGATTAAACTTTATGGCACATATATAAAGCAAACAGATGAGGGCGAATTGATTGAATCAACTAAACATTTTGTGACATCATATCAGTGTCTCTATGATTTAGAAACAGCTGATGATGTTTTGGAAAACAAAATGGATTACTTAAATTTATTAAGCAGTGAGTTCCAAGAGAAAGATAGTGGATGGGCTATCCAATCATTTAACTATTGCGATTTAACAATAGTGAAACTGGAACATATTCCATCTGGCGGATACTGTGAAATGCCCGAAACAATAAGAAAGAGGAACGCAACCATTAACATTAAAAACAATGATGTTTTTTGTTTTAAATGGTGCATACTGGCATCAATAGAACACGAGTTCATTGAAAATGCTAACTATAGTGACAACGACAAAAAAAAACTAAGGAGGAATCTCAAAAATACGTCTTGCTATAACATAAGCAACATCGCTGCTCCTTTTATTACTTATAGGGGGCAGCGACTGAACTTCTCGGATATAGAGTTCCCAATTAACTCAAAAGGCGTTAAGCTTTTTGAAAAACAAAATCCTCAATTTAGTATAAATGTATACGAAATTGACTGCAGCAGAAAGAAGCAAGAGATGATTGTCGGACCAACAATTCGAGCAGATACTTTACGCGAAAAACATTTAAGTCTCCTTGGTATATACAATGAGGCTGAAATGATAATGCATTATGCATATATAACAAATATGTCTACATTGTCTAAATCTCAATTTACAAAGAGTCATACGCCTGGAGATTTTTGTCACAATTGTTTGCAATGGTATACTTGCAATAGTAAAATGCATACGAAAAGTTGCGGGAAAGTCGTATCCACATTTCCCAAAGTGGGTTCGTATGCCAGCTTCAAAAACTGGCATAAAAAACTTTCTCCACCGGTAACCATCTACGCGGATATTGAAGCAGTATTGGAAACATTTCATCGATCACAAAATGATCCAAAGATGTCGTCAACCACGAAGGCGCAAAAACATACAGCTTGTGCAGTTTCTTTCTACGTTGCACACAAATATAGCCCCGAGCTAAATGAAATTTGGACTTACGAAGGTAAATTAACATTATTCTTTTAATCGTTTAAAACACATACTAATTATTTTTATTTTTTTTTCCTTACTTTTGTTAATAGGAGTTGATTGCATTAAAAAGTTTTGTCAAGCCCTTGACGAAAAAACAAAAATGCTTTACAACAAATATTGGAAAGCATTCAAAGCCCCCAACCATTTGCTGGATATTGACGAAGAGTGTATGCAGGAATACAATAAATGTACGGCCTGTGAAGACGTGATTGATGATGCTGAAAAGGAAAAATTCTTTAATTTCTTTACGGGAAAATATGAGGGTCCAATTCATAAGAAATGTAAGTTAACTTATAAGTTTAGATTTCCTGTAATACCTGTTGTATTTCATAATTTAACAAAATATGATATACATTTATTTATAACGGAGCTTGGGGGAGACTTAAGTATAATTCCTTGCAATAAGGAATTATACATATCTATCACAAAAAAAGTCACCATAGACAAAAAATATTTGTATAATATTCAGTTTATTGACTCTAATAGATTTTTAAACTCTAGTTTAGAAAAACTTTCTAGTTATCTTAACGATGAAGACTTCAAACTTTTAAGTAGAAAGTTTGAAGGTATTCAATTTAAACAAATGCGTCGGAAGGGAGTTTTCCCTTATGACTATCTAGATAGTTTTTCCAAACTAGCCGCTAGACAACTCCCATCTAGAGAGCAATTTTATAACTCACTAAACGATGAGGAGTGTAGCATTAAAAGCTATGAGTTTGCACAACAGGTATGGGATAGTTTTAAGTGTCAAACACTCTCAGACTATTTAAAACTATACCTTGAAAGTGATGTAGTTATTCTTGCAGATGTTTTTGAAAATTTTAGAGCCATCTGCTATAAAATTTATAAACTAGACCCAATTAATTACGTTACGGCTCCTTCAATCTCTTGGGACGCAATGCTCAAGTTTACCAAAGTTAAACTCGAGCTGATTAGTGACCCTGATACCTATAATTTTCTTAAATTAGCTGTTCGTGGAGGTTTGACCCAATGTAGTGAACGTATTTCAATTGCTAATAATCCTCATCTAAAAGATTTTAAGCCTAACCTTGACACAAACTATCTTTCGTATATAGATGCTAATAATTTATATGGGTGGGCAATGTGTCAATTGCTTCCATTAGAGAACTTTAAATTTTTATCTGATGATGAGATATCAAAACTATCTGTTCAAAATATTTCTGTTGATGATGCTGTAGGATACATTTTAGAAGTAGATTTGCAATACCCCCAAGAAATTCATGACAAACATAATTGTTTGCCATTCTGTCCAGAAAATAAAGTTCCTCCTGGAGGAAAACAAATTAAATTAATTGCAGACTTGAATAATAAACACAATTATATTATCCATTTGAAGCAATTGCAACTCTGCATGCAGCAAGGATTAAAATTGTTAAAAATTCATAGAGTTTTGTCTTTCACCCAACGACGTTGGCTTGAGCCTTACATTAACTTAAACAATTCACATAGAAAATCAGCAAAAAATGAGTTTCAAAAAAATTTTTTCAAGTTAATGAATAATGCCGTTTACGGCAAGACTATGGAAAACGTAGAGAAAAGGCGTTCAATACGCCTAGTTACTGATTACCATTCAAAGCAAAATTCTCCTGGCTTCAGACAGTTAGTCGCAATGAACAATTTCCATAGCATGAACCTGTTCGGTAATGACTTAGCAGCACTTGAGCATACAACATCTCTAATTCATTATGACAAACCAATCTATATAGGGGTAACTGTCTTAGAATTGTCCAAATGGCTGATGTATGACTATTATTATAACTTCTTAAGCATTAAAAGTCCCTCTACTAATATTATATATATGGACACTGATTCGTTTATTACATCATCTGTTGAAGATGTATATAACCTTATAAAAACAAATCCAGAACGTTTTGATACATCCAATTATAGCTCTACGAACCAATTTAACATAATTCCAGCAAATAATAAAGAGTTAGGTTTATTTAAAGATGAAAATGCAGGAAAGATTATGAAATCTTTTGCAGGCTTAAAAGCAAAAGCTTACTCCTACAAGGTAGAAAACAGTGAAGGGACCAAGGACAAAGAAATTAAGAAAATTAAAGGTGTCAAAGAAAGCGTTGCTAAAAAACTCTCCCACTCTGACTATATTGAATGTATTCGAAAACGAAAAACTTATTATGGTGAACAGAGAGTAATAAGAAGTAGAGGGCATGAGCTGTTTACAGAAATTGTTAACAAAATTTCTTTAAATTATAAAGATGATAAACGATTTGTAACATCAAATTCAATAAACACACTGGCTTGGGGGCATTATAAAATAAGTTTGAACAATGAAAATTTGTAAAATATGTAAAACATTTTATTCAAAGATAAGACTTAATATATAATAACACTTGTAAATATATATATAGTGCTTGTAAATATGTATACCTAATAAAAAAAAAAATATTCTAAATAAATCAAAAGAAAATAAAACAAATGTCTTTTATTTAATTATATCTTTTTTATCAATCCAGGAATTATGTGACTCATCAAAGCCTAACCACTTAACAAAAACTTTATTTTTATCAGATTTTATAATTTTTTCAATCAAGTATGCGCTTTTATCTTTAACTCGTTGAAGTTCTTCTTCATAAAATGACCCCTTTATGGGGTCATTTTTATAATCTTTTATTAAATATGTAACTGGATCAGTCGATTGAATTTTTATAATTCGAAATATTTCAGTTGTCCAATTTGGTTCATATCCTTTAGCGAAAACACCTTTATATTTACTTATTCTAACAAAATCGTTAACAGAGTATTTGTGTTTTGGAAAAATTTTACGATAATTGTACACTGACTTTAAAATAAATTTTTCATTCTTTCTGCATACTTCACTAGGTTTCATTTTTATAGTACGGTGATATGTATTGTTGTAAGTTTTTAATAATTGCTGCAACTTGGTTATCCAAATGTAATTTCCATGGTAGCTAAACATTTTCCACATTAGATTCTTAAGAGTTCTATTAAATCGTTCACAAATTGATGCTTTTAAATGAGTATAGGTGTGATAATGATTTATTTCCAATTTATTCATTAGTTGAAGAAAATCCTTATTAAAAAATTCTTTACCCTGATCACTCTGAATATTTTTAGGTATTTTCTTTGCAGTTGTAAATACTTTCTTTATTGCTAATACTATTTCTGTAGCTGATTTATTCTTCACAGGCTCTGCATATGAATATTTTGAGAAAGTGTCAATCACTGTCAGTAGATAACGAAAACCTCCATTTTGCTTATGAAACGGAATCATTTCAACTAAATCTATTTGCCAAGTATCATTTATTCCTTTTTGAACAAAACTACGCCTTCTAAAATTTTTTCTGGACTGCTTATGAATTTCTGTTACAACCTGTAGTTTACTCATTATGTTTCTTTATTATTACTTTCCTGATGGTTTTGATAATACTAACTGTTTATATTGAATTACGTCGTTTTTTATTTCTTTTCGCATCTTCTTTGAAATCTCAAAACATAAACGAGTTAAGTCAATCTCAACGTCAGACTCATACGAGGCTTCTAAATCTGTAAGTCGTATTTCATATTTATTCATTTGGGCACACTTAGGTATAATATGTTTAAAATAGATATTTGATATTTGTTTTTTAAGTATTGAGTTCCAGCACAAAAATGTGGTTAAAAAAATACCAAGTCGTAAAAGCGCACGCCAAGATTCGTTGTCAAACTCAATTTTGTTACCATTCTGGTTTAAAGTAACTATACACTGTTTATCGACTTTTCTATATTTAAAATGACATTTAATTGAACTAAGTAAAGGGTGGTCAATAATAGTATCCGGCATTAAAAACTCGTACTGGTCAAGCTTAAGTTGAATATATTCCTTATATGTTAACAGTTGAATCCAGTCGTCCTTATCAAACCCAATGAAATTATGTTTGTTTTGCTGCATCCAGATCATTGGTGTAAATTTTCTACTAGTTGAAAAACCACACTTTATTTTTAAATTGTGATATACATAATATTCCAAACCAAAAATAATTTCATGATCTTGTGTTTTTCTTAAAGCCTTTGTCCTTTTTAACTGGAATGTATCCATCTTGGATGAGTATCTTTTTCAAACTAACTGCTACATGTTAACTGTGACGCTATATAAACGGTGAAATCATAGTATGTTCAACCAGTATATTATATAAATTCAACCAACAATGATCAAAATTGATAGAAATTCCGCTGTTTTGGTAGATTTCCAATACATAGTTGGAAATAACAGACAAATTTTTATTAAGGAATTAGCATTTATGCAAGCGGGCTCTGTTATACCGAACTTCTTTCACTTTTTACCACCTTACCATGTTAAGGAATTAGATGATTGTATCCGGAATATTCAACACACCACAAAAAGAAATATAAATGGATTGGATTGGTCTGAGGGTGACATTCCGTATTTAAGTCTAAGTGAAATACTAACTCCTTTAAATAGTTTCGCTACAGTTCTTGTACGAGGGGAGGCAAAGAAACAATTTTTAAAGAAATACTTAGCCACAAATGTAATTGATGTGGAAATTGAACAAAGTTTAACATGTTATCCAAACTACTTTACTAACTGTCGAATACATAAAAAACTCGGAGTTAGATGTGCTCTTAATAACCTATTTAAGCTGTTTGTAATATTGGAAAATTTAAATTACGAAGTTTATGGCAAATAAAATACTCCTAAATAAATCAACAATGTTTGTACAATTTATTCATCCATTTACAATGCTTATATGTGGACCCTCAGGATCCGGGAAAACAACGTTTCTGGAAAATCTTTTAAGCAATCAAAATACACTTATTAATGAAGATATTAAAAGGATCATTTGGTGTTATGCTGAAGAACACGCAAAACCTAGTTTTACAGGACTTGAATATCATAAAGGTGTACCAGAAATAATTGAAAATGATCTTAATGAGCCTATCCTCATAGTATTAGATGATCTAATGATGGGAGCATTTAACAAAAGCGTTTGTGAATTATTTACAAAAGGTTCTCATCATCGAAACTTATCTGTAATAGTAGTAACTCAGAATATATTTCATAAAGCCTCACATACTAGAGATATATCGTTAAATACAAAGTACATTGTCGTTTTCAAAAACCCTAGAGATAAACTTCAATTTCATTGTTTGGCTAGACAAATTTATCCTGAAAATCCTAGTGAATTGATGCGCATATATAAAGAAGTAACCGAAGAACCTCATGGTTATTTGTTAATTGATCTTACCCAAAGGATAAACGATCTTTTACGGTTTCGTTCCAATATTTTTAACGCAACATACTCAATTTGTTATTGCAACGAAAATGGTTTACAAAAAGAGTCTAAAACGGTTGATGGCGAACAAACATATATTATATGTTCTGAAAAGAGCTAGTACCAAATTAAGAAAAGCTATTATAAGTAATAGTGATGATGACCTGGTAAAATCATTAATTGAGATTGTATTAAATACATTACAAGGCAATCATCAACTTACAACCAAACAGCTTAGCCTACTAAAACGGTATAAAAATGTACTGCGTAAAATTTCATCTTCAAAGCGCACAATAAAATCAACGAGGAAAGTTCTAGTTCAAAAAGGCGGATTTCTTCCAATTCTTATTTCATCATTATTGGCCGGAGTATTTGGAAAAATTTTAAGAAATGCATAACTCAAAAAGTAATTTGATTAAAGTTATTTTAATGCAACCCAACGAATATCAAAAGTTAATATCAAATAACAGAGGTGAAGATTTGATAAACCAAAAGTTTTTACCAATAATATGTAATGGTAGACTAAGTGATTTTGATAAATGGATTAAAATTCGACAAGAACTAAACTACTTTCTTCACAAAAGAAGGAAACGTGTTACGTATTCTGATAACAAAAATCAGTTGAATGTTTTAACATCTAGCAGTTCAACACAAACATTTGAAGAGTTTCCTACAAGTTCCAAACGAGAATCAAAGGCTGAAAACAAAGAGTTTTTGAAAAATTTAAACGTTAAAGCAGACAAGAGTATAAACGTTTCAAAAAACACAGACAAAATATTAAATAATTCTCAGGAAGACGATTTTGCTGAATCCCAAAGTCCAGACGATAACCCTAAGCGGACAATCTCTGAAATCAATGATGATTTAGGTATGATTGAACCAATTCCTAAAAGGAGACGCATTGAACATCAAATTAAGTCTCCTGAAAAAAAGAGATCCAATAATCGAATTGTTCAAACAGAAGTCAATTTAAGAAACTTCAATTACATTGCAGGAAGGGAAAAACTAAGACGATCATCCCGAAAAGCCGAAAAATCTCGCTCTAAAGGTACAGGAGTTAGCACAAGATCTTCCAATAGAGCACAACCATATCAAATTGGAAAAAATAAAATTAATTGGATTTCTTTAATCTAACCAAAGTCACATTTAAAAATGAGTAACTTAGAATCCTTTTATGTTACTTTATTTAGCAACAATTCTTTAAATGTTTTTCCGGACAATGTACAATGTGCGTTTACAAACATTGTAAGTTTCTCTCAAAACATAGATGAGAACTGGGAAGTTGGAATATCTGAACTATATTTAAATGATCTTCCCCACAATGAAGTAATGGATAAGAAACAGGCAATGCCAAGTATGTCAAAGGGTATAATATTCGTTTATACTGACATAATAAAGCCTAGATGTGTTGGAGACAAAAGAACAAGATGTCTAAAGGTTCTTATGCATAATGGAGTTTCCAAAATGCTTCAATTCAAAAATATTGAGTACTATCCCGTTGAGAATTGTGAAGTTAGAGACATATCAATTTTAATATCCGACTCCAGAGGATATAAGGTTCCATTTAAACCATCAGCAACTCCCATATACATAACGTTGCATTTTAGACAAAAACGTTGTATGCTATAAATATTGCTACTTAGTCAATATATTTTTCATAAAGATATTAACCGGCATGGAGAAACTTTACCAAGAGTATTATCTAAACCAAAGTGGAGGAGGGTTGAATCATATTGGGTCGCTTTATGCAACACCTCGAATAGTACAGCAAGGAAGGGGTATTGGAAACTTTTTTAGTGGCCTTTTTAAGTACATTAAACCACTTTTCTTAAGTGGACTAAACGCTGTTAAAAATCAAGCAGTGGAAACAGGAAACGCAGTCTTAAATGACTTGGGACGAAAACCTCTACAGAATATTATCCAAGAACAGAGCAAAATTGCACTCCAAAATTTATCTAATAAAGTAATAGATAAAATGACTCAGCGAGGCTCAGGTAGAAAGAATAAAAGGAAGCGTTTTATTACGAGGAGAGCTCATTATAAATCTAAACATTCAAGAGTGAATACAAAGAAAAAGCTTCAAAAACGTCCGAAATCAAAAAAACTAGCTAAGAAAATCGCAGATATTTTTTCAACAAAACGATGAACAACCATATTGAATGCATGAAAAGTGAATTGGATTTGTTTGAGCCGCATCCAACACAAAGCAGTATTTTACGCACTGAAGAAGTAACTTACAATCCTATAGCATCATTGGATGGAGCCAGCTCAATTGAATTTGTATGTTTGGGAAATGGTGAATCATACAGAGATCTGTCAAGCGTATATTTAAGATTAGTAGTACAGCTTAAGGATCAGGCCAACAACAATATAACAAATAATGCTGTTAGCGTTGTAAACAATATATTACATTCTATTTTTAGAAGTTCCTCAGTATATTTAAATAACACATTAGTTTCTCAGAACGATAATAATTATCACTATCGGTCTTATCTACAAACTATTTTAAACTATGGAAGTGATGCTACTGAAAGCCATTTGGCTACTCAAGGATTTTTTTCAAGTTTTATTAAATGTTATGTTGATGAAACTCTACCTGTAAAAAACATATTCCAAAAAAGCAATAAGGTAGAGCTCTTTGGAAAAGTACATGGAGATATTTTTAATCAACCCAAGCTCCTGATAAATAATGTAGATTTAAGAATAACATTTAATATTGAAAAGACTGCATTTTATTTGATGGAAGTTCAAACTGAATCAAGTTTAAAAATTTTAGAGGCACAACTCTTTATGAATCATGTTACAGTCAATCCAAGTATTTTGTTAGCACATCATCGCGTATTGCAAACAAAAAATGCTTTATATCCATATAATAAAGTTGAAGTTAAATCTTTTACTCTATATCCAGGAAACAATACCCTATCAATTGACAATGCTGTAATTGGACAATTACCTAATTTTATCGCATTTTGCATGGTTAAAAACCGAGCATACTCAGGTAATAGGGCCCTGGATCCATATAACTTTGAACATTTTAAAATTCAGCGTTTTAATCTTTTAGTTAATGGAGTACAAGTACCGTCTCAAGCTCTAGAGTTTGATTTTACAAATCCCGAAAACATTCAGAGCTCTCGTGGATATAATATGCTATTTAGTGCTAATGGTATAAAGCATTTTGATAGGGGGCTGCAAATCACTAAGGAAATGTTTGATACGAGCTGTTTTATATTAGCGTTTGACTTAACTGCCGACCATTCAAATTCTTCAGTATGTTCAAATTTAATTAATCAAGGAACAATTCGTATTGAAGGTCGATTTGCTGAACCTCTAACCGAAGCGGTCACATGTCTTGTTTATTGTGAATACGATTCCATGATTGATATTGATAAACATAGAAATATTAGAGTTATACTTTAAAAATGAATACAATACAAATTGAAAAACTTATGCTTAGTAAGCGGAGTACAAAACATATATTTAAAGGGGTATTCCCAGCAGATAAATTACCTATTAAAATACGTACATTTCCTTCAATAATAATTGCCAATACAGACTCATCTGAGAAACCAGGTTCACACTGGGTAGCATTTTATTTTAAAAATGCTTCAACTGCAGAGTTTTTTGATTCATATGGACAATATCCTCAAAACAAATATTTTTTAAGTCTGTTAAAAAATAATTCCAAAAGATTTACGTATAATAAACAGCAAGTTCAGGGATACTTTTCAAATACCTGTGGACATTATTGCATCGTATTTAGTATTTACAAGAGTAAAAAACAATCAACAAAATGTTTTTTAAATGTCTTTAAGAAAAATGATTATATTTATAATGATAAGCTTGTTCTGAAATTATTTAAAAAAATAAATAAAACAAAATAGTTTAAATGTTGTTATTGCTTTTTATTTGAGTACATTCGATCTCTTAACCTATTGTAATTCATCATAAGTTTTAAAGCCTCTGCTTTATAGCTTGAAAAGAAACAGCAGCGACATGTGTCTGGACCTTCTTCGGTGTCATCTCTCGACCATACGCACGAGTTAAAATGATTTCCAAATCGAGAATTGACTTCTTGCTGCTGTTCAAAGTCACTTAGAACAGCCTTTAAATGTTGCAGACGTTCCATGTGCTCATGGAAAATCATATCTTCGAACTGAATTAAAAATATTTCAATTTGCTTTGAAAACATTTTGCTTGCTTTAGTGTTGATTTGAAACTGAGGTTTATTGTGAAGTATTAGCAGTTTTTATATTAAATTTCATTATATACTTTTACATAAGAATTGGAAATGGGGGGTATTATAGCTGTCTTTTTTTGTTCCATTGTAAACTATATGAGTAATATTGTGGTCCTTTAACTTCTTGTATGGAGTTTTAGAGGGGAAAATCCTGACAAATGCCTTAGGTAGAAAAATCCAAAGGGGTTTGGCTTCAGCATCAGTTATGTAAAGAGCAATTTTCTCACCGAAAACTGTTTTCTTTAGTCGACAATCTATTATAGTATACTCATATCCAATAGTGAGGCTCTCAGTTTTTGTATATCCTTGTCCTACATGGCTTGTCACGTCATTTATTGAATCCAAGAAAGCCTGAGAGTGTAAATGTTATTTAGTTTTATATGGTTATATGTTACTAATACATACCATTTTTATATATGTTTTTTCAAAATTTCACCTTAATGTTCACTTAGAACAAAACTGTAAGAACTAAAGAATAGAATGACATGCGTCCGCCTTTTATGGGAAATTCAACGAGTTTCAATAACCAATTAGAAAGAAATAGCCAATGGTGCCTAATGCAGTATCCAATCAAATCATAGTATTCTATTATTCTCTCATTCTATTATTATTCATCCTTTTCTTACTTGTGTTAAAACCTGATTTTTAAATAAATATAATCCTTCTTTGTCTTGTTCTCAGCGCAGTAAAACTTTAAAGGCAAGATGGTTCAGTACTATTGTAGCCTATGTACCAATTTAAAAATATTTCAAAGTAAATGTGGATTCAAGAAACACATTCTTAAGAAACACAACTTTAGTTTCGAAAAACGAAAATATAAATTTCCTTGTAAATTATGTTTCTATAAAAAACTATACGTAACAAAATCTGGTTTAAAAAAACATGTTCTTTCTAAGCATAACTTTAACAATAAAAAAGCAAAGTTAAGTATAAATAAAAATAGTTAAAAGTTATAACATTGAGTATTTGATTGGGGGAAACACTTTATACCATTGGATCGTCAACAAGTTCAATCAGGGTTGTTTTCAAGAGGTATCCGAAAATCATTATTGGTTGACCCTAGTATTTAATTGTTATGCAGGTGACATATATTAAAGGAAAAAGGGCAACTGTTGGAAAATGTTCGGAGAAATTAAATCACCGACAAGGGTTATCTGTTGGGTTAATCGTTACCTAATTTTTGAGGGTGGGAGTGAAAAGGATAGTATACACCAAGCATACTAAACAAATTCTTTTCTTCAACATGTTCAGACGTGTGTATCAGCTGAGGAATGGGGGGATCATTACAATATCAAACACAGCAATTTGGTTAGAATTTTCCAGAAATTAAAGAAAAACACATTAAATGTGACAGTAGTAATAAAATCAATGACATGGGGCATACTCAGCATGGCGATCGAGAGGGGTTGAATCGGAGACACCTGTAAAACATTCAACATGTTCAAACATGTTTAGACCCGGTTTTAAAAGAAACTGTTTTGATCAAAAAGAAAGGTAATAAGTATTCAGTGTTAAAAAGGGTAAAGTAGTTAAAAGTGACAGTAGTCATAAAATCAATGACATGGATTGAGAATTTATTTTGGGGGTTGAATAGAAGACACCTGTAACACATTCAACATGTTCAGACATGTTTAGCCTTAGCTATTGGCTTCAAGTAGTTAGAATATAGGCACCCAGGAAATCTTGTTTGTAAGCGCCGGCTTTGGTGTAACCGTCAATACACTCATTGAAGAGAAAAACCCACAGGCCACCAGACTTTACGACGTGATACTTGGAAATACTCATTAACCCTTGAACACTTAAGAGTAATAAAGAAAAGGGACCGGTATACAAAAGGATCTCAACTGACCTCCGTAAAGAAAGGCAATAAAATGTGTTAACAACGATTGACAGCGGACTCAATTGAAAACGATCGGTAGTGTCACACTTGTTTTGACCCTAGATATTCGAGCTGTATGGCCGCTTGTGAAAGTCACCCCTAAATCAGGTGCGCTGCACGTATACAGTACAGTAACTGGTTTACCCTCCCTCCCGGTGTGCTCAACAGGTTTACACTAATATTTATCAATAGAAAATAGAAATCCTAGTGAAATTAGATTCATTTTCGTAGAGTTAGTTCTGATCGCTTGGTAAAAAATTTTCGCGCGGAGCGCAAAAAAGAGAGGGAAAAAAAGAAAAAAAGGAAAAAAAGAGAGGGAGAACAAGTAGTTATAATATAGGCAACCGGGATGAGACTCTGATATTAAATCGGCCAAACTGAATCATAGAATATTTGTTACGCCTGATGTTCCCCAGTTAAATCAACTGGATCCTCACTATTTATGTAGGACACAAACCATATGTCAGTTTCTCTAATCTCCGCTAAATGTCGCTAACTATAAATTTTATTTTTGATTCCCAATGGATCCTTAAAATTTAGTTATGAAACCAGGAAACCACACCAATTTTATTTTTGATCCCCAATGGATCCTCAAAATTTAGTTATGAAACCAGGAAACCACACCAATTTTATTTTTGATCCCCAATGGATCCTCAAAATTTAGTTATGAAACCAGGAAACCACCCCAATTTTATTTTGGGACACAAACCATGGAGCTAATAAATTTAGTTATGAACCCAGGAAACCACACCAATTTTATTTTTGATCCCCAATGGATCCTCAAAATTTAGTTATGAAACCAGGAAACCACCCCAATTTTAATTTGGGACACAAACCATGGAGCTAATAAATTCCAAAATTTCCCTAAATTTCTACTCACCGCTAGATGGCGCTAATAAATTCCCAAATTTCCCTAAATTTCTACTCACCGCTAGATGGCGCTTTACCGCCGGAGGGGGGAGGGAAATTCCCGGTTGCCTATATTATAACTACTTGTTCTCCCTCTCTTTTTTTCCTTTTTTTCTTTTTTTCCCTCTCTTTTTTGCGCTCCGCGCGAAAATTTTTTACCAAGCGATCAGAACTAACTCTACGAAAATGAATCTAATTTCACTAGGATTTCTATTTTCTATTGATAAATATTAGTGTAAACCTGTTGAGCACACCGGGAGGGAGGGTAAACCAGTTACTGTACTGTATACGTGCAGCGCACCTGATTTAGGGGTGACTTTCACAAGCGGCCATACAGCTCGAATATCTAGGGTCAAAACAAGTGTGACACTACCGATCGTTTTCAATTGAGTCCGCTGTCAATCGTTGTTAACACATTTTATTGCCTTTCTTTACGGAGGTCAGTTGAGATCCTTTTGTATACCGGTCCCTTTTCTTTATTACTCTTAAGTGTTCAAGGGTTAATGAGTATTTCCAAGTATCACGTCGTAAAGTCTGGTGGCCTGTGGGTTTTTCTCTTCAATGAGTGTATTGACGGTTACACCAAAGCCGGCGCTTACAAACAAGATTTCCTGGGTGCCTATATTCTAACTACTGTTGTTACTTAGAACTCCAGGTGTTCGAAGTTGTAACGGATCATTCGAGCCTTCTTCGGTTGATGAGACAACAAAATGTTTCAGGCCGCTGGATTTTTCGGTTGCAGCAGTTTAAGTTTGCAACTTCGCACCGCAAAGGCACAGAACAAATAGGGCATTCGTCATGGAAACTTTGGGTGCCTGATCAACTTAAAGCCGACGTGCTCAAACAAGCGCATGATAGTCTGACTTCCGTATGCAAAAGACAATTGAAAAACTGCGCAGAAATTTTTCTTGCCTGGTTTAGCTAAAGATGTCCGAGACTATGTTCGAAACTGTGTTGTTTGTAAAGAGTCCAAAGCTCCAAACTACACACTACGCCCTCCGATGGGATCTCAAAGTCCTACTTTAAGACCTTTCCAGAGATTATACATAGACTTGTTAGGACCGTATCCAAGAAGTAAGCAAAGTCATGTTGGATTGTTGATCGTGTTAGATCATTTTAGCAAATTTCATTGGCTGCTTTGAAAAAGTCCACCTCTGATGCTGTTAGAGAATTCTTGCTTAAACAAATTTTTCACACCTTTGGTGTCCCCAAGGCTCATGAAGGAAATGAACGACAATATAATTTGCGCTATAAGCCAGTCTCCTTTACAGAAGGTCAAGACGATTCTGCCGCAACTTTACACTCAGTTAATTTGCCCATAACTATAATACTAAGCTTGCACCTCAATTTGTATAAATATACAGAAAGAACTCAACTTATTATGTACCGATAAAACAAAAGAAAATTAAATGCACTAAAGAAATGAATCAAAAATTTTAGAAATTAGAAAGAATATAAAACAAAAATTTCAAGATACATTCATATTCCTGCAAATTTAATTAAAAAATTTTTTGAAGTAAACAACAATTAAGTTCAATTGGATGAAATCTATTGTATAATTTCCTAGACAAAAATCAATAAGAATTAATGTCATAAATGAAAAACAAAAATAATATTTTTGTATAAATGATTAGTGTTGATATATAGAAACCAAACAACACAATGAATTCTGAGCGATAAAAAATGTAATCTGAAAGAAATATGTCAACTGAAAAAAATAAAAGGAATTTAAACATGTATGCACACCGTCGATCAACTATGATAATTTGCTGATTTTGAAATGATTGATTTGGTCTTTCTTCAGCATATTGTAATACTGTAGCGAAAACTGCCTTAGCTGAAGGGCAGCGTCACCACGGTTAGCCGAGCGGTACTTCTTCTTTAGTCAGGTAGCCAGAAAACAATCTATACGCCGGCGAACATTAGTGGGCGCAAAGCATAGAAACCAATTGGGAACAAAACACGTGTAGTCAGAACCTTACTTTATTTCTCTCTCCTCCATTCAAAGCTTCTTGCTAAAAACTAATACAACGTGTGTCGCTTATCGATAGATCGATAGTGCTCGATCGTTCTTCGCGATATTTGGAGTTGAGCGGTCGGCCCATAGCGCCAATGGCAGCAATTCGTCCCAGTCACGTTGGTCAGCTGACACGAATCTGGCCAAGTAATCGAACAACGTTCTGTTGAACCGTTCGACCATTCCATCCGATTGGGGGTGCAACGGGGTTGTGCGGGTCTTTTCCACTTCAAGTAGCTGTATACATGTTTGGAAAATCTCAGACTCAAAGTTGCGTCCATGATCCGAATGCAAGACGAAAGGTGTGCCGTATCGACTGAATACTTCCTGAACCAGTGCTCATGACACCGTTACTGCCGTTTCATCTGGTAAGGCCACACATTCCGGCCATTTGGTAAAGTAGCACATTACTACAGCGATGTAGCGATTTCCACGTGGCTCAGTGGGCAGTGGCCCCAGTGTGTCAATGGACAGTCGCTCGAAAGGAGCGCCGCGGTAACTTGGTTTGAGGCTGGCAACCGTACGTCGCGAGGGTCCTTTCCGTGCGTTGCAAGTCTGGCATAATGCGCACCAGAGAGACACATCTGCGCTTTGTCCGACACAGTAGTAACGTTGCTTAAGTTTAGCTAACGTTTTTTTATTCCAAAGTGTCCACCGGTGGTAGAGTTATGCATTCGACGCATGATTTCTTCCCGAAGACTGTCGGGGACAACGGTTACGGGCTTATCCTCCTTATTTTTGAGCCCTAATACGCCGTTGTCCAAATAAAGGCGTTCGAACATGTGCCAATAGGCCTTGGCTTCAGGATTCTCTCGCCAAATGGTTTCCTTTGACGGGCGCTCACCGGCCTCTAACCATTTGAAGACGGGAGCGAGGGTGGGATCTTCCCTCTGCCGTTGAGTGGCTTTAATCTGCATGCAGATGATTCCATGATCATCATACTCCTCTGCCCTCTCGCAATGACTCTCCGCAGGGGCGCCGCGATGCTGAATATCCATGTCATATTGCTGCAGGCGTTCAATCCAACGAACAATTTGGCCTTCGGTTTCCCGAAAATTGCAGAGCCATTTTAGGAATTTTAGGGTCCGTAAATGGAATTTGCGTCCGAAGAGGTAGTGGTGGAAATGTTTGGTAGCCAACACGACCACCAGCAGTTCACGTCTGCTGACGCAATAATTATGTTCAGCTCGGTTGAAAGTCTTGCTGTAATACTCCAGCACTCGTTCTTGTCCGTTCTGTTTCTGACTAAGTATGGCTCCTGCGCCGTGGTTAGAGGTATCCGTGTCAAGAATAAAGTGTCCTGTTGTATCCGGGAACGTTAGAATGGGCGCTTGGGTAAGTTTGCTTTTCAGCATGTCAAACGCTTCTTGAGCCAAGTGCGACCATACAAATGCACTACGAGCCTCTGTTTATTCGTGGAGTGGGTGGGCGATTGCAGCGAAGCTTGGGATAATTTTCCGGTAATAGGAGCATAACCCGAGAAATAAACGAGTATCCTTTTGGCAGCGGGGAGTTGGCCAGTCCCTTACGCGAGTGATCTTTTCCGGGCACGCCTTTAAACCATGGCTGCCTACGTTGTGACCCAAGAATATGGCTTCGGGTCGGAGAAAATATCATTTTCGTGGGATAAGTTTCAGTCCTGCTCGCTTCAGTCGGTTAAAGACTTCTTCCAGATGGACGAGGTGTTCCTCCCAGGTGCGAGAGTGGACGATTATGTCGTCTAAGTAAGAGCAAGTCATCCCGGAAAAAAGACTGTCCATGAGGCGCTCAAAGGTCGCAAGCGCGTTGGTGAGACCAAAGGGCATTACATTGAATTCATATAAGCCGGCGTCACAAACAAAAGCGGTTTTCGGACGAAACTCGTCGTCCATTTCCACCTGCCAATAACCACTCTGTAAATCCATTGTCGAGAACCACTTCGATTCGTGTAGTCTTGCCAAGATGTCATCCGTCCGGGGCAGTGGGTATGAGTCCTTGAGAGTAACGTCGTTCAAGCGACGGTAGTCTACGCAGAACCTTGTGGTGCCATTCTTTTTCCGAACGAGGACTACCGGAGACGCCCACGGGCTCGCAGAATGACGAATTACGCCCTGCTTCTGCATGTCCTCTATGAGCTGCTCCACTTCTATGCGACGCGCAAGCGCCTGTCGACGAGGCGGTTGCTTACTAGGGCGCCCCGTATCAATTGTATGGCAAGTCACCGTGGTGCGACCCGTCTCGGTACTGCTCGACGCGAATACCGCTCGGTAGTTTTCCAGCACATGCAGCAGACCAGAGCGAGCTTCGACGGGCAGATCGGTGTGATCCAGGAATCGCAGTCGATGGAAAGTTCGCTGGCGGGTGTGCTCGCTGATGCGACGGGCAGCAGTAATTCCACTGGCTCCAGCTGTCCAGTGATGGTGGATGCCGTCAGCCGTCGAGTTTGCGTGCCGATATTCAGCACGTGGAGTGTGGCAGTGTTACTAGATGTATCTACCAGGGAACTACCCAGAATTATATTCGATGGAAGTTCAGAGTAAATCCCGCGTTCCAGGACGGCCTGTGTTAGCTGGTCCTGGGAAACACAACCGACGCCTATATACATGTGGCTGTGTGGTAAGATATTTGAGGACTCTGTAGCGAACAGCAAGCTGGGGCTAGGCGCAATGGGCACACGTAGCGGCACTGATCCCCATGCCAACTCTAGTCGCAGCTTCTTAAGGTCCACAGCGGCTTGGTGCCGCAATAAATAAATTCGGCGGCAATTCAGTTTGAGACTGGGACCGTTGAAATCAACGATCTCCCTCGCTTTTTGGCAAACGGTTTCAGTTTAATGGGAACCATAAATTAAGTGGATGTAGCCCAAAAAAAAGGAACAAAAAAAGGAAAATGTACCAGTGGTACTTTTTCTTGAGAAAAATTTCCCTCAACCAATTTGGGTTGTAATTTTGGCTAACCAGCGCCACTACAAAAGGCTTAAAGAAAGGACAATTAGAAAAATTGGTTTGTGCTAATGTAGATCCTTTACAACTAATATGTGCACCAGTATCTAACAAACCTAATTTGGTAAATTCCGAGAATGATACTTCTGCATAGGTGCGCATATCTTTGGGATCACTAAAGATAGTAGTTACTATATATATATATATATATATATACATATGTGCATATCTCATGGGCAAATGCTGCAAAAAATAATAATGTATATACATATATAAATCTGTATGTGAACAAAGTTAACAAAATCATAAAACATATGAAAAATATACATATAAGTATATACATACATACACCGCCGTACCTGAAAGAGACAATTATTAAAAGACAGTGCATTTAAACATATGTACAGGTGACAGTGGTACGAGTGTTGTTGAAAATATGCATGAGCGTGAATTATATTTTTTGTTTTAATTTTTCCTTGTTGCTCATCTAAATAAAATTAAAAAAAAAAGCATGCAACTATTAAAAAAAAGACACAAAAGTTAAAAAATTCTTAAATCTAAAGAATAAATAAAAATAAATCGAAAAACAAAATATATCTATATAAATACAAAAAAAACATGAAAGAATGCTACAGTCGCCTCGCGACTTTAGGATACCCGTTACTCAATGTTCGACCGATTGTTCCTATGGGAGCTATACGATATAGTCAAACGATCTGTATGAAACTTGGTCAGTACATTTATGTTATTGATAAATTTATTCAGTATCAGTTTCATTAAGATAGCTTGGTAAACACAGAAAATTTTCATACAAATTCATACTAAATGCAAATTTTTGACGTATTGTCCCTATGGGAGCTATACGATATAGTAGTCCGATTACTATGAAACTTGGTCAGTATATTTATATTAGTGACTTATTTATTTTGTGTCAGTTTCATTAAGATAGCTTAGTTAATGCAAAATTTTTTCATACTAATTTATATTTGGAGCGTGTTTTTGATCGATCGGCCCTATGTGAGCTATACGATATAGTTGTCCGATTTCGATCAAACTTGGTCAGTATATGAACTTAATAGACGTGTAGTCTCCGTGTAAATTTGGATCAAATAGCATTGCTAACAAAAAAGTTTTCTATACTAAAACATTCAAGTTTTATCTGTACATTTGCCTTTATATGAAGATAGAACGCCCTAAAGTGGGCGTGTCAAAAAACAAAAACAAACTCGTACTGCTTGGGTATTGTACCTTTCATTTGCGACCCCTTTCACCTTTCTAGCTCTTATAGTCTCTGAGATCCTTTTGTTCATACAGACGGACGGACGGACAGACGGACAGACGGACGGACAGACGGACATGGCTATATCGACTCGGCTATTGATGCTGATCAAGAATATATATACTTTATGGGGTCTGCCACGCCTCCTTCTGCCTGTTACATACATTCCAACGATTACAATATACCCTTGTACTCTACGAGTAACGGGTATAAAAACATTTGGTACTTGCACAATACACTAAACTACACAAAACACTATGGAAAGCTTTCCAAGATAAAGACATGTAAGTGATTATGTATTATTGTATATTATGTTTCGATATACAATTGAATTTGGTTTGAACAAATATTTATTTTTTCTATAATTCAGAATTTAATATAAAAGCTGAAAGTTAAAAAAATGAAAAATGAAAAAATTGCAATTTTCAAAGAAATTAATTTAAATAAAGAAAAATAAAAAAAATTGTTAAGAAAAAAGTTAAAGAAAATTTTAAGTAAACTAGTTAAAAAGAAAAATTGGGAAAAAGATAGAAAGAAATAAATAAATAAATAAATAAAAGAAATTTTTATTAAATATTTTTTTTTTTGGAAATAAATAGATAAAAAAAACATTATTTCACGCTGAAAAGAAAAAATTAATAAAACTATGTAGAACAATTTAAAAGTCACAAAAATGCAACCCCAAAAATATAAATAAATTTTTTGCAATTATTTTTGATTTAAATTAAAATAAATATATATTCACTTCTTATACCCTACATGCACTAAAATATATTGAAAAACAAAAAGAAAAATTTAATTGAAAATTGAAAACACACAACAACAACGCTAACCCACTGAATCCTAAAATATATGCACTTTAAAAACAATCCTATAAAAATTAAATAAATAATACAAATGCAAAAGTATCAAATATAAATAAATTAATTAGATTTGGCTTTCTTGAATAGTCGCTGAAAAAGAAATATAGAAATAGATACTATGGATCATGTTGAATAAATTGAATGTAAATCTGAAAATTATAATGAAGGCTTGAGTTTGTTATTAGGGGCTATGAAATGTTAAGGTGTTAAAATAAATAAACTAGGGAATCTCATAGACTCGCAAGGAGATTCATTGGTAGGGACGGTAAAGACCGCGAGGATCAAACAACATCTTTGATCCTGCACCAAACAATTGTATAAAGATTTCCTTTTCGCTTTTCACCTGTCTTAATAATATTGGTTACAATTGGTTTGTATTTTTAGAAGCTCGGCTTTCTCTTTTAGATTTCGTATCGTTTCAGCAGGGACTCTATAATAATAATTTTTATGTCGCGGGAACTTAAGGACACAGCAAACCCACCCCACCCCGAAAGAGCTGGGGTATTAAAGGGTCCCGACCACCGCTGTGAAACCGAGGGTCCACGAGAGTTTCACTCGAGACTCACATTGACGTTCAATGCGTTGCCACTTAGATTTTAGCACCCATTTTGGAGCACGAACGACAGTTTAAAACACGCGGATGTTACATAAACTTGTTTGGCGCCCAACGTGGGGCAACTACGATGTTACATAAATTTTTTTTGCGCCTAACGTGGGTCTAACTAAGATAGATCCTTTGTCAATATTTAGTCTAGAATGTAAAGTACATTTGTTTCTATTCTTAGTAGCCACACCTCCTACGATTGTGAGGTCCGAAATTAATATAGCTGAAATTGGTTAAAATTAAATTGTTGAGGTAATGGAACTTTAGCATTTGGCTTAGACCGAATGCACTGCCGACCAATGCATTTAATATATAGTTATCAAGAGTTTAGCAAAATAATCGGAATAAAGATCCACACTCACAATTGTTGCTCATTTGTCTTCGATAACCTTTTTGTTTATTTTTGTTTTATCGAATCGCTTATGACATTTCCAATATTGTGCTTCTTCTTCTGGAATCTTGCGTATTTAGCTAGGATTGAATACCCTGCCGAAGTAGGACAGCACATGTTTGGGTTGTTAGATGACTTCAATAAAATAAAAATAAATTAAAATAATTTGGTTTTCATTCCCGAAAGAAAATCTCTCGTTGCAGCATTATCATTAGTTATATATAATAAGATGATCAGTACTGCACCGCGGATTTGCTTAACCGGAAGGTAGTTGCACTAGCCCAGGATAATTTAAAATCTTTAATCGTTATACAAATTGTTCAAAAAATTGTTTAATATTTAGAACCTAAAAGAAATCATATGCCCCGTATATAAATTTAATTGAATTTAAAAATGCCCATAGGACATAGTCCTCCACACTCTCTCACATTTTCTGAGGACGTGAGAAATTGCGAAATTTGTTGTCAGATTTTGACCAATACACAATCATGTTACATTACTCAGTGTAAACACATTTTTCACAAGAATTGTATCGAAGATTGGTTAAAAACTCATGATAGGTGTCCAAATTGTGCCTCGTTGGTACAAATCCAAGACTTAAAACTAGTAATAGGTTGTTGTTCGCCTCAAGCGATGTCAGCAGATCCTTTAGCCCCAGATCCAAGTACTCGGGCAGTGACTCGTAACTTAGCGAAGTCTCTTAGAGATGTAGATACTCAAAGGGAACATCGTGAGTTAGTTACTTACCCAAATGATCGTCCTCCATCACGAGAAATGAACGTTAGGAGAAGAGGTCGTCCTGATCGCTCAACGATTAATCGTCGGAAAGTTCCGGTTGATTACTCAACCATTTAAAACATGATTGAGCAAACGGTAACTCGATTAATGTCGTCCTTGAACATGAGCAATTGAACTTCTCCTCATCCTGTACCTCGGCATTCAGTTCAGCTGTTATCGTCGAGCCATATGTCAGTCCATCCTAGCCAAGTAGCTCAAATAATGCAAAAATGGAATATCCAGTTTGATGGTACTGAAGAGGGCTTGAGTGTAGGCGAGTTTGTGTATCGTGTAAAAGTGCTAACAGAAAATACATTAGATGGAGATCTACATGCTGTATGTAAGCTTATGCATGTTTTGTTCGTAGGAAGAGCAAGAAACTGGTGTTGGAGATACCACAAGAAGGTAGAGCGAATCACGTGGCCGAATTTTGTTTCTCCTTACGACAGCAGTATGCAGATTATCGATCAGAATTTGCAAACAAAGAGGAAATACGTTCTCGGAAGCAGAAAAAGGGTGAATCCTTTACAAACTTTTATGAGGGCGTAGTGTCTCTCATCGACAAATCATCAGTTAGTATAGAAGAAGAAGAATTAGTTGAAATCCTAAAAAACAATCTTCTCCCGGAGACCCATCAGCAGTTGCTGCTTCAACCTGTGCATTCGGTGGGTCAGTTGCGAAAGTTGATTCGTATGCTCGAAAACTTGGTTACTGGAACCAATGACCATGTTGAGGTCTCGTCTCGGGCAAAACAGCCTTTACAAGGAGAAAGATCTATGCAGTCGATGAGATAGAGGAAGAAAATAGTCCGGATGAAATAGCAATACCGGAGATTGACGCTTTTCGCCAGTCAAACATAGTTTGCTGGAACAAACCTCAGGACATTTCTGGGAAAATTGTCTTGCTGAACGTCGCATATTTTGCTATGGTTTTGGTGCTCCAAATGTATACAAGCCTCAGTGCAAGACTTGTATAAAGCGTTTGTCGGAAAACCGACAAAAGGGTGCATCCAATAACAGCAGGATGCTCCCTCCAAAATCAAATTAAGAGAACAAGATGCAGATAAAAATAGTACTGCAGAAACAAATCCGCCTTAAGTTGATTCTGAAACAGTTGCTGATGAAATTAAGGTGCCTATGTATGCACGGCCTTATCATGAAAGGCTTAGAAATTATTTACAAGTTAGGAATAAGATTTTTAATGAAATAAGTATGTTAAAAGCAAGAAGTGCTTTGTGTTGTTGAAGAGTTTGCGATAAGTTCGGCAAATAGTCAAGAACGGGAAGATAATGCATATCCCTTGACAGAAGTGCAGTTAGAGGCCGTGAAATCTTTATTTCCAAATTGCCAAGAAGGACTAGGTCGTACCAGTTTAATCCAACATCATATTGACGTTGGTGATGCACGTCCAGTTAAACAGCGTTTTTATCCTGTCAGCCCGGCAGTAGAAACTCTACTATAACCGGAGATAGATCGTATGCTTGATCTCGATGATATAGAACCATCGAACAGCGCAAGGAGTTTTCCCATGCGGCTTGTTGTTAAACCGGAAAAAATTAGGTAATATTTAGATGCTCGGAAACTGAATGAAGCAGCGAGAATGGATGCTTATCCTTTACCTGGAGTTGAAGGAGTTTTTTCACGTTTGCCAAAAGCAAACATTATTACTAAGCTACATTTAAAAGACGCTTTTTGGCAAATTGAATTAACTACATAGGCAAAGCCACTAACGGATTTTACTATTCCTGGCTGACCACTTTATCAGTTTAAAGTAATGCCTTTGGGCTTATGCAATGACCCAACCACGATTTGTCGTCTTATGGACGAAATAATACCGCCAGATCTTCGATGATGTGATGTGTGTATAGCCTCTGAAAGCTTTTCTACACACTTAGCGGTGTTAGTTGGACTTGCGGAACAATTTCGCAAAGCAAACCTAACACTTAATATTGAAAAGAGTCATTTCTGCGTGAAGAGCGTAAGTTGTTTAGTTCATATTATAAGAAGTGGTGGAATACGTACGGATCCTGCAAAGATTGAACGTATTCAAAACTGGCCCCCACCAAAGAATCTTAAACAGGTTCGCGGATTTCTAGGTATATGCGGTTGGTACCGAAGGTTTATAAAGGATTATGCTGACATCACTTGTCCTAACAAAGAAGAAACAATTTGCATGGCCCAAAGAAGCACAAGATGCTATGGATAAGCTTTAAACTATACTCACTACAGCTCCAGTTTTACAAAATCCAGATTTTGGTAAAAAGTTTTATCTTTACTGCGATGCCAGTAATTTTGGACAAGGCGCTGTGTTAATACAGTTATCAGCAGAAGACGAAGAAATGCCCATTGCATTTATGTCCAAAAAACTGAATCGCGCACAACGGAATTAATGCGTGACAGAAAGAGAATGTGTGGTCGTAGTTCTAG
Organism: Drosophila acutilabella; assembly: GCA_035046005.1. Lineage (NCBI taxonomy): Eukaryota > Metazoa > Arthropoda > Insecta > Diptera > Drosophilidae > Drosophila > Drosophila acutilabella. Next base: position 11,284,963 of record JAWNOK010000068.1, read on the forward strand.
CCTTAGAGAAGTTTAGGTGTTATCTGGAGTTACAGGAATTTAAAGTTGTTACAGACCACTCGAGTCTCCTTTGGCTAATGCGTCACCAAAATGCTTCTGGTAGGCTTGCTAGATGGATTTTTCGACTGCAGACCTATAAATTTACAATTTCACATAGGAAAGGTAAGGATCGTATAGTTCCTGATGCTCTGTCCAGAATTTGTGAAGAAGAGATTGCAGAGCTTGAAATCGGTCCTATAGTAGACTTGGCCAGGATTGGCTAACGATGTACGCAATTATATCCGTAGCTGCGATACTTGCTATTCAAGAATTTTTGCTTAAACACATATTTCATTGCTTTGAAGTCCCTGAAGTATTGGTTAGCGATAATGGCACACAGTTTCGTGCTAATGAATTTAATGCATTCCTTAAAGAACTTGGCGTAAGACACGTATATACAGCCTTGTATTCGCCTCAGAGCAACGCCGCGAAACGTGTAAATCGCTCGCTTCTAGCTGCTGTTAGGACATATCTTAAAGAAGACCAGACTCAATGGGACACAAATATAACTGCTATATCCTGTGCGTTAAGATCTTCAGTTCACCAGTCCTTAGGTTGTTCACCATACCAAGCTTTGTTCGGATTAAACATGATCACTCATGGCAACGATTATCGTCTACTAAAGAATGCATCTTTACTAGAAGAGCCGCATGGAGCTGTTCCTAGAGTAGATAAACTTGCCTTATTGCGAAAGGATTTACAAAAGAATATTCGGACAGCTTATGAGCGTAATGCAGCTCAATATAATTTGCGATCCAAACCGGTGTGTTATAAAGAAGGTCAAGAGGTATTTAGAAGGAATTTCTGCCTTAGTAAATTTTCGCAAAATTTTAATGCTAAATTGGCACTACAATTTGTTAAATGCCGCATTAAGAAAAAACTTAGAAATAGCTTTTATATCCTAGAAAATTTACAGGGACAAGAGGTAGGAGCATATCATGCAAAAGATATTCGTATCTGATTCCCGCTAATCTTCTATCTATCGTATCAGATTATCGTGTGTGTAATGGTCGGCAGCTGTTCGACGCAAGCTATGACAAACAAGATAAACACAAAAAAAAGAGGGGAAAATAAGATCAGGAAGAGAAATAGATAAATAAAAAATAGAGGGGAAACTAAGTGCACGAGCGCATGTGAGTAGATAAGAATTGATATCGAGCTTTCGCATGCAGTGTGCAAGTAAACGAAAAGAAGGGGAAGCAGATAAAACAGAGAGCGGTGTTATCCGAAATGCGGATAGGCAAGAGCACCGTGGGTCCATATCGGTATTATTCCAATCTGAGAGCGTTGAGCATGGAATATGGGCCTATAAAAGGAGACATCTTGCCAAAAATCGCCCTTTTTCTTTGGACGATCTCCTTGGTGTCAAAACCACATTTTTAAGTACCAGGTACAGTTGCTGAGAGATGTTACGGTGAAACAAAAATCTAATTTTTCCTGTAATTAGCAACCACGGTGCAGCCGCTTTGCTTTTGTGTTCGTTTTACTGCCGCCGTTTCGATTGCAGCTCAGCGCAGCAGCTATTGCTGATTACCAAAAAGAAAGAGTATGTGCCATAATTATAATAAGTTCTTTTTCAAGAAACTAAGTTTTAATTAAATTTTGTTCGAATCTAGGTTCCAGTAATATTTCCACCCTAACCACGCCAAAGGATCATGTGGATCTTTAAGTAGAGGTTAGGCTGTCCGAAATTCGGATAGTCCCCACTAAAAGAGAGGACAGCGGGGGAAAACATAACCTGCATTGTATTTCCATTTTACAGTCATAAAATAAGTGCCAAGAATAGTATAAAAAAACCCGAAAAAATTAATAAAAAAAATATATATAATAATATATATTAAAACTAATGCCAATCAGTGCTTAAAAGTATCTATAAATCTATCTTAAAAAACATTTGATCTTCAAAAGAAAAAAGGAAAACAACAGTACCTACATACATGTATATATGTACATGCGTGGAAGTGACATATATACATATTTATATATATATATATATATATATTTATATATATGTATATATATATATGTGCATCTCTCAGGTGCAAATGCTGAAAAAAATAATAATGTATATACATATATACATCTGTATGTGAACAAAGTTAAAAAAATTATAAAACATATGGAAAAAATATACATATAAATATATACATAAATACACCGCCTTACCTAAAGCAGACAATTATTAAAAGACTGTGCATTTAAACAAGTACTGTTGAAAATATGCATGAGCGTGAATTATTTTTTTTCATTTTCCCTTGTTGCTCATCTAAATAAAATTTAAAAAAGGCATGCAAAATTTAAAAAAGACACAAAAGTTAAAAAACTCTTAAATCTAAAGAATAAATAAAAATAAATCGTAAAACATAATATATCTAGATAAATACAAAAAAAAAACAAGTAAGAAAGGCTACAGTCGATCGAGCCGACTGTAAAAGACCCCGTACTCCCATAGTATTGCATTTTATTTAAATTAAAATTTTCAAATGAAATTTAAAAAATTAAAATTAAATATTTACATTTTGAATTAAAATTAAGAAATAAATAAATTAACAACTGTCATCGTCAGTTGCACAACGACCCTCTTCTATCATTCTTCCGATTATTTGCATATATGTATGTGCACACATACATATGTGTGTATGTATAGCATTGGTCGGCGCGGCCAGCGGCTCCGGGCAGCGCTGCCGCCAGCAGGTAGAGAAAACGTTCGAACATATGTTTGTATGTTTCTGTGTTTGTTTGTATGTGTTGCGCGCATGCAGTGATTTTGCTTTAAAATAACTTCGACTTTGAACCGTAATTTCTCTGTTGTTTGACATAGGATTTTGATGCCACTTTCAGGAAAGTTAGAAATAGTAATTCTCTAAGCGTATGTTAAATTACAACACTGTACTATTTGATTTAATGCTTTCAAAAAGGCATTGAAGCTGGAGAGTTTTTTAGTTCTGATGAGCAAAGGGGGCGTGGCAGCTCAAAATTTTGAATGGCGTTATATTAAGGCTGTCTCTAGGAACCTGTATACCAAAATTGGTGCTCCTAAGTGCTATAGTTACTGAGATATTCGCCTAAAACACAAATTTTTTCGAGGTTTGTCTGGTTTTTTGCTCATTGCGGTGGCGGTAAGGGGCGTGGCAACAATTTGAAATAAACTTGATCTGCGTACATCATAAACGGACTTTCATTGTGAATTTGGTGTCTCTAGCTTTTGTAGTTTAAAAGATCCAGGTGTTCATACAGACGGACGGACAGACGGACAGACGGACGGACGGACAGACGGACAGACGGACATTGCTATATCGACTCGGCTGTTGATGCTGATCAAGAATATATATACTTTATGGGGTCGGCCACGCCTCCTTCTGCCTGTTACGCACATCTCGCTTCTGACAAACTTAATAGACCCGCTTTACTCTTTTTTAAAGAGTACGGGGTCTAAAAAAAAACATTTTGTACTTGCACAATACACTAAACTACACAACACACGATGGAAAGCTTTCCAGCGCGGGATAAAGACACGTAAGTAATATGTATTATTGTATATTATGTTTCGATTTACAGTTGAATTTGGTTTGAACAAATAATTATTTTTTCTGTAATTCAGAATTTAATATAAAAGCTGAAAGTTAAAAAAATGAAAAATGAAAAAATTGCAATTTTTAAAGAAATTAATTTAATGAAGAAAAATATAAATATTAAAGCAAAAAATTAAAGATAATTTTAAGAAAATTATTTAAAAGAAAAAAGGAAAAAATGTAGAGAGAAATAAATACTTAAAGAAATTTTTATTAAATAAATAGATAAAAACATTATTTCACGCTGAATAGAAAAAAATTATTAAAAATATGTAGAAAAATTTAAAAGAAAAAAAAAAAAATTCAACCCCAAAAATATAAATTAATTTTTTTGCAATTATTTTTGATTTAAATTAAAATAAATATATATTCACTACTTATGCCCTACATGCACTAAAATATATTGAAAAGCAAAGAGAAAAATTTAATTAAAACAAGTAAGAAAGGCTACAGTCGATCGAGCCGACTGTAAAAGACCCCGTACTCCCATAGTATTGCATTTTATTTAATTTAAAATTTTCAAATGAAATTTAAAAAATTAAAATTAAATATTTACATTTTGAATTAAAATTAAAAAATAAATAAATTAACAACTGTCATCGTCAGCACTCGAACCCGCGATCCATGCGAAGGTTCCACATTGCGCCGCAACTCTATCAGTTGCACCACACCCCTCTTCTATCATTCTTCCGATTATTTCCATATAAGTATGTGCACACATACATATGTGTGTATGTATAGCATTGGTCGGCGCGGCCAGCGGCTCCGGGCAGCGCTGCCGCCAGCAGGTAGAGAAAACGTTCGAACATATGTTTGTATGTTTCTGTGTTTGTTTGTATGTGTTGCGCGCATGCAGTGATTTTGCTTTAAAATAACTTCGACTTTGAACCGTAATTTCTCTGTTGTTTCACATAGGATTTTGATGCCACTTTCAGGAAAGTTAGAAATAGTAATTCTCTAAGCGTATGTTAAATTACAACACTGTACTATTTGATTTAATGCCTGAAACAAGGCATTGAAGCTGGAGAGTCTTTTATTTCTGATGAGCAAAGGGGGCGTGGCAGCTCAAAATTTTTAATGACATTATACTAAGGCTGTCTCTAAGAACCTGTACGTGCTATAGTTACTGAGATATTCACCTATAACACAAATTTTTTCGAGGTGTGTCTGGTTATTTGCTCATTGCGGGGGCGGTAAGGGGCGTGGCAACAATTTGAAATAAACTTGATCTGCTCTACAAAATAACGGACTTACATTCCAAATTTGGTGTCTCTAGCTCTTGTAGTTTAAAAGATCCAGGTGTTCATACGGACGGACAGACGGACAGACGGACAGACGGACATGGCTATATCGACTCGGCTGTTGATGCTGATCAAGAATATATATACTTTATGAGGTCGGCCACGCCTCCTTCTGCCTGTTACGCACATCTCGCTTCTGACAAACTTAATAGACCCCCTTTACTCTTTTTTAAAGAGTACGGGGTCTAAAAACACACAAACACGACGATAACCCACTGAATCCTAAGATAAGCACTTGAATAAAATCTTATAAAAATTATAAAATTAATAGAAAAGTAAAAGTATCAAATATAAATAAATGAATTAGTATTTGGCATTCTTGAATAGTCGCTCAAAATGAAATATAGTAATAGATACTATGGATCATGTTAAATAAATTGAATGTAAATTTGAAAATTATAATGAAGGTTTGAGTTTGTTATTAGGGGCTATGCAATGTTAACAATTGTATAAAGATTTTCTTTTCGCTTTTCACCTGTCTTAATAATAAAAATAATAATAATAATAATAATAATAATAATTTAATAATAATTAAATAAATAATACAAATGCAATAGTATCAAATATAAATAAATTAATTAGATTAGGCTTTCTTAAAAAGTCGCTGAAAAAGAAATATATATCGCTGAAGAAGAAACAATTTGCATGGCCCAAAGAAGCACAAGATGCTATGGACAAGCTTTAAACTATACTCACTACAGCTCCAGTTTTACAAAATCCAGATTTTGGTAAAAAGTTTTATCTTTACTGCGATGCCAGTAATTTTGGACAAGGCGCTGTGTTAATACAGTTATCAGCAGAAGACGAAGAAATGCCCATTGCATTTATGTCCAAAAAACTGAATCGCGCACAACGGAATTAATGCGTGACAGAAAGAGAATGTGTGGTCGTAGTTCTAGCCTTAGAGAAGTTTAGGTGTTATCTGGAGTTACAGGAATTTAAAGTTGTTACAGACCACTCGAGTCTCCTTTGGCTAATGCGTCACCAAAATGCTTCTGGTAGGCTTGCTAGATGGATTTTTCGACTGCAGACCTATAAATTTACAATTTCACATAGGAAAGGTAAGGATCAAATATAACTGCTATATCCTGTGCGTTAAGATCTTCAGTTCACCAGTCCTTAGGTTGTTCACCATACCAAGCTTTGTTCGGATTAAACATGATCACTCATGGCAACGATTATCGTCTACTAAAGAATGCATCTTTACTAGAAGAGCCGCATGGAGCTGTTCCTAGAGTAGATAAACTTGCCTTATTGCGAAAGGATTTACAAAAGAATATTCGGACAGCTTATGAGCGTAATGCAGCTCAATATAATTTGCGATCCAAACCGGTGTGTTATAAAGAAGGTCAAGAGGTATTTAGAAGGAATTTCTGCCTTAGTAAATTTTCGCAAAATTTTAATGCTAAATTGGCACTACAATTTGTTAAATGCCGCATTAAGAAAAAAACTTAGAAATAGCTTTTATATCCTAGAAAATTTACAGGGACAAGAGGTAGGAGCATATCATGCAAAAGATATTCGTATCTGATTCCCGCTAATCTTCTATCTATCGTATCAGATTATCGTGTGTGTAATGGTCGGCAGCTGTTCGACATATTTGTCGCCTGCGCTGTAACGCATGTAACGCAAGCTATGACAAACAAGATAAACACAAAAAAAAGAGGGGAAAATAAGATCAGGAAGAGAAATAGATAAATAAAAAATAGAGGGGAAACTAAGTGCACGAGCGCATGTGAGTAGATAAGAATTGATATCGAGCTTTCGCATGCAGTGTGCAAGTAAACGAAAAGAAGGGGAAGCAGATAAAGCAGAGAGCGGTGTTATCCGAAATGCGGATAGGCAAGAGCACCGTGGGTCCATATCGGTAATATTCCAATCTGAGAGCGTTGAGCATGGAATATGGGCCTATAAAAGGAGACATCTTGCCAAAAATCGCCCTTTTTCTTTGGACGATCTCCTTGGTGTCAAAACCACATTTTTAAGTACCAGGTACAGTTGCTGAGAGATGTTACGGTGAAACAAAAATCTAATTTTTCCTGTAATTAGCAACCACGGTGCAGCCGCTTTGCTTTTGTGTTCGTTTTACTGCCGCCGTTTCGATTGCCGCTCAGCGCAGCAGCTATTGCTGATTACCAAAAAGAAAGAGTATGTGCCATAATTATAAGAAGTTCTTTTTCAAGAAACTAAGTTTTAATTAAATTTTGTTCGAATCTAGGTTCCAGTAATATTTCCACCCTAACCACGCCAAAGGATCATGTGGATCTTTAAGTAGAGGTTAGGCTGTCCGAAATTCGGATAGTCCCCACTAAAAGAGAGGACAGCGGGGGAAAACATAACCTGCATTGTATTTCCATTTTACAGTCATAAAATAAGTGCCAAGAATAGTATAAAAAAACCCGAAAAAATTAATAAAAAAAATATATATAATAATATATATTAAAACTAATGCCAATCAGTGCTTAAAAGTATCTATAAATCTATCTTAAAAAACATTTGATCTTCAAAAGAAAAAAGGAAAACAACAGTACCTACATACATGTATATATGTACATGCGTGGAAGTGACATATATACATATTTATATATATATATATATATATATTTATATATATGTATATATATATATGTGCATCTCTCAGGTGCAAATGCTGAAAAAAATAATAATGTATATACATATATACATCTGTATGTGAACAAAGTTAAAAAAATTATAAAACATATGGAAAAAATATACATATAAATATATACATAAATACACCGCCTTACCTAAAGCAGACAATTATTAAAAGACTGTGCATTTAAACATATGTACGGGTGACAGTGGAACAAGTACTGTTGAAAATATGCATGAGCGTGAATTATTTTTTTTTCATTTTCCCTTGTTGCTCATCTAAATAAAATTTAAAAAAGGCATGCAAAATTTAAAAAAGACACAAAAGTTAAAAACTCTTAAATCTAAAGAATAAATAAAAATAAATCGTAAAACATAATATATCTAGATAAATACAAAAAAAAAAAAAAAACATTTTGTACTTGCACAATACACTAAACTACACAACACACGATGGAAAGCTTTCCAGCGCGGGATAAAGACACGTAAGTAATATGTATTATTGTATATTATGTTTCGATTTACAGTTGAATTTGGTTTGAACAAATAATTATTTTTTTCTGTAATTCAGAATTTAATATAAAAGCTGAAAGTTAAAAAAATGAAAAATGAAAAAATTGCAATTTTTAAAGAAATTAATTTAATGAAGAAAAATATAAATATTAAAGCAAAAAATTAAAGATAATTTTAAGAAAATTATTTAAAAGAAAAAAGGAAAAAATGTAGAGAGAAAAAAATACTTAAAGAAATTTTTATTAAATAAATAGATAAAAACATTATTTCACGCTGAATAGAAAAAAATTATTAAAAATATGTAGAAAAATTTAAAAGAAAAAAAAAAATGCAACCCCAAAAATATAAATTAATTTTTTTGCAATTATTTTTTATTTAAATTAAAATAAATATATATTCACTACTTATGCCCTACATGCACTAAAATATATTGAAAAGCAAAGAGAAAAAGTTAATTAAAACAAGTAAGAAAGGCTACAGTCGATCGAGCCGACTGTAAAAGACCCCGTACTCCCATAGTAGTGCATTTTATTTAAATTAAAATTTTAAAATGAAATTTAAAAAATTAAAATTAAATATTTACATTTTGAATTAAAATTAAAAAATAAATAAATTAACAACTGTCATCGTCAGCACTCGAACCCGCGATCCATGCGAAGGTTCCACATTGCGCCGCAACTCTATCAGTTGCACCACACCCCTCTTCTATCATTCTTCCGATTATTTCCATATAAGTATGTGCACACATACATATGTGTGTATGTATAGCATTGGTCGGCGCGGCCAGCGGCTCCGGGCAGCGCTGCCGCCAGCAGGTAGAGAAAACGTTCGAACATATGTTTGTATGTTTCTGTGTTTGTTTGTATGTGTTGCGCGCATGCAGTGATTTTGCTTTAAAATAACTTCGACTTTGAACCGTAATTTCTCTGTTGTTTCACATAGGATTTTGATGCCACTTTCAGGAAAGTTAGAAATAGTAATTCTCTAAGCGTATGTTAAATTACAACACTGTACTATTTGATTTAATGCCTGAAACAAGGCATTGAAGCTGGAGAGTCTTTTATTTCTGATGAGCAAAGGGGGCGTGGCAGCTCAAAATTTTTAATGACATTATACTAAGGCTGTCTCTAAGAACCTGTACGTGCTATAGTTACTGAGATATTCACCTAAAACACAAATTTTTTCGAGGTGTGTCTGGTTATTTGCTCATTGCGGGGGCGGTAAGGGGCGTGGCAACAATTTGAAATAAACTTGATCTGCTCTACAAAATAACGGACTTACATTCCAAATTTGGTGTCTCTAGCTCTTGTAGTTTAAAAGATCCAGGTGTTCATACGGACGGACAGACGGACAGACGGACATGGCTATATCGACTCGGCTGTTGATGCTGATCAAGAATATATATACTTTATGGGGTCGGCCACGCCTCCTTCTGCCTGTTACGCACATCTCGCTTCTGACAAACTTAATAGACCCCCTTTACTCTTTTTTTAAGAGTACGGGGTCTAAAAACACACAAACACGACGATAACCCACTGAATCCTAAGATAAGCACTTGAATAAAATCTTATAAAAATTATAAAATTAATAGAAAAGTAAAAGTATCAAATATAAATAAATGAATTAGTATTTGGCATTCTTGAATAGTCGCTCAAAATGAAATATAGTAATAGATACTATGGATCATGTTAAATAAATTGAATGTAAATTTGAAAATTATAATGAAGGTTTGAGTTTGTTATTAGGGGCTATGAAATGTTAAGGTGTTAAAATAAATAAACTAGGGAATCTCATAGACTCGCAAGGAGATTCATTGGTAGGGAGGGTAAAGACCGCGAGGATCAAACAACATCTTTGATCCTGCACCAAACAATTGTATAAAGATTTCCTTTTCGCTTTTCACCTGTCTTAATAATATTGGTTACAATTGGTTTGTATTTTTAGAAGCTCGGCTTTCTCTTTTAGATTTCGTATCGTTTCAGCAGGGACTCTATAATAATAATTTTTATGTCGCGGGAACTTAAGGACACAGCAAACCCACCCCACCCCGAAAGAGCTAGGGTATTAAAGGGTCCCGACCACCGCTGTGAAACCGAAGTTCCACGTGTGTTTCACTCGGGGCTCACATTGACGTTCAATGCGTTGCCACTTAGATTTCGGCACCCATTTTGGAGCACGAACGACAGCACTAAAACACGCGTTTGTTACACGTACCGCAGGAGATCCAACTTTATATTAGTTTTCAAGATCATAATAATAATAAACACTTTCTCGACGGTAAGACTCTTCAGAGAATAGAGTCGTTCAATGATTTGGGTATCCTTTTCGATGCAAAACTAAAGTTTGATAAGCACATCTCTTCTGCTGCTAATCGAGCTTTTGGTGTCTTGGGTTCATAAAGCGGTGGTCTAAGGAATTTGACGATCCCTACCTAACAAAATCTCTGTATAATTCACTTGTACGCCCTACTCTTGAATATGGATCGTGTGTATGGTCTCCCCAATACATTGTTCATCAGGAGAGATTAGAAACAGTACAAAAACAATTTCTTCTGTTTGCCCTAAGGGGCCTTGGTTCGAATACTAATCTTCGATTACCTTTGTATCGTCGTAGACTTTTGTTAATTAACCTCCCTTCCGTTTTAGATCGCAGAACCATGCTTGGTGTAGTTTTCTTACACAAACTAATTAATGGTCAGATTGATTCATCGTATCTAATTAGCCAAATACGGTTCCGATCCGAAATACTAGAAATTTTCTTCCTTTGTTCCTTCAACGCTCTACTACGAATTATGCTTCTGTTTTTCTGAGGTTTTCCTAACCCTTAAAACGATTGTTGGACCAACGTTTCTTATGTTTTTTATTTTCTAATATGTCCCCAGTTAGTTAATTCATTTGTTAATTAAACTTAAATTTAATTCCTAATTTCAGTTTGTGATGAGAAATGAACCACAATGTTTATTCCTAACCATAGTTTACACTATATTTTATTTTAAACATACTGAGATTGTCAGCAGATGCTGGCGTGCATGTTGTCCGTTCGTTTGTTTGTTTGTTACTGAGAAATATGAAATGTTGCGAAACATTACGCAGAATGCTGCAACTGGTTAAGTTAGAAGGAGACAACTGTATTGATTGAACAAAAATTTACGCCGACATACTGGCGTCTGCCAATTTCACAACGACGAGCAATATTACGTTGTGCTTCTATACATGCAGAAAAAATCAAAAAATGTTGCTAGCAATTGGTTCCTGAACATCCCGGCCCCCCTGAAACTTCGTTTCTGAACATGGTAGTACTGCGATCTTCGTGATGGGTCGAGTCATCTTTCCAGAAGAGACCCTTAGTTTGACTGCTCGAACTAGACCATCCTCTCCAGGGTATGTTTCGATCACGCGACCCAAGTTCCATGCCGGTGGAGCACCTGAGTCTTTGATGAGAACGATGTCTCCAGTTGCAATGTTAGGCGTCTTGGTAGCCCATTTAGGCCGTTGTTGCAGGGATGTCAGATACTCCTGGTGCCAACGCCTCCAAAAACCTTGCAGCATTGCTTGAATGTGCTGCCAGTAGTCCAAACGATTGGTAGGTAACTCGTCGTAGTTCCCCTCTGGGACAGCCGTATAGTTCCAGCCCATCAAGAAGTGGGCCGGTGACAAATATGCGATTTCGGCGTCTGGTGTTGCATATAGTGGCTGAGAATTGACGACTGCTTCGATTTGGGCGAGCAGTGTGTGCATCTGCTCGAACGTAATGATGGATGCTCCGATCACTCGGCGTAAGTGAAGCTTGACGGAGCGAACTGCAGACTCCCATTTGCCACCCCAGTGTGGCGAAAATGGTGGAATGAAATTCAACTTGATGCCCTGCTCTGCCAGGGTTCTTGTAACGATCTTGTTGTGCTCCAGTGAAGTGTGTAACTGAAGTATCTCGTCCAGCACTCGTTTAGCTCCGACAAAATTGCGACCGTTATCGCTGTATATTTCTGCACATTTCCCACGTCGTGCTCAAATCTGTTGCCAACTCCAGATGTATTGCTGATGTGACCATACAAACAAATAGGCAGATGTAGCCCTTCTCTTTACGTAGATTGCGTCCCTTGTGGACTTTCAGCATCATAGGTCCAGCATAATTGCACCCAGTGTGCTCAAATGGAAAGGCTTTTCGAACTCGAATTGCCGGTAGATTTGCCATAATTTGATGTGCGGTGTGATGACGTTGTTTGAAGCAGTTGAGACATTCATGAGTGATTCGCCGTATGAGGTTTCGTGCTTCAAAGATCCAATACTTTTGACGAATGATTACAAACATTGCATTTACTCCAGGGTGCATGTTGACTTGATGCTCGTGCTGTAGCAGCAACTCAACTTAGCTGTAATGCTTTGGTAGAACAACTGGATGCTTGGCATCTGCTGGCAGGAGGGATCTTTCCAAGCGTCCGCCGACACGTATAAGACCATCTTCGTCAATGTAGGGATCCAGCTTGCCTAACTTCGATTGGTACTCCACAGGTTGCTTCTTAACTAACTGTTGCCGATCCTTGTTGAATGCATTTTGTGCCTGTTGTAGGCAGAATATCCGTGCGTTGTCCATCGCATGATACTCAAAGTGTTCCAAATGGATTGCTTTTCTTGTCCTGATTCGAGTGATGAAACGTCTAACATATGCTATGACTCGAATTAATTTTCGCCATGATGAAACTCGTGAAACAAGTAACTCAAAGGGAGAAGACTCTGTTGTTGTTGCTGTTAAGGCTGTTGCTTTAAATTCAACTTCTGCGTCTGGTTTAAAAATCGAGCAGCAGTATTGGGATTGCTGCATTATGTTCTGGTATTCCTGTGCCTTGTGTAGCCAAGATGGACCATCCCACCACAAGTCGAACTTCAATAAATCCTTGGCCAGCATGCCTCTCGATGCACAGTCGGCGTGGTTCTCTTTGGTATTTACATGCCTCCAAGAGCTGCGTGGAATGGTTTCCAAGATCTCTGCTGTACGGTTGAACACAAACATTTTTAGCTTGCTTGGTTGGTGCGAAAGCCATGACAGAACAATTTTTGAGTCGCACCATGCGTGTATCTTTACTTCCTTCTGACGCAGACCAGATTTGACTCCGTGTACGAGTCGAGCCAAGAGTAGAGCTCCGCATAACTCCAATCGTGGCAGCGTTTTCTGCTTCAATGGTGCTATTCTTGTCTTTGCAGCTATAAGTGATACCCAAACGACGACAGCAGAGTAAGCCTTGAGCGAAGCGTCCGAAAATGCGTGTAGCTCCATCCCATTCTCGGCACCATTGATGTAACCAGCTAGCCTGAGTTGATGTATCGAGATGTCCCTGCGATACGCTTGCCATAAGTGTGCTTGATTCACTGGGAGCTCAGAGTCCCAGTCCAAGTTAAGTAGCCATAATTCCTGAAGTAGGATTTTAAACTGCACTACCACTGGCGCTAAAATGCCAAGTGGGTCAAAGATGCGAGCCACATCCGAAAGAACTTGTGTACAGCCAAATTCTTCCTTCAACGATATGTGGTATGTGATTGTGTCTTCTCCAGGGTGCTTGTGCTCATCGTTCCGAAATGTATGACAACTCGGATCCACAATCCAGTAAAATGCGACACGTGATGAAATCTCCTCTAGAATTTTGAACGTACACCAGCGCTGTTGGCAGTGTACTTCTTCTTTGTCCGGTACTTTGGACAGGTTTGTTTCCAGAAACGTTTGTCATTGCTACTAGCGATGTAGCAGCATCCTCTGATGCTTTACTTTGTTGCTGTGGTGCTGCAGCCTTCTCCAGTGTTGATCTATCGAAGTGCAGAGTTCAATGATGACGGCGCTTGCAATGCCTGCAGGAAAACTTCGATGGACGAGCGCTTACTCCATGGCCATGTTTCAAACAATTGAAACACAGATGCTTCTCCTTGACAAATTCACAACGGTGCTTGCTCCGTGCTGTTGCATTTTGTACACTTGTCTGTGTTGGCGAGCAAAGTGCGCGCTTGCCTTTTTCCTTTGTCAACACTAAGTTTGTTGACAGTCTGATCATTTGATTGGCTGAGCTCAAGCCGATCACAACGTCCGTCCAGAAACTTTAGCAACTCTTCCACTGTAGGACTCTCTGTATCCTGACTTTTGTCGATCCATTTACGACGTGTTGCCTCATCCACTTTGGCGATAAGAAGGTATATCAGCCAAACGTCTCGTCCAGTTTGTCTAGACGCATCTAATGCCCTTATGACATCCGCAGCTCCACTTGATAACAAACGTAGCGATAATAGATTATTATCGACTACTTTTGCCAGTCCTGTGAACGCGTCTAATAACATGTTCACCAAGTATCGTGGCTTCTCATAGCGATCACTCAACGATTTCCAAGCTATTTCATAATTCGCATCGACCGTGGGCAAATGCTGAATAAGTATCGCAGCGTCTCCTTCTAGACAGGATTTCAAATGGTGGAACTTCTGTATGTTCGTTAACGTCTCCTTCCTGTGAATGGCACTCTCGTTGAGACCTTTGAACGCATGCCATTCTTTGTAGTTGCCATTGAATGGCTTGATGTGTATTTTGGGCAACTCCCAATCTCTTGCTGGTGGCCCTGCCACGGCCTGTGAGCCTGACGGCGTATTACTAACGATGTTTGTTGATGACAACCGATTCATCATTTGCAACAAAACCTCCTTGTGGAGCTCCATTTGTTGTAAGATCCCCTGGATGGGCGATCCTTCTTCTCTACCAGCGTCGCTCCAAGTAGCTCCGCCTTCTGCTGCATTGCCCGTAGCCGCTGACTTTAACGACTTGAGACGAGCACATGCCTGTTCATACTTTTCTTCATAGGTTATGTTCTCCAGTGCTGAGTCTGTGCACCCGGGTTGATCGTATTTCGTATTTCTCGAGCTCGTGACCAAGGCTGACGAACTCCTTGCATGTGCTTACCAAGGTCTCCAATTTTGTGTCTATGTCGAAAATGTTGTGTTCCTCTGGGGGATTTTGTGCGTATCCCTGAATGCGTGAGATTGAAGCCTTCAATCTACCTCTGATTTTGATCAATGCCTTGACGTTCTCCATGTTCTCGAATGTCTATAAATTGCTACGCGCGCGGTAGCTCCAGACCAACAAAATGCTTTTTCCTTACGAAATGTATTGTCAATATGATGTTCGGCGTCAGTTGCGTCGAAATCCACAAGATTGAGTAACAAAACAACAATGCCCAACGAATCCGGCTCGAAGGACCAAAATTATGGTTAGGAATAAACATTGTGTTTAATTTCTCATCATAATTTTGGTCATCCAGCTCGAAGGACCAAAATTATGATGAGAAATGAACCACAATGTTTATTCCTAACCATAGTTTACACTATATTTTATTTTAAACATACTGAGATTGTCAGCAGATGCTGGCGTGCGTGTTGTCCGCTCGTTTGTTTGTTTGTTACTGAGAAATATGAAATGTTGCGATACATTACGCAGAATGCTGCAACTGGTTAAGTTAGAAGGAGACAACTGTATTGATTGAACAAAAATTTACGCCGACATACTGGCGTCGGCCAATTTCACAACGACGAGCAATATTACGTTGTGCTTCTATACATGCATAAAAAATCAAAAAATGTTGCTAGCAATTGGTTCCTCAACAGTTTGATAACTTATTTTTGTTTTTAAAGTAAATTTTAAACATTTTTTTTTTTTAATTTTTGTTAATTTAAAATTTCTTTAATTTAATTAATTTTTCTTATTGTGTCGACTGCCCATAGACTCACAATAAATAAATAATGAATTATATAAATATAATATACCATGTATATGTATGAACCAATCGTGTTATCACATCTTTGAGTTGGCTGGCAGTTGTGATTGTTAATTGAGCACTTATTAATATCTATAGGAAGTGTGCACATACAACAAATGTTAATGAATACAATCATTTTTATTGGCATTTGTATACTGTACTATACTATGTAGCATTTGCTTAAGTACTCACCCACGTACTCATTTTGTGTGGTTGGCAGACAGTTACATTAACAACTGCCTATGGTATTCTTGCATTTCTGATGCATTTCCGATTTGCATGTATTTGTAGTATTAAAATTACACTCATCAATGTCAACACAACTGCCTTTCTTGAGATAGAAACCCGCGCCACAGGTTTCCTGACCATCCGCGGGTGTGCAGTCGTATCCACCTGGAGTATTGGTACATTCGTAGCCCTTCTCACAGGGTGACTTCTCGCATTCATCCTCGTCTAAAAAACATTAATATAAAAAATATATTAATAATATTATAATTATAGTATATATAAGAAAACTTTTCTGCCCTGTTGTCCATTTACTTTATCCACCATCACAATCCTCCAGTTTTCATTATAATCAAATTGTTTGGGGCAGCTATTGGCCTTGATGTTAAGACAACGATAGGAGCCAGTCTGATTATGACAATATTGTGTAGATTTGTATTCATCCACATCAACACATTTGCCATGATTTGAGTCTAGATAGTATCTATCCCTCTTCTACTGAGGGCATGTCACATTGTTATTATCCAACTTGAAGCCGGGATTACAACTGCGTTGTGTTTTCACAAATATGTGTACACAGATTTCGCACCTTTTTACAAATGTCATCTAAAAATTAAAAAAAGAATCAAATAGTTATGAAATTTTATTTAATTTAATGTTAAAACAATTGTGCCATCCTCATTTTCCTTCGTTTGATCGAATTCCTCTTCACGGTTATCATCCTTATCATTGTCGACTTCGTCTTTGGGTTCAACTGGCTGTGGAACATCAACAGTGTCCAGTTTATTGTCAGTCTCAGAATTGGTCAAGCTATTACCAGCATAGCAAATGCGATAGTATTCGATGTTCGATAGAAAGCAGTTTAAGGGATCCTTGCACTTCTGCTGACTGGCCTTGACTGCCAGACCAACTAAAATGAAATAACTAATTCAATAAAATTTTTAATGAGCTAAGAGTATTTTAAGTGCTTGCCTTGACATGCCAGACAGCAATCCGTAAACAAAATGGATATATAATTAAGTCCATTCACGCATTTGGTTCCTTCAAGTGCCGCCAAGCAACCCAGTTCACAGTTCCTTTGCTCCTGTTCACGGGAACAACAAACTCCAAATGTGGAGGTACATATTCCAAGCCATAGCCCTGGAATACTATTTACAGATGACTCTGACTTTTCGCATCCATTCGTTGTGCGTTCATTTCTAAGTCCACTTATGCAAACCTTTCGTATGTAATCCGCAATTTGTTCTATTAATTGGTTTTTAAACAAATATAATTATTAATATAAAAGTTGTCCAGACTTGCCGGGCCTTGCTGGAAATATGTAAATATATATGTATATGTGCTGTGCGCTAATAAGAGAAGTTTAATGTCTATATGCTGATAGCATAATCATCTTATCTGTCGCTAAATAAATAAACAAGCATGCCTGAACATTGCCAAGTCAGTACTTGGATACAAACACCCTGTGACAAAGTCTAGGGTAGTCAGCACGTGTTCACACCCAAGCGTTAATTCGCACAATTTCACATTTCAATGTTCTAAAAATTCCATAAATCTCTTAGTATTTCCCTGTAATATATCTTTAGGGTCCTTCTTCTCTAAATTATGTTTATTTTATAATAATTCAGCTTTTTACTCATCACATACCATCACCGAGCACCAAGCAAATCAATTTTAGTTAGTTTAATTTTTAGTTATTTGTTTCAGTACAAACATATCTAGAACTATTTCCCTTACTTCAATGTACAATATGGATATACTTAGATCTGTGGCGGGCAAGAAGAGCAGACAGAGAAAATATGTGTTTTGCACTGATCGAATCGCACTGAGCATAAAATATTTAAAGATATTTTCTCATCCTAAACATTTTTTTATGTGTTTAAGCTTAGTCTTTAACCAGACAAACATAAAATGCTCACATTTTGTGCGTATTGCGTGTAAAGTACATTTCGCTCTCACTTTTCTAGAGAGTCACAACTTCTGACAGCCTTCAGTTTGTGCCAGTGCCCGCGGTTGTATCTATATCTTTATCTGTGTGATTAGCCGAATAAGTTGGGCCCCCTTCACTAATAAGCATATTTATACATCTATACTAAATTCGGTGTCTGCACATTTATTATGTTATCATTATGTACATAACATTTAAAATCAAATAAGTAATGTTTAAAGTAGTTAAAGATAATATAATTCACACAAGATTTCAGGCTATATGTTAAAAGTTTAACATATTTTTAAAGGGGTGTAAATGTATAAGTTGTTCATAATTTCTTGCATTGTATTTGGTTTAGTTGTACCCCATTGCTTAATGCTTTTATAACGCACTTCTGTGAAGAACATTTTGCCATTTCTTTTGACCTTAAACAGTCAGTGAAACCGCTAGCAGTTAATTACCTTTAATACGCCGAATAGTGCCAAATGCAACACCCCAATGTCCTCCTACGCAGCATAAATAATTATAATTGATTAGCTGGAAGGGGTACTCATTAGTCTATGTGGTAAAGTTGCCATTTCGTTTGGGTTATTAGTGAAATTGCAAATATATGAGTATGACAATGGCAGGCCTCAAATGGTTAGCCCCTTCCTCGATATCATTTGGCTCCAAAAAGTAATTATCACAAACTAGATACAGTTGTTTTTGGGGGAGGGGGTAACGTATTGATTAGTATAGCTTAAAATTTAATTGAAAATTTGTAAGTATTCGAAACCAGACCGACAAAGAGCTGAAAGCGCGGCACGCGTTGACGCTCAAATGTCAAGTTCACTGCCAATTCACTGGCGATAACCATGCAACTGTTCGACCATTTCAAGGAACACGTGAACTAAACTCAGTTTCAATTAAATATGCCAGCAATTTTCGGCTGGTCTGCCATTTTATTGACAGCAGCCCGTTTGCGATTGAAGCGTGCGGAAACGGATGTCATATTCAGGGAATCGCCATTACCTTTTTTCATTTTTTTTAAGCTGACAATTATTTGTCATTCATTTTCATTAACAAAATAAAAATTCGAAAGTTTTCGTTGTTGCAGCCAACAACTCGTATGTTTTAATTTAATTTGCCATTCTGGTCGCGACGAGGTCGAACCCCCCCCCCTCTCTCGTTTATTGCAGCGCAGCCGCAGCAGTATTGCACCCGCAACTGGAACGCCGGCAAGCCGCCACCCCGACGTACTGCAGCCTCTCTCCGCCCTGCTACAAACATTGGTCCGTCGAGCCGTACTTATAAATCTCCCTCGCTCCAGCAATTTCATCGGTGGAGGAACTGATAAGTATAGTCATTTCTAGAGGCACCAGCCATACATAAATGCACGTGAAACAGTTGTGCTATCCAGCGATTGTCCACAGTGCGTTGGTTATATTCCAGCTGAGAACATTAGCAAGCCAAGGAGAACATTAGCAAGCCAGTGTGGGCATTAATGTCTTTAATTTTTGCCCCTTGTGCAAGTGCATTTCAAACATATGTAAAATCCACCTAAGCAACAGCTGCGAAAACATTAGTGGTATTCCATTGTTCCACTATTGTCCCTGTGGCATGCTAATATTCCATTGTGCAAGTGCCGTTCCACACACACATATATTTACTCAAGTGATCTGAGAATAGAATAGTGGTATTCCTCCTTCTCATCGTTGAATAAAATCCACTTAAAATCTCACAGCTATTTCTTGTGGTGCAAATACCGATTAATGGTTGTCCGAGCGTGAGCGATTTCTAAATATTGATTCAATAAATCCGTTTGGCCAAACTACCTATCGGCAAAAACTATCGGCATATTTATTGCCTATTTGCACTAAAATTATCGACGTGTTACTTTCTATGAGTTTTTTCTACACAGCGTCCATCGAATTCCAACATCCATCACTATTAAAAACAAAAAAAAAACCATCGGTATATTTATCGCCTACATTGAATAAACAAAAAAAAAACAACAACTTTCGGAGTATTTGCTTTCTATATGTAAACAGAAAATATAAATAAATATAAAAAAAACGGGGGAAACTATAAACATTGTAAAGCTACGAATTTCCTTCATCGTTTTGGTTTTTTTTTTTTTGTTTTCTTTTATTGGGTTTGTGCCGCTGCTGATACGTGCTGTTATTGCTTTTCTGCATCCATCCGAATACAATCCACTACGTATATACATAAACAAAACATACTTCGACCTCTGTTCGCTTCTCCGAAGAACACGCTGTCCGTAAGCTTAATCCCTTTTGAGCATCCTCTTCGCCCGGATACATTATGTTCCGAGGCTCTCCGAAGGACGATCGTACCGCGAAATCTCGTCGTTTGACTCCGCCAGCTACCCCCTTGACGAAACCAAAGGGTTCCGTCCCTCCTTCCACAATTAAGCATGTTCCGTCAACCCTTGACGCTCCAAGTACATCCCGGCCTATTTTTTTGAAGGCAAGAGCCTCTTCTGAGCCTCGTTCTCCTCCGGCAACGTTTCGCTCGGATTATTCTCTCGGCACTGCCCTCCGTTCAGCGCCAAGCATTACTGTGTCAGCTCCCCAAGTGGTGACGAGGTCCACCTCCCAGCGTTTGCGAGACACAGCCAGTATGTCCTTGTCCGACTACATCACCGTTTCCGACGAATTGAGCCAATTCGAGGCCCGAGTCGGATACAGTGACGATGAGTCCCCCTCGCTTCGAATTTGGCAAGTGCGCTTGGACCAAATTAAGTCCAATTGGGACGAGGTTCAATTGACCTATCGCAACACTGTAAAGGCGCTTTCCTCGTCCGACAGCGAGGAGAGCAAAATTGATCTAGCCACCGTTCAGGCCAAGCACGAGTACTGCTATGCCATGTATGAGCGGTGTGCTAGTCGGTTCGGTGAAGCGATCGATTCCATTACCGCTGGGAATACCGTCGCGATTGCGCAATCTTCCGCCGTGTCAACGAACTCTTGCGGATGCCGAGTGCCGCCTTGTGAAATCGATGTTTTCACCGGAGATTACCTGAAATGGCCCACATTCCGGGATCTATTTACTGCCATGTATGTAAACAATCCTAGTCTCAGTCCTGTCGAGAAGCTTTTCCACCTCAATGCTAAAACTCGTGGCGAAGCGAAAGCCATTGTGTCCAAGTCTCCTCTAACTAATGACGGATTTCTCTCGGCGTGGCATAGTCTCGGCGAACGTTTTGAAAACAAAAGCCTGTTTGTCACGAGCCAACTTAACGTCACTTTTGGCATTGCTTCCATGGCTCATGAATCCGGAGCTACCCTGAAGGAATTGCAGAGCACAGTTCACGGGACGCTGACTGCTCTGGAGCTTTCTGGCATCAGTATTACAAATTTTGGACAATCTGTTAGTGTACTGGTGCAATTCTAAACTTCCCAAAACCACTCGGACCCCGTGGGAGCAATCCCTTCTTGATAAAACCTCGCTTCCGTCATGGCAGGACTTCAGCAACTTTCTAATTGACCGTTTTCGTATGTTGGAAGCCATTGACGGGCCGTCAAGCTCAACCACCACAGCGTCGCTTCCAGTTCTAAGAAAGCCTCCGACTAATGTTCACTCCTTTGAAGCCACAGTCAATGTTAAACCACAAGTCTGTAAACTGTGTGGTCGTGAACACCATCCATTCGACTTTGCCCCAGTTTTCTTCAACTATCTGTCCCAGATCGCATCACAGCGATCAAACAACAGAAATTGTGTATGAACTGTTTTGCAAGAGGGCATTAATTGCGAGACTGCACGAGTCCTCATAACTGCCGCTGTTGCCTAGCTCGCCATCATACCCTCCTTCATCTAGGTGGTTCACCCGAAACAAGCGCCGCCTCCGCACCAGCACAAGATCGAGCCATGATTGTCAATCAGGCTGATCCACTTCAGCCACCGGCGGATGTTTAAAATTATTTTGCCACTCAGACTCAGGAAGTCCTCCTAGGCACAGCTATGGTGAACATCAAGCATTTGGGTACCAGCTACCCGGCTCGCGCTCTGATCGATTCCGGATCGGAGGGCACTTTCATTTCCGAACGTATGTTCCACATAATTCGACCGGCTTATCGACTTGTCACGGCGCAAGTCAGTGGTCTAAACGGATCGGTCTTCGCCCGTTCTCAGAAGACGTGCCACTTGCAATTCACTCCGCCTACCAAGCAATCTCTGTACATTGACACAGTAGCCCTCGTATTTCGTCGATTGACTGGCGCCCTTCCGTCAGTTTCCATTCCTGACCGTATAATCCAAGATCTTCCAAATCTCCAATTGGCTGATCCGCTTTTTCATAGAAGCTCACAAATCGATGTGTTAATTGGGGCTAACATACTTCCCTTTATTCTCTTGAGTGGGGTCCAAACTCAGATTTGTGGCTCGCTGCTTGCACAAGAAACCATTTTTGGGTGGGTTCATAGTGGTCCGATCCTTAGCAAGCCATCATCATCCGTATCGTGTCTGTCCACACAGGTGTCGGTTACCCCAGAGATCCGACTGGACACACTTCTCACCAAGTTTTGGGAGGTGGATCGATTGTAAAAAAACACCTCCTTAAACAGCACTTATAAAGCTATCCTGCAAGAATATATCGAGTTGGGTCATATGATCCGAGTTCCGCCTCCAACCGACACCTTGAATTTTTACCTACTGCACCATGCTGTGTTCAAGCCAGAAAGTACATCAACTAAAACCCGCGTGGTTTTTAACGCATCTTGTCCGTCTACGAATGGAATCAGCCTCAATGATGTCTTGCATACCGGCCCAACACTTCAAGCCGACCTCATGTTGCAGATCCTCAAGTGGAGATTCTTCCGCTATGTTTTTAACGCCGACGTAACGAAGATGTACAGACAAATCATGGTTGATGCAAAGCATACGCGCTTCCAGCGAATCCTTTTCCGGGATGAGCATGCATGACTCACTGATTATGAGCTCCAAACAGTTACGCAATTCGAGTGCTTCTACAGCTTGCCCAAGACGTCGAGAACAGCTACCCAAAAGCGAGCGACATTATACGACATTTCATGTACGTTGATGATGTCCTTGCAGGAGCCCACACTCCAGAGGATGCTCATGCTGCTATCCAGCAACTCCGAGATGCCCTACAGTCCGCGGGCTTTCCTTTAAGAAAATGGACGTCCAACCATAAGCCTTTGCTGCAGGCTATCCCTAAGGATCATCTGCTCCGTGATGATTCTCTTGAGATCGAGGATGCAAGTCACGCAAAAACACTAGGCATCCGCTGGAAGGCGACGGCAGACTGCTCCTTTTTTGTTCCGCTCGAACCAGAGGTTCAAACAACAATTACTAAACGAATAGTCTTGTCTCAGATCGCTAAGCTTTTCGACTCAGCCGGTTGGTTAGCTCCCTTTGTCATCCGTGCCAAAATCCTTATGCAGCAAATTTGGCTCACCGAGATTGGTTGGGATGACACACTTCCAGCGTGTCTTGTGCAGCAATGGCATGCTTTCCTTGAAGACTATCCTGGCCTTCAAATCATCCATATTCCCAGGTGGATAGAGACTGATTTAGAGACGCAATGGCAGCTACATGGGTTTAGTGACGCATCCCAAAGGGCCTATGGCGCGGCGCTTTACGTACGGGTGCAACATAAGCACCACATTAGCGTTCATCTACTCGCCGCAAAAACCCGGGTAGCCCCGGTCAAGACTCTCTCGCTCCCGCGCCTCGAGTTATATGGGGCAGTTCTCCTGGCTGACCTGTATACGGTCTTCGTTAGAAACCTTCCAGTTCAGCCCGTACAATCCTTCTTCTGGACTGACTACACCATCGTGTTGGCATGGCTCCAAAAACCACTATGCCGATGGACGACCTTCGTTGCCAATCGAGTAACTGCCGTGTCTAAGGTGACCGCTATCGATAATTGGGCGCTTGTCCGCTCTGAAGATAACCCCGCTGACCTAGCGAGCCTAGCGAGTGACTTGTGGTGGCACGGCCCAGAGTGGCTCCGTCAATCGCCCGAATACTGTCCGTCAGGTGCTATAACGGAGACAGAGATCGAGCAACGAGTGCAATGCCACACGGCTAATCTTCCTCCGTCGAACGATCTTCTTGAACGAATTTCCGACTTTGGCAAGGCCTTACGAGTGGTCGCTTATGTCCAGCGCTTCGTTTGCCGAAAAATACACTCCTACCCGACCCTGAATCTTCAACATGAAGAGCTAGTCGCCGCAGAGAGACGTTTAATTGTGGTTACACAGCAGCAAGAGTACCCCACAGAGCTCCGCTTCCTGCAAGACAAACGTCCCATTCCTTCATCGATCGCGGTGCTCAACTTAAATCCGTTTCTGGATCAACATGGCATCATCCGTGCGTGCGGACAACTGCAAGCCTCGGAATCACTCACCTATGATGAGCGACACCCCGTAATTCTGCCATACAACTCCAGTCTATCTCGGCTGCTTGTACGATTTACTCATCAGATCACACTTCATGGAGGCAATCAACTTATGCTCCGAGTACTCAGCTCCAAATTCTGGATTCCTAAGGTCAAAAACTTAATAAAAGCTCAGTCTCACGCATGCAAGCGGTGCATTCTGTATAAGCGCCAGATTTATTCGCAATTAATGGGACATCTTCCACGCGATCGCGTAACCTTCTCCAGACCCTTCACTCAAACGGGTGTCGATTTCGCAGGTCCATTCGAAATCAAGAACTTCACGGGACGGGCCTGTTTAATTACCAAGGGTTACGTCTGTGTCTTTGTGTGTTTCACCACCAAGGCCATCCATCTGGAGGCTACCTCTGACTTCACGACTGAGAAATTCCTCGCAGCGTTTTCTCGTTTTGTCGCGAGACGTCGGTGTCCCCAACGCATTTATTCCGACAATGGGAAGACCTTCGTCGGAGCGTCGACGTGTTTAGACAAGGACTTCTTGGAGGCCACCAAACAAGCCGTCATGCGGACTCACGGATCTCAGATTCTCTCATGGGAATTCATTCCACCTAGCGCCCCTCACATGGGCGGTTTGTGGGAGGCGGGACTCAAAAGCTTCAAGGCTCTCTTTTACAAGTCCACCTCGGGAGTTAAGTACACCTTTGAGGAACTTTCAACTTTATTGTGTAAAGTGGAGGCATGCTTGAACTCTAGACCTATCCCCCCTATGTCCGAGGAGTCGACTGATTTGCTTGCATTAAGCCCAGCTCATTTCCTCACTGAAGGCCCCCTTCTGTCCATAGGTGAGCCTGAGATCCATGAAGAGCCGATGTCACCAATCAACCAATGGCAGCGCCTTAAGGCCTTCATCAATTCTGTCATCGGTGTCGAATACTTGAAGGAGCTATATAAGCGAAACAAATGGCAGCACCCGAACCGCAATCTTAAGAAAGATGATTTAGTCGTTATATATAAGGATAAGGTGTATATCCGGGCTCCGACGTTCTAGTGCGCGTTGTTGATGTACGAACTTCGCGTGGAATCATTAAACGTCCTGCGGCGAAGCTGATTCTACTCCTCAGCGATCCTGGAATTACCTCAGCCATCCCTTCCTATGTCGTGTTTGTGTGTCTCATTCTGCCGTATTGTTCTATCTTGATGAGAGAGCCGTCTTTAATAATTGGTCGTCTCCTTCTAGTTTGACCAACAGTAACACCGAGATGGCTCCAAAGCAACCACGGCCCCCACCATGCAGAGCGGACCAGTCGGCGAGTAGTTGACTCATACCGTTGTCGGGTATGCCGGGGTGTTCACGCGCTCCGCCAGTGTCGGCGATTTCTCAATCTACGCGCGGAGATACGACTGCGGGCAGTGCTGGTCAATAAGTATTGCCCCAACTGCTTGGCCCACGAACATTCGTCTGGCACCTGTCGCAGCAGTGACAGCTGTCGAATCTGCGGGCACAATCATCATACGTTGATCCATATCAACGATCCGTCGACGCGACTGCTAAATCCTCTCACCCGCTACCGGCCGTCCGCACCGAGAGGCAACGTCGTGCGACGGTCTCCCCCTCCTGCCGAGGTCCATGGTAACCAAGTCGGTTCAGCCAGAGCACCGACGTTGACCTCATTACTCCAGCATCGGGCTACGATGGTGATGCCCACGGCACTCGTCCGAGTCGGCAACGGCCAGAAGCAGTTTGAGGCACGCGCCGTACTAGATGCTTGTGCGCCTGAGAGCCGCATCAATGCATCTTTCGCCAAGGCGCTGGGACTGTTAATCACCTGCGTAGGGGTTGAACGTGCCTGCATGGCAATCCTAGGGTCTCCCACTGCCTTGAACTTCCGTCGGGAAATCGTGTTGAGGGTTGAAGAGGACCTACGGTACTGGCTGATCCGCACTTCCACCAGCCGTCGGTCGTGTCCATTGTCCTGATGGGTGACATCTATCCAGATGTCATCCAGGCTGGCTGTCTTCCCAGTGCTGGGAATTTTCCTGTCGCCCAGAGCACAGTTTTCGGGTGGGTCCTCTCTGGCTCCTGCGGCAATTAGGCGATCCAGAACGCGGCCACCCCCCATCCACGTCTCCGTCGGGCAAGGCGAATTGTTGCAGTTGTTGCAAGGGGGGCGGCATGTTCACGCCAGGATCGCCAGTGTGATCGTCAGGCGCAGTTACTAGATGGAAGCAAATTCTCGGTATTCTAGGCTGAGAGAGATCTGGTCACACTGTACTGGCATGATCAGTAACTTTTTTCAACAAGGGCATCGCCATTACCTTTTTTCATTTTTTTTAAGCTGACAATTATTTGTCAATCATTTTCATTAACAAAATAAAAATTCGAAAGTTTTCGTTGTTGCAACCAACAACTCGTGTGTGTTAATTTAATTTGCCATTCTGGTCGCAACGAGCTCGACCCCCCCTCTCTCTCGTTTATTGCAGCGCAGCCGCAGCAGTATTGCACCCACAACTGGAACGCCGGCAAGCCGCTACCCCGACGTACTGCAGCCTCTCTCCGCCCTGCAACAAACAAATAGCAACCAAAAATGCTCCTTTCGCTGCTTGCGTAGGCGGGTTTAAGCTTCTGTTAATAACATATCATTTTTGTGATATGAACCGTGTGCTGTATATTCAAGAATAGGAGGAGGAGAATAAAGAGGAATCATTAAAATCTTTCGACCAGCTCTTTTTGAAGCCCAGGACACCGAAAGTACGATTCGTAATTGACTAAATATGCTTATTGAACTTAAACCTCAATTCTTTGAAGAGAGTTGCCATTTAGAATGTAATTGTTTAGAAAGGGGTTTCGCCTTTAATGAAGGACATTACGTTATAGTTCAGATTTATTAAATTGGATTGACCCCAAAATTGAAAGCTGTAGAGATCGGATTGTAATCTGGTTTCAAGAAGAGACTCAGAAGCCGAAACACCGAGTTTGACATCATCGGCATGCATGAGTACCCGAGAGTGACTAATTGCAGATCGCAGATCGTTTATGAACAATATAAACAGCAAAGGACCGAGATGGCTTCCTTGTGGGACGCCGGAAGTAACTTGAACTGATTTTGATAATGAATCGTAATAACACACATATTGTGTTCTAAAACTTAAGTAATTCGAAATCCAAAGAATAAAACTATAGGAAAACCCCAAAACATTGAGTTTATGTATTAAGAGGCTTTGGTTAACGGAATCAAAAACTTTGCTGAAATCTGTATAAATGACGTCAGTTTGAAACTTTTTGTCGCAGTGCAAATGATGTGAATTCTAACAGGTTAGTGGTAGTGGATCTATATTTCACAAACCCATGCTGGCAGGGTGAAATTATAGATCTACAGATTTACAGATTGAGATGTTATTATTTTCTCAAAAGCCTTGGGAATGGCAGACAACTTGGAAATACCCCTGTAGTTGCAGACATTAGATTTGTTTCCTTTTTTGTGAAGAGGTATAATTCAAAATGATTTCCAAACTTCAGGAAAACATTCTGATTCAACGGACAAATTAAATAGTTTATACAGCGGTTTTAAAAAGACAACTGCACAATTTCTTAGCACACAGCCTGGGACTCTGTCCATTCCAGGTGAAAAAAAACAGGTTTAATTGACATTAGAGTATGTAAAAGCGAACTTTCAGTGATTATTGGCTGAAAATTACTATTTATGTAGTTTATGTGGCGAGGGTACGGTGAATTAGAATTATAGACTAGCTTAGAATAAGTCGTTTAAAAAAAATCGTCAAATAAATCGGCTATAGCCTGATCTGAATTAGCAGTTTCCCTTTCAAAGACTGCACTATATGGAAGCATTTATAATTTACGCTTCGAAATAAAGAAGTTATAAAACCGTCTAGGATTCCTACGGAATCGTTGTTCACAATCAGAAAAGTATTCCTTAAAAAAGGGTCGTTCAAGACAGCGAAACCAGATCGAGCAATCAAGCAATGGTAACTCACGGGTAAACCAAATAGGCTTGTTAAACTTATTTTAATCACAAAGCGGACACAGACGTTAATTAAGGAATTCAAAGTATAATAAAATATTTTGATCGCACTATCCATATCTCTACACATGAACAACCGGGACCAGTCAGTCCGGGATAACAGTATATTAAGTTTATTAAAATCGGTTTCCGAAACTGACGAGATCGCTTAGTAGATATTCAACCAGAACAGATCACCCGGCCAGGTAAATCCATCGTCACTTCCAGAGACCTCCAGGTACGGGAGACAGAGTAACAGAATGGATCCAACACAAAAATCAGATCAAGCATCCTATTTAAGGAGTTTGCATTGATCTGAAACAGTGAAATCCCAAACACATTATCAAGAAAGTCATGCTGAGTCGTTGGGCAGACACGGCAGACCTTTATTAATGAAGGTGCGGACAATGTGGGTTTGTGAAGTGGAACAGAAAGTTCATTTGGGCCAATCGACAATCTAAAATTGGCCTTTTTACGCTTTGGAGAATCATTCAAAACTTTAAAATCTGTGAACTCCTTATCCAAAGCTGAGAAACTATGGGAGAGACTTATAAATCTGCCCAGTAGGTCCCCAAAGCCTCTCATGAAGCTCATCATGTCCCAATAGACATTCCCACAAGCTTCACAAGTCCACTTTAGACTCAATCAGGTCAATATTTTGGCCGTTAAGGCCTGCACATTTTCATTTTCACATCGCCAGCAAAAAACAAAACCCACCTTAAGGTTTGTTCTAACCTGGCAGTTGGAATTGTAACAGACATACATATTAGAGTTCATTATTAAAAAAACAACAATATATTAAAAAGTATACGAAGATGCTAAACAATAGCTGTTTATAAAGAAAACAAGTAAGAAAGGCTACAGTCGAGCGAGCCGACTATAGAAGACCAAGTACTCTCAAAGTAGTGCGCATAAAATTTTAAAATTACATTTACAAAATTAAAATTTAATACTTACATTTTCAATTAAAATTTAAAAAATTAAATTAACGATTGTCATTTTCAGCTTTCGAACCCGCGATCTCAGACGAAGGTAGGATAGTTAGATATGATAAGTCTGTGACAGTCTCGTTGACTCGATACATACATTCTCAAATATCGATAACTTTAATTTAATATGTTCGTTCATTTTGATTAGTTCAATTATATCAGTTTAGTTCATAGGAACACAAGCGACTGACACATGAACAAGAAGAGTCGAGAATAATCTGTATTATTATTAGTTGCAAGTTAGAGTACAATAAAGTGAAGATATATTGTCATAAACTTACATTGGTGACCCCTACGTTTGAAGGAACGCAACTCATAGTGCAATTCATTGAGACACTAGTTAATAAGTCGCAACATTGGCTGACGCAACTGTGTACGCTCATTGACCACGCACAAACACAGTCCCAAAAGTTATGAAATTGTACACCGAAAGTATACCGCACTGAACATGGCCAGCAACGGAGCACAAATGGAGCATTCAGCTCCTGGCACCATGAACAAATACGACGCAATCAAATCAGCTCTCATTAAAGAGTATACTGAATCCGATCAACGCAAGCTCAACAGGCTCATACTCGAGATGCAGCTGGGAGATCTCAAGCCGTCCCATTTGTGGAAGTGCATGAAGGAGTTAGCAGGTACTCAAATACTGGACGAGGCATTAAAGTCAATGTGGATAGAGCGTCTACCGGAAAGCATGCGAGCAATAGTGTCGATCATTGAAGGCGACTCCACTAGAATAGCTTTGCAAGCAGACAAAATTTGGGAATCGCAGCGCCTTTCACCGGTATGCGCAGTGCTGAACAACGACAAGCTACAAGCCGAAATTGACGAGCTACGCAAGGAGTTGCGAAGTTGAAATCGAAGCCTGCAGCTAAACAGCACAACCGAAACAAATCGAAGTCGCCTGATCGTTCGCAATTCTGCTATTTTCACAATAGATTTGGCGCAAAAGCTAAGCGATGTGTAAAGCCCTGCGATTTCAAAAACTTCCATCCGGTAAACTGAAGCGCACTCTGCCAACGACAACGGTCACGGTTAAATATAATATAATGTTTCTTTTTAAATATTTAAAAAACATTTCTTACCGCACGCCGTATTTAGAGTGTATCCCGTACCGCAGAAGATGTCACTTTATATTAGTTTTCAAGTTCATAATAATAACCACTGGGTATACTTTTCGATCCAAAACTAAAGTTTGATAAGCACATATCTTCGAGCTTTTGGTGTTTCGGGTTTCATAAAGCGGTGGTCTAAGGAATTTGACGATCCCTACCTAACAAAAACTCAGTATACTTCACTTGTACGCCCTATTCTTGAATATGGATCGTGAGTATGGTCTCCCCAATACATTGTTCATCAGGAGAAATTAGAAACTGTACAAAAACAATTTCTTCTGTTTGCTCTTAGTGGCCTTGGCTCGAATACTAATCTTCGATTACCTTCGTATCGTAGTAGACTTTTGTTAATTAACCTCCCTTCCCTTTTGGATCGCAGAACCATGCTTGCTGTAGTTTTCTTACACAAACTAATTAATGGTGAGATTGATTCATCGTATTTAATAAGCCAAATTAGTTTTGCGGATCCGATCCGAAATACTAGAAATTTTCTTCCTTTGTTCCTTCAACGCTCTACCACGAATTATGCTTTACATAATCCGTTTCGTATCTTATATAATAACTATAATAATCTTTCTCATGTAGTGTGCGGAGCCACTTCTTTGTCTTCTCTTAGAATGTCACTTCTCTCTTACATATCTAATCAATCTACATAGTATTGTTGACCTTTAATGTTATATCGTAGTACCTTTTAATATACTTTTTTTTTTATCGTTCTCGCGTATTTCGTTCCTGCGTGCCTTACCGTCTATCACGCATTACTAACATTTGATTTTATTTATTTTTTTTTTTTTTTGGTTGGTCTGGTTAATGATTTTCTGGGGTTTTCCTAACCCTTGCAACGAATGTTGGGCCAACGATTCTAATGTTTTTTATTTTTCTAATATTTCCGAAGTTAGTTAATTCATTAGTTAATTAAACTTAAACTTAAATTTAATTCCTAATTTCAATTTGATAACTTTTTTTGTTTTTAACGTAAATTTTAATTTAATTTTTAAATATTTTGTTAATTTTAAATTTCTTTAATTTAATTTATTTTTTTTTTGTGTCGACTACCCATAGTCTGACAATAAATAAATAAATAAATAAATAAGGAATTTTATAAATATAATATACCATGTGAAAAATCCAAAACTATTTTTAAATAAAACAAATTGTAAGTTCTTGAACGTTACAACTTATTGTTGGACTTAGCAATCGCGGAAAGGCTTGGCAGCGTATGTGTGGTTACAGCGAGACGAAAACGAACAACTGCTGCTCGCGACAGCCGCATTGCCGACTACAAATTCGACTTACAGACTAGATTAAGTATAAGAGTTCAATACACTACTGGACAATTCAATAATATCGTTAATTTAAGCTTATCCTAACAGTTCAATATTTTCACCATTCCGGCCACCTTGAAGGGATCGCCTTCAAATCCTTGGTAGCCCTGGCGTGAGCGCTTCTCTAGTGTCCAATGGAGTCAGCGGCCTTGGGTCGAGGATGGCCACCACGTCGGTCAGGTGCGGTCGAAAATCGCTCTATGTGAGCGTCGCGTTGCTGATCCACAGCATGACCAGGTTCCTCACGAACATGTGTCGTCTTCTCCAAGTATCGCCGGACTGGCGTGCCACGTTGAGCAAATAAGTTTTTTACTGTGAAAATAAGAGGTTTAGTGGATCGTGCTGTAAATTTAATATGAACAGCCTTTGATGCAAAACACAAGAGCACCGCAATATACACTTTTGGCGGGGCTCGTCCTCTTATTTTTATCAACACATTTGTGGGACCACATAAATCTATACCTACATGAATCAAAAAGAGTCGTCTTACATTATCGTCCGACTTTTGAATACAAATAGTCAGCGAGTGCAAACTTGCCAAGCTATCTAAGAAAACGAGTACAGAGTATTCTTTTAACCCTTGAGGCCAATGTCGTTTTGCCTTGCAACGATGCCGAACGAACTGATCGAGTTTCTGAACGCCACACTCTTTTGACGACAAATCGGTTGGATTTGATGATGTCGTTCCATGTCTCCAAGATACATTTTTGGCCATCTCTTTGATGCCTGCAACTTGATTGGCTACAAATGTTGCTAGTATTGAAGGGGAAGTTTTTACACAATGTAGTGCGGTTTCTGAATTATTCACGAAACTCGCACTCTCGATTCGACATCGGTCTAACGAGTATATTTGGGCTAAAATATACGCGAAAGTCTCGAACAATGTTTTTCGCTCGGTGGGACTTAATTTGGCGAAGCTACCAACAAAGTGATTCCAATACCTATCCAATCTTGGTGTCCATTTTATGCCAAGCGTTCTTGTCGAATCGGCATCATTGGAAATCCACAGTTTCTCATTTCCGCCTTCTAATACTTTAGAATGGTTTGACAACCATTTTGCCAATTGAAATTCGCCCGTTTTGATATCTGTCGTAAGGGCAGGTCAGTTCAGACGGAACATAGAAAATGTACAAATTAGATTCCTCTGACTAGCAGGTCCCACCACTACTACCCGACGTTTGGTGGAATTGCTATCAGGCCTCAGGACGCACTGGTGTGAAAGTGTGTAATGTGGTCCTGGTGGAACTTCTATATCTATGAACATACAACCAGGGTCAAGATTAACGTTCATGAAACTCAAACATACATTTTGGACTCCCAAATTCGTGGAAAGTCCATGTCTCTTTTCAATTCGTGACGTCTCCAGCACTTTGGGATCAGTCATAAAAGACAAATTAAACCCAAATTGTCCAGTCGGCAATTTAGGAACGCTGTCCCGAAAGACTTGTTTGCAAAAGATGTGCTCCGCATAAAGATTTTCGGACACACTTGTCTTTGGGACAGCTTCAACTTTACAGTGTCGATCTACACTGTCTTTAAAACGAACATATTGTCTATGTTGCATCACTGAGCAACATATTGGGCTTTTGGTAAACATTTTCTTGCACCGCCCTGATGCCACCCAACCAAACAACGTCTTTTGTAGTAATGGACCACCGTTCGCCAGTCGAATTCGTCCATTACAAAGCATTTCGAAAAATGAGTCGACTCCCAGAAGCATATCTATTTGCTGGGGTTTATAGAATTCAGGGTCAGCCAGTTCGACGTTTGCTGGAATCTTCCACCGATTAATGGGAAGATCACAATCTGGCTGCCTGCTACAAATGGATTTCAGCACCCAAAACTCGGTGCTGAACTGATATCTCGATACACGAGACGAAACTATTGTCGATACTTTTGTTTTTGCAGTCAAACTCGCCTGTCCAACCGACTTTACGGTTAAGCTCTTGTTGTTGCGTTGAAGGCGCAAGGCTTGTGCGAGATCTTCCGTCATAAAGTTAACTTGAGAGCCTGAATCCAACAAGACTCTAGCGTTTCGATTCTGACCGAAACTATCTCAAACTATAACAACTGCCGTTGCAAGAATTACCTGATCGGTTTCGCTAGCAACATGATCAACATGGGCAGGATGAGCAGAAGCTTCTGATCTATCTAAGGCTGCGTACTTATGTAGGAGAGTATTGTGTGGGCGAGAACACACTCTACACTTTGACGCAGTGCAATTGGACACCCTGTGTCCCGAATGTAAACAATTTATACACAGTTGACTGGACGTCACGAAATTAAATCTGTCGTCAACTGGCAGTGCTGCGAACCCTTAACAATTTCCAATCATATGGTTTCACCGCAAAACTGGCATGTGGGTTCAACTTCTTTCTCAGCATTCGTACACGAAAACGACGATTTTTTAACGTGTTTTATATCAAACGTTTGCTTCATCCTAGACTTTGAACTTTCTTCAGCAGACAAATGCTGATATCG
Organism: Drosophila acutilabella; assembly: GCA_035046005.1. Classification (NCBI taxonomy): domain Eukaryota; kingdom Metazoa; phylum Arthropoda; class Insecta; order Diptera; family Drosophilidae; genus Drosophila; species Drosophila acutilabella. The sequence goes on from JAWNOK010000068.1 coordinate 11,319,232, forward strand.
CCTGTTCAAAGCCGCAATACAGTCAGCCCATTTCGGCAATGTGTTATAATCAAGTTGTTCCTCATACTTCGACTTTGTATGAGGATCTACCTTCGACATGACTATATGAATCAAGATTGCATTTGCAAAATCTTGTTCATCTCCAACGGACATTAACGACTCAAATATTGCCGATACCGAGTCAACCATGGTTCGAATTCCAATGGCCGATGGCTAGGACATCGACTCAATGTCGAACAACTGGGCGAGAGTGTCAAAAAAGATCCAGCATTTGTTGTCGTATACTCGACTTAGACTCTCTAATGCCTTTGGGTAATTGGCATCAGATACCTGAAAGGCTCTGATGGTACCTAATGCCTCATCCGACAAGCACGATAACAAATGATTGAACTTTTCAATATTTGAAAGCGAGCGATCCGAGTCTACTAAGCTATTAAACAGACCAATAAATGGCCTGTATTCCGAGTGTTTACCGCTGAATTTCGGCAACTTTAATTTGGGCAAGTGAGAATGGTGAGAATGCTGAGGTACGTTTTCTGCTGCTTGATGCGCACTTAGGGCTGACATGTATGAAGACCGTGCCAAAATACATGTTTCCTCAAGCATTGCATGGCTAGTATTATCAGGATCTATTGCATCGATGTCTGACTGCAGATCCATAGCTTTGGCAATATACGAATTTAGTATATCTAGCCTCAAATTTACTTGGAGTCACCATTTTATTAATGAGTGAACTCCTTTGGCGCTCTATGTCGCTCTCTACCTTTTCTAATTTCACGAACAATTGGGTTAAACGCTCACTAAGGCAGCTCTCGTCGACATCCACAACAGTCTCATTGTGATCTACTTTGTGCGCCATATTGACTAATTAAATTGACTCTATTTGAATGCACGTAAGTGTACTAACCCAGTAATAATCAGCCGATAAAGAAACTTGGCTGAGAAAGATAATCAAATAATTAAAGATAATCAGTTGATTAAAAAACAGTTGACGATCAATATAATTTAAGATGTAAGATGTAGAATATTGAAGATAATCAACTGACTAAATAACTTTCTTGAATAATAGAGATAACAGCAATTAAGAAAACCAAGTGTATGCAGATAAGAGCTGACATTTGTCAACAACAACAAATAACTATCTACGCAAACGCACCCGCACAAACGATAATCAGCTGATTAGCGATGTTCGCCTGATAAGCAATATTCGGCTGATTCGACTGCACGCTATGAACAACAATAACAGCGCAACAATATGCGAAGGAGGGCAATTGCGCGATTTAATAACAACAACAGCGCATGCGTAGGTAGGCAAACGATGCAATCTAGCAACAACAACTAAAGGGCTTGCAGGTAGGCACGATGCGATCTACGCAACAACAATTAAAATGCTTGCAGTTAATCAGCAACAACAACTAAAATGTTTATTGTTTTAATCAGCGAACGTTTGTACGTTTGCTAGCGCTTATGTATGTAAGCAGCGTTGACACAAACAAAGCAAAATCAAAGTAAAACACAAAGTAAAAGTTAACTACCGCAAGCTTAAGCTCCACAGCTGTCTGTATGTATGTATGTAAACGCGATCTGCGCTTTACTTATGTACAAATTGTGAATAGCAAAAAACAAAGGTCATAAAATGTATATGTATAAAAATATGTTTATTTGCACAAATTTAGTGTTTTGTTTTATTTATGTATATTTATTTGATTTGGTTTGAGTGTTTTGCATCAAATTGCCTTTTTAAATCACATATGTATCAGTGCCGAAACGCAATGTCTAATGTGCAACAAATGGAGCAATACTTGTATGTACGTTCTTATTTATTATGTGCCGCTTCTATGCTTGCACTTTCTATGTTCTCCTGCACTGACTCGTTTGGGCACTGTTACCTGATCAACAGAAGAGTCGCTCTTGGGCTCAATTCTGGGTATTATCTCCAATATGGGTGTCTTTAACTCCTGGCAGTTAAAATCCAGAATTCCACTATGGTCAACAGCTCCAGCGAGATCCAACCACGAGTTTATCGATACCGACACACACTACAACCAAACCTTGAAATGTCCTAAAGACCAACGAACGCGATTGAAAGTCACTGCTCGGGCGCCAATGAAAAATCCAAAACTATTTTTAAATAAAACAAATTGTAAGTTCTTGAACGTTACAATTTATTGTTGGACTTAGCAATCGCGGAAAGGCTTGGCAGCGTGTGTGTGGTTACAGCGAGACGAAAACGAACAACTGCTGCTCGCGACAGCCGCATTGCCACTACAAATTCGACTTACAGACTAGCTTAAGTATAAGAGTTCAATACACTACTGGACAATTCAATAATATCGTTAATTTAAGCTTATCCTTACAATTCAATATTTTCCTTATTTAAACTTATGTTTATGATCCACCATTCATATGTATGAACCAATCGTGTTATCACATCTTTGAGTTGGCTAGCAGTTGTGATTGTTAATTGAGCACTCATTAATATCTACAGGAAGTGTGCACATACAACAAATGTTAGTGAATACATTCATTATACCCTTGCAGAGGGTATATTGTTTTTGTCACGAAGTTTGTAACGCATAGAAGGAGACGTTTCCGACCCCATAAAGTATATATATTCTTGATCAGCATCAACAGCCGAGTCGATATAGCCATGTCCGTCTGTCCGTCTGTCCGTCTGTCCGTCTGTTTCTATGCGAACTAGTCTCTCAGTTTTAAAGCTATCTTAATGAAACTTGGTACACATGTGTATTCCCTTTGCACGCAGAACATTTGTTAAAATCGGCCAGATCGGATCACTATATCATATAGCTCCCATAGGAACAATCGGATGAAAAAAAATTTTTTTTTGAGCTATGTTAACCAAACTCGCTCCATATGCATTTGGCATAAAATCCCGTGTGCAAACCAAATTTCATCCAGATCGGACCACTATATCATATAGCTGCCATAGGAACAATCGGTTAAAACTAGTGAAAATGCTTGGTATGAAAATTTTCTGTGTCTCTTGTACGATTTGAACCAAATTCACGCAATACGCATTTGTTATCATTATCCATCTGCCGACCAAATTTTATCCGGATCGGACAACTATATCATATAGCTGCCATAGGAACAATCGGTTGAAAATGCTTAGTATGAAAATTTTCTGTGTCTCTTGTACGATTTGAACCAAATTCGTCCCATATGCATTTGACATAAAGTCCTTAGTGTACACCAAATTTCATCTAGATCGGACTACTATATCATATAGCTGCCATAGGAACAATCGCTCATTGAAAAAAAATTAACGCAATGTGCATGACTGCAAGGGTATATAATCTTCGGCTAGCCGAAGATAACCTTTTTTTCTTGTTTTTATTTGCATTTGTATACTATACTATACTATATAGCATTTGCTTAAGTACTCATTCTTGCATTTCTGATGCATTTCCGATTTGCATGTATTTGTAGTATTAAAATTACACTCATCAATGTCAACACAACTGCCTTGCTTGAGGTAGAAACTCGTGCCACAGGTTTCCTGACCAGCCGCGGGTGTGCAGTCGTATCCACCTGGAGTATTGGTACATTCGTAGCCCTTCTCACAGGGTGACTTCTAGCATCCATCCTCGTCTAAAAAACATTAACATAAAAATTATTATAATATACATAAGAAAACTTTTCGGCCCTGTTGTCCATTTACTTTTACCCACCATCACAATCGTCCAGTTTTCATTGTAATCAAATTCTTTGGGGTAGCTCTCGGCCATGATGTTAAGACAACGATAGGAGCCAGTCTGATTATGACAATATTGTGTAGATTTGCAGGCTTGCAACTGTTCTTTGTATTCATCCACATCATCACATTTGCCATGATTTGAGTCTAGATAGTATCTATCCCCCTTCTACTGTGAGCATGTAACATTGTTATCATCCAACTTGAAGCCGGGATTACAACATTATTTGTAAGCATCAAATGTGTTTTCACAAATACACAGATTTGGTACCTTTTCACGAATGTCATCTAAAAATTAAAAAAAGAATTAAATAATTTAAAAATTTTATTTAATTAAAAGTTAAAACAATTGTGCCATTCCATTTTCCTTCCTTTGATCTAATTCCTCTTCATGGTTATCATCCCCATCATTGTCGACTTCGTCTTTGGGTTCAACTGGCTGTGGAACATCAACAGTGTCCAGTTTATTGTCAGTCTCAGAATTGGTCAAGTTTTTACCAGCACAGCAAATACGATAGCATTCGATGTTCGATAGAAAGGATAATGAGGGATCCTTGCACTTCTGCTGACTGGCCTTGACTGCCAGACCAACTAAAATGAAATAACTAATTCAATAAAATTTTTAATGAGCTAAGAGTATTTTAAATGCTTGCCTTGACATGCCAGACAGCAATCCGTATACAAAATGGATGTATAATTAAGACCACTCACGCATTTGGTTCCTTCAAGTGCCGCCAAGCAACCCAGTTCACAGTTCCTTCGCTCTTGTTCACGGGAACAACAAACTCCAAATGTGGAGGTACATAGTCCAAGCCATAGCCCTGGAATACTATTTACAGATGACTCTGACTTTTCGCATCCATTCGTTGTGCGTTCATTTCTAAGTCCACTTATGCAAACCTTTCGTATGTAATCCGAAATTTGTTCTATTAATTGGTTTTTAAACAAATATAATTATTAATATAAAAGTTGTCCAGACTTGCCGTCTACATGTCTACATGCTGATAGCATAATCATCTTATTTGTCGCTAAATAAATAAACAAGCATTCCTGAACATTGCCGAGTCAGTACTTGGATACAAACATCCTGTGACAAAGTCTAGGGTAGTCAGCACTTGTTCACACCCAAGAGTTAATTCGCACAATTTCACATTTCAATGTTCTAAAAATTCCATAAATCTCTTAGTATTTCCCTGTAATATATCTTTAGGGTCCTTCTTCTCAAAATTATGTTTATTTTATAATAATTCAGCTGTTTACTCATGACATACCTTCTCCGAGCACCAAGCAAATCAACTTTAGATAGTTTAATTTTTGGTCATTTGTTTAAGTACAAACATATCTAGAACTATTTCCCCTACTTCAATGTACAATATGGATATACTTAGATCTGTGGCGGGCAAGAAGAGCAGACAGAGAAAATATGTGTTTTGCACTGATCGAATCGCACTGAGCATAAAATATTTAAAGATATTTTCTCATCCTAAACATTCCTTATATGTTTAAACTTAGTCTTTAACCAGACAAACATAAAATGCTCACATTTTGTTTAAATATTTGCATTATATTTAAAAATATTTATTAAGTATGTTTAATAAGTCGCAGATTTGTTTTTGCAGTGTATTCACTTTGTTGTGCGGATTGCGTGTAAAGTACATTTCGCTCTCACTTTTCTAGAGAGTCACAACTTCTGACAGCCTTCAGTTTGTGCCAGTGCCAGCGGTTGTATCTATATCTTTATTTGTGTGATTAGCCGAATAAGTTGGGCCCGCACCACGAATAAGTATATTTATACATTTATACTAAATTCGGTGTCTGCACATTTATAATGTTATCATTATGTACTGTAAGTCCGGCCAGGGCTAACTACAGAAAATTTATTAGGTTGAAACGTCTGGTGAAAAAACGCAGTGGCTCGATGATGGGCTGGCCACTGATGATTGGGGAAGTGAACGAGAGTTTTTGGGTTCAATGGGCCTCGTGATTCGGAAACAACAACCGAGTGTCGGCTACGGTTGATGGCTTCGGATTCGCCGTGTTCGGGATTTCAGTTCAGTAGGTGGAGTACAGGCTACCACTACTGAACCTCAAACTCGTGCTCCCAGACACGTGTATCAACCGTTGCTTTTGCACTGCCACGTGAACGACTGAATCAACTGCTACTGTAAGCGCAGCAATGCATACGATGATTCACGACTTCCATGCGATAGGAGAGGACAGGCTACTCCCATCGAATGGTAGGCGCGACTATCAAACGTTGCTGTTGCACTGGCGCGGGAACGACTGAAACGGCTGCTACTGAAAGCGCAGCAATGCATACGATGATTCACGACTTCCATGCGATAGGAGAGTACAGGCTACTCCCATCGAATGGTAGGCGCGACTATAAAACGTTGCTGTTGCACTGGCGCGGGGACGACTGAAACGGCTGCTACTGTAAGCGCAGAAATGCATACGATGATTCACGACTTCTATGCGATAGGAGAGTACAGGCTACTCCCATCGAATAGTAGGCGCGAGTATCAAGCGTGGCTGTTGCACTGGCACGTGAATGACTAAGGCGACTGCTACTGTAAGTGGTGCGAAGCGAGCGATGAGTCACGACTTTTACGCGATAGGAGAGTACAGGCTACTCCCATTGGGTATCAGTCACGAGTATAGCACGCTGCCTATGTACGGGAACGTGCACTGCTGAGATGACCGGTGCTAGAGGGGTAACAATGCATGCGATGAATCGCGGCTTCCATCCGATAGGGGAGTACAGGCTACTCCTATGCGGTAGAATTCACGATCACCAACACTAGTGTGCACCACCAAGACGCTACCAGATCGGGGTCTTGGTAGTCGCCGGCACGGAGTTGCTCATGTATGCACTGCGTGGGGAACCAATCGAGAGAAAACAAGTGCTAGAGTGAACACGATGCATACGATGAATCGCGGCTTCTACGCGATAAGAGAGTACAGGCTGCTCTTATTGCGCAGAAGTCCGGATCACTAACACAAGCACACACCACCACGAGAGGCTACCAGATTTCGGTCTTGGCAGTCGCCGGCGTGGAGTTACTCACGTATGCACTGCACGGAACACCCTGTTTACTATTGCGCGTCACTGTTGATTTATTTAATTAATTTGCTTGTCTTCGTTGGTTAGTATGGCTTCTTGCGTTTCTTTTATTTATTTAATATATATCTATTTATATGTATATCAATTAAACAAATGGCCTATCCGCACACACATAGTTGTAAGGCGGGGTTCCAATCCCGTCTTACATAGCGTTTGATAGTTATAAGGAAAATGAATTTAATTGGATTAAGAGATTTGTTTATTAGGATTAAGGACATGAATTAGTATTTATTAAGTTATTTAGAGACAATGAAGTCAAATTTTAAGTTAAATCAACAACGTATTTTTAATTATAAAATCGAATAAATAGGCAATCGATAGGAGTTAGGCGATGTCTGCAGCGCCCTCTGTCAGGAGCGTAAGGAGCGGCTTGATGCAACTCTGGACGAAAGCTCTGTGGTGAAGAGAGAGCTTTCGTGGTGGAGTTGTGTCAAGGCAGCTTCAACGCTCTTAGATCGAGAGCGCTGCAGACACTTTGCGATCGACCAGCGAACGAATCAGACGTAAGTCACGAAAACCAAGGAGAAGAAAAAAGTACGTGAGTAAAGAACCGTTAGGGCCAGTGCGACGATAGGGCAAGAGCAAACTGTGCGTGAAAGAAAAGAGAAATAAAAGAGAGAATAGAAAAGGAAAGCCAGCCACGTGTTGTTAGTGGGCTGGGCGAATCAAGTTAGTGAGTTCTTCGTGGCCATATCCCTACTCCTGTTCCCTTTCCGTTTCACTCGAGAACAGCAGCGACTCTACGGCGCTCCTAGAGTTGCAGCTTACTCTTGTGAATCAACGCCGTCTTCCGCTGGGTATGCTCGTGGTCTCTTGGCGCCCCAGAGCCACGATCACATACTCGCAAGACGTATCTTTCCCTCGTGTGCAACGACTCGCGGAGATCAACGGCGGCGCCCCCCGTTTGGATCTCGCGTCTGCGCATCTCCTATCCGTTCGCACACTCTTCGCTAGAGAACAGCGGCGTTCGCCAGAGTACCTCGGCGTCCCGCTTCGATCTCGCAGAGCGTCGCATCGCATCGCATCGCTGAGAACAACGGCGGCGCCCCCCGTTTAGATCTCGCATGCGACTACCCCATACCCTGTAGTGCCCCTCGCACGTGACCGGCGGCGGCTGCCAGAGTACCTCGGCGCCTCGCCTCGATCTCGTGGAGCATTGCAACAGCTTGCGCGGAACGACGGTGGCATCCCCACCTCGCTCTCGCGTCTTGCATTCCCCCCCTCCTCCGCTAATCTCATCTCCGCTGGCACGTTTTTTCCCCGTCTGCAGCGTCTCCGCGAATATTACAAATTTCTTGTAAGATTCGAGCCCTGGACAGACTGAGATCTGTACCCCGGCTAGAACGCTTCCTTACAAGTGGCGCCCGAGCAGGGACCCTGGAGACGTAGGGGAGTGCAGCACCATTGCGAAATAAAACCCGCAAGTGCGCACTAACGCCAGTCGGGAGTTTTAGTTTTGTTGCTCAGGAGAACAGTTTGAGCACAGTCAGTTTAAATTTTTGGTAATTTTTCCCGTCCCATTTTGCACGCCTCATAGCACGTGGCCAACGGCCACATACCGGTTTACTATTTGTTAAAAAAAAAAAGTGCGACTCCGCGGCCTAATATACCCGACGATACCCTAACCCTAGCTGCATAGCGGCGCAAAAGGCGCGCTAGAAATCAAAGCGTGGGCGAGGGGAATATAAAACGGGCGGGTGAACGTGCGGTACAGTTTCGACGCGCGCTGGTACCGGCTAGTGCACGTGTGCTAAGCATTGGCGGAATTTGGCACAGCGACAAACGCCGATTAAAGAGAGCGCGCGCAGTGTAAAAACAAAGAAAACAAAGAAAGAAAAAAACGGTTCGGTGGCTAGCGCGGCAAACGCGGGGAACAGAAAAGTGAGAACGAAAAACAAGTGCATACGTGTGACGTCACTGGCGCGTGCCCGCTCACACTCACACACAAACGTTTTGGTGGTGGGTTCGACACGCACAAGCGTAAAAACGGAAGAGAGCGCGTGACGTCAGGTGTGTGTGTCGAGAGCGAGAACGACAGTGGGCCACGGGCCACATAATAGTGGACAAAAATACAGTGGGCCGAAGACCACTCAATAGTGAACAAAATTTTTTTTTTTGAAAAAAAGGGGGCCGGGGGCCCAAAAAAGGGGAAAAAACTAGGGGGGGCGGGACCCACAAAAAAACAAAAAAAAAAGGGGGGCCCCCACCCACAAAAAAAAAAAAAAAAAATATTATTTTTTTTTTAGGGGCAGTGAAAAGTCACAGTGGGCCGGAGGCCAAACAAAAGCGAACAAAATACAGTGGGCCGCGGGCCACTCAATAGTGAACAGAAAAAAAATATAAATAAAATTTTTTTTTTAAAAGAAACGGTGGGCCTGAGGCCATACATAAACGAAGAAAAATTAACAGTGGGCCGAGGCCATAGAAAATCGAACCAAAAATACAGTGGGCCGCGGGCCACTCATTAGTGTAAAAAAATTTTTTTTTACAGTGGGCCAGAGGCCATACATAAACGAGAAAAAATTTTATTAATTGACAAAAACGAACAAAACAGTGGGCCGCAGGCCATCCGATAGTGAAAAAAACAAAAAAAAAAAAATAAATTTTTTTTGAAAAAAAAAAAGGGAAAAGGCGACTAAAAAATTTTTTTTTTGTTTGTCGTGCGCTCCGAACGAGGAAACGGGTCGAGGAATTTTCTCCAGTTTTCCTCAAAGAATTCATCGAGGAATTTTCGCCAGTTTTCCTCATGGAATTCATCGAGGAATTTTCTCCGATTCCAAGGAATCATCGAGATTTCATTTCCCAAGGATTCTCGAGGAATTTTCTCCAGTTTTCCTCAGATTCATTGAGGAATTTTCCCGGTTTTCTCAGACAAGGAATTCATCGAGGAATTTTCTCCAGTTTTCCTCAAGGAAGTCATCGAGGAATTTTTGCCAGTCTTCCTCAAGGAAATCATCAAGGAATTTTCCCCAAGGAACTGATCAAGGAATCCTCACCAATCTTCCTTCAAAGAATTCGTCGAGGAATCTTCTCCGAGTTTATTCGTTGTTGGTGCAAGATCAAAGAACGCATCAAGGAAAGATGGAACCAGGTGAGTCCCTCAACCCAGTAGTGGGAGTAAGGTGGGTCTATTATCGTCGGAAAGAAGAGCTGGTAGCAATAGCTCTGGAATTCGGCCTAGATGGGGAAGGCCGCGTCGAAGAATTGAGGAAACGAGTCTCCTCGTTCATCCAAAGCGGGGGTCACAGCAGGGAAGCCTGGAACAGGCTGGCCGAGCTGGAGACCCAATATGGAAAGCTCGTCGAGCCCCCCACTGGCGAATTTGGACGGCCACTCCAAAAATCGGAGCCAGACTTGCGGAGGCCGCACCTATACGAACAGCCCCCGCCAGCGGCACGGAAGCCCCATCAGACAATCACGAAGTGCCCACCCGAGATTCGGGTGGAAGACAAGCCAGCGACGATATACACGCACGCAGACGAGGCCCGAGCTCAAAGGGGAGTGGCGGACCAAGTGCGCAAATGGGGATTGAGGTACGGCGGCCAAGAGGATCCGCTGGGATTTTTAGAAATCCTCGAGCAGCGGGCCGCGACGTACAGAATCGACCTGAATGACATGCCGGCGGCCATGAGCGAGGCGATGGTCGACCAGGCAGGCAGCTGGTTTCTAACCAGCGGATTGTGGAACGCGTCATGGGCAGCGTTTCGGAAGGACTTTCTAGACTTCTTCCTGCCGCCCCATTACTTCGAGCGTCTGGAAGACCAGATACGCTCACACCGGCAGCGCCCGAATGAGAAGTTCAAGGACTACCTGGTGAACTTGCGGGTGCTGATGAGACGCGCGGGATACAGTACGGCGCAGGAGCTGTACAGAATCTACGAAAACGCGGCCCCGGACTATCGATTGCACGTGCGCAGGCACGATTTTGCAACACTGGCGCAACTGACGCAGATGGCATCCGAATATGAAAGTCTCCGCGAACAGGATGCGGAGTACTCTCGGGCACGGACGAGAATCAAGGGTGAGTCGACTTTTGCAGGGGCAAGAACTAGGCCACCGAACCCATTCCGGCCCGAAATGGGAGGCCCACAAGCATCGGGTCCGTCAACGGTGGTACGCCAGGCCACAGGGCACCCGACGACGCCCCGTGAGGCGCCAGCGAACAGCGCCGGGAGTTTTGACCAAAGGAGAGCATGCCACAGATGCGGGCAGAGCGGACACTTCGCTCGGGAGTGTTCCAACGTGCCGGTGCTATTTTGCCGAACTTGCGGCAAACAAGGACGAAGCAGCAAGGAATGCTGCGACCAAACGAGGTCGGGAAACGACACGAGGCGCCCCTCAGGCCAGGAGGAGGATCGCGCCGCGAACCCCAACTCCAGGCGATAAGCTCACCGATGATTATAAATAGAGGGAAGATCGTGGCACGAGTGACGATCGGCGGCCACGAAACGACGGCGACGATCGACACCGGAGCAACACGCAGCTTCGTAAGCGAGCAGTGGCTGCAGAAACAAAGCGTTAGAGGCAAAAGGCTCCCGGTGGAAACCAATATACGATTGGCAGATGGATCGTCTGTGGAGCTCAGGAAGGCACTCTTGGTGGACATAAGCCTAGCGGGAAAGACGGTGAAGACAGTGGTACTGAGCATGCCCACCATGCTCGACAACGTCATCCTAGGAATGGATTTCCTGTGCAGCATGGGAACGACGATCCGCGTCGGACGCGCGAAGCTGTCCATGGAGTTGGTAGCAAACGACGAGACGAGGACTCCACCCGCAACAGGCTCACCCCTCGAAGAGATGTCTAAGCCGCAGCGACGACCGAACGAGACGAGGAGCCGAGATGGTCGAGGCGACTCGGTAAAAGAGACGAACAACAACGCAACGGGTGAGTCAACAGTAAAAATGAAAGATGAAGTAGTTGGAGCGTCGGTGGCGAGCGCTGAGGCGGCCCCGACGGCGCGGTCAGAAGAAGAAGAAGGGGAAGAAAAAACAGAAGAGTCCCAGGCTGAAGACGCGGAATGGCCGGCCAACCTCGGGCCTGAGGTGATTGAGTTCTTGGAGAGGGAGTTGGCGTCGTTCGAGGGGTTGTCAGGGGTCTCACACATCGCGGAACACAGCATCCGGATGAGAGACGACAAGCCTCTAAAGCAGCGCTACTTCCCGAAGAACCCGGCGATGCAGAAAGTGATTGACGAGCAGGTAGATGAGCTCATCCGAGCAGGCGCCATTGAGAGATCGCGTAGCCCGCACAGCGCTCCGATAGTCTTGGTAAGGAAAAAGACTGGGGAATGGCGCATGTGCGTGGACTACCGACAGCTCAATGCGCACTCCATCCCGGATGCTTATCCAGTCCCTCGGATAAATCACATCCTGGAGAGGTTGCGACACGCCAAATACATCTCAACGCTGGACCTGAAGCAAGGATACTGGCAGATCCCGATGGCTGCGGATAGCCGTGAATGCACAGCTTTCACCGTGCCGGGGAGAGGTCTATTCCAATGGCGAGTGATGCCATTTGGACTGCATTCGGCAGGAGCGACATTCCAGAGAGCCTTGGACACAGTTATAGGACCAGAGATGGAGCCCCACGCATTCGCATACCTCGATGACATCGTGGTAACAGGAGAGACGAGGGAGCAGCACATCGAGAACCTGAGGGAGGTGTTCCGGCGATTGCGGGCGGCGAACCTGAGGCTGAACAGAAAGAAGTGTCGATTCTTCCAGAGGAGGCTGGCGTACCTAGGTCATGTGGTAAGCGGTGAAGGTATCTGTACCGATCCCGACAAAGTCGATGCGATCCGGAACCTTCAAGCTCCCCACAACCTAAAAACGCTGCGCCAATGCCTAGGAATGGCATCATGGTACAGGAGGTTCGTACCAAACTTCGCGACGCTCGTCGAACCGATGACATCCCTCCTAAGGAAAGGCCAAAAGTGGGCCTGGGGAGAGGCACAGGAGAAGGCGTTGCAGGAGCTGAAAGAGAAGCTGACGACGGCACCGGTGTTGGCATGCCCCGACTTCTCAGTCAAGTTCTCGCTGCAGACCGATGCAAGCGACTACGGCATAGGAGCCGTACTGACGCAGACGATCAACGAGGACGAAAGGGTGATAGCATACGCCAGCCGGAAATTGATAGCCGCCGAAAGGAACTATTCAGCCACGGAAAAGGAGTGCCTGGCGATAGTATGGGCCATCAGGAAGATGCAATGCTACCTGGAGGGCTATCGCTTCGAAGTGGTGACGGACCACTTGGCTCTAAAATGGCTTAACTCCATTGAAAGTCCATCTGGAAGGATAGCGAGATGGGCCCTGGAGTTGCAGCAGTTCCAATTCGATATAAAGTACCGCAAGGGTAAGTTAAACGCAGTGGCTGACGCGCTCTCCCGGCAGCCCCTGGACTCGTGCCAGCAGGTGGCAGCCGAGGGTCCCCTTTGCGGTTGGATAACGAAGATGCGAGAGAGGATCAGGACTCAACCAGAGAAATTCCCGGACTACATCGAAGAGAACGGGCAATTGTATAGGAATCTGGGACAAAGGACAGACGACGAGGACTACATCCCCTGGAAGCTGTGTGTACCCAAAGACCAGAGGAAGCGGGTACTGGCAGAATGCCACGACGCCCCCACAGCAGGACACCAAGGAGTGAGGAAGACGGCATCAAGATTGGCGCAACGCTACTACTGGCCTGGCATGTTCAGAGAGGCGACCAGGTATGTCAAATTTTGTGAATGTTGTCAGAGATACAAGACGGAGCAGAGAAAGCCGGCAGGACGAATGCTGACGCGACAGGTGGCAGAGCCGATGGCTGTCATGTGCGCAGACTTCGTTGGACCCCTCCCTCGCTCGAAACGCGGCAACACAATGCTGTTGGTTTTCCACGATGCCTTCTCCAAGTGGGTGGAACTGGTCCCGCTGAGGAGGGCGACCGCAGCATCGTTGCAACAAGCGTTTCGCGAGAGGATACTGTGCCACTTCGGAGTACCCAGGACTTTTGTTTGCGACAATGGAGTCCAGTTCGCAAGCACAGCCTTCAAGAACTACATGGAATCTTTGGGAGTGACTCTGCAGTACACGGCTCCCTACTGCCCCCAAGAGAACCCTACGGAAAGGACCAACAGGACGGTGAAGACGATGATAGCCCAATTCATCGAAGGACATCAGAGTTCGTGGGATGAGTTGCTGCCCGAAATAGCGCTGGCGGTCAACTCTAGTGTGGCGGACTCGACAGGATTCAGCCCATCGTTCCTCGTGCAAGGCAGGGAACCTCGTCTTCCGGCAGCGTTGTATGACGAAGTAACCCCCGGATCGGCAACGAGTCATATAAGCCCACAGGACAAGGAGAGAAAGCTGAAGGAGGTATTCGAGATCGTGCGCAACAACCTACAGAAGGCGTCGATGGACCAAGGGAGGCACTACAACCTCCGGAGAAGAGAATGGCGACCGACGGTCGGAGCAGAGGTCATGGTGAGACAGCACCAGCTGTCCAACGCAGCAGAAGGTTTCGCAGCCAAATTGGCCCCGAAATACGACGGGCCCTACAGGGTATCTTGCTTTATCTCCCCCAGCATCGTGCGCCTCACCCGCGAGGGCGAACGCAAGAAACGGGTGGCCAACATAACTGCACTTAAACCTTACTTTCAGAATCCCGAAGACGATGACGAAATCTTGGACTCCCCTGCAGGCCGCGAGCTCCCCTCGTGGAAAGGGGAGTGACGCTGGCCCAGGAGGAAAAAGGGGGGGACCCTAATCGGCATTGTAAATAGGATAAGTAGAATAAGAAATAACCATGTAACTAGAATAAGAGTCATGTAAGCAAAACAACCCGATAGTCGCACTGGTAGGGAAGTAGCAGATAGGGTAGACATAGTAATTCATCTTGTTTTTTCTTCCAACATACAATACAGATAGATAAACCTGCGATGGACAACGAATGCATAACAATAAGCAGCGACGAGGAGGATGTCGAGATGGCAGGGGACAGCGACGCCACTGAGCCAGCCCCAAGTTGCGGAGACCAGCAACAGCGAGACCCGCGACTAGGCAGGTCTTTTTACGCCTACCGGCGAGAGGACCACTGGTCGGGGCCAGAAGGATCTGAGGTCGAAGATCCAGAGACAGACGGGCGAGATTCGGAGGAGGAAAGCCAACCGCAACGAGACCCGCGGATAGGCCGGACCTTCTACGCCAGACGACGAGAAGACCACTGGTCGGAGGTGGAGGAGTCGGAGGCCGAAGACCCAGAGCGTGAGTGGCAGGAGGGCTCAGGAGGCGAGGACCCGGAACAGGGGGAGTCGGGCGAAGAAGAGGCCCAGCACGAAGGGCAGGGATACCCGGACTGGGACGACGAGAGCGAGGGCGAGCGACGGCGACGGTGCAGGCTTTCGGCACACCGTGTACGAAACGGCGTCTTACTCGTACGAGCGCCTGGCGGACGCGGTCCAGATGATGGAGATCCGCTCGACGACAATTTACGTCCACATGCCAGGGATGCGGCAGACCCCGCCGTACTACGAGGAACCGCCCTCACCGGAGCCACTGCCCGCATTGTTGCCACCAGTCCAAACCGAGCCCGAAGAAGAGGAGAAGGAGGCCGCAGAGCCCGAAGAGGAGGCCGCAGAGCCCGAAGAGGAGGCCGCAGAGCCTGGAAAAGAGGCCGCAGAGGCCGTCGAGGAGCCCGGCCAATCGCTGGATGCCGGCGACGACGCCCGAGACACCGAACACGTCGCCGAATCGGTCACGTTCGGTATGGCGCTCGACACGAGTGACGACCAGTCGGACGAGATCGCGCCGCACACAACGTCCAGCCGAGGAAACCCGAGGCCCGTCGAGACTGCAGCCAGGACGGAGTATGTGGCCAGCTTCGAGCCCAGGAGCAGCGACGAGGAGGACGGCCAGACGTGCCGACGCACCTTCACCAGCAGCAGGTGGGAGGTCGACACAGCAAGTGTCTTCCCACGCGTCAGCATCCGGTTCTTGCCAGGCGTGGTGGAAAACACCAGAACTCCGAAACCGAGGAGGAAGCGTCGCCGCGGAGGCAGCAGACGACGTCAGAGCAGAGCCCCGACGGCAAAAGGCCGCAGCTGCGAGCGTCGCGCACTCCCCGCGAGCGCCAACTGGGCTCCTCCGAAACCCGGAAGGAGGCCCGCAGCTGTGACCCGAACAACAACACGATGCCGTCAGGGGACGCGGAACTGATGGCCGTGGAGGCGCAAGCGCCGCTGGACTCATCCGCAGAGGCGGAACTGATGGCCGAACTCGGCGAAGAGGAGATCGGGTGGACGCCAGACTTAGACGAGATTTTCGGCATGGTCGAGGCACAGGAGGATCTGCTGCCGCTAATCCCGGCGAACTGGACGATACGTCCACGAGACATCTCGCTGGACGCAGACACCGTGAGGCTCCTGAAGAAGGAGGTAGAGGAAGGCGGCAGACGGCACCGAAGGACCCGATTCCGCGTCACCAACGGAGGACGAGCCTTCTCCGTCACAATAACGGCTGAGGGGGCCGTGACTGTGACCCTGGTAGGAAAGGGGGGTGTAAGGCGGGGTTCCAATCCCGTCTTACATAGCGTTTGATAGTTATAAGGAAAATGAATTTATTGGATTAAGATTTGTTTATTAGGATTAAGGATGAATTAGTATTTTAGTTATTAGACAAGAAGTCAAATTTAAGTTAAAAAATCAGTTTTCCTCAAGGAAGTCATCGAGGAATTTTTGCCAGTCTTCCTCAAGGAAATCATCAAGGAATTTTCCCCAAGGAACTGATCAAGGAATCCTCACCAATCTTCCTTCAAAGAATTCGTCGAGGAATTTTCTCCGAGTTTATTCGTTGTTGGTGCAAGATCAACGCACGCATCAAGGAAAGATGGAACCAGGTGAGTCCCTCAACCCAGTAGTGGGAGTAAGGTGGGTCTATTATCGTCGGAAAGAAGAGCTGGTAGCAATAGCTCTGGAATTCGTCCTAGATGGGGAAGGCCGCGTCGAAGAATTGAGGAAACGGGTCTCCTCGTTCATTGAAAGCGGGGGTCACAGCAGGGAAGCCTGGAACAGGCTGGCCGAGCTGGAGACCCAATATGGAAAGCTCGTCGAGCCCCCCACTGGCGAATTTGGACGGCCACTCCAAAAATCGGAGCCAGACTTGCGGAGGCCGCACCTATACGAACAGCCCCCGCCAGCGGCACGGAAGCCCCATCAGACAATCACGAAGTGCCCACCCGAGATTCGGGTGGAAGACAAGCCAGCGACAATATACACGCACGCAGACGAGGCCCGAGCTCAAAGGGGAGTGGCGGACCAAGTGCGCAAATGGGGATTGAGGTACGGCGGCCAAGAGGATCCGCTGGGATTTTTAGAAATCCTCGAGCAGCGGGCCGCGACGTACAGAATCGACCTGAATGACATGCCAGCGGCCATGAGCGAGGCGATGGTCGACCAGGCAGGCAGCTGGTTTCTAACCAGCGGATTGTGGAACGCGTCATGGGCAGCGTTTCGGAAGGACTTTCTAGACTTCTTCCTGCCGCCCCATTACTTCGAGCGTCTGGAGGATCAGATACGCTCACACCGGCAGCGCCCGAATGAGAAGTTCAAGGACTACCTGGTGAACTTGCGGGTGCTGATGAGACGCGCGGGATACAGTACGGCGCAGGAGCTGTACAGAATCTACGAAAACGCGGCCCCGGACTATCGATTGCACGTGCGCAGGCACGATTTTGCAACACTGGCGCAACTGACGCAGATGGCATCCGAATATGAAAGTCTCCGCGAACAGGATGCGGAGTACTCTCGGGCACGGACGAGAATCAAGGGTGAGTCGACTTTTGCAGGGGCAAGAACTAGGCCACCGAACCCATTCCGGCCCGAAATGGGAGGCCCACAAGCATCGGGTCCGTCAACGGTGGTACGCCAGGCCACAGGGCACCCGACGACGCCCCGTGAGGCGCCAGCGAACAGCGCCGGGAGTTTTGACCAAAGGAGAGCATGCCACAGATGCGGGCAGAGCGGACACTTCGCTCGGGAGTGTTCCAACGTGCCGGTGCTATTTTGCCGAACTTGCGGCAAACAAGGACGAAGCAGCAAGGAATGCTGCGACCAAACGAGGTCGGGAAACGACACGAGGCGCCCCTCAGGCCAGGAGGAGGATCGCGCCGCGAACCCCAACTCCAGGCGATAAGCTCACCGATGATTATAAATAGAGGGAAGATCGTGGCACGAGTGACGATCGGCGGCCACGAAACGACGGCGACGATCGACACCGGAGCAACACGCAGCTTCGTAAGCGAGCAGTGGCTGCAGAAACAAAGCGTTAGAGGCAAAAGGCTCCCGGTGGAAACCAATATACGATTGGCAGATGGATCGTCTGTGGAGCTCAGGAAAGCACTCTTGGTGGACATAAGCCTAGCGGGAAAGACGGTGAAGACAGTGGTACTGAGCATGCCCACCATGCTCGACAACGTCATCCTAGGAATGGATTTCCTGTGCAGCATGGGAACGACGATCCGCGTCGGACGCGCGAAGCTGTCCATGGAGTTGGTAGCAAACGACGAGACGAGGACTCCACCCGCAACAGGCTCGCCCCTCGAAGAGACGTCTAAGCCGCAGCGACGACTGAACGAGACGAGGAGCCGAGATGGTCGAGGCGACTCGGTAAAAGAGACGAACAATAACGCAACGGGTGAGTCAATAGTAAAAATGAAAGATGAAGTAGTTGGAGCGTCGGTGGCGAGCGCTGAGGCGGCCCCGACGGCGCGCTCAGAAGAAGAAGAAGGGGAAGAAAAACAGAAGAGTCCCAGGCTGAAGACGCGGAATGGCCGGCCAACCTCGGGCCTGAGGTGATTGAGTTCTTGGAGAGGGAGTTGGCGTCGTTCGAAGGGTTGTCAGGGGTCTCACACATCGCGGAACACAGCATCCGGATGAGAGACGACAAGCCTCTAAAGCAGCGCTACTTCCCGAAGAACCCGGCGATGCAGAAAGTGATTGACGAGCAGGTAGATGAGCTCATCCGAGCAGGCGCCATTGAGAGATCGCGTAGCCCGCACAGCGCTCCGATAGTCTTGGTAAGGAAAAAGACTGGGGAATGGCGCATGTGCGTGGACTACCGACAGCTCAATGCGCACTCCATCCCGGATGCTTATCCAGTCCCTCGGATAAATCACATCCTGGAGAGGTTGCGACACGCCAAATACATCTCAACGCTGGACCTGAAGCAAGGATACTGGCAGATCCCGATGGCTGCGGATAGCCGTGAATGCACAGCTTTCACCGTGCCGGGGAGAGGTCTATTCCAATGGCGAGTGATGCCATTTGGACTGCATTCGGCAGGAGCGACATTCCAGAGAGCCTTGGACACGGTTATAGGACCAGAGATGGAGCCCCACGCATTCGCATACCTCGATGACATCGTGGTAACAGGAGAGACGAGGGAGCAGCACATCGAGAACCTGAGGGAGGTGTTCCGGCGATTGCGGGCGGCGAACCTGAGGCTGAACAGAAAGAAGTGTCGATTCTTCCAGAGGAGGCTGGCGTACCTAGGTCATGTGGTAAGCGGTGAAGGTATCTGTACCGATCCCGACAAAGTCGATGCGATCCGGAACCTTCAAGCTCCCCACAACCTAAAAACGCTGCGCCAATGCCTAGGAATGGCATCATGGTACAGGAGGTTCGTACCAAACTTCGCGACGCTCGTCGAACCGATGACATCCCTCCTAAGGAAAGGCCAAAAGTGGGCCTGGGGAGAGGCACAGGAGAAGGCGTTGCAGGAGCTGAAAGAGAAGCTGACGACGGCACCGGTGTTGGCATGCCCCGACTTCTCAGTCAAGTTCTCGCTGCAAACCGATGCAAGCGACTACGGCATAGGAGCCGTACTGACGCAGACGATCAACGAGGACGAAAGGGTGATAGCATACGCCAGCCGGAAATTGATAGCCGCCGAAAGGAACTATTCAGCCACGGAAAAGGAGTGCCTGGCGATAGTATGGGCCATCAGGAAGATGCAATGCTACCTGGAGGGCTATCGCTTCGAAGTGGTGACGGACCACTTGGCTCTAAAATGGCTTAAGTCCATTGAAAGTCCATCCGGAAGGATAGCAAGATGGGCCCTGGAGTTGCAGCAGTTCCAATTCGATATAAAGTACCGCAAGGGTAAGTTAAACGCAGTGGCTGACGCGCTCTCCCGGCAGCCCCTGGACTCGTGCCAGCAGGTGGCAGCCGAGGGCCCCCTTTGCGGTTGGATAACGAAGATGCGAGAGAGGATCAGGACTCAACCAGAGAAATTCCCGGACTACATCGAAGAGAACGGGCAATTGTATAGGAATCTAGGACAAAGGACAGACGACGAGGACTACATCCCCTGGAAGCTGTGTGTACCCAAAGACCAGAGGAAGCGGGTACTGGCAGAATGCCACGACGCCCCCACAGCAGGACACCAAGGAGTGAGAAAGACGGCATCAAGATTGGCGCAGCGCTACTACTGGCCTGGCATGTTCAGAGAGGCGACCAGGTATGTCAAATTTTGTGAATGTTGTCAGAGATACAAGACGGAGCAGAGAAAGCCGGCAGGACGAATGCTGACGCGACAGGTGGCAGAGCCGATGGCTGTCATGTGCGCAGACTTCGTTGGACCCCTCCCTCGCTCGAAACGCGGCAACACAATGCTGTTGGTTTTCCACGATGCCTTCTCCAAGTGGGTGGAACTGGTCCCGCTGAGGAGAGCGACCGCAGCATCGTTGCAACAAGCGTTTCGCGAGAGGATACTGTGCCACTTCGGAGTACCCAGGACTTTTGTTTGCGACAATGGAGTCCAGTTCGCAAGCACAGCCTTCAAGAACTACATGGAATCTTTGGGAGTGACTCTGCAGTACACGGCTCCCTACTGCCCCCAAGAGAACCCTACGGAAAGGACCAACAGGACGGTGAAGACGATGATAGCCCAATTCATCGAAGGACATCAGAGTTCGTGGGATGAGTTACTGCCCGAAATAGCGCTGGCGGTCAACTCTAGTGTGGCGGACTCGACAGGATTCAGCCCATCGTTCCTCGTGCAAGGCAGGGAACCTCGTCTTCCGGCAGCGTTGTATGACGAAGTAACCCCCGGATCGGCAACGAGTCATATAAGCCCACAGGACAAGGAGAGAAAGCTAAAGGAGGTATTCGAGATCGTGCGCAACAACCTACAGAAGGCGTCGATGGACCAAGGAAGGCACTACAACCTCCGGAGAAGAGAATGGCGACCGACGGTCGGAGCAGAGGTCATGGTGAGACAGCACCAGCTGTCCAACGCAGCAGAAGGTTTCGCGGCCAAGTTGGCCCCGAAATACGATGGGCCCTACAGGGTATCTTGCTTTATCTCCCCCAGCATCGTGCGTCTCACCCGCGAGGGCGAACGCAAGAAACGGGTGGCCAACATAACTGCACTTAAACCTTACTTTCAGAATCCCGAAGACGATGACGAAATCTTGGACTCCCCTGCAGGCCGCGAGCTCCCCTCGGGGAAAGGGGAGTGACGCTGGCCCAGGAGGAAAAAGGGGGGGACCCTAATCGGCATTGTAAATAGGATAAGTAGTATAAGAAATAACCATGTACCTAGAATAAGAACCATGTAAGCAAACAAACCCGATAGTCGCACTGGTAGGGAAGTAGCAGATAGGGTAGACATAGTAACTCATCTTGTTTTTCTTCCACCATACAATACAGATAGATAAACCTGCGATGGACAACGAGTGCATCACAATAAGCAGCGACGAGGAGGATGTCGAGATGGCAGGAGATAGCGACGCCACTGAGCCAGGCCCAGGTTGCGAAGACCAGCAACAACGAGACCCGCGACTAGGCAGGTCTTTTTACGCTTACCGGCGAGAGGACCACTGGTCGGGGCCAGAAGGATCCGAGGTCGAAGACCCAGAGACAGACGGGCGAGAGTCAGAGGAGGAAAGCCAACCGCAACGAGACCCGCGGATAGGCCGGACCTTCTACGCCAGAAGAAGAGAAGACCACTGGTCGGAGGTGGAGGAGTCGGAGGCCGAAGAACCAGAGCGTGAGTGGCAGGAGGGCTCAGTAGGCGAGGACCCGGAACAGGGAGAGTCGGGCGAAGAAGAGGCCCAGTACGAAGGGCAGGGATACCCAGACTGGGACGATGAGAGCGAGGGCGACGGCGACGGTGCAGGCTTCCGGCACACCGTGTATGAGACAACGTCATACTCGTACGAGCGGCTGGCGGACGCGGTCCAGATGATGGAGATTCGCTCAACAACGATTTACGTCCACATGCCAGGGATGCGGCAGACCCCGCCGTATTACGAAGAACCGCCCTCACCGGAGCCACTGCCAGCATTGTTGCCACCAGCCCGAACCGAGCCCGAAGAAGAGGAGAAGGAGGCCGCAGAGCACGAAGAGGAGGCCGCAGAGCCCGAAGAGGAGGCCGCAGAGCCTGGAAAAGAGGCCGCAGAGGCCATCGAGGAGCCCGGCCAATCGCTGGATGCCGGCGACGACGCCCGAGACACCGAACACGTCGCCGAATCGATCACGTTCGGTATGGCGCTCGACACGAGTGACGACCAGTCGGATGAGATCGCGCCGCACACAACGTCCAGCCGAGGAAACCCGAGGCCCGTCGAGACCGCAACCAGGACGGAGTATGTGGCCAGCTTCGAGCCCAGGAGCAGCGACGAAGAGGACGGCCAGACGTGCCGACGCACTTTCAGCAGCAGCAGGTGGGAAGTCGACACAGCAAGTGTCTTCCCACGCGTCAGCATCCGGTTCTTGCCAGGCGTGGTGGAAAACACCAGAACCCCGAAACCGAGGAGGAAGCGTCGCCGCGGTCGTCAGGGAAGGCAGCAGACGGCGTCAGAGCAGAGCCCCGACGGCAAAAGGCCGCAGCTGCGAGCGTCGCGCACTCCCCGCGAGCGCCAACTGGGCTCCTCCGAAACCCGGAAGGAGGCCCGCAGCTGTGACCCGAATAACAACACGATGCCGTCAGGGGACGCGGAACTGATGGCCGTGGAGGCGCAAGCGCCGCTGGACTCTTCCGCAGAGGCGGAACTGATGGCCGAACTCGGCGAAGAGGAGATCGGGTGGACGCCAGACCTAGAGGAGATTTTCGGCATGGTCGAGGCACAGGAGGATCTGTTGCCGCTAATCCCGGCGAACTGGACGATACGTCCACGAGACATCTCGCTGGACGCAGACACAGTGAGGCTCCTGAAGAAGGAGGTAGAGGAAGGCGGCAGACGGCACCGAAGGACCCGATTCCGCGTCACCAACGGAGGACGAGCCTTCTCCGTCACAATAACGGCTGAGGGGGCCGTGACTGTGACCCTGGTAGGAAAGGGGGGGTGTAAGGCGGGGTTCCAATCCCGTCTTACATAGCGTTTGATAGTTATAAGGAAAATGAATTTAATTGGATTAAGATTTGTTTATTAGGATTAAGGATATGAATTAGTATTATTAAGTTATCTAGAGACAATGAAGTCAAATTCTAAGTTACAGTTTTCCTCAAGGAAGTCATCGACGAATTTTTGCCAGTCTTCCTCAAGGAAATCATCAAGGAATTTTCCCCAAGGAACTGATCAAGGAATCCTCGCCAATCTTCCTTCAAAGAATTCGTCGAGGAGTCTTCTCCGAGTCTATTCGTTGTTGGTGCAAGATCAGAGAACGCATCAAGGAGAGATGGAACCAGGTGAGTCCCTCAACCCAGTAGTGGGAGTAAGGTGGGTCTATTATCGTCGGAAAGAAGAGCTGGTAGCAATAGCTCTGGAATTCGGCCTAGATGGGGAAGGCCGCGTCGAAGAATTGAGGAAACGGGTCTCCTCGTTCATCCAAAGCGGGGGTCACAGCAGGGAAGCCTGGAACAGGCTGGCCGAGCTGGAGACCCAATATGGAAAGCTCGTCGAGCCCCCCACTGGCGAGTTTGGGACGGCCACTCCAGAAATCGGAGCCAGACTTGCGGAGGCCGCACCTATACGAACAGCCCCCGCCAGCGGCACGGAAGCCCCATCAGACAATCACGAAGTGCCCACCCGAGATTCGGGTGGAAGACAAGCCAGCGACAATATACACGCACGCAGACGAGGCCCGAGCTCAAAGGGGAGTGGCGGACCAAGTGCGCAAATGGGGATTGAGGTACGGCGGCCAAGAGGATCCGCTGGGATTTTTAGAAATCCTCGAGCAGCGGGCCGCGACGTACAGAATCGACCTGAATGACATGCCAGCGGCCATGAGCGAGGCGATGGTCGACCAGGCAGGCAGCTGGTTTCTAACCAGCGGATTGTGGAACGCGTCATGGGCAGCGTTTCGGAAGGACTTTCTAGACTTCTTCCTGCCGCCCCATTACTTCGAGCGTCTGGAGGATCAGATACGCTCACACCGGCAGCGCCCGAATGAGAAGTTCAAGGACTACCTGGTGAACTTGCGGGTGCTGATGAGACGCGCGGGATACAGTACGGCGCAGGAGCTGTACAGAATCTACGAAAACGCGGCCCCGGACTATCGATTGCACGTGCGCAGGCACGATTTTGCAACACTGGCGCAACTGACGCAGATGGCATCCGAATATGAAAGTCTCCGCGAACAGGATGCGGAGTACTCTCGGGCACGGACGAGAATCAAGGGTGAGTCGACTTTTGCAGGGGCAAGAACGAGGCCACCGAACCCATTCCGGCCCGAAATGGGAGGCCCACAAGCATCGGGTCCGTCAACGGGGGTACGCCAGGCCACAGGGCACCCGACAACGCCCCGTGAGGCGCCAGCGAACAGCGCCGGGAGTTTTGACCAAAGGAGAGCATGCCACAGATGCGGGCAGAGCGGACACTTCGCTCGGGAGTGTTCCAACGTGCCGGTGCTATTTTGCCGAACTTGCGGCAAACAAGGACGAAGCAGCAAGGAATGCTGCGACCAAACGAGGTCGGGAAACGACACGAGGCGCCCCTCAGGCCAGGAGGAGGATCGCGCCGCGAACCCCAACTCCAGGCGATAAGCTCACCGATGATTATAAATAGAGGGAAGATCGTGGCACGAGTGACGATCGGCGGCCACGAAACGACGGCGACGATCGACACCGGAGCAACACGCAGCTTCGTAAGCGAGCAGTGGCTGCAGAGACAAAGCGTTAGAGGCAAAAGGCTCCCGGTGGAAACCAATATACGATTGGCAGATGGGTCGTCTGTGGAGCTCAGGAAGGCACTCTTGGTGGACATAAGCCTAGCGGGAAAGACGGTGAAGACAGTGGTACTGAGCATGCCCACCATGCTCGACAACGTCATCCTAGGAATGGATTTCCTGTGCAGCATGGGAACGACGATCCGCGTCGGACGCGCGAAGCTGTCCATGGAGTTGGTAGCAAACGACGAGACGAGGACTCCACCCGCAACAGGCTCACCCCTCGAAGAGATGTCTAAGCCGCAGCGACGACCGAACGAGACGAGGAGCCGAGATGGTCGAGGCGACTCGGTAAAAGAGACGAACAACAACGCAACGGGTGAGTCAATAGTAAAAATGAAAGATGAAGTAGTTGGAGCGTCGGTGGCGAGCGCTGAGGCGGCCCCGACGGCGCGTTCAGAAGAAGAAGAGAGGGAAGAAAAAACAGAAGAGTCCCAGGCTGAAGACGCGGAATGGCCGGACAACCTCGGGCCTGAGGTGATTGAGTTCCTGGAGAGGGAGTTAGCGTCGTTCGAGGGGCTGTCAGGGGTCTCACACATCGCGGAACACAGCATCCGGATGAGAGACGACAAGCCTCTAAAGCAGCGCTACTTCCCGAAGAACCCGGCGATGCAGAAAGTGATTGACGAGCAGGTAGATGAGCTCATCCGAGCAGGCGCCATTGAGAGATCGCGTAGCCCGCACAGCGCTCCGATAGTCTTGGTAAGGAAAAAGACTGGGGAATGGCGCATATGCGTGGACTACCGACAGCTCAATGCGCACTCCATCCCGGATGCTTATCCAGTCCCTCGGATAAATCACATCCTGGAGAGGTTGCGACACGCCAAATACATCTCAACGCTGGACCTGAAGCAAGGATACTGGCAGATCCCGATGGCTGCGGATAGCCGTGAATGCACAGCTTTCACCGTGCCGGGGAGAGGTCTATTCCAATGGCGAGTGATGCCATTTGGACTGCATTCGGCAGGAGCGACATTCCAGAGAGCCTTGGACACAGTTATAGGACCAGAGATGGAGCCCCACGCATTCGCATACCTCGATGACATCGTGGTAACAGGAGAGACGAGGGAGCAGCACATCGAGAACCTGAGGGAGGTGTTCCGGCGATTGCGGGCGGCGAACCTGAGGCTGAACAGAAAGAAGTGTCGATTCTTCCAGAGGAGGCTGGCGTACCTAGGTCATGTGGTAAGCGGGGAAGGTATCGTACCGATCCCGACAAAGTCGATGCGATCCGGAACCTTCAAGCTCCCCACAACCTAAAAACGTTGCGCCAATGCCTAGGAATGGCATCATGGTACAGGAGGTTCGTACCAAACTTCGCGACGCTCGTCGAACCGATGACATCCCTCCTAAGGAAAGGCCAAAAGTGGGCCTGGGGAGAGGCACAGGAGAAGGCGTTGCAGGAGCTGAAGGAGAAGCTGACGACGGCACCGGTGTTGGCATGCCCCGACTTCTCAGTCAAGTTCTCGTTGCAAACCGATGCAAGCGACTACGGCATAGGAGCCGTACTGACGCAGACGATCAACGAGGACGAAAGGGTGATAGCATACGCCAGCCGGAAATTGATAGCCGCCGAAAGGAACTATTCAGCCACGGAAATGGAGTGCCTGGCGATAGTATGGGCCATCAGGAAGATGCAATGCTACCTGGAGGGCTATCGCTTCGAAGTGGTGACGGACCACTTGGCTCTAAAATGGCTTAACTCCATTGAAAGTCCATCTGGAAGGATAGCAAGATGGGCCCTGGAGTTGCAGCAGTTCCAATTCGATATAAAGTACCGCAAGGGTAAGTTTAACGCAGTTGCTGACGCGCTCTCCCGGCAGCCCCTGGACTCGTGCCAGCAGGTGGCAGCCGAGGGTCCCCTTTGCGGTTGGATAACGAAGATGCGAGAGAGGATCAGGACTCAGCCAGAGAAATTCCCGGACTACGTCGAAGAGAACGGGCAATTGTATAGGAATCTGGGACAAAGGACAGACGACGAGGACTACATCCCCTGGAAGCTGTGTGTACCCAAAGACCAGAGGAAACGGGTACTGGCAGAATGCCACGACGCCCCCACAGCAGGACACCAAGGAGTGAGAAAGACAGCATCAAGATTGGCGCAGCGCTACTACTGGCCTGGCATGTTCAGAGAGGCGACCAGGTATGTCAAATTTTGCGAATGTTGTCAGAGATATAAGACGGAGCAGAGAAAGCCGGCAGGGCGAATGCTGACGCGACAGGTGGCAGAGCCGATGGCTGTCATGTGCG
The DNA here is from genome assembly GCA_035046005.1 of Drosophila acutilabella. Lineage (NCBI taxonomy): Eukaryota > Metazoa > Arthropoda > Insecta > Diptera > Drosophilidae > Drosophila > Drosophila acutilabella. Next base: position 11,346,469 of record JAWNOK010000068.1, read on the forward strand.
CAGACTTCGTTGGACCCCTCCCTCGCTCGAAACGCGGCAACACAATGCTGTTGGTTTTCCACGGTGCCTTCTCCAAGTGGGTGGAACTGGTCCCGCTGAGGAGAGCGACCGCAGCATCGTTGCAACAAGCGTTTCGCGAGAGGATACTGTGCCACTTCGCAGTACCCAGGACTTTGTTTGCGACAATGGAGTCCAGTTCGCAAGCACAGCCTTCAAGACTACATGGATCTGGGAGTGACTCTGCAGTACCGGCCCCACGCCCCAAGAGACCTACGGAAAGGACCAACAGGACGGTGAAGACGATGATAGCCCAATTCATCGAAGGACATCAGAGTTCGTGGGACGAGTTGCTGCCCGAAATAGCGCTGGCGGTCAACTCTAGCGTGGCGGACTCGACAGGATTCAGCCCATCGTTCCTTGTGCAAGGCAGAGAACCTCGTCTTCCGGCAGCGCTGTATGACGAAGTAACCCCCGGATCGGCAACGAGTCATATAAGCCCACAGGACAAGGGGAGAAAGCTGAAGGAGGTATTCGAGATCGTGCGCAACAACCTACAGAAAGCGTCGATGGACCAAGGAAGGCCTACAACCTCCGGAGAAGAGATGGCGACCGACGGTCGGAGCGAGTCGGTGAGACAGCCCGGTCCAACGAGCAGAGGTTTCGCGGCCAAGTTGGCCCCGAAATACGATGGGCCCTACAGGGTATCTTGCTTTATCTCCCCCAGCATCGTGCGTCTCACCCGCGAGGGCGAACGCAAGAAACGGGTGGCCAACATAACTGCACTTAAACCTTACTTTCAGAATCCCGAAGACGATGACGAAATCTTGGACTCCCCTGCAGGCCGCGAGCTCCCCTCGGGGAAAGGGGAGTGACGCTGGCCCAGGAGGAAAAGGGGGGGACCCTAATCGGCATTGTAAATAGGATAAGTAGAATAAGAAATAACCATGTAACTAGAATAAGAAACATGTAAGCAAACAAACCCGATAGTCGCACTGGTAGGGAAGTAGCAGATAGGGTAGACATAGTAACTCATCTTGCTTTTTCTTCCACCATACAATACAGATAGATAAACCTGCGATGGACAACGAGTGCATCATAATAAGCAGCGACGAGGAGGATGTCGAGATGGCAGGGGATAGCGACGCCACTGAGCCAGGCCCAGGTTGCGAAGAACAGCAACAACGAGACCCGCGACTAGGCAGGTCTTTTTACGCTTACCGGCGAGAGGACCACTGGTCGGGGCCAGAAGGATCCGAGGTCGAAGACCCAGAGACAGACGGGCGAGAGTCAGAGGAGGAAAGCCAACCGCAACGAGACCCGCGGATAGGCCGGACCTTCTACGCCAGACGAAGAGAAGACCACTGGTCGGAGGTGGAGGAGTCGGAGGCCGAAGATCCAGAGCGTGAGTGGCAGGAGGGCTCAGGAGGTGAGGACCCGGAACAGGGAGAGTCGGGCGAAGAAGAGGCCCAGTACGAAGGGCAGGGATACCCAGACTGGGACGATGAGAGCGAGGGCGACGGCGACGGTGCAGGCTTCCGGCACACCGTGTATGAGACAACGTCATACTCGTACGAGCGCCTGGCGGACGCGGTCCAGATGATGGAGATTCGCTCAACGACGATTTACGTCCACATGCCAGGGATGCGGCAGACCCCGCCGTATTACGAAGAACCGCCCTCACCGGAGCCACTGCCAGCATTGTTGCCACCAGCCCGATCCGAGCCCGAAGAAGAGGAGGAGGAGGCCGCAGAGCACGAAGAGGAGGCCGAGGGTGAAAAGGAGGCACAGAGCCCGAAGAGGAGGCCGCAGAGCCTGGAAAAGAGGCCGCAGAGGCCATCGAGGAGCCCGACCAATCGCTGGATGCCGGTAACGACGCCCGGGACACCGAAGACATCGCCGAATCAGTCACGTTCGGGATGGCGCTGGATACGAGCGATGACCAATCGGATGAGATCGCGCCGCACACAACGTCCAGCCGAGGAAACCCGAGGCCCGTCGAGACCGCAACCAGGACGGAGTATGTGGCCAGCTTCGAGCCCAGGAGCAGCGACGAGGAGGACGGCCAGACGTACCGACGCACCTTCAGCAGCAGCAGGTGGGAAGTCGACACAGCAAGTGTCTTCCCACGCGTCAGCATCCGGTTCTTGCCAGGCGTGGTGGAAAACACCAGAACCCCGAAACCGAGGAGGAAGCGTCGCCGCGGTCGTCAGGGAAGGCAGCAGACGGCGTCAGAGCAGAGCCCCGACGGCAAAAGGCCGCAGCTGCGAGCGTCGCGCACTCCCCGCGAGCGCCAACTGGGCTCCTCCGAAACCCGGAAGGAGGCCCGCAGCTGTGACCCGAACAACAACACTGATGGCCGTGGAGGCGCAAGCGCCGCTGGACTCTTCCGCAGAGGCGGAACTGATGGCCGAACTCGGCGAAGAGGAGATCGGGTGGACGCCAGACTTAGAGGAGACTTTCGGCATGGTCGAGGCACAGGAGGATCTGTTGCCGCTAATCCCGGCGAACTGGACGATACGTCCACGGGACATCTCGCTGGACGCAGACACCGTGAGGCTCCTGAAGAAGGAGGTAGAGGAAGGCGGCAGACGGCACCGAAGGACCCGATTCCGCGTCACCAACGGAGGACGAGCCTTCTCCGTCACAATAACGGCTGAGGGGGCCGTGACTGTGACCCTGGTAGGAAAGGGGGGTGTAAGGCGGGGTTCCAATCCCGTCTTACATAGCGTTTGATAGTTATAAGGAAAATGAATTTAATTGGATTAAGAATATATATATATATTATAAGTTATTAATAGAATAAGAATTTGTTTATTAGGATTAAGAATATGAATTAGTATTGTTTAGTTATTAAGTTATTTAGAGACAATGAAGTCAAATTCTAAGTT